>CM065359.1:1982500-2582500 GCA_033032245.1 Poecilia picta
TTTTTTTTGTTTTTGTCTGAGATAAAGTTGTTAAATATACTGTCTGTCACGGCAGAGCAAAAGGAGACAGTGGCTGAGTTTTAGATGTTTGTTGAAGGTTTGTCATTTAAGGATTGGTCGATTGTTCCTCTCCTCCTCAGATGTGCTGATGGAGCGCCAGGCTCACCTTCCCACCACGCACAAGTTCAGCAGAGAGCCACGTAAGCTCCGCCCACCACTGGGCCTCCATCTTCCCCACTGCAAAAATACAAAATCCTACCAAGTATTTCTATTGCAAATATCTGAGAATAGCTCAAATAAGACAAAACTAACTTACAAATAAGTTTCCATAAAGATAAAGCAGCTTGTTTTAAGTCAATTATTCCCTGATATTGATTAAAAGTGCAGCTGAAAGTGACTTTGTAAGTTTTTTTTTTTGTCTTATTTCAAGATGTGGGCACCAGAACCCAAAGTACTTGGTGAGGTTCTGCTTCTTTGTGCTCCTGCAGTGTACAGGGTGATAAAGAACCAGCCTCCTCCTATCCTGTCCATCGAGTTGGACCACAACCCCTTCAAGTGTCCGGCTGCCGGCTGCTCCAAGTCCTTCAGGAAGGCCAGCCTGCTGCACTACCACATCAAGTACTACCACTCTGAGCAGCAGCTGGACGCTGGCGGCGCCGAGCCGGAGGCCTCCAGGTGAGTCCAGGTGAGTTCAGCCCCACAGCCTCCATGGTGACCCCTGACCTCCTGTCTCTACCGCCGCAGCAGGAGGAAAAGGTCTGCTTCCGAAGGAGGCGACTTCCCGTCCAGCAAGAAGGCCGACGTCCAGACCGGCAGCTGTCGCCGTGACGACAGAGAGCAGAGCATCATGGGAGCCGGTGGGTCGGAGCTCGGTGAGTCTCACACAGATTTCTGTGGGTCAAAATGAGCCAAACGTCTGAATTCTGTCTGCAGAGCTGAAGAAGGAGGAGAGGAAGGAGAAAGCAGGAGGACACGACAGGAAGGAGAGGAAGCACTTCCTGCGAGTCAAACTGAGGAAGAAGAAAAAGAAGAAGAAGAAGAAGAGCCAGTCGGGTAACGGAGCATCTGGATTAATCTGATTAACTCATCCTGAAATCTGGATTATCTCAGTGGAATAATTTGTGTGTGTTTGTCCGTTTTTGTGCAGGATTCGGCAGCAGCGACGACGATGCGCCGGACCGGCCGGACCGGCCGCCGCTCACTCTGAAGCTTTCACACTCGCACGGTCCGAGCAGAAAACACTCCACACGTCCACTTTCCTCGTTCAAAAAAACCCCACGAGACACTGATTCTGTTTCCGCCTCCAGTCGACGACGGCAGCGACTGGTCGACGCTGACGGCGGAGAGCGGCGAGGACACGTCCTGGCCCGTTGCCATGGAGACGGAGGACTGCGAGGTGGTGAGGTGCGTGTGCGAGGTGGACGAAGAGAACGACTTTATGATTCAGGTAACACACACACACACACAGCCCATAAAAAGTCAGCATCAGGATTTAATTTTCACAAATCCTGTGTGAAAACTTTGACTAATTTTTAATATTTTACTTTTGAAATAAAGAGAAATATTTCCTTTAATTTAGAGCAAAATGGTGAATTAATCTGTAAAATTAATCAGATTCTGGGCTCTGAATTTACTGACTTTTATCTTTTAAACAAAAGCTGTTCTTTCACTCGTGACCATTTAATAGTGGTGTCCCTCAGGGCCTGGTTCTCAGCCCCATCCATTCATATTCTCAGACCTCCTGCTGTTCACATCGTAGATCACACCTCCAAGTCCCAGCTGCCAAATACCTTCTTGACTTCAACTCTGCTATGTTTACATATAATTGTCTATAACATTTTGAGTAAAATGTTTAAATGTCGGACAAAAAAATTTAATTATGTTAGTTGTGCTTCCATCTACAGTGAAGTTGGCATATGAATGTCAGAGCATCGTTAATCTGGAGCGAATCAGCTACGTTTTTTCATCAGGTGTTGACATTATTAATGGCTAAACAGGAAGTAGAAGTCGAAAACGAGAGATCTCTCCTCTGAACTCTGGAGGTTTGGACCCCTGGTAAGGCACAGAGCCACCAGTAGGTGGGACCGTTTTCTACAAGCGTATTTCCATTTCCCATTTAGCGCCTTAACTCTTTTTTTAAAATAGCTAAGAAAACCTCCTACAGCTGGAGTAAAAACTTGAAAGCAAACAAAAACTACCAAAAGGTAGAAATTATTTTGAGTTTAGCCATTCCCATCAGCCTTTTCAAACCTATAGATATACACTGCTATGGAGCAGCAGCTTCTCCTTTTACTAATATAAACTCCATCTTTTCTTGTTTTTACTCAAGTTTTCTGTGATTTTAAACTTGTTTGATGGTCTTTTATGGATCAAACCCAGAGGGAATCTTTTTCTGCTGTTGTGTGTCTGCAGTGCGAGTCGTGTCTCTGCTGGCAGCATGGAACCTGCATGGGTCTATATGAAGACAACGTTCCTCACAACTACATCTGTTACTACTGCAGGCAGACCTCAGGTAGGATCCGCTCCGCTGTGCCGAGGGGCAGAAAACAGGAGGAAGCTTCCTCTGATCCGTCTGCTTCCTCTGCAGGCTGGAGGCGGGCCCAGCGCTTCCTGTCTGAACCCGACTTGCTGATCTCGGGTCACATGTTCGGCCTGTCCTGCGTGAAGGAGAACTACTCAGAGATCAACGCCTCCAAGATCTCCCACACCAGCCACCTGCTGGCCCAGACGCACAGCCTGCATCAGGTCCTGAGCGGCCTGCAGCTCAAGATCAGCCTGCTGCAGTGAGTAGAGCAGTCAGCCCACCACCAGGGGCCACACCTACGAAACTACAGCAGAGGCACCACCAGGGGGCCACACCTACAGAAACTACAGCAGAGGCACCACCAGGGGGCCACACCTACAGAAACTACAGCAGAGGCACCACCAGGGGGCCACACCTACAGAAACTACAGCAGAGGCACCACCAGGGGCCACATTTACAGAAACTACAGCAGAGGCACCACCAGGGGGCCACACCTACAGAAACTACAGCAGAGGCACCACCAGGGGGCCACATTTACAGAAACTACAGCAGAGGCACCACCAGGGGGCCACACCTACAGAAACTACAGCAGAGGCACCACCAGGGGGCCACACCTACAGAAACTACAGCAGAGGCACCACCAGGGGGCCACACCTACAGAAACTACAGCAGAGGCACCACCAGGGGGCCACACCTACAGAAACTACAGCAGAGGCACCACCAGGGGGCCACACCTACAGAAACTACAGCAGAGGCACCACCAGGGGGCCACACCTACAGAAACTACAGCAGAGGCACCACCAGGGGGCCACATTTACAGAAACTACAGCAGAGGCACCACCAGGGGGCCACACCTACAGAAACTACAGCAGAGGCACCACCAGGGGGCCACATTTACAGAAACTACAGCAGAGGCACCACCAGGGGGCCACATTTACAGAAACTACAGCAGAGGCACCACCAGGGGGCCACACCTACAGAAACTACAGCAGAGGCACCACCAGGGGGCCACACCTACAGAAACTACAGCAGAGGCACCACCAGGGGGCCACATTTACAGAAACTACAGCAGAGGCACCACCAGGGGGCCACACCTACAGAAACTACAGCAGAGGCACCACCAGGGGGCCACACCTACAGAAACTACAGCAGAGGCACCACCAGGGGGCCACACCTACAGAAACTACAGCAGAGGCACCACCAGGGGGCCACACCTACAGAAACTACAGCAGAGGCACCACCAGGGGGCCACACCTACAGAAACTACAGCAGAGGCACCACCAGGGGGCCACACCTACAGAAACTACAGCAGAGGCACCACCAGGGGGCCACATTTACAGAAACTACAGCAGAGGCACCACCAGGGGGCCACACCTACAGAAACTACAGCAGAGGCACCACCAGGGGGCCACATTTACAGAAACTACAGCAGAGGCACCACCAGGGGGCCACATTTACAGAAACTACAGCAGAGGCACCACCAGGGGGCCACACCTACAGAAACTACAGCAGAGGCACCACCAGGGGGCCACATTTACAGAAACTACAGCAGAGGCACCACCAGGGGGCCACATTTACAGAAACTACAGCAGAGGCACCACCAGGGGGCCACACCTACAGAAACTACAGCAGAGGCACCACCAGGGGGCCACATTTACAGAAACTACAGCAGAGGCACCACCAGGGGGCCACACCTACAGAAACTACAGCAGAGGCACCACCAGGGGGCCACACCTACAGAAACTACAGCAGAGGCACCACCAGGGGGCCACACCTACAGAAACTACAGCAGAGGCACCACCAGGGGGCCACACCTACAGAAACTACAGCAGAGGCACCACCAGGGGGCCACACCTACAGAAACTACAGCAGAGGCACCACCAGGGGGCCACACCTACAGAAACTACAGCAGAGGCACCACCAGGGGGCCACATTTACAGAAACTACAGCAGAGGCACCACCAGGGGGCCACACCTACAGAAACTACAGCAGAGGCACCACCAGGGGGCCACATTTACAGAAACTACAGCAGAGGCACCACCAGGGGGCCACATTTACAGAAACTACAGCAGAGGCACCACCAGGGGGCCACACCTACAGAAACTACAGCAGAGGCACCACCAGGGGGCCACATTTACAGAAACTACAGCAGAGGCACCACCAGGGGGCCACATTTACAGAAACGTCTGCTCAGCTTCTCCGTCTCCATTTGCGCAGCTCTCCGTCCCACCCCGACCTGCAGCTGTGGAGGTCGCCATGGCAACAGGAGGAGGCTCTGAACCTGACGTCCGGCCAGCAGGACGAGCCGCCCATCTGCTACGTCAGCAGCGAACACTGCTACCAGAAACCAGAGGCATCGTGGGAAACGGCCGAGGAGGTGGGAGAAGTCAGCCTGGGTTCAGGAAACCAGGGACTAAAATAAACTCCTCACTCTGTGAGGCGTCTTGCAGACGGAGTTCTTCACGTTTTTCTGTGACAGATGAACACGGAGATAAAAAAAAAAAAACACCAGATAAAAAGAAAGTTGGCACATTTTTCATTAAACTACCACTCCAAGTGGCCTAGTTAAAGTCCAGACCTAAATCCAGCTCATAACCTGCAGCAGGACATTAAGACTGATGTCCACAGGTGTTCTCCTTCCAACTAGGTTTTTAGCTGAGTAAGAAGGGGAAAGGAGCAGACTGATGATTTTATTTGTGAAATTTTTAAAACCAACCATTAAAGCTCAATAAAATGTGTAAATCTTTGGTTCAAACTGTTGTTTCTGTTTGAAGCCTGAAGATCTGAGGAAACAACCGTCTCCGAGCATCTTGGACGCCAACACCGTGAGCCACTCAGACGCTCGCTTCTTCCTCGGCATGGAGCCGGAGAGCCACTCGGGGGACGGCGGCCACGCCCACAGACAGGCCGCCGTGTCTGTGGCTCAGTGTCGGCTCAACCTGCTGGAGCACGTGGAGGCGCTGCATCACCAGGTCGCCACCAGGATGGACCTGATCGAGCGAGAGCTGGACGGTAGGGAACCCACAGACACAGGCGAGTCCCCTCGTTTGTTTCCACTCTGATGAGGAAGTTGAGAAAACTTTATTTTCCTCCCTGCAGTTCTGGAGTCTTGGCTGGACCACTCCGGAGAGCTGGAGCCTCCGGACCCTTTGTCCCGCCTCCCGCAGCTGAAGCAGCGAATCAGGCGCCTGCTGAGTGACCTGTGTACGGTGCGGCGCCTGGCGGTCTGCCGCTGAGCGACCGCCGGCCGCAGGCGAGTGGAAACGTATCGCTCTGTGAGTCGGTTCTGCTGGAAGAACTTTTTTGTAAAAAGAGACTCAACCTGGAGCTGACCTCCATGACCTGTCCTCTGATTGGCTGGTTGCTCCGGTTATAGACACACCTCTGAACATGAACACAGATCATTTTATAACTCAGATTTTATAATTGCACTAATGTCAATACCAACTGTAATTATTTCCTGTTTTGTAATTTCAAAAGAAAAAAAAAACACAATGATGAGTTTTAAAGTTTGTTAGAATCACAAAGTGTTTTTTTTCGCCAGCAGCAGAGTTTTGTTTTCATCCCCAGAAGTTTAATTTATTCGGTTGTGAACAGACTGTATGCAGAATACCTGGGAGTGCCTGCAGGGGGCACCTACTTTCTTCTTCTATGGTTTTATGTTTATGTTTTAACAGCTGTTTTGAATCAAATCTGGGCCAGATTCAGCAGACGGTCCCACTGCGTGTTAACTGGCTTACCAGTAAACACATGGGCCACAGCTACTGGGCCACTGGACCACAGCTACTGGGCCACAGGGCCACAGCTACTGGGCCACTGGGCCACAGCTACTGGGCTACTGGGCCACAGCCACTGGGCCACTGGGCCACTGGGCCACAGCTACTGGGCACAGGGCCACAGCTACTGGGCCACTGGGCCACAGCTACTGGGCTACTGGGCCACAGCCACTGGGCCACTGGGCCACTGGGCCACAGCTACTGGCCACTGGGCCACAGCACTGGGCCACTGGGCCACTGGGCCACAGCTACTGGGCCACTGGGCCAAGGGCCACAGCTACTGGGCCACTGGGCCACAGCTACTGGGCTACTGGGCCACAGCCACTGGGCCACTGGGCCACAGCCACTGGGCCACTGGGCCACAGGCCACAGATGGGCCACTGGGCCACAGGGCCACAGCTACTGGGCCACTGGGCCACTGGGCCACAGCTACTGGGCACTGGGCCACAGGGCCACAGCTACTGGCCACTGGGCCACAGCTACTGGGCCACAGCCACTGGGCCACTGGGCCACTGGGCCACAGCTACTGGGCCACTGGGCCACAGGGCCACAGCTACTGGGCCACTGGGCCACAGCTACTGGGCTACTGGGCCACACCCACTGGCCACTGGGCCACTGGGCCACACCACTGGCCACTGGGCCACAGGCCACAGCTACTGGGCCACTGGGCCACTGGGCCACAGCTACTGGGCCACTGGGCCACAGCCACTGGGCCACTGGACCACAGCTACTGGGCCACAGGGCCACAGCTACTGGGCCACAGCTACTGGGCCACAGCTACTGGGCCACAGCTACTGGGCCACAGCTACTCAGATGTTTTGCAGAATAAAGCTGATTAAACTCCTGATGGATCAGGACAGATTTATTTCTGAGATTCAGGCTCAGTTGGACTTGAGGACAGATGAAGGATCATCTGAACTGAATCTTTCTGTCTGATTTGTGATGACAGTAGAACTGATCCAACCCTGAAGGTCTCGGATCTTCTCTGTGATCCATTAGTCTGGTCTGGTTCAACAGTTCTCCAGACTTCCTGAAGTTTCCTCTGAAAAGCTGCTGTTTTACTTCCAGTCCCTGTTTGGCCCTTTTTTTTTTTCCAACTTTATTAGAGTAAGCACTGTGGAGGTTCTGGTTCTGGCTCGGTTCTGCTGCGGTTCTGTTAGCTGTCTGATCTCCTGGATCAGATGATGAAGACGATGATCCAGGAGATCATCGTCTGAGGCAGCAGCGGATCTGTCTACTGGCCGTTCGGTTAGGGAAAGCATTACATTTATGTTTCTAGTTAAAAGTTGAATGCAGAAACGATAAAAACATGAAATGAAAACCATTAATCTGAGTGAAATTGACCCATGTTTGGGTGATCAATCCTCCATCTGCTGACCTGGAGTTTTCACTCCAGATATTTGACTTCACAGAAGCTGAAAGAAACTGACGATTTGGCCTTTAATGCACGTCTGCAGCAGATCCAGCAGGAATGTTGGTGTTTTACATACAGCCTGGTTCCAACTAAAGCCTGTTTATTTATCTGTACAGCTTAAGTTCTGTCACATCCACTTCAATATTAGCCGTTTTAATGAAGACAACGCGTAAAATCAGCTTCTAAAAGCTCCCAGATCTTAGATTCTGTTTAGTTTTGTTTTCATGAGAATCAGTTTTCATTGTCACAGTTTCAGCATTTATTATTTCTTTTTTCTGAGCTACAAGAGCTGCTTTATCTCAGTTTGGTGAGAAGAAAACTGCTGGTGCTTCTTCACATCACAGCTTGGAAATGTACAAATGTTAATCTGAATGTTTTTACGCTTGTATAAGAGACTGTACAAACCTGTAGAATTATTTTGATAGAGAGACGGATGGACTGTTTTTCAGAGAGGAAAGTAGATTTTTCCTGAAAACACAGCAGTAAAATGTATTCAACACTTTGTTCCACACGCTGGTTTTGCCTCTGTTTCCTCTCCTGTCGGTAGTTTAGACGTCCAGCTCTAGATGTTCCTCATTAACCCGTTGAAGCTTCGCTGTTCGTTTAGTTTCATGCTGAGTGTTTTTGTTTTTCAGAGATTCTTCCATTGAATAAAAATGTTGAAACATGACCTGCTGCAGGTTTTCTGTCTGGATTCTTCCTGAATCAACAACATAATTCAGAAACATCATTTTGTAAAAGGTCTTTATTTGGCAGTGACCACGTTTAGCTACGATCACCTACAATTTATAAAAAGTTCCTGTAAAGTTTTGCTTTTCTACACCATCATATTCTGTGTTTTTTTTATACAACAGTCCAAACCTTTTTGTCACGTGAGTCAACAGTACTGGCAAACCAAGACAAAAAATGAAATGAATCAATGAATCTTCTTGTGGAGAAGAGATGTTATTGTTTTTAGATAAAATCTTTAAAGAGATTTTGTATGTTTTCTAATTTTCTAATGATCTAGTTTTCAAATTATTTTAGGCTTAATTGAACAAATTTATTCTGTTACAACAATAAATTTGGTAAACGTTTGTTTTTCAGTAAAGTCTCGTTATGTCTATATAACATTGTGAGAACATTTCCCCAGTTTTACTGCAGAAGTAGATTGCTAACTGATGGTAGTCTCCATTTACATGTTTTAGATCAGCAAACACATTACATGTTGGAAAAAGATGAAACATTTATGAACTATATCTCAAATTGTCCAACTGATCTCAAAGCAAATTTGCAGAAAAACTAAATGAGAAAAACACATTTTTAATTTTTACAAAGTGTTGTTCTGTCTGGAAGAATATCAAGCAGAATTAAAGGGTCCTGCAACGTTCAGCTGTATTTACTGTGATGACGCTGTGGCGTCCGTCTGAAGGTCCTGCTGTTTGTGTTGTGAGCAGTAATAACAGTGTTACTGTCCGTGCAGCAGATGGTCCCACTGTGTTTTCACGCCGATGTTTCCTGCCTGAGTGACAATCTAAATATGTGCTGTCCTGGATGAGAGCAGGCGTGTTGATTAGACCATTCAAACTGTTCTACATTTACGGTAATTCAGTCCTGAACATTTTCACATTTTTACTCGCCGTTTCAAACTTATATTGTTTCTCAATATTTTAGCTAAGATATCAAAACAATAACTAATATTTACTATTTCTCCTTTTTTTCATATCAGTGAAAATGTACCTTATTGAGATGGAGGAAAGTTGACTGGGGAAAAAAACGTATTTAGATATTTTATTACTCCTAAACATAAACAAATCCATCTATAAGCATAAAGCTCCAGCTTTATTGGAGCTTTATTCACTTTTATAATTATTGAAATATAAAAATGAATCCTTATCTGTTTAATGTCAGGTAATAAAAACGTTGTGGTAGGATATGAACACTAAACAGCTTTGAAAGTCAACTTCTTCTTGTTTATTGGACTCAAGAAGGATGGACGTGTTTTCCCTGAAAAACATGAACGGCTTATGTAAAATCACAAAAACCAAATCTGGAATTTGCTATTTTAAAATTATGCTTTCTCTGTAAAAGAAAAAAGAAATACAATATACTCCCTTTCTAGCTGTTTTTTGTTTTGTTTTGTTTCATATTTTATGCATCCGTTTCTCTATTTATTTAGTTTAGTTTGTTCTGTTATTAAGGAAAAATAAAGGACATATTAACTGAAGCAATGCATATGATCTGTTTGTGAATGTCAAAAGGTTAATAAAGGTAAAAATCAAGGCCCCGCCCCTACGCCCCTATTGGCCCCGCCCCTACGCCCCTATTGGCCCCGCCTCCGTGTTTAGATTTTTGACGTAACTCCGCCCCGGACTGTCCGCGTGCAGCAGAACGACCATCAGCTTCCTCGCGACCAGATTCAACGAACTCCGCTGGTTACCAACGGTTATCTGCTGCCGAACCGGATTGAACCGGCTACCGACCCGCTTCTGGGCTGAACCGACCGACGGTGAGTGGGGAAAAAACTCCGTTAATGACACTTAAATAGGGACTAGTTTACCTGGTAACGACTGGTTAGCTAGTTAAACTGCTAACTGACCACTGGGGAGCGTCGCTTGTGTTTAGCGGTAACACAAAGGTTCCGTTTGGAGACCGGTTCGGTTCTGTTCTGGAGCTCGCCTACATGATGACAATGTTACGAGCTACAGGTGTGTGTGTGTCGGTGTGTGTGTGTCTGTGTGTGTGTGTGGACGCGCACGCGCGAGCTGGAGATGTCGTCTCCATGGTAACGGTTGGTTGCTAAGGCTCCCTGTCAGTGGAGGTTCCGTTACCATCCTATTGTGCGCTAATGTGGGCGGACAGCTGAGCCAGAAAACATCCAGTTCATCAGATCTGCAACTTTTTACCCAAATAACAGATTTAATTTAAACTGAAGGCCGATTTTTATTCGTTAGAACTCAGAGAAAAGTTCCTACATCCTTCCGGCTGTTGGGAAGGTGAGTAATAATCAAGCTTTATGTGAGTTAACCACCATGCCAGGGCGGAAAGCGACCAGCAAGGAGCGACCTGGATGAAACGGCCGTTTCATCAATCCTGGAGTAATTTACCAATCAAATAGAAGAAAGTAGATATGGTATGTAGCAGTCTGTTTCAGGGGTTCTGATGAGGCCTCTGACTGAAGACATTATGTATGTGAAGCAGAATCTCATTAAGTTTTTTCCATTTTGTTTAGCATTCTCTGAAAAGCGTTCATTTCAGAACTGGTTTGGTTTTAGAACCGGTTTGGTTACATGGAGGAAGAGCGTAGCAGCAAGATGGCGGACGATTTGCCTGGAACGCCGGTTGGTTTAAGGAGGTGTGAACGCTAATCAAACTCTAATGCAGACTAAAAAAAAACAAACTCTGGTCCGGATACATACCCTGGTCTGGTTCGGTCAGAACCTTGGTCTGGGTTTGAACTGGTTTAGTTCAAATGCATGATGTGAACACTGGAAGTAGGAAGTGGACTATAGCGCACGGCATTCTGGGTAAGAATCCATCCAACTTTAAATCCCTTATCATCAGTGAGAGTCTGATATGGTAGATCTATACAGAATGAAGAGACTAAAGTGTAGCAGTTTGGTCATAATGCACAGATGAAACCAAACTCAGCGTATGACAGAAAACGGCTCATAGTAACCGTGGGAACAGCTGATTGGTTCAGACTCTTCTGCATTTACACAAAGCTTTTCAGGACCTCAGCTAGTGTTCTGAGTTTTTCTGCTGTTTGGTTCCTCTGAGGGAAACTGGACCCGGTCGGATCTGGACTGGAGGTGGAGCCTGGTGGAGGTTGTTGGGTTAGGGTTAGCTGAACGCTGCCTCCTGCTGGTCAGGCTGTCTGTTAGCGTTACACTCAGACCACAATGTAGTTGTATTGTTTCTTCTTCATAATTTTAACCCAGCCATGCATTGGTTAATGAAAAACAACTGTCTTCAGTCAGAGGCTTCCTCAAATTTAATGTAACACAGGCTGCTACAGCCGTCAGCATCTACAGTAACAACCTAAATTATTATGAGTAACCTTTGGGATCCAAAAAGTCATTTGGAAGTTAATTGAATTGGGCTGAAAATTTGAAAACATAATAAATGGAAGAAGATTCAGTAGATTGAGAAATAATATCCTGCAATAATTAGTCTATCAAAATTATAGCTAAGCAAGACAAAAGGAAAATAAAAACCAATGAAACCTGATTAATTACTGAACTATGATCACTCTTTATGTATCTGAATTAATATCCTCATTTGTTTTTGGTTCTTTATACTGAAGTATTTTGGGATAATAACCAAAGGAGGCTGATGTGTTTACCTCTCATTGGATTCCTGTCATGTCAGTTGATGGTCTGGATGATGGCTGATTAACTCTTATCATATCTATGCTGATTGGATTTTCTTTACTGAGGAAAACAGGAAACACTTTATTCAGTTTCCTGTTGACTTCCTGCTGACTGAGCCTTGATTTAATGTTCCACGTTGCCTTTAGGACAGTTTATCTAACCAAACCCAATCTGCTGAAACCTGTCTGCACACACGGCCATCACATACCTAACCCCCAAACCCAATCCACACCTTAGTCCTAACTCTGACCCCTGACCCTAAAACAGGGTTTCCCCTTGTGAGGACCAGGCTTCGGTCACCACAAGGACCAATTGGTCCCCACAACGTAGTACATGTCAGGAAAATCGTCCCCACAAGGTATTATAAACAAATGCAACACACACACACACACACACACACACACACACACACACACACACACACACACACACACACACACACACCATGTTTCCATCAGATTCACTGAGTAAGTCTGATGTTGTCAAAGATTTTATTAAACAATAAGAAAACGTGGCGGGACTGAAAACAACAAACCTGTTGAAACATTTGTAGATTTTTACGAATAGTTTTGAATTTGAAGTGAAACCGGTGCTGATCCACTAGAGCCGAACCGGTTCACTGCTGTTTCCTTATCGCCTTGGTAACAGACTTATGATAAAATCCGAAGTTTTCTGGAGTTCAGGTTGTTTTTCTTGTCTCTTCACCATGATCGCCTTTCAGTTTTGTAACATTTTAATCTGAGGTTTAGAGATGAGATATTTTAATAAACTGCTCCCAGATTTAGCAATATTTGTGTATATTTTCAATATGATCTGACAGTTTAGAGTCACAGAAACATTCGAACTCCTCTGAACTGCAAGACGTATTTAAAGATGCTGCAATTAAACCGATTGAGTTCTTATCCCGTATCACTGGCAGCGCTTCCTGCTAACAGCTGCACCACAGTGTAATTTACCTCCGATCAGCTGGTGACCTTTGACATTTCAAACGAGCTGTGACTGTGCAGCTGTGTTTTGTTTTGTTTCTCTGGGTGATGAATGGATGTTTTAGTTTAATCCTCTCCTGTCTGCCAGTTTCAGGTCTTTTCTATCGACTGACTGGTGTGAAACCCTGAGATCATGGAGGAGCTTCACGACGTGCAGCTGACAGAGATCAAACCTCTGCTGACGGGACAGGTGAGGGGCGGAGCTTAGCGCAGACGTCGTCCCTGTGGTCCTGATGGAGAGCGACGGTCTCATCCACCTCTGTGTTGTCGTTGCAGAACAGGAGCAACATGCAGGATGTCAACTGCAAGGTGGGTTCAGCTGGTTAGTGTGGAAGGACTCACTCCAGCCAGAGTTACCATGTGTGAGTGTGTGTGTCGTCCAGGAGCACGACGTGGAGACGGCACATGGAGTGCTGCACGTCACCATGATGGGCGTCGCCAAGGGCAACCAGCCCACAATCCTCACCTACCACGACATTGGACTGAACGTGATAGATACGGAGCTGCAGAGAGACCAGGGACATCTGGACGTGTCTGAGTCCCTGGTCTCATGTCTGTCTGTATAGACAAGTCGTGTTTCAACACCCTGTTCAACTTCGAGGACATGGAGAAGTGACACAACATTTCTCTGTGCTGCATTTTGACGCTCCTGGACAGCAGGACAATGCTCCAATCTTCCCCACTGGGTAACACACACACACACCAACACACACACAGAAGACAGACAGACAACACAGACACCAAGTGGCCTGCAGTGTAGGGCCCTGTGTACTAGCAGGATGCTAATACGTGTGCCCTTGGTTGGTCCAGTACTGAGCTTCTGGCTTGGTGCTGTGAGTGTAGACTGCGTAGTGCCGTGTGTGTGTGTGTGTGTGGTGTGTGTGTGCGTGGTGTGTGTGGTGGTGTGTGTGGTGTGTGTGCGTGTGTGTGGTGTGTGTGTGTGTGTGTGTGTGTGTGTGTGGTGTGTGTGTGGTGTGTGTGTGTGGGTGTTGGTGTGTGTGTGGTGTTGTGTGTGTGCGTGTGTGTGTGCGTGTGTGTGGTGTGTGTGCGTGTGTTGTGCGTGTGTGTGTGTGTGTGTTGTGTGCGTGTGTGTGTGTGTGTGTGTGTGGTGTGTGTGTGTGTGTGCGTGCGTGTGTGTGCGTGTGTGCGTGCGTGGTGCGTGTGTGTGTGTGTGTGTGTGTGTGTGTGTGTGTGTTGTGTGTGTGGTGTGTGTGTTGTGTGGTGCGTGCGTGCGTGTGTGTGTGTGTGTGTGTGGTGGTGTGTGTGTGTGGTGTGTGTGTGTGCGTGCGTGGTGCGTGCGTGTGTGTGCGTGTGTGCGTGCGTGCGTGCGTGCGTGGCGTGTGTGTGCGTGTGTGCTGTGTGTGTGTGTGTGTGTGTGGTGTGTGTGTGTGTGTGTGTGCGTGCGTGCGTGTGTGTGTGTGCGTGCGTGCTGCGTGTGTGTGTGTGTGTGTGTGTGTGTGTGTGTGTGTGTGTGTGTGTGTGTGTGTGTTCAGGTACCAGTACCCCACCATGGATGAGCTGGCTGAGATGCTGCCGCCTGTCCTCTCCAAGCTGCAGTAAGTCCTCTGTCCTCTGGAGCAGGAAGGGAGTGATGGGGCGAGGTCACTCAGAGGTCACTCAGAGGTCACTCTGAGTCTGGTTGTGTCTTCAGGGTGAAGAGTGTGATCGGTATCGGGGTCGGAGCCGGAGCCTACATCCTCACCAAGCTGGCTGTAATCAGACCCACCAGTCATTCCAGTTCCACTCTGGCTCCTCCCTCGGCTCCCAGTAACTCCAGTTGTTGTTTCAGATGGACAAGCCCAACTTGGTGGAAGGCTTGATCCTGATCAACATCGACTTGTGTGCCAAAGGCTGGGTGGACTGGGCCGCCTCCAAGGTAACCGTCTCCTCAGGTCCAGGCCAACGAGCGAAGCAGAGACACAAACTGAGCCTCCATTTTGTTTCTGCAGCTGAGCAGCTGGACCAGCAGCCTGGTGGACAACATCATGGCTCACCACTTCACCTCTGTGAGGGACACCGTCCTCATGTCCTACAGGTCCCACAGGTCACACTGCATGTACAGACAGCACTTTATCTGTGTGTGTGTGAGCAGGAGGAGCTGCTGGAGAACAAGGAGATCATTCAGACGTTGAGGCTCCACATCTCTCAGGACATTCCTCAGGAGAACCTGGCCTTGTTCTTCAACAGCTATGAGAAGTGAGGCCCTGTCGATTCAGACGATTAATCCGGATTAATCAATCAGTGAAGTGATCAGCGACTCATTCAGTAATCAACTGGTAACACTCAGAGGATCAGTGGAGCCAAAGCTGGACAGAAATATAAACATTTAGGACAAAATGTTCAAATCAAAACTCAAGTGACTTTTTTTTTATCTTCATAAGCTTCACTGTCATTTTTATGATTTATTTTTTACTGATTTGTTGAAGTTCTCACTATTTTGAGACAGTTAGGGGAGATCTGTGAAAAGTTAAGCCCGTCTGTCGAGAAACAACCAATCAGGGCCAGGAGGCGGGTCTTATCAATGCTAAAGCTAGTTAGCATGGCCATCATGATGTTGGCAGGTGAAATTCTTTCTCCACCATCACAACATTTAGCAGCAAGTACATGAGGATGATGTACTTATTAAAGCTGTCACAACATGGTGGCGGTTTTAAGAAATATGTAAAGACACATATGCTGCAGTTAACACCCTGTGTGTGTGTGTGTGTGTGTGTGTGTGTGTGTGTGTGTGTGTGTTGTGTGTGTTGTGTGTCAGCCGTATTGACATGGACGTAGACCGACCCATCCCTGGTCTCACTGGAAGCGACATCGTCACTCTCAGGTAACTCCGCCCCCAAGCCGAACTCACCTGGTCGCCCGGTTCCAGTCGGCCGCTCTGATTGGCTGCTTGGTCCTCAGGTGTCCCGCTCTGCTGGTGGTCGGAGACGAATCACCTGCTGTGGACGCCGTGGTGAGTCTCCATCCTCTTCCTCTGTAGAATCCAGCTCTCTGATTGGTCATCTGTCTGCAGTATTTCCTTTTCTTATTTTAAAAGTTATTCATATTTTCCTGTATTTTTGTCATTTTAAGAACGTTTTGTTTGTTTGTGCTGCAGGTGGATTGTAACTCCAGACTGGATCCCACTATTACCACCCTGCTGAAGGTATGCACCTGTTCAGGCCTCGTTACCATGACAATGTCTGCTAATTATTGCAATACTTGGCATAACAGTGGAGGTTCGTTTACTTAGAGAACAACACTGGAAGCGTTTACTTAGTTATCCAAAATAAAACAATAAATAAGACAGAAATAGAAACCATAAATAAAATAGATTATTATGTCTCTAGCTACAAAATTTTACTTAAAAATTATTAATCACATAATGGAATTTATCAATCTCATTTTAATTTATAATGTGATTAATTAATTGATTTATTACTTGTTATATTAATGTTTCTGCATTCTTTACTAAATATGTCAATTTGTTGTTTTATTCGTTTTTCTAAGTTTTTTTATAGACAGAAATTTGTTCCAATATTTTTGCAAGAAAAGAACATGTTCAAAAATTAAAATTTGGAAAAAAATGCGACTTTAAGAAACTTAATCAGAAAATACATTTTGAGACAAATAAATGGTCAAAGTGTATGAAAAAGATGAGGCTGCATATGCTCAGTGTGCTACGTTTTTAGATTTTATTTTTCTCCCAAGAAAAGTTTGAGACCAAGTTTTATTAATCACATTAATTTCAAATTGTGTTTAACACATTATGTTCCACACTACGGAATGCCAAAAGTGTCACAAAATGCCACTTTTACCACCCAGCTGATTAAAATTAAGATAATTTATTATAAACATGTAGATGTCACATCTGCTGTTGTCTGATTTCTCAGTGTGATTGTGGCTGACGGTTGGTTCAGCCGTCACACAGTGAAAGAACCAAACTGACCAGCTGGTCTCTGATAATGACGTCATTCTTTGTCTGTCCACTAGATGGCGGACTGTGGGGGACTTCCTCAGGTGGTTCAGGTGAGTTTCAGATGAACTCCAGAGTTCCTGGCTCAGTTTTTACTGTTGAATAAAAACAAAATGTTTTTTCTGCTCAGCCTGGGAAGTTGGCCGAGGCCATCAAGTACTTCGTCCAGGGGATGGGATACAGTGAGTATCTGTCTGCATGTCAGCGTCACAGCCAGCTCATTAACAGGCTCTTACCGACCCGCCTCACATGGATCTGCAGCTAAAAGTCCCAACAGGAGAAAAGTTTCTGCTGCTGGAGTCAATGCAGTGCAGGGCTGATCTGGGGATTCTTGATGATTTAATAATCATCAAGAATATATTAGTTCAGTGGTTCTTAACCTGGGTTTGGTGAACCTCAGTGGTTCGGCAGAGCCTCTGCTGCCGCGGAGCTAAAGACTCACTTGTGTAAAGTCGTGATGACGCCCAGCTTTGCCATCACTGCTGCAGAGGATCAGTTACATTGCTTAGCCAATCAGAGGATCACGTTACATTGCTTAGCCAATCAGAGGATCAGTTACATTGCTTAGCCAATCAGAGGATCATTTTACATTGCTTAGCCAATCAGAGCTCAGAGGAGCCCTGATTGGAGGAGCTTCACTCTCAGCAGGGATTTGAACTTGTGTCTTTATTTACTTCAGCAAAGCTCACATTTTTTTTTACCAGATTCTGTATCTTCTGTGTCTTCTATCTGCTCTTAGTCGCATCTTTTCGGGGTTGGTGCTGCCTCTAGTGGTGAGGGGAGGTAACACAGCTAATATAATTACATTACTAAATCAGAATACCTCAAAGTGGGGGGAGGTTTGGTATCTCAAAAAAGGTTAAGAGCCAATGTATTAGATATGAAAAGGTTGTTGTTGTTGTGCTGTGAGGTGTTGAATAGATTATCAACAAAGAACCGGATAGTTTCTGCTCAGTTTGTTACTGAGCAGGTAAAGAAAACATTTTGGGGGATTTTAGAAATATGTCTTTGTTCTGTTCATGGTGTTGATTCTCCGTCCTGACAGAAAGTTTGTAAATCCTGTACTAGACGATCACACAAAACCTCTGAGAGCCTCTTTCTGACTGACCTGGTGCAGTCAGACAGTGTGTGTGTGTGTGTGTGTGTGTGTGTGTGTGTGTGTGTGTGTGTGTGTGTAACAACTTTTGTTTGTCATATTCCTGCTGTAACCTCTGACCTTTGCCCCTGTCCCCCCCAGTGCCTGCGGCCGGTATGACCCGTCTGGTCCGCTCCAGAAGCCGCACGTCCTCTGCGCCCCACGTGTGAGGCCCTGCGGTTCTGGTTCTCCCTGAAGAGTCCGGTTCTGGCTGGAGATCGGACCGGTGCGGGTCTGTTGTTCCCGCTGGGCACCATGGTAACACGTTTCTCTCTTGGAGTTTAGGTGCCGTTGTTCTGTGGTTCTTGTTCTCGTGGATCGGACATTTTTCTCTTTCTTGTGGTTCTGATCCAATCTTTTTGATATTTTCTTGTTATTGATATTTGGTTCTGTTTGGTTCCGATGGACTCGACTCCTTCAGGAAGTTAAATATTTCAAGGAGTTTACTTCCTGAAACTCGTTCATGAACTAAAGGGGAGGTCCGATTCAACTCCAGAACCAGGCTGGTTCTGCTTCCGAGCCGCAGCTTGGCCTGAAACCAGAACTCTTCTTCATCTGGTACTGCCGGGTCGGCTTGACCCGCTTCCCTCAGAATCTCTGCAGTCCGTTTGTCAGCATGCCGAGTCGTAGCATGAGAACTTTCTGTGGGTCCGATGTTCAGCTTTACTGAAGACACCAACAGAACCAGGAACCCGGTTCTGTTCCATTCTCTCGAGTTAATGGGAGTCCTTCAGGAGCTCAGAACCCTGTGGTACCCAGAGCAGAACCGGGTCCTGCTGCGGTTCTGGTCGTTTGGATTTCCTGTTGCTCTGGTTCTAAACCTGCTGGATGTTTGTTTCTGTAGTTTGTAATGAAATAAAGCTGAAATAAATCAACGACTCCTCACTAACCAGAACCAGGACCAGAACCAGGACCAGACCTGGTTCACACATGCAATGATTCTGCTGCTGATCGAGTTCACTCAGCAAAAATATGGAGACAAATTGGAGCCAAAAGTTTACTCTGTTAAAACCTTATGAAATTTAAAAAAAACTATAACTTTAAAAATGAAAAGTATTGAAACTTGAAAACGATAAAACGACTAGAAAATACAACTTTAACCTGAAAAGAAGTTTAGATTTTTTTCTTCAGATAAACATTTCTTTGCATTTTCAGGTTTTTTTGGTCATATTGTGTGTGATCCATGCCTTCGAACACGGTTCACACTTTGCCCCTGTGTCACCCAGAGACATTTTTTAAGGAACATTTTGGCTCCAGTGTAGCTCCGTACCCAGCCTGCTGACCCAGTTCAATCCGGTCCCATCCCACTCCAGACTGAAGCAGAATGTGGAGCGGGATCATTTCAGGTTCTGGGTCAGACAGAGCCAGCCAGAGAACTCAGACCCACCGATGCAGACAGAGCTCTGGATCAGAACCGGATCAGAACCGCCTCCAACTTTATTCCTCCACTTCCATCAAAAACAGCAAATTAATTATGAATAAAACCGACTGCAGATCAAGCAGTTTATTGTCCAATGGTGGGAAAACTTCAGCACCTCCAGGGGTCAGAACCTGTCATCATCCTCTAGGTCCAGTTTATTCCAGCCACATGGTGGTTCTGGTGAGGAATGAGGTCTGTCGGGTTCATGGTGTTCAGCTGGCAGCAGGGGGCGCCGTCTTGCTGCAGAGTCTTCCCAGCAGGCCGGCCATCTGCAGCAGGGAGTTCACTCCTTCAGCCACCCGCATGTGAGTGAAGCCGATCTCCTGGAGGAACCGAGAGAGAAACACTTCCTGATCACATGAGGTCCAAACGGACGGGTTTACAGCCTCTTCTCTCAGTTTAAACAAAAACAATGATTAATAAAAACAAGTTAAACCTGCAGAATGTGGAAACGGACGGACTTCAAATAAAGCAAATTCTTTCCACTAAATTCTTCACTAATTGAGTCAATAATCGGTTTATATTTCTGCCTGTTTGAGAACTTTTTGTTCAAACTGTAGTCTCAGTTCTACGGAGGCTCAAATATGCCAACAAGAAAAGCTGCAACTACAGAAAATAGAAGCAAAATGGAAAATGCTGCAAACTGGCTCCACAAAACACAAGTCCTCCAGACCACCAGGAGGAGTCGACCAATACGTTATACAGAAGTCAAACATAAAGTTGGACAAAGAAAAGATGTGCTTTATACTCAGGTTTACATAGATAATACAGACTCCCTCTAGTGGCCTGGAGTAGTTCTGCTTTATGGAAAGACTGCATCGTTTTCCCTGTTTCGTCCATTTCATGTTTTTGGATCATTCTGGTGTCGCACCTGTTAGCCTCTGTACGCTACAATCTCCTCATCTCTGCAGCTTTAATGCACATTGGCTCAAATGGAGCATTTCTTCCTTCAGCCTCACTGAGGGAATCGTTTTAGTTTCTTGTTTATGCAGCAGAGTTAAAAACATCCAGAGTCAACGCAGCTTCTACTTCCTCATTCAGTCTGGGAAGCTTTTTAAAAATTCCTCCAATAAATCCTCAAACAAGCTCCAGTTTTTCTCAAGATCAGCAGTTTACAGCAATTTATGTGCTGATGCATAACTGAACATTTTTTCTGTTTTTGCAGAAATGGTAAAAAAAAATTTTTTTAGTTTAAGCGACGCTAACTCCCACCTGCAGGGGGCAGCATGTCTTGATGTCAAGTTTTAGAAAAGAAACTTAAAAAGAAACTCATCAAGTTATTTAAGTTCTTGAGTTGATCTGTCTGATGTTTCTTTTTGTCTTTTAAATGTATATTTTTTGGGGGATAAAATCTTTTGAAGTCCCTAGTAAGCAGAGATAGAGCAGCGCCAGCGGACCGGTGATTGTGCTCAGCGTCACCTTGATGAACTCCAGCTTCAGGTACTCGGCCATCTGGAAGGTCTTGCAGACCCTGAAGATGTTCCCCATGATGTCCTCGGGGGAGTAGCCCAGCGCCCACAGCTGCTCCACCACCCGGTACGCGGCGTCCACGTCCCCCGCCACGCAGTGTCCCAGCATGCTTTTCACCAGCAAGGGGTGCGGCTCGTCGCACACCTTGAACACGTTCTCGCTGTTGATGTAACCGAAGCCAGAGTGGGTGGACTGCAGGTTGTTCAGCGCCTGGAACAGAACCAGAACCATCAGCAGCGCCCGATGGGGAAAAATATGAACTTTATGAAACAAATATATTGACTGTAGGTTCATCATCCTTTGTTTTTGTGTTTATGAATCTATTTATTAGCATACACACTGTAAAAACTAACTGAGGGACGTTTACACGACAACGATCCAACAAAAACTGGGTTTTTGTTCCGTTTTTGTTGGATCGTTTACACGAAAATGTTCTAATTACGATCTGTGTTTACATAGTAACGGTACTCATTGAAAACGTGTAACGCTCTCGCTGTGCCACTAGTTGGTGCTGCTGGGTTCTTTGAAACTAAGTGTGCAAAAGTTCTTGAAGGCATGTGGATTCGCGTGTCCATATCAGGTCCTGTTCTCCCATAGATAGAAAACAGGCATAGTGTGTGTCTGATTAGGACACATGCAGTTGGAAAAAGTGGGATAATGTTGCTGAAACACATTGTTGAGCTTCACTGTGTCTGTAGCGACTGGAAGCTGTTTTTTGTCTTTACCTCGGAATGGCCAACAGTCTGTTATTGCTATATCAATTTGATAAAATAGGAGCTCCAGCACTTCCCATATCTGTGTCCTCTGTCACCTTTTCAGCGGTTAAAACAGTTTAATCCATTGCTAACAAGTTGTAACCTGTTTTTTCCGAGCCGCCTTCAAACGCAACATGAGAGCTGAGACCCTCGCGATGGGTTTACACCAGTGAAGGAGACCAGTCATGGTAGCAAACCAGCAAAACGTAAAGAACTGCACAGTTTCTCCCCCAAGACTAACAGACTGAGTTGAGTAAAGCTGGTGGATGCAGGTGATGATAGACGACACCAGCATTGTGAGGAGTTTCTTCTTCTGTGGATTGTAGGAAGCATCTATGTTTTGCTGGCGATTCTCTGGAAGAACAGATCCGTTTTCTCTGTTTACACGACAACGGAAAACGGTACGTTTCAGAAACATCGCACTCTGGAACCCGTTTTCAACCTGTGCCGTTGTCAGAGGAAGCATTCGGTGGTTTTGTGTAAATGTAAATGCAAACGCCACAAAACTTTTCAGTTTTCCCCCAAAATCGTTGTGGTGTAAATTGGGCCTGAATTGGACAAGCAAAAGGTCCCAAAGGAACAAAGCTAAGCTACACTGAGGATCCCAGAAGCCTCCTGACCTGCCGCATGTCCCCCTGCGCGGTGAAGATGACGGCCTCCAGCCCGTCGTCAGACACGGCCAGCTGCTCTCGCTGCACCACCTCCTGCAGCCGGGCCAGAACCTGGCCGTCCGTCAGCTTGGCGTAGCGCAGCACGGCGCAGCGCGACTGGATCGGCTCGATGATCTTGTCGGAGGCGTTGCAGGCGAGAGCGAAGCGCGTAGTTTTGGAGTAGATCTCCATGATCCTCCTGAGCGCCTGCTGAGCGCCGTCCGTCATGCTGGGGGCGGCAGAGCAGCTTCATCAGGACAGGAAGTGAAGCAGGACGTCTCCGTGGGAACGAGTCTCCGCTCACCTGTCCGCTTCATCCAGGATGATGATCTTGTGTCGACCTTTGGGCAGCGTGACCTTCTGCTGAGCGAACATCTTGATCTTGTTCCTCACCACATCGATGCCCCTGCAGAGCCACCGGCAGGGTTGGTCATTAAAGCCCCGCCCCCTGGGACAGCATCCCTGAAGCCCCGCCCCTGGGACAGCATCCCTGAAGCCCCGCCCCCTGGGACAGCATCCCTGAAGCCCCGCCCCCTGGGACAGCATCCCTGAAGCCCCGCCCCCTGGGACAGCATCCCTGAAGCCCCGCCCCTGGGACAGCATCCCTGAAGCCCCGCCCCCTGGGACAGCATCCCTGAAGCCCCGCCCCCTGGGACAGCATCCCTGAAGCCCCGCCCCCTGGGACAGCATCACTGAAGCCCCGCCCCCTGGGACAGCATCCCTGAAGCCCCGCCCCCTGGGACAGCATCCCTGAAGCCCCGCCCCTCTGACCGCCGGGTCTCACCTTTCGTTGGAGGCGTTGAGCTCCAACACGGCGTCCTTCGTGGCGGCGCCCAGCAGAGTCCGGGCCAAACACAGGATGCTGGTGGTCTTTCCTGTCCCTGGAGGTCCTGAACAGAACCAAAACATCTGGGTCACATCCTGAAACTATAAACCAGCAGCCAAGACCCCAGTTTGACCCCCTGGTGGTGTTTGGTCCTGAACTGGTTGGCTGAATGGTCTAGTTCAAGTACAACAAGCAGCATTTAGAAGGGATGCCTGGCAGACACCAGTGTGACCTGATTGATTATGTTTTATTATCGATTAATTATTCTGACAATTAAACCCTCAATCAGATTGTAAAAATGACACAATCTGAAAACTTTTCAATTAATCCTTAAGATATTAAATGCATACAATAAAGAGCAAAAAGTGCATAAAATATTTGTTTTTACAAAATTTAAATGAAGATTTCTGGGTATTATGGATTTACAGACAAAAGTTGTGTTATTTTTGTCTTACAAGCAAAATGAATCATTTTTGTTTACTCCAGTTAATGATTAATGACCAAAGTAGTTGACCATTATTTCAATAATCGATTATACCAGATGTATTACCGCCTGAATAAAACAAACCCTCATAGTCTGGATGGAGCTTTACAGGAACAGCTGAGGAAGAAGCCGCCATGTTTTTAAGACTGGACGGTACCAGCTCCCTTTGGTACCGAGAAACTACAAGACAGAATCCCGAGGTCGAAAGGATTAATAACTGGGAATAAAGTTTATAAATATTACTGCATGCTCTTATTTCTCCCTGGAAATCCCTCTGTTCTACTAGGCGACTCTTCCAGACCTTGCTGGGGGTTAGAATCCTTTCTGGTTCTGACCCAGCTTCCAAACTCTGCCGCCATGTTGTTTGACATTTTTCCGTCCGTCTTTTATTCTCCTCCTGTCTTCCTGCCCTGAACGTTAGCGGTTCCCTGACGGCCATGTTTGCTCCGGATCCACACCGACCTGCGATGATGATGTTCGGGACGTTTCCTTCCCTGGCGAACACCTCCAGGCGGCTCACCGTCTCCTCGTTCCCAACTATCTCATTCAGTTTCAGCGGCCGGTACTTCTCCACCCAGGGCAGCTCGTAGGAACTCCCGGAGCTTTTCGACGAGGACTCCCCGGCCTCGGTGTCCGTATTCACCCCGCTTCCACTCGGCTTCTGGTCACTTTCCCTGTCTGCCATCTCTACGTCCATGTTGTCTTGTCCGGTTGTCGACCCGCGAAACGGGAACTGAAACCTCATTGGCTGGAAGGTTATTTTCGAAGGAGGTGATTGGATAAGAAAAGTTCGCGGTAAGTCAGTGAAGCAAAGAGGCTTCGCATCATTTCCCACCGGGCGAAGCAGGCGGCGCGCTGGACTGGGTGGAGTGTACTCCGAATTTTAACTATAATCGGCCCAGAGGCGGGGTCACCGGGACAGGTCAGGTCAGCAGACACACACACACACACACACACACACACACACACACACACACACACACACACACACACACACACACACACACACACACACACACACACACACATAATATAAGGATATACTCCTCATGCGCCGCTCTCGCCTCGTCGCTGACGAGATTTAGGGCGGCCATCTTGGAGCGGTAGACCACTCCACCCAGCATTATGTGTTTAGCAGGTAAAATGACATATCAGCGCATTTAATGGATCATAATACGCTTTTTTGTCACTGGAAACTACATTCAGACATCTATCAAAGCTGCATTTATAAATAATTGTATTATTTAAGTATGTTTTTAATACATAGGGCTATAACAATAGAATAGGAATGGAATATTCTGATATCGATGTATGATAAGCAAACACAGCCGTGGATAATTTATTGTGAATGGCTTTGTGTATAATTTATTATGATAATACATAGTTATACAACTATACAATCTCACAAATAAAAAATGATTAATACTGAATAATATATATTGGATGCGCATATATATATATATATATATATATATATATATATAAAATTTCTTAGATTGTAAACAAAGATCAAGACAAATATTTCACTCCACAACTGTCAATTAACATCTAATTTGTTTTATAGAATTACACTTAAATACAAATTAATTTGCACACATTTCATTAAAAAAATGTATATATACATACATATAAACATGCATCCAACATATATTATTCAGTATTAATCATTATTTATTTGTGCCATTATTAATTAATCATTATTTATTTGTGTTTGTATAGTTATATAAATATGTATTATTATAATGAATTATACAGGTGCTGGTCATAAAATTAAAATATAATGAAAAAGTAGATTTATTTCAGTAATTCCATTTAAAAAGTCAAACTTGTATATTATATTCATACATTACATACAAACTCATATATTTCAAATGTTTATTTTGTTTAATTTTGATGATTACAAATGACAACAAATGAAAATCTCAAATTCAGCATATCAGAAAATTTGAATATTACTGAAGACCAATAAAAACAAAGGATTTATAGAAATGTTGGCCAACTGAAAAGTATGAACATGAAAAGTATGAGCATGTACAGCACTCAGTATTTAGTTGGGGCTCCTTTGGCCTGTATTACTGCAGCAATGCGGCGTGGCATGGAGTCGATCAGTCTGTGGCACTGCTCAGGTGTTATTATAGCCCAGGTTGCTCTAATAGTGGCTTTTAGCTCTTCTGAATTGTTGGGTCTGGTGTATTGCATCTTTTTCTTCACAATACCCATAGATTTTCTATGGGGTTAAGGTCAGGAGAGTTTGCTGGCCAATTAAGAACAGGGATACCATGGTCCTTCAACCAGGTACTGGTAGCTTTGGCACTGTGTGCAGGTGCCAAGTCCTGTTGGAAAATGAAATCTGCATCTCCAAAAGTTGGTCAGCAGCAGGAAGCATGAAGTGCTCTAAAACTTCCTGGTATGTGGCTGCGTTGACCCTGGACCTCAGAAAACACAATGGACCAACACCAGCAGATGACATGGCACCCAAACCATCACTGACTGTGGAAACTTTACACTGGACTTCAAGCAACGTGGATGAAGTGCCTCTCTTCTTTTCCTCCAGACTCTGGGACCTTGATTTCCAAAGGAAATGCAAAATTTACTTTCATCAGAGAACATGACTTTGGACCACTCACCAGCAGTCCAGTCCTGTTTCTCTTTAGCCCAGGCAAGACGCTTCTGACGCTGTCTGTGGTTCAAGAGTGGCTTGACACAAGGAATGTGACAGCAGAAACCCATGTCTGTCATACGTCTGTGTGTGGTGGTTCTTGAAGCTCTCACTCCAGCTGCAGTTCACTCTTTGTGAATCTCCCCCACATTTTATCTCTCTTGTTTGTACACTTTTTCGACCACGTATTTCCTGCGCTGGAGCAGCCAATGAGGGATCTGCTCTTACATGATGTCTATGCACACACACCTAGAGGCCAATCAGAAACATTAGAATATTTACTTTAAATATTAGACACACCATATCATTCAACACGGATTGAAAACTCACTTAATTCTGAGCAACCAGCATTTAAAATGTTTTCACCCTGTTCAATTTTTTACCCTTTTTATTTATTTTACAATTCAAACAAAATTTGACATTTTAACTGCAAAAAAAAAACTTCAATGTCAAAGTAAAACTTATCTTGACGTAAAATTACTGTATCTACTTGGGAATTTGTGTCTATTTTTATTCATTCTTTTTTAATCCACTTTTGTCTATTTTAATGTATTTTCCTTTCGTAATCCCCTTTGTGAATTTGAGTATATTTACCGAGTACAACCGGATGTTTTCAACTGTTGCTTCTGTTTAACTGGCTGCTGTTGATGAAGCTGAGCGCCCCCTGCGGTCAGATGAGGGCAGCGCAGCTGGTCTCTCTCAGGAAGCCGTCACCGAGCGCCGGGACCGAGCCAGTTCCTGCTTCCGCAAACAGAGCGCTGTTCCTCCGTTTATCGGCTCATCAATGCAGCGACTGCCTCTCGCTTCCTGGCCGTGCTCTACTCTCCTCTCTGCCCCGACATTTATGAGTGATTGATCCGCGCCATGACGGCCAACAGCCGCTGTTCGGTGGCGGAGCCCCCGGGGCTGGAGACCCAGCGGCGGGAGATCGAGTGTCTGCTCCGAGAGACTGAGCTCCAGGCTGGGGACAGCTGGTGAGTTGTCCGCGCAGACCCACGGAGTCGTTTTTGAAAGGCTCCACCGGTGGTATCGCTGGTTTACAGTCACTATAGCGGGGGCTGCGTTAGTTCTGGAGAGGTTCTGGTGTCGGTTCGGGTTGTTTGGGATTTTTAACGGCTCGGCGTTTCCTGTTAGCCGGAGCTAGCTGACCGTTAGCTGTGTTAGCCGCTAATGCTAGCAGGAGGAATTAAAGGGAAGTAATAGCAACTTTCAGGTGGTGGTTTTTTATTTATCTGAGTTGGGTTCGGTCCGGACTGGTTCCGCTAAGTCCAGCTTCACGTATAGAGCCAACACCTCTCACTTAGAGCTGGGAATAGACGCAAATATTTTCAGTTTCGATTCTCTTGACAGAAAGAAGGAATCTTCTCTCTTATTTCATGTTTTCTCCTTTGTAATTATTAAGTAATTTCTCCATTCAACTAAATGATCAAAAACATGAATATCAAGACATTATGTGAAGCAGAAATTAACCTTAATAAATAAGATTATCGTAAACAAAGTCTGTTTATTTCAAGAAATTAATTTTAAAAAGTAAAACTTATATAAAACAGATTATTTACATTGTGAAATGTTTCAATCTTCATGCTAACTGTGCAATTCTGCAAACGATACAATTCAATACACTTTGGCGATTTTCTGAAAGATTTTAGAGGGACAGAGTGATTTTGGTGACATTTTATGACTGTTATAAAGTTGGACTGAATGAATTTAACTGAAAACTGATTAAAAGCTCCAACTACACAATACCTGGTTCTGGTTGGACACAGACTTAAAGTGGACAGCTGGACAAAATGAACCAAAGAAGTGGAGAGAAAACATGTTTCTTTTAGTTGAAACAGTCCAAACTGTAGCTGACATGCATTAGTAAAGTAAATAAAGTGAACCAAGTTCCTGCTCTGAATAGTTTGATACCTTTTTAACCTGAACATCTGAAGGAATCACTCTAAGCCTGATGACCTGGTGAAGCAAGCAGTGAGTGAACAAGGTGACAGTTGGACGTTACGATACTTAAGGATGAATATCAATTTGTTTCTAGGAAAGAAAATATCGATATTATTATACAGCCCTAGTTGTGAGCCCATGTAGGAGTTTGTAAGAGAACTACAAGGTGTGGTCTGGAAACTGAACCTTCAACCAGTCGGATCAGATGAGTCAACATGAAGAAATGCAGCCGTCATTCCTTCGTCTGTAGCTCTGAGTTAGGATGAAGCTAAAGGAGCTAAAAGTGCTGCTAATATTAGCTTTGAATGTGATCCTACTGACATGAATGACATTTGGTTTTTAACATGTAGAAACCCAAACAAATATGTTCCCACCTTCCTTCATAAAATCATAAAATCTGTCTTCTTCTTCTGCTCCTGTTTTTATGACGGCCAGTAACTGTTCATGTCCTGTTGAGACAAACTTTCAACTCTAAGCTGAATGTTTGTTCCTGAATGTTTCTCTTCTCCCGAGTTTCTGCTGAGTCCAGTTCCAGGAATTAAAATTAAAACGGTAGAGAATCAAAACAAATGTAATAAAAATGACCAAAAAACAAACGAGGAACAAGAACCATCAACAAAGAGCCATAAAAACCAGACGAGACTCTGCTTTTAATCTGGAAACAGGCCTGACTGACAGATCTGACTAGAATCAAGTTTTCCACAAACACCGAGTTATTTTTTATCACCTAGAAATATGAAAGGAAACAAAAACAAATGTAAATATTGTTGAATAAATTGGATACTTTTAAAGGTGTTGTGTGACCCTGCAGCAGGTCAGAGGTCGTGTTGCTGCTGCTGGTTGTGACCCTGCAGCAGGTCAGAGGTCGTGTTGCTGCTGCTGGTTGTGACCCTGCAGCAGGTCAGAGGTCGTGTTGCTGCTGCTGGTTGTGACCCTGCAGCAGGTCAGAGGTCGTGTTTGCTGCTGCTGGTTGTGACCCTGCAGCAGGTCAGAGGTCGTGTTGCTGCTGCTGGTTGTGACCCTGCAGCAGGTCAGAGGTCATGTTGCTGCTGCTGGTTGTGACCCTGCAGCAGGTCAGAGGTCGTGTTGCTGCTGCTGGTTGTGACCCTGCAGCAGGTCAGAGGTCGTGTTGCTGCTGCTGGTTGTGACCCTGCAGCAGGTCAGAGGTCGTGTTGCTGCTGCTGGTTGTGACCCTGCAGCAGGTCAGAGGTCATGTTGCTGCTGCTGGTTGTGACCCTGCAGCAGGTCAGAGGTCGTGTTGCTGCTGCTGGTTGGTCAGATCTGAGGTTCTTCCTCATGTTTTCCCTCTGCTGGCTCCTCGCCTGGTTTTACTTTCTGTTCTCCGTTAATAAGTCATGAACGTCTGAGGCTTTGATTTCAGCTCCGGTTTCCATCCCAGGCGTCAAGATTCCTCTGCTTCAGACGTTTAGTGCATTCAAACTGATTTATGAGGCAAAGTAATGAAAGAGTAACGAGGAGGAAATGTTCTCCGATGGGCTTTAGAGTCATCTGGCTGATCTCAGTTGAAGCTTCTCTCTACTGCCGTTTATTTAAAGTTTTATCAAACATTTTCGTTGAATTTTGCGATAAACCTGCAGAAAGTGGAAGAGAAAGGATTAAAAATGGCGGTCAGCAGTTGCTAACGAGTCGAAGCTGCTTTCAGTTTCTTCTTTTTTATTGATGCTCATGTGAGGAAGACAAACATTAACCTGCAGCAGAAATCAGAGCAGAGATCCACAGATCAGGCTGGAGGATCTATTACAGATAAATTAGCTGTTGACTCTACAGATCTACAGTAGAAACAACTTTTATTGTTCCAGAAAGAGGAAATAATACAATTTGGTTTTTATCCAGCTGTGTTGAACAGCTGACATGTAAAAGGACCAGAAATACTTTACTCTGAAAAACTTTGTTCAAAAATACTGAAGAATTGATCAGGGTTGTGAATAATAATGCATTTTAATACAAGAACGTTTTCACAAGGAATGGCACTAGTACTAAAGAATATTGTTGTTTTCCATAAAATACATTTTTATGAATCAATAGTCAGCTTTTTGAAACTTCATTTCCTTTAAAAATTAAATCTCCAACATGTATTAAACATAAAGGCTCAACCAAAATGGTTCTTTAGTTTGTAAGAATACATTTGAAGTAGATATTATAAAAACATTTATTTTGAACAGTCAGGTTTGTTGCTCTGAACAAATTTTGGACCAAAGAAAAAAGTGGTTGTAAAAGTTGTTGAGCACTGGCCTAGTCAAAGTCCAGACTTAAATCTGATCAAGAAACTGGTGGAACTGAGACTAAACCTGAGTCTGTGGCTGGACCTGCAGTCAGAGCTGAAAACAAAAGCCACACTTTTCAGATTAGTATTGGTAAACATGTTAAAACCCAGATAAATGTAAATGCATCGTGTAGTTGGATTGGATCCTGGTCAGAATGGACCCGGCCCGGTTTGGTTCTGCAGGTATGTGGTGGACCGGCGCTGGTTCGAGCAGTGGAAGGAGTTTGTGGAGAGCGGAGACCAGAACTCGTCGTCCTTCCCTGGTCAGATCGACAACGCCGAGCTGTTTGAGGGTCAGTGAACGCCCCGCTTGGTTCCGACGGGTTCTGATGGGTTCTGATGGCCCGATTCTGCTGTTCCCAGACCTGGACTCGTACCACCTGAAGGAGCGGCTGGTGGAGAACGAGGACTTCATGCTGGTTCCGGCTGCGGTCTGGCACAAGCTGCTGCAGTGGTTCGGCATGGTGGACGGCCAGCCGGCGCTGGAGCGGAAGGTGAGCCCACCGGAACCGGCTCTGGGTCCGGACCCGTGTGACGTCTGGGTCTGCTTCAGGTGGTGGACCTGCCCAGCACCCTGAAGGTGGAGGTGTACCCCGTGGAGATCTTCCTGTGTCTCCATAGCAACATGGAGAACGTGACCAGCGCCCAGTTCAGCCGCACCGACAGCATCTGTGAGTGAAGGGCCGGTTCTGCAGGGGGTCAAAGGTCACGTCGTGTTTTCTCATCATGAGTCCCAGAACCTGAAAGTGAAGAAAGACTCACAACAATTTGAACATGTGGAGTCAAACATCCCAGAATAAAGTCGGGATGAGAAAACAAAGATCTGAGGAACGTTGGACATCCTGTGAAGTTTGGCTTCAGGTTCTGATTAGTCGATATTAATAAATGTTCCTGATCTTCCCGCTCCGCTGTGACCTTTAACCTCTCAAGTATAATGAAGCAGATAAATATTGATCCAACTGATGCCAGTGAGGCTGATTCTGATCAATGATTGGTCGTTTTGTGTTGCATCAGATCTGCGTTTCCTGCAGGTGTGTGTAACCACCTGTGTGTGTGTGTGTGTGTGTGTGTGTGTGTGTGTGTGTGTGTGTGTGTGTGTGTGTGTGTGTGTTGTGTGTCGTTGGTCCAGACGCCATCCAGACGGCCATGTGTCAGGTCTTCTCCGTGCCTCCGGGCTCTGAGTGCCGACTCTGGATGAAAAGCTCCGACAGCAGCTGTGAGCGGCTCAGGAACGTCCAGGTCAGCGTGTTGGACGCCTGCTTGAGCTCCGGGATGGTGAGGACACAACACACACACCACACACACTGATCTCCACTCCACAGGCGACACGCTGTGTGAAGCGATCCAGGAACAGAGGCTTTGTGTGATGAAACCAGTGTCTCAAAGTTCTCTCTAACGTGTGTTGTGTGTGTGTTGTTGTTGGTGTGTGTGTGTGTGTGTGTGTGGTGTGTGTGTGTGTGTGTGGTGTGTGTGTGGTGTGTGTGTGTGTGTGTGTGTCAGACGGTCATCATGGAGACGAGGAACGCTGACGGTACCTGGCCCAGCTCCAGACCTCAGATCATGTAAGGATGAACTCTGCTGTCAGTTTACATGTACAGTCTGGACACTCTGACCCGCAAATGAAACGCGATTAGAGCCAAGAAAACATGTACTGATTGATCAGTGGACCGATTGATCGGTGATCGGCCGATACCGACACCTCTGAGAATCAGCCGCATTTACCTTCTGCAGTCCCATAAAACTGACCGACGGGTCACACCGGCACCAACTGACCGACTCTGCAGACTTTATTTTTTCCTTTTAAGTGACAAATGTAGCGTCTTTTTTGATGTTCCTGGAGAATTTGGTGACAGTTAAAATCTCTATCAGGAAGTGTTTTTCTTAAAAGATGAGCCATGAGTCCTCAGTCGTTTTCACAGGATCTGAGCTGAATGTCGTCTCCAGCAGGTCTGATGGATCCTCAGGCTGAGTCTCTGGATCCAGACTGAAGTTTGTGTCTCTGCAGGAGAAACTCTGCAGACGATCAGGACTCGTACCGAGGACAGCCGGGGGTCTGCGGCCTCACCAACCTGGGCAACACCTGCTTCATGAACTCCGCCCTGCAGGTCTGACGCGCACACCACACACACACACACACACACACACACACACACACCATAACATATGGGATGACTTCAGTAAACATCTGGAATAAAACATCGACTTTGATCCCAAAGAAACAGACCTTTATTTTGACGGTCCTGCGTTTCCTGTGTGCAGTGCCTGAGCAACGCCCCCCCCCTGACGGAGTACTTCCTGCAGAGCTCCTACCTGGAGGAGCTGAACTTCACCAACCCTCTGGGGATGAAGGGCGAGATCGCCGAGGCCTACGCCGACATCATCAAGCAGATGTGGTCCGGCCGCCATCACTCCGTGGTGCCGCGCGTCTTCAAGGTGTGTGTGTGTGTGTGTGTGTGTGTGTGTGTGTGTGTGTGTGTGTGTGTGTGTGTGTGTGTGTGTGTGTGTGTGTGTGTGTGTGTGGTGTGTGTGTGTGGTGTGTGTGTGTGTGTGTGTGTGTGTGTGTGTGTGTGTGTGTGTGAGAGAGACGTGCGGTGAGGTTCACAGACTCCTCCAGAATCAGATATACAAATCCAAAATAAATAAAATGTACAATCTATATTTTAAATTTGACCATAAGTAATTAAACCTTCTAACTCAGAGGTTCTTAACCTTTTTTGAGGTTCCAAAGCCCCCAGTTTCATATGCGACTTCACTGAACCCTTCTTATGCCCCCCCCCCCCCGCGCCGACACACAAAAGACTGCAGTATTCTGATTTAGTGATGTAATTATATTAGTTGTGTTACCACCTCCACACCACTAGAGGCAGCACCAACCCCGAAAAGATGCAACTAAGGAGCAGATTTAGAAGTTCAGGATTTGGTAAAAACTGTGAGCTTTGCTGAAGTAAATAAAGACACAAGTTCAAATCCATGCTGAGGAGGAGCTCCTCCAATCAGGGCTCCTCCTCAGCTCTGATTGGCTAAGCGATGTAACGTGATCCTCTGCAGCCAGTGATGGCAAAGCTGGGCGTCATCATGGCTTTACACAAGTGAGTCTTTCCCTCCAGAGGCTCCGCCGAACCCCTGAGGTTGGACCGAACCCAGGTTAAGAACCTCTGATCTAACGATATAATAGTAGGACAGATAAAATAATATTGACGTTTTTAAATTATTGTAGTGTTTTCTTCTCTTTCCTCTTCCGTCTCCATTGTGTTGTAAGCAAAATGTTCTTGTTTCCAATTTTCTCAAATCTTTCAGCCAAAGAAAATAACGTTTCTGTTCCGTCTGTTAAGAGCAGCTGGTTGTGTTTCTGGGTCTCATTACTGCCCCCCATCAGTGAGGCGCGGTACTGTGGTGCAGCGCCCCCAGAGGTGAGGCCCAGCACTGCGCCGCCTGACCTCTGGTCGTGTCTCTGTGCGCAGACCAAGGTGGGACACTTTGCGTCTCAGTTCCTGGGCTACCAGCAGCACGACAGCCAGGAGCTGCTGTCCTTCCTGCTGGACGGGCTCCACGAGGATCTGAACCGGGTCAAGAACAAGGAGTACATCGAGCTGCGTGACGCCGACGGCCGGCCGGACCGGGTGAGCGGCGCCGGCCGAACCGCCGCCCGCCGGGTGTCCGCGTCCAGGAAACGAACGAAACTCTGCGTCTCCACAGGAAGTGGCGGAGGAGGCGTGGCGGAACCACCGGCGGCGCAACGACTCGGTGATCGTCGACACGTTCCACGGCCTCTTCAAGTCCACGCTGGTCTGCCCCGAGTGCCACAAAGTGTCTGTGACCTTCGACCCCTTCTGCTACCTGAGCGTCCCTCTGCCCGTCAGTAAGGAGCGCGTCATGGAGGTCTTCTTCGTCTCCCTGGACCCCCACGCCAAGCCGGTGCAGGTAGGCCGCCGCCGCGCCGCCGCCACCACGCCGCAGAAACACGCAGACCCTCACGCCGTTTGTCTCTGCAGCACCGGGTCGTCGTCCCCAAGGCGGGACGAGTATCGGACCTCTGCGCCGCTCTGTCCGACCCGACCGGCGTCCCGCCCACACAGGTGAGACGCCACTGGACCAAAACGAACAACCGTAGAACGATGAATGTCTGGAAGACGTTAAATAAAATAAAAATTCAGATTTTTTTTCTCAGAATCCTGAATTTAGTCTGCTGGAATTATGACCAAAAATATTCTGAATTCTGACTCTTTTTTTCTCCCCACTGGCACTAATGTTCTTCCATAGTTCTGAAACATGCATATATTGGATGTTTTTATTATTCGGCTGCTGAGCATCAGATGGGAATTAAACCTCAATGTTTCATTCAGTTTGAGTAGAAATGATGTAAATTATTCCTCTGACCAGTAGGTGGCAGTGAACTGTTTCCAGTACAATCCTTGGTTTGTGTAGAAAATGCAGCTTCAGGCCTTCAGGGACAGAGAAGCTGCTTTTAATGGAAAAAACAAAATGTGTTTTTGGTCTAGTTTCCATGTGAAATAAGACATAATTAACCTACATGGACCTTTTCATGCAAGATATCGGCGCTGATCTGGTGGTGGTGGGAAACCTGAGGCTGAGCTCAGGGTTCTGATCCGGTTCCACAGAACCGAGCCTGAAGCTTCCTGTTCCTGCTCTGTGTTCCAGATGGTCGTCGCTGACGTCTTTAATCATCGTTTCTATAAAATCTACAACCCTGAGGAATCCCTCAGCTGCATTCTGGACCGAGACGACATCTTTGTGTGAGTAAACCAGAACCGGATCGGCTCAGCAGATCCGGCAGCCACAGGCAGCTGAGGGCTGCAGCCAGTTGATCCGTCGCCTGATTGGTCGGTGTGATCTGTCTGATTGGTCTGTGTGATCCGTCTCCTGATTGGTCTGTGTGATCCGTCTCCTGATTGGTCTGTGTGATCCGTCTCCTGATTGGTCTGTGTGATCCGTCTCCTGATTGGTCTGTGTGATCCGTCTCCTGATTGGTCTGTGTGATCCGTCTCCTGATTGGTCTGGATCCGTCTCTGATGCTCCTGACAGCAGCCGTTTCCCCTGCAGGTATGAGCTGGCTCAGCCGGACCCGGACTCGGTGCTGCTGGCGCTCTACCTGAGGGAGCGCTCCCACTACCGGGACTACGGCTCCAGCAGCAACTCGTACGGCACCACGCTGTTCGGACACCCGCTGCTGCTCCACGTGCCGCGCGGCAGCTGCAGCCAGGAGGCGCTGTACAGCCTGTTCCTGCAGCGGCTGGCGTGAGCGACACTCTGCAGGGGGTGGGGGGGGGGGGGGGGCCGGCCGGCCCGCCCGGTTTCCCTGCGGCTCTCAATCTGTCCGGCTGTTTGCAGGCGCTACGTTCGACCTCCTGACCCCGCCGAGGAGCTGGAGGAGGAGGAGGAGGAAGATGAAGAGGAGGAGCTGTACAAGACTCAAACCAACGGCATCAGTGATGGTAGGAACACAGGATGTTCTGCTGATTCCAGCCCAGAGAGACTTAATATCAGTTCATGAAGCTGATCCAACGGGATTTTATCAGATTTTCTTCCTAAAAATTCAGTTCAGTTTAAAAATCCTTTATTTGTCTCAGCAGGATAAATAAAGGATCTCCAGTAGCAGTCAGTCTCACAGCAAAACTGATCAGGCCTCTGACTGAAGACTGTCGCTTTATGACTGTGGTATTTCTGTTCCATAAGTTTTCATTCGCAGCGCCGGTTTAATGAGCTTCTGGTCTTATGAGATTAAAACTGAAATTATCTGAGGAGCAAAACAGATTCAGGTTTAAATGTTCTAATCTATTAAATGTGAATAAATTAGGACAAAACTACAACTTTTAAATCAAAACTGACCAACAAAAATATTACCTGCTGTTGCCATGGTAACCAGGGCCACGTGTACTCTTTGACTAATACAGTCAATTACACCCAAATCTGCTTTTGACTGATTTATCAAAACTTGACTGAATTCAGAAAGTATTTAAATAAAAACATAAAAACTGACATGGATCCAGTTTTTGTTGCTGAAAACAGATTTAATATTTTTTCAGTTTTCTTCAGAATAATAGAATTTAAATTCTTTTAATTTCAGAAGGAAAGCATTAAAAAAATCTTGTGAAAAAAATCAGAATATTTATTTAGCTAAAATAGTTCATGTTTAGATGACGATAATAATAATAATAATAATAATAATAATAATAATAATAATAATATCTATATTATTGAGTAGGAAAAAATAAAAATTTACATTTTAGTTTTTAAAAATATATATTTTTGGTAAATGGCCTTGTGTAGCATCATCAAATCCATGAGTCCTGACTTCCTGTGTCCTCAGATGAGCAGAATGCCTCAGAGACGGCCGGACCCTCAGAATCAGAACCGTGTTGCAGCAACGCGCCTCCAAACGGCCCGACAGCCCCGGATCCCGCCCCCTCGGGCCCCGTCGCCACAGCAGGTGACCCCCCTCCTGGGGTCATCCAGGGCCTGACCTCTCTGGACCAGGGAGACACCGAGGTCGGGAACGGCTCCCTGAACCCGGCCGCCGGCAACCCCGACGGCCTGAGCGCCGGCGGCGATCTGGGAGCCGACGGCGAAGCGGTCGGGACCGCCGAGCCGCCGGCAGAGGCAGCGCAGCCTCGCCTAGAAACCACCGAAGAAGAAAACGAGGCGGACAAGCAGGAGGAAGCCCGGTCGCCCAGCCCTCCAGCCAATGAGTGTCCAGCAAAGAGGCGGGCGTGTCGCAAGAGGAGGCGGAGCCTGTTCACCATCCAGGCCGTCAACTCCAACGGGACGACCGAGAGAGGGATGGGAGAGGGAGGGAGCGCCGTGTCCTTCAGCTGTGGGTCTCAACACACACACACCACACACACACACACACACACACACACACACCACACACACACACACACACTCAGTGTTTAATGTAGCTTTATGAAACTAAAGCTTCCTGATCTCAGGATTCAGCTTCTCTGTGAAACTCAGATGTTTCTAAACGTCACAGAAACTGAACCCAGTGTGAACATCTGGGCAGTTTTCCATGTTAGAGGTTTTGTTCAGCTTTTATTTTCGTTAAAGCTGTGGAAACAAACCAAGATTTGATCAGGTGAGAACAGAAAGTGATGAAACAAACTCAGAAAAACTGAAGATGTTCTGGATTACTGCCATCTAGTGGTGTGACTGGGTAAACAACCACTTTAATCCACTTTAGTTTGGATACTTGAATGTTTCCTAGTTTCGGTGTGAAATGTCTCATCATTGATTAATAAGCCGTCAGATCAATACGTGATCATGTTTCTGATTGATTTCTGGTTGGGTTCTGCAGCTCAGCCGTACGTGGCCATCGACTGGGACGCCGACATGAAGAAGAGGTTCTACAACGAAAACGAAGCCGAGGTCAGTCCGATTGCTTATCGCCGTGGAAACGTGTAGGCGTGCCGCTCACGCTCCCTGTGTGCCGCCGCAGCGCTACGTGAAGCACGGCAGCATGGAGGTGCCGCAGCAGCAGACCACCGTCCAGCTGCAGCAGTGCATCGAGCTCTTCACCACCGTGGAGACGCTGGAGGAGGAGAATCCATGGTAACCGGCCGAAAACCGCCCACTTTCACTACAGCTTCACAGCTGCGTCAGATGCAGAACAAAAATTTTATTTGTTGAGAGGAAATATGACCAGAAAACACAAAATAAAAAGTGATTAACTTTATTTGAAAGTGCAATTAGGAATAAATGCAAATAATGCAGCGTAGAACTAGACCGAATAGATCAGGAACATCCTGATACCAGATCTAGAATTATTAGTTAATATCAGAACCAATACAGATATTAGATCGGTGCATCTGTACTGCAAACCCCTGCAGGTTCTGATTGGCTGTGACCCGGTTCTGACCCGGTCTGTGGTTCCAGGTACTGCCCGGTGTGCAAGAAGCACCAGCTGGCCACCAAGAAGCTGGACCTGTGGTCACTGCCGGAGGTTCTGATCATCCACCTCAAGAGGTTCTCCTACACCAAGTTCACCAGAGAGAAACTGGACACCATCGTGGATTTCCCCCTCAGGTACCGACCCGACCCGACCCGACCCGACCCGGGTCACTGCAGCACTGCCGTCGCTCCAGAACCTCCAGAGGCTGCGGGTCACAGTTTCCTCTGCCGGTTCCTCTGAACCGGACTCGCAGTCGGTCCGGTTCGGTTCGTTCTTGTTAGTTTCAGATGTTTTCGGTTCATTTTCATCTTTGATCATGTTTAATTTCCCAGCAGGAATCGATCGGTTCTGCTGCCGTTTCCATGTTTCAGCCCTCGTTACCATGGAAACGTCTCCATTAAACTCACCGGCAGACACAGTAGAAGAAGAAACACAGACTCATTCATTTAATTTATAAATTACAGATATCTACATGTGGAGATAAAATAATTCAGATTTTATTTTTGCGACACAACTGAATTTATAAATCCAGATTTTAAAATCTCAATTTATAAAAACCTGAATTTATAAATACAGGTTTGAAAATCTGAATTTTTTTTGATGAATTTCCAGATCTCCATAGAAAATGGAAAAGTTTTATTTTTATCCAGCTTCATAAACAGAGACGTTTTTGTCACCATATTCATTCATTTGGGACGTTTTATCGTCTGAATGAATAAACATTAATTCATAAAGAGCAGAAACTTTCCAGACCGAACTGGACCTGTGGATCCCAACTGGGCCAAACGAATCAGATCCAGATTAAACCAGAACCGGGTCAGAACCTCCCGCTGTGGTTGCAGAGACCTGGACTTCTCCGACTTCCTGCTGAGGAAAGGCGTTTCGCCAGAGGAGCCGCCGAGCCGCTACGACCTCATCGCCGTGTCCAATCACTACGGAGGACTCCGAGACGGACACTGTGAGCGCCGCGGCAGCCATGTTGGCCCGCATTCCTGCTGGCCACATGACCTCATCGTGTGTGTGTGTGTGTGTGTGTGTGTGCGCAGACACCAGCTACGCCAGAACAAGGACAACGGTCAGTGGTACTACTTTGATGACAACAAAGTGACGTCCGCTTCCCAGGACCAGATTGTGGTCAGTATCACTCCGTCGCACTTCAGGGGACAGGAAGTGACATCACATGTCGAACCTGTTGAACTGGGATCTCAGCTGCTTTCTATCCAAACCGGTTCTGAACTGGTTTTAAGACAGAGTTGATTTTAATTAGTCTGAAAGATTTACTGAATCAGTTAAATGTGTAATTTAAAAACACTTTGGATTGTATGCTTTTATTTTGTAAGTACATGGAATGTTTCCTTCATTTCATGTGAAACTTACCAAAACTTTTAGTGTGTAAGCAAGAAACACAGCGATGCTGACTGAGCGGCTGTATTAAACAGGAAGTGGAGGTTCAGCGCGAGCAGGAAGTTCTGAGGCGTTTCCTGTAAGGCACAGACCCACCAGCAGGTGGCAGCTTGGCTGTGTCACAGCTAAATATGTTCCCATCTCCATCAACTGTTTTTCAGAAAAATAAAAACATCTCAAGCTAATAGAAAAACGTTTTTGCCAAATCGAATAAATTATTTAGGGTTTTGCCGTTCATCGACTTTTTAATTAACGCTTCAAAATGTGCATGAAAAAAAACCCCGAATGCGGCTGGAAAACGTACTAGAATATAATCACTTCACATCAGATAATTATTGATTAGTTTTAAATATCTGAACTATTGCCAAACATTTCCAGTTTTATCCAGTTTTTACTTTGAGGCCAAACCTGAAATGGCTGCTGTGCCAGTTACCCAACAGGCTGTTGCTAGGTAACCAGAGTGACGCATCATCTGTTGATTCTGTGGATATTTGTCGCTGGTTTATTGTCCTCTTCCAGTGATTGTTCCGTCCGTTTCGTCCCGCAGACTAACGCCGCCTACGTCTTGTTCTACCACCGACAAGATAAGATCAGGAAGCCCACTCTGCCCGCCCCCCCCACAAGCTCCGCCTCCTCCAACGACGTCACGGAGACGGGCGCCACCCCTTCCTGTGGCGCCATGGATACGGACTGAACGTCTGGCTTTTCTTTCTTTGACTCTGGACACTCAGGATGATTCTGCTGGGTCGGTTTGGGCCCAAACGGCCCGAAGCCCCTCAGACGCTGTGAAAACCCGTTTATTTCTCTTTAATAAAACGCCAACATTCCACTGGACGCCTGTTTTCACTGCCGGCTGGACGGGTTCAGTCCGTTGTCATGATTTTCTGTAAATTTCACTTGATTTTAGGAAGAAGTCGGCCGGTTCGGTGAGCAGAACCCGGGCCGATTATTTCTAACACACTGTCAGGGATTTTAAAACGTCAGTTTGTATATTTAGCTTTTCTCCAGATATTTATTTGTAATGAATTGTCTAGATGATCGGCTGGTGGCTGGATTTATTTTGGTATTTATAGAGGAGCTTTATAAAGCTGTGTTAATCCGGTGTACAGTATTTTTGTAATAAGGTGAGACGAACGGTGTCAGTGGTGGGCGGCGCCGCCGGGACGCCAGGCCCGTTTCTTTCTTTGTCTTCCTGTCAAATATCAGAGGAAATTATTTTATTGTACTTCGAATCTTTTGATATGAATTAAAGGATTATCACCACCAGAGGGCGACGTTTCCAACTCATTCACATGGAATTTATAGAAGAAGCAGAGAAATTCAGTTTCAATTAAAATTCTGGGTTTTTTAATAAATTTAAATAAAATTAATCAAATTCAGACATTTAAAGTTTTTTTTTTTTTTGTTCAAAGGAAACCAAAAATATTTTTATCCTGAAATCTGGGTCAAACTTGATCAAGGTTAAAGGTCAGGCCTGTCTGGTGGCGTCACCATGGTAACTGGTCCAGGTTCTGGTACCGCCTTCAGAAAGCCCAGTGGACCAGAACCAGCAGCTGATCACATCTCGGTAGCTTTTTCTGTCACTTTTTCCTTCCACCCAACTTTCCCTTTCTGAATGACTTTACAGAGTTTCTGGTGGACACAGAACCAGGGTCCAGATTTATTCCAACACAGAATTTGAACCAAACATGGAGAAGCATCTGAAGGTCCGGTTGGTTTCCTTCCAGAACCTCTGGGCTCCGTGAAGCCGGTCCGGATCAGAGGTTCTCCGGGTTTCCTGAAGGTTCCGGTCAGTTTGTTGTCAGATGTTCTGATTCTGTTTCAGACGTTCAGCAGAACCGACGGGTTCCGGTCCGGATCAGAACCTTTTGTCGGCGCTGGAGGTTCCTCCGAAGTCCAGGTCTCTGGCCATGAGCTCGTCCTCCACGCTCTCCAGCGCCCACTGGTGGTTCAGCACCTCCAGCGCCTCCCACTCGCTCTGAAACGGGTCGAACCGGGTCGGAGCGTCAGGCAGAACCCAACCCAACCGCCACAACCTCTGACCCGACTCACCTTAAAAGCCTTGTTGGGGTCAGGGGGCATCGCCATGGCAGCGCCGGTCAGCTGGTCCTGCATGAGCCGTGATTGGTCAGCAGCTGTGGAGGAAACGGACCAATCAGAGAGCTTCATTCTGACGCATCATCAATCAGGAAGAAATGGTTTCAGGGAAATTAACGTTTAAAACTAAATTTAAATACGTGCTGCTTCACCACTGAAGAACAAAAATATACAAAATATATAAAATTAAATGAAGGGATAAAATGATAATATTTAGGAAAAATTATTTTTAATTTCAGTTTTTGCTGATTTTTCTGTCATCTTCCTTTTTTCCGTTTCTATTTTTTTCCTCTTAATTTTATGCAAATGCTGAACCAGAACTAGAACTAGAACCAGTTAGAACCAGAACTAGAACCTGAACCAGTTAGAACCAGAACACCTGAACCAGAACTAGAACCAGTTAGAACCTGAACCTGAACTAGAACCAGAACTAGAACCTGAACCAGTTAGAACTAGAACCAGAACCAGTTAGAACCAGAACTAGAACCTGAACCAGTTAGAACCAGAACTAGAACTAGAACATACAACAGAACTAGAACCAGAACCATTAGAACTAGAACCTGAACCTAGAACCTGAACCAGTCTAGAACTAGAACCTGAACCAGAACAGAACCATTAGAACCTGAACCTGTAGAACCAGAACTAGAATGAACCTAGAACAGAACAGAACCAGTTAGAACCTGAACCTGAACTTAGAACCAGAACTAGAACCTGAACCAGTTAGAACAGAACTAGAACCAGTGAACCAGAACTAGAACCTTGAACCTGAACCTGAACTAGAACCGAACAGAACTGAACCAGTTAGAACTAGAACCGAACATAGAACCAGAACTAGAACCTGAACCAGTTAGAAAACTAGAACTAGAACCAGTTACAACCTAGAACTAGAACCTGAACCAGTTAGAACCAGAACCTGGACCAGAACCAGTTAGAACCAGTACTAGAACTAGAACCTGAACCAGAACTAGAACCAGTTAGAACCAGAACCAGAACCCACCGTTGTCCTGGCCCAGGATCAGCGAGTACATGCTCCTCAGGCCGAACACGTTCAGGAAGTACCAGGAGGCCGAGCTCACCCTGCACACCAAACAGGAGCTGAACAGGACCGGCCGGGTCGGGCAGGTCCGGTTCTGTCGGGTCGGGTTCTCACCAGGAGGCGTCCAGCGACAGCAGGTCGATTCCTCTCTGCAGCATTGGTTTGAACCGCAGCGTCAGCGGAAAGGCACCTTGGCTGGAAAACAGGCGGTTCTGGTTTCAAACCTGGCCACACGGGTCAGAACCGGGTCAGAACCCCCAGGAGGAGGAAACTCACTGATGACGAAGCCGGAGAAGGCCCAGTTGATCCATCCTCCGATCAGAATCATGGGCAGAACGTTGGTCAGGTTTCCCTTCATCATGTCCGTCAGCATGCTGGTGTCTGCGACAGAACCGGGTCGGCAGAACCGGGTCGGGACGCAGCAACAGAACCGGGTTGGGTCAGGACTCACCTGTCATGGGGTTCTTAGGAACCACCTTCCTCTTGACCTTCTTGAAGAAACCGGATTCTGCATCGTTGAAGTAATGCTTCCTCATGAAGAACGACTGAAACGGATCAGAACAGAACCGACCGGATCAGAACCGCTGTTTCAAATAGAGGAACCGGTTTCCTCAGCTGTCCTGCTCAGGTAAAAGTTCTGAGTTTTCCGGGTCATGACCCTCTGATCCGAGGGAATAAAACGGGTTTCCTCTGAGGTCGTGTTCTGACCCGCCACTAGATGGCGTCACACGCTGAACCCAACCGGAACCGGAACCGGAACCGGAGGCGGCCCAGCAGACAGGAAGTGAGGCTCACCTGTCGGGGGATGTACTTCCCGTTCTCCCGCAGGACGCGGCTGCGCAGCAACACCTGGCTGGAGACGAGAGCGTCAGAACCGGGCGGTTCCGGTCCAAACAGACCCGGGCCGTCCGGACCCTCACCTGTCAGACACCTGCTCCAGGTCCGGCTTCCTGGCGCCGGTCAGCAGCTGGCTCACGTAGTGCCGCAGGACTCCGACGAAGAAGGTGATGAAGACGATGGGCAGGACGACCCACATCCTGATGCTGGAGTCCAGCAGGAGCTCCGGGCCGGACATCGGTTCTGACCCGGCAGGCGGAGCTGCTGGGGGAGACGGAACCGTTCACATTCAGTTCCTCTGCTACTTCCTGCTTTCAACAATTATGCAGATGTTTCCATGAGAACCAAAGATTTAATTTTATGGCCATAATTTAGCTCCATACCAGAACTCGGAAGCTCTGACTCCATCTGGTACGTTTCACAACAAACTTTATCCTTCCACTCAACTTTCCACTGATATTCGGATGCAGGACTCTGAACCACCAGCTTCTTTATTAATTATTATTTATGCGGAACCAAGTTTCTTCATGGTTTTATAGGCCTAATTTGTCCGGACTGAAAATAATTTAAGTTAATATTTAAAAGTATTCGCTGCTTTAAATAATCTTTATATTTATAAGAGTTTCACTTTTTAAATTAACATCTCCACAATATTCCGCTTCATTCAAGCCAGTTCGGTTCTAGTAATCAGAACCATTAGCAGCAGGTGACGTCACTTCCTCCCACCTGCTAAAGTTTCTCAACAAACTCGAAGCTAGCCGGCTAACTAGCCCGGCTAACTAGCCCGGCTAGCTCGCCTGCTAGCTCGGTTAAATCCTGTCGGTTCCGGTTCGAGCAGAGACTCCAGATAAACTCCTCGAACACCGAAAACTCACCTCATTCACCAACTTTCCTCAGACTCCACAAACGTGGCTCCGCTGCGTCTGGAATTCATCCACATCCGGTTTAAACGGAAACGCCGTCATACTGGCGTCGTTGCGTAAGCAGATAAGAACTGTACGCTAGCGCGTCCGCCATGTTGTGAGTGTCATTTTCTCTGTAGCATGCTTGCTAAGTTGGGTAAAGGAAGCGCAAATTTTTTACGTTAAGCTAAATTTGACTAATCGTTGTCATAAATAATGTTATAAACTCCTTTCAGTAATGAAGATTACTGAAACAAAAATTATACATTATCTTAAAAAAAACAAAACAGAACATTTCAGAAAGTGTGACGTGTTTCAGTCTGATCTTTATGGAGGCCAATGCTGCCCAAATTGTCAATAACTAAATGAAAGGTTTGATAAAATAGTTTATTTGCTAAATATTAGACTTATTTGATTTCACAGTGTGACAATAATCATTTATCATTGTCTATGAGTTACTTTGTTAGTTTCACTTTTCAGTTTCCATTATTTTCTCTTTTCCATTAACTATATCTATTTTACATTGCTGTGACTTTTTAAAAAACATACAATCTTTTTTCTAGTGTAATATTTGTCCATTTACTTACAGATTTTAACTAATTCTCTGCTTTTCCTTGTGACTCTTTGCAAATAAATTAATGTAAGATAAAAAAAATAATTAAAAATTAAATACAGAAACCGCAAGAAATAGAAAAAAATAAAACAAAAATTGAATATTAAAAAAATTGATAATTGTAAACAAACTAATGAAACCATGAAATTGAAAAAAAAGGAAAATGAATTAAATAATAATGGTAACATTACATTAATAATGTTGAAAATGATACACAATAATTGTAAATTACCGTTTCAGTTCAGGTGTCGTAACGATCATTGTGTTAAAAGAACGACACAAACAGGAAAAGTTTCCATCCACATGAACAGATTTTTATATTTTTAGAGCAATAAATATTTCCACTTTATTCATATTTCTGCCATTTCAAAAACAAAGTACAAGTAATATATATTTATGTACACAGCTAAAATCTTCCAAACATAATTTTTAAAATAATGTCTCTGTTGGACACATATTTGACACTTTACTCATACAATTTTACAAGGACTTTTGCAGTCTCTCTTTTTGCTCTACATTATAAACAAGAAATGATTTTTCTCCATGAAGTGGTCGGCTCCAAACGGGCCGGACCCCCTGATCCCCCGTCCCCATCGACACACAAACAACCGGCCGTCTTCATGTGGGACGCAGAAGAGTCTGAGCTTCATTGGAAGCAGATCTGATCGGCTGTTTTAGTTTATCTTTAAAGTTTCCCGTCTTTCCTGCAGCGGTCAGACCGGATCTGCTTCTGGGGAATAAAAAACTAATTAACTCAGACCTTCTCTTCCCGATGAAACGCAGCCGAAGGGAGCGAAGGTTCATTTAACAACTTATGTACATTCATGTTTATAATACAGTTCATTCAGTGTAGATACTGGAATAAATACCACATGCAAACTGATAGTGGAGAGCAGGCCTGGGCACAAAATAAGGAATATCTAAAATAAGGGATTAAAGGAGCATTAACAATTGTTTCTGCATGTTTCTAAACTCAATCTACTGAGAACTTTGGGTGTTTGGATTAATTTGTTACCTCATGGGAAGCAACAGCTTCAAACAAGGAGACCAATCATACAGAAAATATCATATTTAACAAAAATTCAATCAAAATGCAGAAGCAGGGAGGAGAAACGTCCACTCAGGTGTGTGTATCACTTAGCATTAGCTTCCTCAATGCTAAAAAGCTTTAGCATTGAGGAAGCTAATGTTTATGTTTAGTGCCTTAGCTAGTTTTGTATTTAGCTGTGCCCACCAATGCTAGTAACTATCAATATGGCAGAGTTTAGTTCTTTAGCATTAGCTTTTACTAAATGCCATGTTGGTATAGGGCTTTAACTTTAGTGGAACTAAAGTTTCTGATTAGTGCTCTAGGGTAACACAACTAACTTTTAGCTAGCGGTTTCCACCACTGATGGTGGGCATCATCATGGTTGAATTCAGTTCTTTAGCTTTTGATAAATACCCTGTAGCTTTTGTGCATTGATGAAAGTAATGTTTATGATTAGTTAGCTTTTAAGATTAGCGCAGCTAACATTTTAGTTGCTAACATTGCTAACCCCTGCTAAGCAGGTTAAAGGTTGAACGTCTTGATGGGACAATTATAAAAATACTCAACACGTTTGGCTGTTTGGATGAGTGGAAGGACGACCTGAAGCTCAACACGCCGGAGGTCTGCAAAGCTGCAACTCAGCCAAACCAGAGACTTCTGGAACATCTGGAGATGTTTGCAGGAAGCCAAACGTGGAAAATAAAACTGTTCAGTCATAACTAAACAGACAAGCTTCTCCAAACCCAAACGCATTGAAGGAAAGAACCATGTGAGGTTCTGGTGCTGAAGGTTCTTACAGCCTCTGGCTTCAGTTTTCAGCCACTGCTTCAGAACTTTGGTTTTGTTTTTGTCAAATCATTTGAATCTGGATTCTGACCTTCAGGATTGAGAAGCTTTTCACCAAGGTTAAAGGGGCAGAGGTCCAAACACCTTTACCAATAAAAGCTGGTGAGGGTCAGATGGTTTCTACAGGATGGATCAGTTCTGAAACCTAATGCTGGTTTTTGGAGGATCTGGAGTTTAGCGTTCATGCAGAAACAGGCGTGGATGGATGTGTTGGTCCTGGGTCGGAAGCAGCCGAGTTGTCTGGAGGTAGGCGTGATCCAGTGTTGAATGAAAAGCTCTTTCTGGTTTCTGTAAGGCCCCCATAAAGGAAACAGGTGTTTCTGTAGCTCCAAGAAGCTCAGGAGGAAAAGATTATTTCTGTTCTGGAGCTGAAGCAACACAACAAGCATGTTAGAAACCTCTGCATGTTAGTCACAGATTACTGCTGTTGTGGTTGTAAACATGTAAAAAAAAAAAAAAGGATTCTAGATCAGAAACCCAAATCAGAAATCACATTTTAAGCACATAACAAAATCAAAAATGCTAAAAAATACAAAGCAGCCCAAGGAGCACTTCATGTTATTAAAAGCTCGTCACACAACAATACTGATATCAGAAGCTTGCTCTAAAACGTCAAAGTGGTTCTTCAGACTGAAACCAATTATTAGTGTTTCTCAAATGTCTGGAGCTTTTGTTTTGGCTTTTTTCCAGAGAAGACCCAGGAGAACCTTTTGGTGTTTAGAGAGCAGGTTTGTTCTGAACGTCGGTTACAGGTTGATGCTGTTGGCCCCACTGAAACAAGAACACACTGTACAGTTTTATATCTACAGGTGGTTTCAGGTGATGGCAGAGAAACTGAAAAACGAGTCAATGTTTGCATTTCCCAACATCCACCAGTTAAACGCTGGTCAGACAAACCAGAGCTGAGGGGGAAGAACTTTCCTCCAGCAATCGGTAGTTTCCGGCATCCAAGAACGTTGAAAATATCGTGGAAGCAAAACACTGGGACAGTGGTCTTAAACTCAAAGTACAAAATAACGTGTAGTTCATTAAAGAGATTTCCACTCGACATGAGATGCTGGGACATGATTTACCCTCCAGTCCGATGAGTTGTCCTTCCAGAAGACTTTAGGTCCAAGTTTCAGGTCCTTTTTGTTCCTTTGTTGGATGATGAGGGTGACTAAAGGCTCGGTCCATCTTGTTTCTTAAAAATCCAGGAAATGGCTTCGTATTTCTGTTCTGGATGGACATCGAGTTTCCAACGCGCAGGAAACTCAGATATGGAATCGTCTTTTATTTAGGTGGTTTGTCTCGGATGATGATCCCCATGATTATTGATTATTGTACCATCCTTATGTCTGAAGGCACCTTAGTCTCTGTTTTGAAACCAAGTGGCAGATAAAACATCACTCACCCTCAACAGAAAGTTTCATTTTACTGCTTAAAAACACAAAAGTAGTTGGTACTGGGTGGGAAATATAGAAACTTGCATCTGAAACCGAAAACTCTGACCTTTACTGAAAACATTGTCAGCATCCAGTATTAATATTTTACGGCCTACCAGTCCTGGTAGCCATAAACACGGAGCTCCATGACCTCCACCTCTAGTTTCCACATTCATATAAAACTCTGACTGAAGCAACCTTCAACTTTTCTTACAATCTTCCTAAGAGCTTCAATAGATGCATTAACTTCAGGAAAGGAGAAAAGTGCAGCCGTCTGTGGAAATGTCTGAACTCTGGCTGAACGTTTTGGGTCACGTGTTTTAGAATATCATGTTTGGCTTAGGAAACTAGGAAACCTATTAAAATAATCTCTAACCTGATGTTTTTAGTTTTCCAGACAAAAACATCTAAGGTTGATGAAAGGGACGGTGGACGCACCGTATCCAAGGCCAAACTCTGAGCTTCTGATCTCTGACCTTTCATTGGATGTAGCGATTAATGTTAAAGTTCATCATTGCACTGAAACGTTTGGTCCCCAACAGTGAGTAACTTTGGATAAAAGCTCCTCTTAAGTTATATAAGTATATCACATTTTTTTTGTGAATTATTAAAAAAATGAAGGAAACGAGAGAAAATGAAGCAAAAAATGTAAATTTAATTTAAAACAAAAAAAAGATTTTCATGATTCAGTTAGCCTGGATGCTAACATTTGCATGGGGGGTTGACCTACAGTAAGCATACACCATCTAATGTGCAAAGAACAGCGTGTATGCTAAAATAAGCTAGAATGCTAATGTTAGCCTACATGCTAATAAGCATGTAGGCTAACATTAGGCTAATGATATCAACATATGTTGACCTACAGTAACATTCTCCACTCAGTGTGCAAAGAGCATCGTATAAGTTAAAGTGAAATAGAATGCTGTTAGCTAACATGCTAACATTAGCATGGGACATAACAGTATGTTGACCTACAGCAACATACTGCATTTAGTGTGCAAAGATGCTAATGCTAATGTTAGCCTAAGTGCTACCATCAGAATGTGGGTTACCGTTAGCATATTACCTAATACTGACTTTCTCAATTCAGTATGTAAAACATTAGTGCAAAAGCTAAAATTAGCCAAATTAGCATCAAGAAACGCCTGCCTCATTTGTTTCCAGTCAGTCTGGAACCAACAAATCACCGGCTTCCCACCAACCAACCATCACCAACCATGGAGGATTCCCCAGTCGCATAATGGGACCATTAAAGACATATCGGTGCCCCCTACTGGTGATTTCAGATAAACACAAAAACCTCTGAGAGCTGTACCCTGCTTCTGATTTTTATAAAACTTCTGTTTTAGTTTTATTTTCCCACCCAGTTCCACTGACACTGCTGCTGCTAAAGGTACAGAAAGTTACACTGTAAAAAGAAAATCAAAAATAAAAACACCATGTTTGTATTTCAGATAGAGCAGCTCCACCGTCCTCATCAGCAGAAAACAACAAAAATCCCCTAGTTTGGCATCTTTCATCTTAATCTCCTTCTCTGGCAACGTTGAGGGTCACAAACACATCGAGGAGCATCAAATACAAATGAAGATATTATTATTTCTGAGAATTCAGGCGTACACTTTCATATATATCGGAATATTTGAGAAATGAGGAGAGCATTCACAGATTTAGTAGAAATAAATCCTCAAACTTACAGGAATAAGTGAGAAAATCTGAAAAAGTCCCATTCCAAAACAACAGTATAGCGCCCCCTGCTGAAACCCTGTAATCCACAAACACTAAAGGCTTTTAGTAGTTTTTGCAGAACAAAAACAAAGACACCTGTAGATTTGTTTCGATGGCTTATTTCAAAAGTTTTAGGATGTTTATGAGTAAAGTCTTCAATTGGGGCTTCACATCACAACAAATCTATCCCTGCAAATTGGATATTAACCATAAACACACTGATAACTGTTAGCTATTGCACAGGTCATGCATGCCTGTCTAAGACACAAACGCCACCATATCACTGCTAAACACCTCTGCTTCTGCCCGTAATGGCTTGTAAATATGTCAAAATCAAAGTGTTGGTTTTTGTGCTGAGCAACATGCTCTGAACCTGCTGTTACACCGTACTGTCCCTTTAACTTGGTACTGTCCCTTTAACTTGGTACTGTCCCTTTAACTTGGTACTGTCCCTTTAACTGGGTACTGTCCCTTTAACTGGGTACTGTGCCTTTAACTCAGTACTGTCCCTTTAACTCGGTACTGTGCCTTTAACTCGGTACTGTCCCTTTAACTCAGTACTGTCTCTTTAACTCGGTACTGTCCCTTTAACACAGTACTGTCCCTTTAACTGGGTACTGTCCCTTTAACTGGGTACTGTCCCTTTAACTGGGTACTGTGCCTTTAACTCAGTACTGTCCCTTTAACTCGGTACTGTGCCTTTAACTCGGTACTGTCCCTTTAACTCAGTACTGTCCCTTTAACTCGGTACTGTCTCTTTAACTCGGTACTGTCTCTTTAACTCGGTACTGTCCCTTTAACTCGGTACTGTCCCTTTAACTCGGTACTGTCTCTTTAACTCTGTACTGTCCCTTTAACTCGGTACTGTCCCTTTAACTCGGTACTGTCCCTTTAACTCGGTACTGTCTCTTTAACTCGGTACTGTCCCTTTAACTCGGTACTGTCTCTTTAACTGTCCCTTTAACTCTGTACTGTCCCTTTAACTCTGTACTGTCTCTTTAATTCAGTACTGTCCCTTTAACTCGGTACTGTCTCTTTAACTCGGTACTGTCTCTTTAACTGTCCCTTTAACTGGGTACTGTCCCTTTAACTGGGTACTGTCCCTTTAACTCGGTACTGTCTCTTTAACTCGGTACTGTCTCTTTAACTCTGTACTGTCCCTTTAACTCGGTACTGTCCCTTTAACTGTCCCTTTAACTCGGTACTGTCCCTTTAACTCGGTACTGTCTCTTTAACTGTCCCTTTAACTCTGTACTGTCCCTTTAACTCGGTACTGTCCCTTTAACTCGGTACTGTCTCTTTAACTCTGTACTGTCCCTTTAACTCGGTACTGTCCCTTTAACTCGGTACTGTCCCTTTAACTCGGTACTGTCTCTTTAACTCGGTACTGTCCCTTTAACTCGGTACTGTCTCTTTAACTGTCCCTTTAACTCTGTACTGTCCCTTTAACTCTGTACTGTCTCTTTAATTCAGTACTGTCCCTTTAACTCGGTACTGTCTCTTTAACTCGGTACTGTCTCTTTAACTGTCCCTTTAACTCGGTACTGTCCCTTTAACTCGGTACTGTCTCTTTAACTGTCCCTTTAACTCGGTACTGTCCCTTTAACTCGGTACTGTCTCTTTAACTCTGTACTGTCCCTTTAACTCGGTACTGTCCCTTTAACTCGGTACTGTCCCTTTAACTCGGTACTGTCTCTTTAACTCGGTACTGTCCCTTTAACTCGGTACTGTCCCTTTAACTCGGTACTGTCTCTTTAACTCGGTACTGTCTCTTTAACTCGGTGCTGTCTCTTTAACTCGGTACTGTCCCTTTAACTCGGTACTGTCCCTTTAACTCGGTACTGTCCCTTTAACTCGGTACTGTCTCTTTAACCTCGGTACTGTCCCTTTAACTCGGTACTGTCTCTTTAACTCGGTACTGTCTCTTTAACTCTGTACTGTCCCTATAACTCGGTACTGTCCCTTTAACTCGGTACTGTCTCTGTACTGTCCCTTTAACTCGGTACTGTCCCTTTAACTGGGTACTGTCCCTTTAACTCGGTACTGTCCCTTTAACTCGGTACTGTCTCTTTAACTCGGTACTGTCCCTTTAACTCGGTACTGTCTCTTTAACTCTGTACTGTCCCTATAACTCGGTACTGTCCCTTTAACTAACTCGGTACTGTCTCTGTACTGTCCCTATAACTCGGTACTGTCCCTTTAACTCGGTACTGTCCCTTTAACTCGGTACTGTCCCTTTAACTCGGTACTGTCTCTTTAACTCGGTACTGTCCCTTTAACTCGGTACTGTCCCTTTAACTCGGTACTGTCTCTTTAACTCGGTACTGTCCCTTTAACTCGGTACTGTCTCTTTAACTCGGTACTGTCCCTTTAACTCGGTACTGTCCCTTTAACTCGGTACTGTCCCTTTAACTCGGTACTGTCCCTTTAACTCGGTACTGTCCCTTTAACTCGGTACTGTCCCGTCGGGTCGTGTCTCCTTCCTGACTGGTCCCTTGTCCACTGCAGCCACAGAAATGTTAAAAAAGGTACAACATGAGACGAACACTCTGAAGTAGTGAAGAACTACAAACATGTCCGACTGAGTCCCGGCTCCCCACGCAGGGCGGCAGTGTGAGGGCGAGGTGGGGGCGTCCCCAGACCTGAGCGCTGGTTCTGCTCTACCTGTGAGGAAAGTCGATGTGGAAATAGCACAGGCTGAGCAGCTTCCTCTTTCCCGCTCTCACCGCTCTCCTCCTCCCCAGGCGGCCATTTTGATACAGCTGGACCTGCCCCCCCGCTCTTCTCTCCCCTCCTCCCTCTTGTGCTCACTCTCAATATCGCCCCCTGGCGGCTCACTGTGGGGTTGCGCGCCACCGTCCTCTTCACACCACCGTGCTGATGCGGCTGACGGGCTTCGCTTTGGGGCCGCCCCCTTGCCCCACCCCCGGGGGGAGCGGGGAGAGCGGGGCGCCCGACGGGGGAGGCAGGGGCGAGTGGGGAGGGGGGGGCGGGATGGACGACAGCGGCGGGTACTGGGGGGCGTAGGGCTGCGGCGGCGTCTGGGAGACCAGGCGCGCCGACGGCGTCTGCGGGGGCGGCGTGGAGAAGATGAAGTGGGTGGAGCCTGTCGCGGAGGGGGAGGGGCTGAGCGGGGAGTGCGTGTGCGCGGTGTGGTTTGTGTGTGTGTGTGTGCGTGTGCGCGTGCGGGTGGGGCTGGGAGTGCGAGATGGTGAGGGGCAGCTTGGCGCGGTGGTAGAGTCCGTGCGGCGTAGTGGGCGTGACGGGAGAGTGGGGGGACAGCGGCGGCGTGAAGCCGGCCGCCATGTTGTAGCGCGGGTGGGCGGGGCCTTGCTGCAGCCTCTGCAGCGGCGGGCCGTGCCGCAGCGGCGCGGAGAAGCGGTGCGTCAGCGCGTGGTGCGTCGCCGCGCTCTGCGCGTGGTAGCGGTGGTGGTGGTGGTAGGGCGGCGGCGGCGGCGCCGGCGGGTGGTGCCCGCTGACTCCGCCTCCGCCACTGTTGCCGTGGCAATACTGGGCGTGCAGCGCCTGCAGCTTGGACGGGCCCCCGCCCGGGCCGCCGCCCCCCCCTCCAGCCCCGGCCGAGTCCGACTGGCCGAGGTTGGGCGAAGGGGAGGGGCATGGGGAAGGGGAGGGCGGGAGGGCGGTGGGCGGCGCGGGGGCGGGGTAGTGGGGGGGGGACGAAATCATCAGAGGACTCGGTGGACCCTGAGGAGGCGGCGACGTCATCGTCAGGGGACCAGGAACTTTGCCTCGTCGGCTGCCGAAGAAGTTCCCCATCCGGGCTCCAGGGGTCGCGCCGCCGCCGCCGGGCCCCGCCCCGCCCCCAGCCCCGCCCCCGCTCGCGAGGGGAGACGCGGTGACCCCCCCCTGGTTGTGACAGAGCCCCGGCCCACCCCCCACCCCCGTACCGGGGCTCTGAGTAGGGCGGTGCGGCCGGTAGGCTGCTGGGGACGAGGGCGCCATCATGGGGCTGTAGGACAGACTGGCGCCCTGCAGGGGGCGCTGCTGGTGAGGCCGCGGGCTGCTAATGATGGAGCCCTGAGGACAGGAACAGTAGAAGAAGAAGAACAAGCTCAGAAGACGACTCCTCATTGGTCAGACCTGGAATCTTCATCAGACTCACGGAGTTTCAGGCATTTTGTTAAGAAAATGAGCTAAAATGGCCGCCGCTCAATTATTATTAATTTCTTATCAATATGTGATTTTTATTTAACATTGTAAATAAATTCGAATTAATGAAATTTGAAGACTGTTAAGCTTTTTTTGTGGGGATAGTTTTTTTTTTTTTTCGGTTTTTGTGCTTTTTGAGCAGGAGTGACTTAAATCAACAGCTGAAACGATTAATCAGGATTATTATCGATTAACGACCAACTAGAGCAGCTAAAAAAGGAACATTTCTAAAGAAAACAAAGCAAAAACTGTACAAAAATATAAACATTTTGAATTTAAGATGAAAACATTTTGGTTTGTAAATCTAGTGAAAACCCAGATTCAGGTTGGCCAAAGGAATCCTGTGTTGTTTCATTTTAGGAAATAAAATCCTTATTTTAAAAAGGACTTGAATTATTTCAAGTCTGTTGGATCCTTTGATTTATTTTAAATATTTTGTAAAAAGGCTTAAAGAAAAATATGATTTTGCCATTTTTCATCCAATTAATCATCAGAATAATTGATAGATTAATTGATTTTTAAAAAATTGTTAAAAATAATAAATAGTTCTCATTGTCACTTTTATTGGTACCACCAAATATCATAATAAACCTCCTTATTTATCACCAAATTAGAAACTTTACCCAACGGCCGGCTGATCGATCGACTCACGCCGAACCTTCCCCAGTTTTATTCGGAAAAATATTTGAAAAACTTTGTTTCAAACCGGAAATTAAATTCTGAAACTTTTCTATTTTTGAGAATCAGATGCCTGAAGGATGAAAACATTTCTGTACAGAAACCAACAAAGCATCCGAACCCGTCGGGTTTGCCAACAAATCCATTCAGATAAGAATCAAACTTACATTTAATATAATTTAGAATCGGTTTAAAATGTCCCAGAATCGACTTTGAATCAAATCATGAGGATTAAAGAGGAGCATCATTTTCAAAACTCAGATTAAAGGAGATCAGCATTTCAGGTAATGATTGAGCTTCATTTTCTAGACAAAATACCTCGTAGTTTACTCTGATATGTGAAGAAGAAAAAAACTACAGCAGCAGCGTTAAGATAAAAACATGCAAAGCAAGAAGATCAAAGTCACCCTGGTTCCCATAGAGACATTGTTTAAAACCTGCTACAAAACTAGGTTTTACAGTGAACATTGGGACGTATTGGAAAGCAGCTCAGGAAACTGGCTGCTGTTAGCAAGAGAGCCAATCAACGAGTGAAATTCATTTTCCTTGGTGCTGATTGGCTGGAGGTCAGATGTTAGCTTTTGAGCTAACGCCAAGAGTGGAGGTCAAATGTTAGCTTCTGAGCTAACGCCAAGATGTTTGGTGTTTTAAAAGCCCGTTGGAGGCGTTTTAAAGGGGATTCCAGTCATTCACAGGCGGCTTCGCTAATATCAGGATCCACTGCACAGTGAAAAGAGAAACACCGGGACCAATGAGTGTTTTAGAAGGTTTTAGTCTGTTAGTGACAAATAAAATCAGGAACAAACAGTTCAGCACACTAAATCCTCCAAACTGAAAGACAGAAGCTCAACTTCTGACAATCTGTGATCTTCATCTCTTTAAACTTAATATCTGGATATCAGAATCCTAACAAGCAGATGAATGTTTGTGTTTCTTAAGCTGCAGCATATTGAGCTTTCAGCCTGAAGGACGACAAAAGTACTTTAGCATTTCTGTAAATCCTTCATTTAAACTTTAGTTTGTTAAAGAACATGAGGAGCAGCTTCACATGCAGCAAACAGACATTTATAAAACTTCACAGACATCCAGACGACCTTTAACCCCGCAGACAGTGAGGCATGCGACGGCGATGCGGCCTGCTAGCAGCAACATGCTAGCAGCAGACATGCTAGCAGTAGACATGCTAGCAGCTCACTTACTTCAATGGTACTGTCCAATGAGCCCACACTGTTCCTCCGCCCTCGCTTCCCTGTTATCCAATCAGAATCCAGGGATTAAACTTCATTAGAGGAAGCAGGAAGTGCTGAACATCAAGCTGCTCATCAGTGAGTTTTCAGTTTTCACCTGGACGCGGCCGTTTCCCTTCATTAGCGTTTATGCTAAGCTAAGCTTCAGTTTTAAACTCCAGATTTTATTAATGACGCAGAATTTTAGATATGAAACATAAAAAAGTGATTTTCAGAGAACAAAGATAAACTAATTCAGGAATTTTGAGTTTTTACTGAACACAAATACAATAAAAAATATATTTTAGCTTCTTCACTGAGCACCTTTGTGATATTTATAAAATATAAATCTGTAATTTAATGCAAAGATGAACAGATATTCATAATTAGGGACAGGCTTTTCTAATTAACAGCTGGTCAGATGTTTACAACGGCGTATTAACCCTTTGTGTTTACAAATGGAGTCCAACTGACCCCACAGCCGCATCATTTGCCTCAGTCCTCGTACGCACAAGGTCAAAAGACTTAAAAAATATACTTTTATGACCAGAAAATAAGCTGTATACTAATGAAGTTGTAATATTCCAAGAATAAAGTCAAAATAATATGAAATGAAAGAGTCATAATAATTCAGGAATAAAAACGTGCTGAGAACAAGGTCAAAATAAGAGAATAAAGTCGAACAATCTGGAAACAAAATCAAATAATACGAGAAAAATTCACACAAATAGTCAAGTCGCAATAATCCAAGAACAGGAGAATTAAATTATAATTGTATGAGAACTGCGACACAAAAAGCAATTAAATATGTAAATGTTATTCTGATAATATTAGGATTTATTTTCATATTTTAAAAAAATCTCTCAATCTGGCTCTGGTCATAGATTTTCTCTCATTGGTTAGATCAAGAAGTTTTGCGTCAGAAGCTGCGTTGTAGTTCCTGCTGCCGTCCAGCAGGGGGCCCCGGCACACTGCAGCATCACTGTGTCTCTGAACTGTAACGTTGCATAACAACAGATGCAGCATCACTGAGTCAGAAGAAACCAGAAAATCCTCCAGCAGGGAAGCAGCTGAACTGCTTCGTCATCATGTTTCGCTTCCAATGAGACATTTTCTCAGAACCTGATTTTAAGAAAACACCTTTCACACCTTATTACTCAAACTAGACAGGAGGACGCGAGTGGGACGCGAGTGGGACGCGAGTGGGACGTTGTGGACGTCCAGCGCCCGGTCCTTACCCGTCTCTGAGAGATCTCTGAGCGAGGAGCTGAGCGCCGTGCGCTTCAGTCCGTCCACGGCGGCGTAGGTGTCGTCCAGGCTCGGCCTTCCCAGGGTGCCGTTCACCACCTCGCCCTTCATGGGCCCCCCAGCCGAGCCGGTCCCACTCCCCGACGTCCCCATCCCGCCGGGACGCATCATGCCTTTCTGCTTCTCGAGCTCGGCTGGATGGACGCAAACATTCACACAGCTGAACTTTATCCACCACAAAATTTTGACAGGTGTTAAGAGAATATACCGTATTCTCTGCACTATAAGGCGCACCGGATTATAAGGCGCACCTTCAATGAATGGCCTATTTTAAAGGTTTTTTCATATATAAGGCGCATAGACGCTTCAGTTTGGGTTGCCAATTTGTTCCATACTCTATTATTACACATTTCTTTACACACATTTGTAAAGAAGTGGTCCAGAGTCCTTTATATAGTCGGCGTTCCCAGTTGCTGTTTCACTCACGGTGTTGGTGTTGCGATATTGTGCCCAACTGCTTTCTGGGTAACACAGACCAACCGACAAGCTGCTGCCGCCGCCTCTGTCTCTCTTCCCCCTCCCCTCCCCCCCTGGATTTAAATGTATTATCAAACTTTATTAACAAACCAGCGTTCTGACAACTATCCCAGCATGCACCGTTCACTTCTTCTTCTACGGGGGAAAATGAAGTTGGCGGCTGCTTTCCTGTTGTGGCTTAATATTGGTCCATATATAAGCCGCACCAGATTATAAGGCGCACTTTCAGCTTTTGAGGAAATTGAAGGTTTTTAGGTGAGCCTTATAGTGCGGAAAATACGGTATTTAAAATAAGCATATCTTAACCATATCTTCAATAATTAGTTAAAATTCAAATAAGGAAATCCACTTCAAATTATATTCACGGTTCAATTAGAGTAATCACCTATCTAGGATGTTTCTAGTGACACCTACACTAAGTTGAATTAAAATAACTTAAAAGTGTAGTTCTCTTTAATTTAGAACACTGCTAGTTTCCTTGTGTTTGATCACTTGATAAATTCTAGACAGGGTCATAAAAAACATCTGTCTTTATTTTAATGAAAAATACTTTTTGTTCTTAAAAATGAAACTGGCTAAGGACATTCCCCTGAGTTCATACAGGGTCAAAGGGAAAACTCGCCGTCCCGTTTAAAGTGTGGGACTTCAAACTTTAGACGTCCCCTTTGACCTGGAGATGCCTCTTCCTAATATTCTGTTGTGGTGCGTGGATGTCTGTCGTGTGAGGTAAATATTGCTGGTTTATGATTTTATTTGACTTCTGTCAATGTCATTAGCTGTTTGTCTAATAAAACGTTTTGCTTTTGGACGTAGAGAAACGTGTTGCCGCGTTTTTATGGTTCAGCTGAAACAATGAGACTTCAATGTCTCAATGAAATAAACGAGTCAAAAGGTTTTTAATTATTCCTCTTCTGAATCTTTTTCACACAGGCCAAAAGAGCAACGGATTACTGTCGAAATGTTCACTGGGGTTTTCATATTTCCCAGCAGCCCCTTGAATTTCAGGATAACGGCTAAAATTCAAAATGGCTGCCAATATGGAGCCTTTTTAAGCCAATTATTATCACGATGTGGATGAACTTTATGCTCATCATGTCTTTGGTTTTATATGAGCTGTGATTTGACACCAAACACTTTCATCTCATCGGTATTTTAGAGCAAAACTGAATTTTACACAACAAAAACCAGAAAAATCCAGAAAATCAAAATCTCTTTCTCCTTTAAAGCCAAATGGCGGTTTGACTAAAGACGTTTTAAATGTTAAAGTTTTATTTTTACTTTTTAATTTCTTTTTATTTCTCTTTCTCACTGTTTATTCACTGTCACATGGTGTTTTTATTTTAATTATGTGAAGCACTTTGAAATGCCTTGCTGCTGAAATGTGCAAATAAAATTTGATTGATTGATTGATTATCAGTAAATTGTCTCAGTCCAACAAAAGACACCAAATCTGACAGTTTCTGTCAAAAAGATATTCTCCTTGACGACCGCCATCTTTAATCTTTTATTGACTGGAGTCGTTTTATCTGTTGCACTAAAAACTGGTTGTTACCTGACAGGAGTGACTTCTACACAGTAAAAATGCCGGTGTTGAATTAACACCCCAAAGTGTCTATATGTGTCCAAGTCAGCAGGTGTTAAAGTAACACTTTTGAAAGTGTTAAAAGATTGACACTCATTTTTTAGTTAAATTAACATTGGTCTATATACTGAAATGGGTTTAAGAAAAGCTAAACTTTCCATTTCTGTATATTGTTTTGAATATTTTCCACTGGATTTGATTGATATTGACACCTTGTGGGTCAATTAGCTACTTTTTAACACCACATTGTGTTTTGTGATCAACACTACACTGGTGTTACTTTTAATATATTTTAACACTAACACCGTTGTAATGTTAATGTGACTCTCTGTAGTGTTGAATTTAACACCAGCTGACTTGGACACATACAGACACTTTTGGGTGTTAATTCAACACCTGCATTTTTACTGTGTACTAGTTTTCTGAAAGTCTCCATCACTCCCAGCCAAAAGGCAAAGGAAGCTAAACGGTTCCACCCGAGACGTTTCTCTCGGTGCCGCGGAAACACTCACACTCCACCCGGTACTTCTCCATCTCCTGGACCTCGGCGATGCTCTCTCGCAGGTCGGAGGTGAAGCGCGCTCGGTCCTGCTGGCTCGGAGCCGTGAAGACGATCAGGACCTTCCTCTCTCCTCCGGGGTTGGCCGACGTCAGCCGGATGCCGTGAGGGTAATCTGAGAGGGGAAACGACGCAGAACGATCAGCTGAAATTAAACCACATTTATCATGAGAGGAGATAATAACCAGCTCAAATGGCTGATTTAACGTCTCGTACTCTGACCCTGGAGGTGTGAAACTCGGCATAAACAGCAGGAGCCAATTTATGGCTCTGGGGGGGAAACTTCAGCAGATTCCTAAAACAGTTTTCACTATTATTACAGTCATCACTTGTGAGCAGTGGGTCGTTTCATGAGTGGGACTGGAGTGACTGATGTCTCCTCCAGAGACAAATTACACATAAAAACAAAAGTGTTTGCAGTTAAAGTGACTGAATCACGTTTGGAGGTTTTAAACTCCAGGCGACACGTTTAGAGCCTGTTTATGGTGCATTAACACTTTAATTCACTTATTTATTATTAATATCTGTGAATTAAAACAATATATGGATGAATATTTTATTAAAATGTTATTTGAATTTTTTACTAAAATATTCTATTTACAATTTTTTGTGAAATTTTCTCACCAGATCATTTTAATATAATGCAATATAATATAAAATGAAAATTATATATATTATATATAAGCTATTATATATAATAAATCCATATTGTGTCTCCATGTCAGAAAGAACCGTTCAAAAATAAACTGAAATAAACTCAAAATATAAATTTAATGAGAAGATGAAGGATGACTTTGATCTCCTTGAAATCTGTCTCACACACACACACACACACACACACACACACACACACACACACACACACTTGCTCCGCTGATGAATCATGTGCGACAGTCTGTCCTGGTCTCAGTCTTCACCAGGCTGCCAGGTCCGTTTGGGTCCGGCTGCTGAACCAGAACTGTCAACAACAACAGCCTCTAACAGCCTGAACCGACAGAGACGACGCTGCGGATTCCTACGACACACAAACGTGGCGTCGGAACGCATCACGGCGACACCGAGCAGATTGTTCAGCTCGATGTTCCTGATGTTACTGTGAAAACAGCTGAGACTTTTATCCTGTCATCTTCTTATCCAGAACGTTTAAGTTGCTCTCTGAGGCAAAATCAGGCCTCTAATCACATTTGGCTGAGTTTTAGTGAAGTACAGGTTTCTGCGGTTCATCAGAACCAGGAGGAGAACCGGGTTGTTCATCTGATCCGGCTCACAGCTGCTTTACTCTTTAAAAATGTCGGAAGCTCGGTGCTCCACCGAAGCAGGGAGTCGATTTCTCTCAGGATCACATTCCTGATCTAATTGAAGCAAACGTTCACAGCAGCCGTCCACAGCCGGCAGCCATCTGCATGCAGCAGCCGTCTGAGAGGAGGGGCGTGGCCAATCATGGGGTTGAGGGGCGGAGCTTACGAGGGGGTGTGGTCAGAACGAGCAACAGGCCTGTTACCTGCTGCCGTATTAAATGACTTTCCAGACCCTCTGGTGACTTTTTCATAAAACGAAACATGGCAACAAATGGGAAAAAAGCAACTAGCAACACATTTAAACTAAATCACTTTAAAACAGATTTAATATCTTCTCAGACGCATTTTAACACATTTTATCATCACAGCAGTATTTATTTTCCAACATAAAGTGGGAAGAAAAGGTTTGGCATGGTTTTGTGTTCATCCCTCTTTACTCTGACAACCTTAAATAAAACCCAGCCCAGAGGAAGGTGAAGCTGTAGGAAGGCAGGACGACCAGCCTGTTTAAATGTCCTAGTCAAAGTCCAGGCTGAGACTTACCTATCGTATCTTTTTAATTGCTGAAGTTTTATTTTCCAAATTTCCTGTCAACTCTGAACATTTTTAACATGAAAACACGGCAGAGCAGCTAGTTTTTATGGGAAATTGTGGCGCTTTATCCGTGTTTGAACCTAAATTTCCATTTATAATCTTCCTGGAGAAACAGACGAATCTGGACGTGTTTCCGATTTCAGCTTCCAAATTTCCAGAGGATTAGTTGGAATATTGTTGTCATTCTGGTGAAGATGTGATGCTATTTACAGTTTTATGAGCTCAGGTTGTTTCCCTGGAGTCTGTTTAGCCTGACGCGTAAAAATAGAGCCGTGAGTGAGGAAGAGGAGGAGGAAGAGGAGGAAGAGGAGAAGGAAGAGGAGAAGGAAGAGGAAGAGGAGGAAGAAGAGGAGGAAGGAGGGAGCGCAGCGGGACGTACAGGTGTTCTGGAAGGTGTGGACCTGCATGTCGAGCAGAGGAAACGACTGCCTGAAGCTGTACATCACCGACGTTTTCTTCTTCTGGTAGATCTTCGTTACCTGAGCAGGAGGAAGAGGAGGAGGTAAAGCAACGAGATGGAGAGAATAAATTTATTTCGTTTGTCCATCTTCTTCATTTCTGAGGAAAATGTTTTGAGAAAATCCTTCCAGAAGGAACAAAAACTATTCTCAGCCCGGTGTAACCGTGAAATCCTTCCCCTCTGTCTGGTTCCCGCTGCTCACCATGAGCAGGTCGTTGAACAGGAAAACCTCCCTCTGATGGACGCCGCTCCTCTGGGCCCGGTTCGGATCGGGAACCTCGAACAGCTGGCAGCAGCAGACCAGCCTGCGGTGCGGCAGCGACAGAACCTGCGGCACACAGGAAGCGCTCAGCCGGGCTCCGAGCGCCGCTTCCTGTCCGGCCGGGAGCTTCTTACCGGTTTCTTGCCGATCACCATGCGCTCCACCGCCTGGACCTGCGACACGTGGTCGTCGTTGGTCCTCAGCTCCCACTTCTGGATGCGGCCGTAGATGGACACCAGCAGGTCTCTGGGGATGTCCTGCCCGTTGTCCACGCCTGCAGGACCAAACAGGCCCGTCACAGGGTTTATCTTCACTAATGTTCACTCATTCATTCCTGCATTTCAGGCTGAAAACACCTGACAATGATTATTTAGTGAAATCCCATCTTTCCTGCTCCTTCATTTTGAATGATGGAGATTTTAAAGAGTTAAATTTTACCCATCAATAGATCCAAAGCGTATTTAATGTCTAAACTTTCCTACCAATAAAGGCCAATGGAGACAATTTTTTTTTAAAAACTAAAAAAAAGTCCGGATATTTCCAAATTGACACTTAAAGGGCCAGTATCATGTAAAATCAACTTTTTATCCCTTTCCACCATGTTTTAATGTTTTCCCTCATCAAAAGCAAACCTGGAGTGTTGCTTTGATTCTTTCATGCAAGTTTGAGAAATGTTATAGTCTCCATGGCAACTATGCAAAACATCTGGGTGGACCGAGCTCCGCCTTTGAGGCGTAGCTCCTCCCCAATCAGCTCCTTCAGACTAGCCAGCAGCAATTAGCAAACTCTGGATGGATGGATGGATGGATGGATGGATGGATGGATGATGGATGGATGGATGGATGATGGATGGATGGATGGATGTCTCTTAGTTGTCTTCGGACCGCCCCTTCCATCCACCGTTCGGATGAGTCTCTTCCAGCTGGTGAGTTTCTTCCAAATAAAGATGATCTGATCAACAGACAGAAGCTCCTCCGCTCCCTAGTCCTGGTTCTGGTTCTGGCTGTGATGGAGGATGTGTTCTGGCTGCTCCAGCTGCCGGGTTCCCCACTCACCCCTCAGGTTCTTGATGAAGTCCTCCAGCTTCATCTTCCTCTCTGGCTTCACGTTGGGGCTGTACATGTCCGTGTTGAGGAGGATGATGGCAAAGGCCAGGATGAAGATGGTGTCTGGGTTCTGGAACTGCCGGATTAGCACCGGGTTGCAGACGCAGTACCTCTGACTGCAGAGGGAAACAAAGAGCTGGACCAAACTGAAGGTCTGAAACGCTGATGGACTGGAGCTCTCAGATACCTGAAGGCCTCCACCAGCCGCTCCACCCGCTGAGCTTCACCCTGAACCTTGATCTGCGCCTGGAACTTCCTCAGCGCTTCGTCCAGATCCATCCCAGAGAAGTCCATCTCATCCAGGACGCAGCTGCACAGAGGAACACAGGAACTAAACCTCAGCAAACACCCAGCGCTGGGCACCGATCACCAAACAGTTCGCTATGCTAATCGGAGACAATAGGTCTGCTAGCATTCGTTCCACTAACCCTAAAGCTTTAATCATAAACATTTGGTTTAACAGCAAAATCATCGCTAAAGCAGCAGTCAGAGACAACAATGCTAAAGCGCTTATCATAAACATTAGTTCAGCTAGAGCTTTAAAATCAATCATAAACCACAGATTGTCAATTCAGAACAAATGTTGCATCAAGGCAAAAAAATCATTTCAGTCCAATCAGACATACATCCCAACTGATCCCAGTTATCAAACACAAAGTGAGCTCAGTTCAATTTAAAATGTTTCCAAATAAACTCAGAAGAAAGTCCATCGGGTCACTCACAAGCAGTAAAGTGCATGTGAGTGACCCGCTAAAGCACTAATCACAAACATTTAATCAGCTAATGCTAAAGCGCTAATCACAAACATTTAATCCGCTAATGCTAAAGCGCTAATCACAAACATTTAATCCGCTAATGCAAAAAAGCACTAATCACACACATTTAATCCGCTAATGCTAAAGCGCTAATCACAAACATTTAATCAGCTAATGCTAAAGCGCTAATCACACACATTTAATCCGCTAATGCTAAAGCGCTAATCACAAACATTTAATCAGCTAATGCTAACGCACTAATCACAAACATTTAATCCGCTAATGCTAAGGCGCTAATCACAAACATTTAATCCGCTAATGCTAAAGCGCTAATCACAAATATTTAATCCGCTAATGCTAAAGCGCTAATCACAAATATTTAATCAGCTAATGCTAACGTGCTAATCACACACATTTAATCCGCTAATGCTAAAGCGCTAATCACAAACATTTAATCAGCTAATGCTAACGTGCTAATCACAAACATTTAATCCGCTAATACTAAGGCGCTATGCCATCTAAGAACGCAGAAATCAAATGCTGCACTAACTCGAGGACGTCTTTGTTGAACTGCTGCCGGCTGCCCAGAAACTCTCCGATCATCTGCCTGCTCAGGCCTTTCCGCTCCAGGATGAACCTGGCGATGCCGACTGGAGTGTCCGACACGAAGCCCTTCTCGATCAGGTACTGGATCCCCTTCTCCGGCTTCCTGTGGACCAGCAGAAACAGGACTTTCATGTTTCTTCTTATGCAGCTGACGTACTATTGCCTATCTGTGTTTTATTGGTGTAGGAGGACACGTTGCCATGGGAACAAAACAGTCCAGCATCACCTTACCATGCACGATGGCCAGGTATCATCCACAATCTGATCATCTGGTAAGATTTTTTTGGATATATCAAAACATTTGACCAAATGCCAAAACATCCCTTTCCCAGCCAGCCGCTGACCTCATTGATGACAGGCTGGTGATTAGCATAGCCACCGGGCAACAAGTAAGTAGCCACCATTGGGTGAGCGATAGCCTTACTTTTGGTACTAAATGGTAAATGGACTGAACGTATATAGCGCTATGTGGCGCAAAAAGTGGGCGCAGCACCAGAGGGGGCGCCAAAACCCGTCTGGAGGGGGCGACAAAACCCCGCCTGGAGGGGGTGCCAAAACCCGTCTGGAGGGGCGACAAAACCCGTCTGGAGGGGCGACAAAACCCGTCTGGAGGGGGCGACAAAACCCCGCCTGGAGGGGGTGCCAAAACCCGTCTGGAGGGGCGACAAAACCCGTCTGGAGGGGCGACAAAACCCGTCTGGAGGGGGCGACAAAACCCGTCTGGAGGGGGCGCCAAAACCCATCTGGAGGGGGCGCCAAAACCCGTCTGGAGGGGGCGACAAAACCCCGCCTGGAGGGGGCGCCAAAACCCGTCTGGAGGGGGCGACAAAACCCGTCTGGAGGGGCGACAAAACCCGTCTGGAGGGGGTGACAAAACCCGTCTGGAGGGGCGCCAAAACCTGTCTGGAGGGGGCGACAAAACCCCGCCTGGAGGGGGCGCCAAAACCCGTCTGGAGGGGCGACAAAACCCGTCTGGAGGGGGCGACAAAACCCATCTGGAGGGGGCGCCAAAACCCGTCTGGAGGGGGCGACAAAACCCGTCTGGAGGGGGCGCCAAAACCCGTCTGGAGGGGCGACAAAACCCGTCTGGAGGGGCGACGCGCCCATGATGTTTTCCCAAACACTTCAGCGCCTTACGCTCCTTCACATAACGAGGTAAATGTAGCGAGTTTTAGCCTTCATGTATTGTCACCTGGGGGGGCTGTGAGCAAGTGAACATGCTCCTTCATCCTCACGTTCCTTCCCGCTGGGGGGGAGATAGGGGGGGGGATTCATGTTTTCACATCCACCTGAATATGGATTAACTACACAAAATAATGTGTAGTTGCGCCACTGATCAGAACGTCTGATTTATAAGACATTATGACTGTGGCTCTGTGAATAGAGTCGTCTTGCGATCGGAGGTTGTAGGTTTGATTCCAGCTTCCTCCTGCCACATATCATGTGCCCTTGGGCAAGGCACTTTACCCCAAATTGCCTACCGAGCTGCGTATCGGTGTATAAATGTATGAGCGTCAGGTGAATGTGAGTCTAGTGTAAAGCGCTTTGAGTGGCCAAAAAGGATCAGATAAAGCCAGTGGCGCAACTACACATTATTCAGGTGGATACGAAAACATAAATCACCCCCCAAGGAAGGAAGGTCAGGGTGAAGGAGAGAAACCCCCCCCCTCCCCCCCCTCCTAGGCGACTATACACGAAGGGTAAAACTCATTACATTTACCTCGTTATGTGAAGGAGCGAAAGGCGCTGAAGTGTTTGGGAAAACATCATGGGCGCGTCGCCCCCTCCAGACGGGTTTTGTCGCCCCTCCATACGGGTTTTGTTGCCCCTCCAGACGGGTTTTGTCGCCCCTCCAGACGGGTTTTGTCGCCCCTCCATACGGGTTTTGTCGCCCCTCCAGACGGGTTTTGGCGCCCCCTCCATACGGGTTTTGTCGCCCCTCCAGTCGGGGTTTTGTCGCCCCCTCTGGTGCTGCGCCCCTATGCGTTGCATACGCTGCATACTTGAGGGTAAAAGTTGCTTTTTGCGCCACTGGTTGTGATGTTGGACCTACTTGTTGAAGAGGTTGAGGCCGATGCGGTACTGCCGCCGCTGCACCACGTCGTTGTTGAAGGCGGGGGAGTCCCAGCTGTGGCGGCTCTCCCTCTGATAGGTCTGCTTCCCCAGCGTGGCTCCACCCATTGGCTCCCGCAGGCTGTCCCTGGACGAAGAGCCGGAGCTGCAGTTGTTGACGGTGGTGTCGTCGTTGGAGTTGGTGGTGGTGGAGTTGACGCTGTCGTTGTCTCCGTCTGAGCAGAGCAGGTGGTGGTGGTGGTGGTGGAGGAGGTGTGGGTGGTGGGCGAGGTGCTGCTGCCCCTCCAGGCTCTGCAGCACCGAGGAGGAGGACGAGGACATCGGCGAGGGCGTGAGCGGCGGCAGCGGGGACAGCGGCGTGAGAGGCGGAACCGGGGAGGGCAGCGGAGACGCGGGGGGCTCCGGGTACGAGTGTGGGAGGTGGTGGTGGTGCTGGTGGTGCAGGTGGTGGTAGTGGTGCTGGGCGAAGTGGTGCGGATGCTGCATGTAGGGGCCGCCGGCGTGGGCGTGGTGCATGTGCATGACGTGCTGGCCGTACTGCGGGTGGTGGTGGAGGATGGTGGGCAGGTGGGGGATGGCGGAGGGGTGTTGGAGCGGGTGCGGCGGCAGCGTCCGGGCCGACGGCATCGGCAGCGGGACGTTGGCGGGGCTGCGCGTCTGTCCTTGCGCCATGGCGACCGAGCGGCCGTTCGGCTTGTGTTTGATGGTTCCTTGTGGAGATTCAGCTTCGCTGCTTCCCGCTCCGACCTCGTCCTCTCCACTTTCTCCTCCACCTCCTCCACCTCCTCCCCTGCCCCGCTCCCCTCCGGAGGACTCCTGCTCGTACACCAAACGTCCGATGGACCCGCGCTCCGACCTGAAGACACAAATCAACCGGATCATAAATCACATTGCATAGATTCTGTCCAAACCTGCCAATAACTGGATGAAGAGCCACTCAGAGCGGGAAGCTTCATGGATCCTCCATCAAGGCGCTCAGGGTCCACCTGGCATAGACCATCACTAACAAGCTTCTGCTGCAGCTGTGGTTCCAATGCAGAATGAGAGGATACATGTGTAGCTGCTGCAGACACATCTAACGTGAAGATGTGTGAACACTGAGGACTTCACGTCTCCTAACCCGGTACCAACAGAAGAGCTGCTGGTTCAGGAGCAGAACATCTCCTGGTTGACTCAGTGGACCTACAACAGACGAGCTTAGCAGCCAACAGTTAGCACTAGTTCCCATTAAAGGGACGGTCCGGCTTCTTGAGTTGTTTTTGCTGTCTGCATGCAGTAAATGGGGAGGCCATGTTGGATCTGGTCTTCTGGTCAGGGCTGGAGGCCATGTTGGATCTGGTCAGGGCTGGAGGCCATGTTGGATCTGGTCAGGGCTGGAGGCCATGTTGGATCTGCTCTTCTGGTCAGGGCTGGAGGCCATGTTGGATCTGGTCAGGGCTGGAGGCCATGTTGGATCTGGTCAGGGCTGGAGGCCATGTTGGATCTGGTCTTCTGGTCAGGGCTGGAGGCCATGTTGGATCTGGTCTTCTGGTCAGGGCTGGAGGCCATGTTGGATCTGGTCAGGGCTGGAGGCCATGTTGGATCTGGTCAGGGCTGGAGGCCATGTTGGATCTGGTCAGGGCTGGAGGCCATGTTGGATCTGGTCTTCTGGTTTCCGGGCCGAAGGCCGATGTGGGCACAGCGAACTTAACATCACCTGAGCTAAAGCTAAACCAAACACCAACATGGTATGTAGTGGAAGCTCACGCTAAAACACTACAAGTTATTTAGCAGGAGCTAATGCTAACTCTAAAACTGGGTTTAAAGGGTGGGTAACACTTTATTTGAAGGGGGTGAATAAGACTCACATGACACTGTCATAAACATGACATAACACATGAACATGAATAAGCAAGAATATTTATGACTGTTGTCATAAAGTGTCATTTGGTAAATTATGACACTTTTAATACAAAGATGACATTATTTAAACTGTTATGACAACTTGACATTACTTGGTACATTACAGTACCAAGTTACTGTTTAAACTTTACCTTTAATAAGATAAAGTTACCTAATTTTTAAAGCACAATCAGAAATACTTTTATAACAAATTTATATCAGTAATGATTTCTTGCTTAATGTCAAGTTGTCATAACAAAGACATTTTGAAAAATGTCAACTTTGTATTAAAAGTGTCATAATTTACTGAATGACTCTTTATGACAAGTCATAAATATTCATGAAGGCTTATTCATGTTTATAACAGTGTCATGTCATGTTTATAACAGGTGTCATGTCATATTTATAACAGGTGTTATGTCATGTTTATGACAGTGTCATGTCATGTTTATAACAGGTGTTATGTCATGTTTATGACAGTGTCATGTCATGTTTATAACAGGTGTCATGTCATATTTATAACAGGTGTTATGTCATGTTTATAACAGTGTTATATGTTCATGTTTATGACAGTGTCATGTCATGTTTATAACAGGTGTCATGTCATGTTTATAACAGGTGTCATGTCATATTTATAACAGGTGTTATGTCATGTTTATAACAGGTGTTATGTCATGTTTATGACAGTGTCATGTCATGTCTTTAACAGGTGTCATGTCATGTTTATAACAGGTGTTATGTCATGTTTATGACAGTGTCATGTCATGTTTATAACAGGTGTCATGTCATGTTTATAACAGGTGTTATGTCATGTTTATGAAGGTGTCATGTCATGTTTATAACAGGTGTCATGTCATGTTTATGAAAGTGTCATGTCATGTTTATAACAGTGTTCATGTCATGTTTATGAAAGTGTCATGTCATGTTTATAACAGGTGTCATGTCATGTTTATAACAGGTGTCATGTCATGTTTATAACAGGTGTCATGTCATTGTTTATGAAAGTGTCATGTCATGTTTATAACAGGTGTCATGTCATGTTTATGAAAGTGTCATGTCATGTTTATAACAGGTGTATGTCATGTTTATGAACAGTGTCATGTCATGTTTATGACAGTGTCATGTCATGTTTATAACAGGTGTCATGTCATGTTTATAACAGTGTCATGTCATGTTTATAACAGGTGTCATGTCATGTTTATAACAGGTGTCATGTCATGTTTATGAACAGTGTCATGTCATGTTTATAAAGGTGTATGTCATGTTTATAACAGTGTCATGTCATGTTTATAGACAGTGTTATGTCATGTTTATAGACAGTGTGTCATGTCATGTTTATAACAGGTGTCATGTCATGTTTATAACAGGTGTTATGTCATGTTTATGACAAGTGTTGTCATGTTTATAACAGGTGTCATGTCATGTTTATAACAGGTGTCATGTCATGTTTATGAACAGTGTTATGTCATGTTTATAACAGTGTCATGTCATGTTTATAACAGGTGTCATGTCATGTTTATGAACAGTGTCATGTCATGTTTATAACAGGTGTCATGTCATGTTTATGAAAGTTGTCATGTCATGTTTATAACAGTATGTCATGTTTTATAACAGTGTCATGTCATGTTTATAACAGGTGTCATGTCATGTTTATAAAGTGTCATGTCATGTTTATAACAGGTGTCATGTCATGTTTATAACAGTGTCATGTCATGTTTATAACAGGTGTTATGTCATGTTTATAACAGTGTCATGTCATGTTTATAAAGTGTCATGTCATGTTTATGAACAGTGTCATGTCATGTTTATAACAGGTGTTATGTCATGTTTATAACAGTGTCATGTCATGTTTATAACAGGTGTATGTCATGTTTATAACAGTGTCATGTCATGTTTAAAGTGTATGCATGTTTACAGTGTCATGTCATTTATAACAGTGTCATGTCATGTTTATAAGTGCAGTCATGTTATGATGTCAGTCTTTTATAAGTGTTGCATGTTTATAAGTGTCATGTCATGTTATGAAAGTGTCATGTCATGTTTATAACAGGTGTCATGTCATGTTTAATTTAGCATGATCAGTGTCATGTTTATAACAGGTGTTAGTCATGTTTATAACAGGTGTCATGTCATGTTTATACAGGTGTCATGTCATGTTTATAACAGGTGTCATGTCATGTTTATAACAGGTGTCATGTCAGTTTAACAGTTCATTGTTATGAAAGTGTCATGTCATGTTTATAACAGGTGTCATGTTGTTTATGAAAGTGTCAGTATGTTATAGTGTCAGTCATGTTTATAATGTCATGTCATGTTTTAACGTGTAGTCATGTTGAATGTCATGTCATGTTTAACAGTGTATGTCATGTTTATGAAGTTATGTCTGTTTATGAAAGTGTAGTCATGTTTTCAGTTCATGTAGTTATAACAGGTGTCATGTCATGTTTATGAAAGTGTCATGTCATGTTTATAAAGTGATGTCATGTTTAACGTGTTTCATTAAGACAGTTGTTATGTCATGTTTATGACAGTTGTATTTATAGTCATGTTTATGAACAGTGTATGTCATGTTTATAAGTTCATGCATGTTTATAACAGGTGTCATGTCATGTTTATACAGTTATGTCATGTTTATACAGTGTATGTCATGTTTATGACAGTGTTGTCATGTTTATAAATGACACTGTATAACGTGTCATGTCATGTTTATGTACAGTTGTATGTTTTAAACAGGTGTCATGTCATGTTTATAACAAGTGTCAGTCATTTTATTGTTGTATAAACAGGTGTATGTCATGTTTATAACAGGTGTCATGTCATGTTTATAACAGGTGTCATGTCATGTTTATAACAGGTGTCAGTCAGTTGTATAACAGTGTTATGTCATGTTTATAACATGTATGTCATGTTTATAACAGGTGTCATGTCATGTTTATCACAGGTGCATGCATGTTTATACAGGTTCATTCTGTTTATAACAGTGTTATGTCATTTTATACAGGTATGTCATGTTTATAAGTGTACAGTCATGTTTATAACAAGTGTCATGTATGTTTATGACAGTTATGTCATGTTTATACAGGTGTTATGTCATGTTTATAACAGGTTCATGTCATGTTTATACAAGGTGTCATGTTTTATAACAGGTGTCATGTCATGTTTATAACAGGGTCATGTATGTTTATGACAGTTATGTCATGTTTATAACAGGTGTCATGTCATGTTTTATAAACAGTGTCATGTCATGTTTATGACAGTTATGTCATGTTTATAACAGTGTTATGTCATGTTTATAACAGGTGTAGTCATGTTTATAACAGGTGTCATGTCATGTTAAACAGGTGTCATGTCATGTTTATAACAGGTGTCATGTCATGTTTATAAGCAGGTGTCATTCATGTTTATAACAGGTGTTATGTCATGTTTATAACAGGTGTCATGTCATGTTTTAACAGGTGTCATGTCATGTTTATAACAGGTGTTATGTCATGTTTATAACAGGTGTTATGTCATGTTTTATAACAGGTGTCATGTCATGTTTATAACAGGTGTCATGTCATGTTTATAACAGGTGTCATGTCATGTTTATGACAGTTGTTATGTCATGTTTATGACAGTTGTTGTCATGTTTATAACAGGTGTCATGTCATGTTTATAACAGGTGTCATGTCATGTTTATGAAAGTGTCATGTCATGTTTATAACAGGTGTCATGTCATGTTTATAACAGGTGTCATGTCATGTTTATAACAGGTGTCATGTCATGTTTATGAAAGTGTCATGTCATGTTTATAACAGGTGTCATGTCATGTTTATGAAAGTGTCATGTCATGTTTATAACAGGTGTCATGTCATGTTTATGAAAGTGTCATGTCATGTTTATAACAGGTGTCATGTCATGTTTATGAAAGTGTCATGTCATGTTTATAACAGGTGTCATGTCATGTTTATGAAAGTGTCATGTCATGTTTATAACAGGTGTCATGTCATGTTTATGAAAGTGTCATGTCATGTTTATGAAAGTGTCATGTCATGTTTATAACAGGTGTCATGTCATGTTTATAACAGGTGTCATGTCATGTTTATAACAGGTGTCATGTCATGTTTATGAAAGTGTCATGTCATGTTTATAACAGGTGTCATGTCATGTTTATGAAAGTGTCATGTCATGTTTATAACAGGTGTCATGTCATGTTTATGAAAGTGTCATGTCATGTTTATGAAAGTGTCATGTCATGTTTATAACAGGTGTCATGTCATGTTTATACAGGTGTTATGTCATGTTTATAACAGGTGTCATGTCATGTTTATAACAGGTGTCATGTCATGTTTATGAAAGTGTCATGTCTGTCTTATTCACCCCCTTCAAATAAAGTGATACCAAAGGGTGATTAGTTTCCATCTGGTCTATTGGATGTTCTTCCTCTTGATGTATTAAATCTTCATTTGAAAGTTTCTGGTTGTTTGTTGTTGACTTCAATCTGTGAGGTTAATATTTTTTACAGCTTTATATCTAGTGTCGTGTCTGAGTGCTGACCTGTCGCTCATGTCCACTGAACTGTCGCTGGGCGGTTCGATGGTGAGGACAGGAAGGTGTCCTGCTCCTGCTGCTCCTCCTGCTCCTCCTCCTGCTCCTCTTCCTCGGTACTCCCCTCGGCACTCTGTGCAGGGCGTGCTGCTCCTCCGGCTGGCGCTGCTGCCGCCCTCCGTCTCCCTGCTGTCCTCCCGGCCCCCGGCGCCTCCGCCCCAGTAGTCCGTGTCGGAGCTGGAGGCGGGTCGGGACAGCGGCGAGGACGGGAGGCAGCCGTCGTCCATGTAGAGCGTGACGTCACTGAAGGAGGTGGCGGTGCTGTCCTCGTGCATGGCCGCGCCGCCCCGGCCGGGCGCGCGCCGCGGCGCTGTGTTCGTGTTGCGCCATCCGCACTGCCTGTATTCCACCTCCTCGTCCTCTTCCTCGTCTTCCTCCTCCTCCTCCTCCTCGTCCTCGTCTCCCTCTTCCTCGTCCTCGTCCTCCTCTCCTTCTCCGCCGACGTCTTGCGAGTCTTCGCGGCCGGACTGGCAGGTGAGCGAGTCATCCATGGAGTCGGCCAGAGATTTCACCTGCGAAGGACGAAGAGAAACGTTTAGACGACTGGAATCCATCGAGATGGGATTTAAGACGAACATCTGATCAGATACATTTATTAAAGTGACGCTGAACAGGTTAGGATACACAGTACAAATGCCAGTGTTGAATTAACACCCAATAGTGTCTATATGTGTCCAAGTCAGCTGGTGTTAAATTCAACAACACAGAGTGTCACATTAACATTACAGCAGTGTTGGTGTTAAAATATGTTAAAAGTAACACCAGTGTAGTGTTGATCACTAAACATAATGTGGTGTTAAAAAAGTAAATAATTGACCCACAAGGTGTCAATATCAATCAAATCCAGTGGAAAATATTCAAAACACACAGAAATGTTTAACTTTTCTTAAACCCATTTCAGTATATAGACCAATGTTAATTTAACCAAAAAATGGGTGTCAATCATTTAACACTTTCAAAAGTGTTACTTTAACACTTGCTGACTTGGACACATATAGACACTTTGGGGTGTTAATTCAACACTGTGTAGGACTATGGGTTGAAGAAAACATGTTCATTTCAGTGTTTGTACAAAATTATTCACAAAGATTTCAGTGTGGTCAGTTCAGAATGAGCTGTTTTAGAGCTTCTGTCACTTTAGGTCCAGATAAGCTGCTGCTGCCCCCCCTCCCACAATTCAACGTGGCTGCAAACAGATGCAGAATTACACTACCACAACTCTTTGAAAAGCAGAAGTCAAGCCTCCTGCACAACCAACAAAAATGCAGTAAGTGGTTTCTGGATGATAAGTCTGCAACAAAACACTTGTCTTTTCTATCAGCCATTGTACAGCGGTAAAACCAAACGTCAGCTCACGTTGCTAGGTAACGGCGCAGTGTCTGTCGAATGTGACTTAACAGTTGGGAGGTTTTCGAAACAGCTCACTTACTGCCAATGACCATCTGGGTGTTTTTTAAGGGCTTAGGTTGTTTTTAGAAACAGTTGAGACCAAAATGAAAGTACAAAGACATGTAAAATGTTAAATTAGCACAATAGGGCCCCTTTAAATTAGAGAATAAACACCAGCTGAACATGTTTCTAGCAGCTTGTTTCAACAAAGCTGCAGATTAGTTAGAGTTGGTTTGACAAATACTCTAAAAATAACCACATATGGTGGATTTTCCCCAGGCTGATGTGTTTCTGTGGATAAAACAACACAATCTGACGGATTTGGAGGGAAAATGAGATTTGACTCCTACCAAACAAGAATTAATGCCCAAATCAAGATGCGTTGAATGGACTGAAGTTCTCTGTTATTTTTGACCAGCTATTCTATTTCCCTCCTGATGGTCCGGACGACCCGGTTCTACTGGACCCAGAACTTCTGCTCCACCTCCAGCTGCTCTGAGTCAAACCAGCCTGTTCCCCTCCTGGCCTGTGGGGGCGCTGCACCAAGAACCACTGAAGGAAACAACACAAAAACCTCTGGAGACACTGAGGTCAGAGGTCAATTAGCATTCAGACCTCACCAACAGGACCACTGTTTTCAGGCAGACGGCCTGGAGTTGGAATAAAGTCGAGCTAAACAGGGTTTGGTGTGACTGCAGCCTTAATCCCATATTAAACAGGTTTCCAGGATTTCCTTCTTACATCTCCGGATTATTGCCGAAATGAGAAACATCCAGTCTAGGCATGAAAAACACATCAACGCGTTTCTTCCTTCAAGACTACAGTAGTTCTTTACTGTCAGAAGTTCACAGTTAATTAAATTACTAGCTCTATTAGTAATCAGCCTAAGCAATTATCAATAAAAGACAACATAGAGGTCCATATTTTTTGGCCACTCTTCAAAACGCCATTTGTGTAAGGCTGAAGTGCTTTGACCTTCAAAGTTCAGGAACATGACTCCAATAGAACAGCTGCTGGTCCAAACCGGTCCAAACAAAAAACCAAAATGTATCTCAGCCCCACATGCAGCTGGATGGTCTAAGAGGCTCAGAATAAAACATGTTCAAAAGGTTTTCTGCACTTCAGTAGAAACTGAATCTGGAGGTCCTTCTTTTTGCAGATGACACCTGGTTGTGTTTGAACTTGTAAATGTTAAATATTTGGTTGAGAAGTAGAAAACAAGAATGTGGTTACCTGTTTGGAGAAAGAGTCATCTACGTCTCCAGCGTCCTCCGAACCCTGCTGGCCCGGCGACCCCTGACCCTGTGGCTGCCGCTCATCAAACGAATACTGAGGAAAGAGTCGTGACCAACCGGATCAGAACCAGATCAAGCTTTGGCTGGTCCAGTGTGAACGCGCTCCTACCTGCAGCCTCATGTTGGACAGGATGATGCGGCGGGTCATCCTGCTCTCCGACGCCGAGCTGCGGAGCCTCTCAAACTTCTTGTTCATGCGGTAGCGCCTGAACGCCGCCTGGATGGTCCTGGCCGCCCGCCGGGACACAAACTGGCCCCCGTACTTCCTCTCCAACATCTCCACCTACCAGATGGACCAATCAGGAAAGATGAAACGACGTTCTCCGTTGTCAGGGAGTCACAGCGGTACCTTCTTGTCCTGGAGGTCTGTAGAGAGCTCATAGCTGTCAGATAGCGCCTTGCAGCGTTTGCTCTCCTCCTCCTCTTGCTTGCGGAGCGCCAGGCTGGCCGGCTGATGTCTGCTGCGCTGGGCCCAGGCGAGGCTTGCAGGGCTGGGGGGAGAAACGGGGGAGCTGCCCTGGAGACAGACGGAGAGAAGAGCTGCAGAAACCGCTGCCTGTCCAAACTAACAACCGGTTTTATCTGGATCGTCTGATCCTTTAACAACGTTTTTTGCTTTGTAATACCCGGTCCTTACAGTGTTTTGTTTTACAAATTAATTTATGTTGTTGACTTTATTAAGTCCCTTCTTACTAAACCTGCAGGTGTTGACAGTAATTTATAAACATCTAATCAAGCAATGAAGGTAGAAAGTGAAGATGAGTCAAGGACCTGATGTAATCCTGATCAAATCTTAATCCTGATCTAATCTTAAACCTGATCTAATCTTAAACCTGATCTAAACCTGATCAAATCTTAAACCTGATCTAATCTTAAACCTGATCTAAACCTGATCAAATCTTAAACCTGATCTAATCCTAAACCTGATCTAATTCTGATCTAATCTTAAACCTGATCTAATCTTAAACCTGATATAATCTTAAAACTGATCTTAAACCTGATCTAATCTTAAAACTGATCTTAAACCCGATCTAATCTTAAACCTGATCTAATCTTAAACCTGATCTAATCTTAAAACTGATCTTAAACCTGATCAAATTTTAAACCTGATCTAATCCTAAACCTGATCTAATTCTGATCTAATCTTAAACCTGATCTAATCTTAAACCTGATCAAATCTGAAACCTGATCTAATCCTAAACCTGATCTAATCCTGATCTAATCTTGAACCTGATCAAATCTTAAACCTGATCTAATCCTAAACCTGATCTAATCCTGATTTAATCTTAAACCTGATCTAATCCTGATCTAATCATAAACATTGGTTTCACTCATGCTAATGTACGACACCGACACCAGATGTTAAAGTGATAACTTCAATATGACGTCATTGACATTCTCTATAACCTCCTTAGATATTGTAACAGTGTTTAGATTTTGATCTCTGTTGTCTGTGTTTTAGTTTTAGTTACTGGGGGGAAATTAGTTAAGTAAATTAGCAGGTGTTTGTTCACCTCTGGAGTTTTCTTAATGTCTTCAGGTAATTTACTAACATGTGAAAGAAAGATGGAGAGAAGAACGGCAGCCTGGTTTCTAACTACAGACACAATCAGTGTGGGGTGTAAAGACACTAACAGCACATATCACTGTGAACACACCTTAAAACATGGTGGTGGCAGCATCATGCTGTGGGAAGCAGGTCAGAACTGATGGGAAGACGGAGCTAAATGCAACCCGGTGTTGGACCATCGCATCAAATTCACTCAGTATTTTTAGCTTGTGACAAAATGTGGATGGGGTATGAATACTTTTGAACCCGAACTTAACAAGGCTATTTATTTAACGGGAGAACCTGAACTTTGTGGGTCGGTACCTGTGTCTGCGAGTGAGAGGCTCCCAGGGGCCCGGTGCCGGAGGCGGGGCCGTAAGGGTCGCAGGGGCTGGAGAGGGGGCTGTTGCTATAGCGATGGAAAGGAGGAGGAGGCCCAAACGAGGAGTCTGAGAAGGTGAGGACCTCTGGACACTGAGGGTCGCCCTCCACGCTGAGAGACGGAGACAGAGCTGCTGTTAGGTCAACGAAGTCTGGACCAGAACCCATGAAACCAAATGACCAAACGGCTGTAAAATGGACCGAACTGTTCACCAGTCTGCCCAGTTCATCTAGACCGGGTCAGGATGAGGGGCCGCCAACCAAGAGCAACAAAATAAAGTCAAACGGAAGTTTGTTTCTGTTTTCAGATTTTAGAACAAAGTGAATCATCCAACGATTGGAAAGTTACAAACTCAAAAATCATCTAATAATTTAGTTTATTCAAGAGAAAGAAACAAAGGTTCATTTTTCAAAGTTATACTTTTAACATGTTCATCTATAAATGTCAGTTTCAAACTAAACATTTAGTTAATAAGCTGAATGTTAAGTTAGCAGCATCTAAACTAAACAATTGAAAAGCAAGTTAAATGTTTGTCTAGTAATTTAAATATAGAGCTTTGGTTATATATAGAATAAATATTTAGTTTGGATCTGTGACATTTATTAAAGGATGAACAACGTGGTAAAACCATATGAACCACCACTGGAGGCTAAATGACCAGAATCGTTCCTGCTGGTCGTTTTGAACTGGAACAAAATGAAAGGAAAGAAAATGTGAGTTCAGCTAAATGAAACCTTTCCACAAATATGGAAAAGAAAGAAGGAAGGTTGCACAGAAAAATATGAAAAGCACAGTTTGACATTTAAAACCATTAAATTACTTTAAAACCCTTTTTTAAAGTAATTTATAAAATCAGGGTTTTATAAATTACTGTGCTTATAATATATTTGGTTTTGTTGGAGCAGCATGACTCCTGGATTAGAAGTGGATCATCAGTCAAATAAAATATGCAAATGGATTAATCTAAAGTAAACCAGAACTAAACTACAGTAAACGACATGAGCACCGGCCCGGTTCTGACCCGTCAGCATCGCTTATTGGATCAGAACCTTCAGACGTCCTTCAGAACCAGGCGCTCTGCTCAGATCTCTGCTGGCAGAAACAGGCGGACTGATAGAAGATCAATCAGTTTATTGATGAGTCACTGAGGAGGAGGAGGAACCTGCGTGGCGGCCATCTTTACTCTGCTTCATCATCACAGAGGCTCTTCTGTGTTAATCTAAGACATCCGTGAAGCTGGCAGGGAGGCCGGCGTGGGCGCACACACACACACACACACACACACACACACACACACACACACACACACACACACACACACACACACACACACACACACACACACACACGTCTGAGTCACAGCAGCCGCAGCAGTGTGTGTGTGGGTGTGTGTTAAGTCACTGTGGGTGTTCATCAGCGGGCTGCGTTTGGGACAGGCTCAGCAGGAGCCGCCTCTGAATGGACCCGGTTCTGGAGGTTCTGGACCATCAGCACCGTCTGAGTGACAGATCTGGACACAAACCCTTCAGCTTTACCTGAAGCTCCGTTCGGTTTCAGCTGCTGATGATTCTGTTTAAGGAGTTTAAGTCATTTGGGCGACTAAAAATACAGCAGCACAGAAAAACTCAGCAGATTTTCTGATGTTCTAAGACACAAAGTACAGCTAAAAAATATGAATAGTGTGGAAAAGTGGCGGGAAAATTCCACTAATCTGATGATAGTGGATCTAATTTTTAGCTTAACTTTAAAAACGATTAGCTTCCTCTGTTTTGAAGCCACATCCTAGTTGGGAACGTTTATTGCTGTTAACTTTTACTAAATCGGTTCTTCCAGAAACATCCTGAGACGCTAATTTAACATTCAGCCACATTATAAACTCAAACTTTATCGGAGTTTACAGGATTTTAGGATAAACCGACACAAAGCAGAGAAAAAACATGATTCAAAGTTTATAGCAAGTTCGGAGAAAAATGAGCTGCTAGAGCTGAACGATGACTGAAACCCATGATATAAGCATTTCATAGCAGTTATTGATTATTGATTTGTTTTTGGTTTTAAACACCTGAGAAACTTCCAGATAATTTCCTGTTTTATCCAGTTTTCCCTCCACGCCGTTGGTTTTTATTTTTAACCAGTTTTGAGGCGCAGCAGCAAAACATTAAACTGCTGCTGCGCCAGTTACTCAACAGGTTGTTGCTAGGCGACCAGAGAATGAGAGAGTTGCCAGGCAACCAAAGAGTGAGTTCGTTCCCCCTGTTCACAAACGCAGCTTGGCAACTAAAGCCTTTTCCTTTGCCTACATCTCCCAGAATGCTTTGCTGCTCTGCATCAGAGTTCAGGGAATATTCTATTTAGAATATTTTATAAGACATATTATCTATTTCAAATTACTATTGCAATACATATTGACATTGATGTATTGTCCAGCTCTATCAGCCGCTTTACTCTGACACCCCGAAATAAAACGGTGCCTGACCAGCCAGCATCGGAAAGACAGAGGAGCAGCAACATGAACCTACAGCCTCGGTGATGTAAGAGATCCATGCAGGAAGAAGCGACGGCAGCCATAGATCCCAGAACGAAAGTGGGAGAAAGGCACTCTGGGTAATTCCACATCACCTAGGATGTCCTGCTCCGTCTTACGTCTACTTAAAACATCCGTTCCTCTCCTGCAGGCAGCTGAAGCTCAGCCAGCTGCGGGGTTGAGCCGAGGTGAGGTGCATTTGATTTATGCGCCCGCCGCTGCCTCTGGCTAGCCGCCGCACGCAGAGGTCACTCGGTAAACTTCAGCTGACCTCCAGGCTGGAAATCCATCACATCTGTGCCAGACTGCAGCTTTAAAACTTCAGTCCCTGAAAGTTTTAGAGCTCAGACTCTGGCCTGCTTTAATCTGCATCCTGGATGAGTGTTGAACTCCAGCAGCTCTGCAGTTCAATGTGTTTTTTTTATTAACTTCAGCCAGCAGTCAGTCTTTTCTCATGTTCTTTCATGCAAACAGAATTAAATGTATTTATTCACACCATGAATGTTGCTCTGTTTGATCGATTTGCTGCTCTGGTGTCTCCAAACAGAACAACATCAGCAGGAAAGTTTCCGCTACGCCCGTAAATCTAAAACTCGCCAACGCCGGCGAACGTCGCAGAGTCTCCTCTGGTCCCTCTGGGTTTTAAATCCTGCTTCCAAAAGATCTGATTGGACGCTGAAAAGACTATTGTTGTGTTCAGGTTGTGCTAAAAGGAGTTAGCCTGAGCTATGCTAGCTTAAAACAGCATCTGAATGCTAACCATGTAGCAGCTAATGCTAATGTCAGCGTTTAAAGAAGCTCCATGAATAATGAGGAATTCCTGAACAAAACAACAAAACAGGTTTTGAATGGAAAATGTTGCCTGTTTTGTCTGCATCGTTTTTGGTTGATTACTTACAGACTCTCCAATTAAATCAAATCAAAATTCAAGTTAATATAAATATCTAGCGAGATATAATTACTTGTTTTTAAATAAAATAGAATAACATAAAGTACTTAGAGGTTATAAATGTAGTGTAATCTGATCAAAGGAATGTCCAACTGACTAGTATGACTTTAAAAAATGTACAAAATGTTTATGTGCAGTAAAAAACAACAGAGTAGAAAATAAAACTGGGCTAATATGATGTCCAGTTTGAGCAGAGCAGGAGGAAGGATCTGCCCTAACGCTGCTCTGAGCGTCCCGGACGCAGCAGGTTTTCTGACCGCTGCATTTGAAACCAAAACAAACCAAACAAACCAAAACAAAAAATGATTAGGCTTTGAAAAGAATTCATTCAGAAAACCTGAACTATCGATGAGGACGACTTGATTGGACGCTGAAAAGACTATTGTTGCGTTGTATTGTCTAGGAACCGGGTGAACAACGTGGACCTAAAGGATTGGACCTGAAAGTGGAGCCTGGTTTCTGCCACATGCTCTGCAGCCTCTGTCCTCTGTGGGACGGTCAAGGTCAAAGCTGAGCCGCTTCCTGCTGAACTCATCCAGCATCAGCTTGGCATTACACCGCCACCGAGCCGGACCAGAACCCGGCTCAGGCCGCATTCAGCACATCAGAACACAGAACCTGAGGCAACACCGAATGATCCGATCAGGACGCAGAAAAAAAAAACATGCTTAATGTGATCCTGTGATGGAAACCTGCAATTTAAAACAAGCTGCAAAATGATGTTTTCAAAGTTTCAATGAGAATTTAAAGAAATGAAGACGGATCTCATTAATATGAGAATAAAGTCAGGATATTACCTAGTAAAGGGCCAGAATAATAAAGGAATAAACTCATTTATAATATTCTGCAGCAGACTGTCCACATTTTGAAGAATGTCCTTTAATAATCAGAGAAAAGATTAAACATTTTGCTCCAATCTGAGGGTTGAAGATTAGAAACTGGAAATATGTTCTTGAGCTCATATTTATTCAATATTTTATCAGAAAACTGGGGTTTAAAATGGAAAATGTTGCTCATTTTTGATTTCAGTTAAAATTAATTACAGACTGACTGAGTTCTGACTGGCTGTACAGTAACAAACCTGACCAGTTTCATTGACCCTCAAACGTTTCAGTTCTTCATTTGTCTGATTTACTGTAAAATCACTCAAAACGATTCATCTGAGATGCGTGAGAAGAAGCGAGAAAGCAGCCAAAGACGATGGAAGGCAGTTCAAGGAATCACAGCTTAGCTTGAAAAGGGATTTAATTTGGCTGCTGTCCCTGCTCTGATGTGAATGTCCCTGGTGGGCTTCTGTAGCCTGCAGCCGTTACGCAGCAGACGGCTGGGCTTTCTGAGCTTTTCTCCCAAATTTACACACACAGGTTTCAACACACACACACACCTGAGGCTTTGTCCAAGTCTAGAGGTCAGAGTGTCAGTGTCCAGTAATTAATAATGATCTGTGATTAACCGCTGAGCTGAGTGATTACAGACAACAGCTGCACACTCTGCGTTCGGGTCGATAAATGTGCAGTTTGGTTCCTGTTATCAGGAACCAAACAACCTGGAGGCGGCGGACTGGACCAGACTTCAGCTGGACCGCTCAGGCTCTGGACGACCAGGTGACAGTTAGACCAGGTGACAGGTCAGTCCAGGTGACAGGTCAGTCACCCGGTCAGACCAGGTGACAGGTCAATCAAGGTGACAGGTCAGTCCAGATGACAGGTCAGTCCAGGTGACAGGTCAGTCACCCGGTCAGTCCAGATGACAGGTCAGACCAGGTGACAGGTCAGTCAAGGTGACAGGTCAGACCAGGTGACAGGTCAGACCAGGTGACAGGTCAGTCACCCGGTCAGACCAGGTGACAGGTCAGACCAGGTGACAGGTCAGACCAGGTGACAGGTCAGACCAGGTGACAGGTCAGTCACCCGGTCAGACCAGGTGACAGGTCAGACCAGGTGACAGGTCAGACCAGGTGACAGGTCAGACCAGGTGACAGGTCAGTCACCCGGTCAGACCAGGTGACAGGTCAGTCCAGGTGACAGGTCAGTCACCCGGTCAGACCAGGTGACAGGTCAGACCAGGTGACAGGTCAGACCAGGTGACAGGTCAGACCAGGTGACAGGTCAATCAAGGTGACAGGTCAGACCAGGTGACAGGTCAATCAAGGTGACAGGTCAGACCAGGTGACAGGTCAGACCAGGTGACAGGTCAATCAAGGTGACAGGTCAGACCAGGTGACAGGTCAGACCAGGTGACAGGTCAATCAAGGTGACAGGTCAGACCAGGTGACAGGTCAGACCAGGTGACAGGTCAATCAAGGTGACAGGTCAGACCAGGTGACAGGTCAGACCAGGTGACAGGTCAATCAAGGTGACAGGTCAGACCAGGTGACAGGTCAATCAAGGTGACAGGTCAGACCAGGTGACAGGTCAGACCAGGTGACAGGTCAATCAAGGTGACAGGTCAGACCAGGTGACAGGTCAGACCAGGTGACAGGTCAATCAAGGTGACAGGTCAGACCAGGTGACAGGTCAGTCACCCGGTCAGACCAGGTGACCGACCAGAGGGACTGGAGCTGGTAAATGCATATATATTCATAAACATCTCCACTATGCAACAGGATCATGGATAAAATATATTTATCTTTAGAGAAATGAAAACATGAAACTCGCTGGACTGTTTTAAACGTAACAAAGTTTAAAAGAACCCTGATTAATTATTTTTTATTATATAAAGTGTTATAATAATTGCACATTTATGAATTAATATGCTATGTTATGTTAAATGTGTTTAACTGTTTTTGTAATAAATGTTTTTTTTATGATGTGGACTGCAGGAAAAGTAGCCGTTGTCACGGTAACTGCTAAAAGGAATCCAAATAAATTAACTAAGAAAGTAGCCATAAGTGTGAAAATGCCCTAAAACTAAGCAGCAGTTACCAGTAATAAAATAATTTCTTCCTGAAAAAATGATTCAAACCAACCATTAAATAATCTGCTTGTGCTGTAATCTGACGCGTGACATTGACTCATTTCCAAACCATATTGTCTCAGACTGGACCCAGTGACCTCCCTGCTCAGCTGCCCTGCAGCCACGCGCCGCTCTACATCCTCTCGGGGAAATGTGGGTTAGTGAAACAGGCTCCGTTTACACGCAGCGTTTCCTGTATGGACACCAAATGGCACCAAACCCAGAGGCATCGATCTGCTTCCCACTAGGACCGCATGCCGTGTCCAGCTCTCCACAGATGGTCCATCGCTGCTTCTTTTATACGCATTAATGCAGAAACACGATCCAAAACGTTGAACAGACCTTAAAACACCACATCCATTAAAAACAACAAAGAAAATCGCAAAATTGAGTTACAAAAAGATAATCGAATAACACCACAAATTAGCGCTTTTACCTTTAGCGCCTAGCATGACATGCTGTGAAGACAATGAGCAAAAGCTTGTGCTCTAACTTTATAAACATTATCATTTGCTCAATAATTACAGTAAGTACAATTTAATATGTAACAATATATAAAATGTATTTAGGTATGATAAGGAAGCAAGGCATTAGCGAAGTTAGCATTGTTAGCATTAGATCCCAGCTCAACTTCCAGTAAGACAAAATGACTTAAATAAAGAAACGGTGCTTTTTGCTCCATCGAGAAATTTCCTTTTACACGCAGTTCAAATACTGACAAAAAGAACACAATGCAATTACAAATAAATACAATTTAAAACAAATAAATTTAAGTAAATGAACATGCTAAAGTCTTGTTTCTCTCTCCATTGTTTTTTATAGATGTGACGTTGATTCTGAGTAATAAAAACAAGAATTCATTCTAATATTAGATTCTTTTCAGTCAACTCTGGAGGACTGCTCTCTGACAAACAACATTTGGACCATTAAGGTCCGACCCAATGACCCGGCTGCAGCTCTGCAGTGGCAGTGATGAGGTGAGTTCTCCTCGGATCGATAATATTCCTGCTGCATGTCCAATGCCACCCGTTAGCTCTCAGTTTCTCTCGGTAAACTGGCCGTTTTTAAAGCCGGCTCCCTCTGAGCTCGGGCTCAGATGTCCACACAAACACTGAAGTTTTGATTTTATTGGTGCTGACTGATTCTGGCTCCAAACAAGCCGAACACATCCTGACTTCCTTCTGCTTCCCATCCCTCCTCCTGTTTCCACATGAGCAGCAGCTGCACCAGCCTACAACACACACCACAGTTTAGTTTTTATCATCTATCCAGCACATCCCTCCATCTTTACGCCATCAGGTCATGTCAAACGATGCCTGGCAGCAGAAGAACATGAAAATGAATATGGCTGCAATGACTTGAGCCGGAGCCAAGAATCTGTTCGGACGCTGCAGCTGATTTGTCATCTCCATCTGCAGGGTTGTGTTAATGAAAACAGACAGTTAGTCCTGAGTGGGCAGCAATGTGATTGGGTGAAAAGGGTGGCAGGATGACACATGATACATCTGTGTGTAAGTGTGGGCAGCTAAAAGGCAAACACTGCAAAAGGTATTTGCATATTTATGTAAAACTTCATAATTGGATCATCGTGTTTGAGGAAATCTCAACATTTACTGAAGCTGTGTGCAGACTGGCATGAGTTAGCGCTGATGGCTAATGTACAGTAATCTGGCTGTTACAAATCAAAGCTGTCTGGAGCAGCTAAAATTAGGAAATATTGTAATGACTCATATAAACGAAGATGATAAATTCTTCTGACATGTCTTTATTATCCAGCTATTATCTCTGCATTTTTATTTCACTATTCTTTCTCCTGTAAATTATGATTTAGCGCTGAAAGCTACACTCTACTTTGTACAGCTTTTAGGCCATTATTATTTCTGTAATCTAAGATTCCCATTCCTATTGATGACATTTTAATGAATTCATAATCAGATAAGACAGTCAAAAATCAGACAGTCCCATGTGAAAACATTACATGGGAAAACACAAAAAGGATTAAAAAAAGGAGAACAGAAACCTGGAGAAGGAAATGACATCAGCATGAAAATAATAAACAGTGATTAAAAACATATTATAAAATGACAAAAAAAAGCAGAAATTAAATAACATGGAAAAACTGAACATAGCAGCACATAGCATTTAGCATTAGCAGTGAACTTGAATGTTGTGTCAGTTAGGCAGTCAGACTAGTGATTAATGTGAAGAAATATTAAATGTGATATGAAATGAGACAATGGTACTCAGACTGAACAGAGCAACAAAGATGATGGACACTGTTAGCATTAGCAAGAGGCTTAGCAAGCAGTAATCACAGGACCTAGATAAGGCTGTATAGTACAAAATTACGCTCACATAAATTTGTAAATATTTTCCAGAATGATTTATAAAATGTTTGCAAACTGAAACAAAAAGTGAATGTCAGGGAAATGACTGAATAATACCGTGACAAAAGACATTAGCGCTGTTACCGTTAGTCGCTACTAGGCTGTATCTATCAGTGAGGACAACAGCCGAAAAATCATGTAGCATCTGTCCTGACTCTGTAACAATTGTCCTTTACTCAATAAATACAAAGTAAAATGCAAGGCTGTCAAAAGAGAAAATCTAAAAATTATAGGCATGTCAAGGAAGGACTGAAAAGAGAAGTTAAAACACCCTTAGCATTAGCATTGTTAGCATTGAGTCGTGTCTTAACTGTCAGAAAAAAAGATTTAAAGATGAAATGTGTCTTCCTTGATCCATATTTTCTCCTAAACTACACGGTTTTCCATAGACTTGATGATGATTGTGAGTAATAAAACCTCCAGCATCAGATTCTCTTCCTCCGCTCGGTGCAGTTTGACTAACATCACTGCAGCCATGAAGGCCCAACTCTGACTCTGAAGGCTCAATGTTTAAAACATGACAGAATTTCCTCTAAATGCTCGTTCGAAGTTTATGTTGGGAAATTACAGATTATTGGCCTCGGTTTTGCTGTTATGTTGTGGATTACAGCATGTAGACAGGAGAAGCTCAGCAGGGTGCCAGCTGACGCAGGACGAATTAAAAAGCATCATCCTTAAAGTTTTAGCAGCAGGAAAACATCAGTCATCTGTCTGCAGGGGCTGAAAAGCTGCTGAATGATCCGGTTAGTTTCACTTTGCTGCGCTGGAGACGATCTGCTGACTGTAAACAGCTGGAGGTGAGATGCAAAGTTATAATTCATGTTCAAAACTAAGCAGCTGTATGTAGAAATATGAGCATTTAAAGCAGATTCAAACCCAATCATGTTCGAATAAGCAGTTTTAAGATTTACTGTGAAGCATTTTGACAACTGCTGCTGAAGAACAAACTTTCTTCTTCTTTAATTGATCGATTTCCTCAAAACTGTTTATTTTAAATGAACAAAAATCTCTGCAGTTCAACCTTCTGCAAACACAAAGCATCAATACAGTATTTTATCATTTGTAAGAAAAACTGAGCTGCCCTGCAGACAAACGCACCAAATAAACAGTTTAGGTTGGTAGCTCAGTGAAATCCCTCCAGATCTGCTGCATTAACATTGAAGTAAATAAATAACTCCTCGTGGTTTTTATTGTGGCATCTGATTCAACTGAAACCAACTTTCCAGAAACAGAAATCTCACAGATGCTTCAGTGACTCCTGAATCCCAAAGACACATAAAAACCTGTTTTAAATTTAATTCCCTCCAAACCAAATTCAGGAACAACGAAACGGATCAGAAGCGGTTCAGAATCGGATCAGATGCGGTTCAGATTCAGTTCAGAATCGGATCAGAATCGGTTCAGAATCAGTTCAGAATCGTTTCAGAATCGGATCAGATTCGGTTCAGAATCAGTTCAGAATTGGTTCAGAATTGGATCAGATTCGGTTCAGAATCGGATCAGAATCGGTTCAGAATGCCGCCAAAAAACAGGCAAATAAAAAATAATCTACATTTTATCCATTTTCTGCATGAGCGTAGCGTAAAGAAACGAGTCGAACAATGTGACATTAATCTACTGTTAACGTCTCTTAAAATTAAAATTGTTCCTCCTGTTGTAACTGAACAGCGCCCCCTCTAGGCCAGGCGTTGAACCACCGGTTAATTTCATACTGTAAAGTAATGCAAAGTAAAAAAGAAATAATCTGAACATATTCATTAAAATCAGAAATCAGATTTGATATGAAAAGATTGAAGGTTTTATTGTTAATCCATTTCGCTCAGCTCTACTCGGTGCATCTGCACAGATGCTGCAGATGCACCTGAGATGGGAGATACTGAATATTACGAATTTGAACTGAGACGTTTCAGTTCAAAGAGAGGAGGATGATGATTTGATCACCAACATCCATACATTCTGACTGACTTTCCTTTTATCTGCTGCCTTTTCCTGACATTAAAAATCGATCAATAATAGATTTCTAGTGAATGAATTGTTTATCGCAGCCTCCTTGAAGAGAAAATCCATCCAATAATTACTGCTGGTTTCAGTCGGACTGGCACTGCCATCCCTGGAGCCACGCTGCTAGTGAGTCTAAAAATAATTCAGCAGCAGAGAGACTTTCCTTTTTCCAAGGCCGCACAGAAACAATCACTTTCTGATAGAGACGAAGCATCACTGGGTCCGAGGAATCCGACCAGACCAGGTCTGGAGCCTCCAACGCCGTTCTGACGCTCGGCTCCAGACCTGGGAGGATTTTCTGGGTTCAGTTTGAGTCCAGAGATTTGATCCAACATGGATCTGATCTCATTTACCGCCATTAATCCACCACAAGGCAGCAGCACAAAGATAATCCACATCAGAACCAGATTACAGCAAACGTCAATAATCTGAAGGACGAAAACAAAACTATGCTTTCAGGAAAACTGCTGAAGACATTCTGGGAAGTTTTCAAGATACTCTATATTTAGTGAAGGCCAATAAAGTGGAAACATGAACAAAACACCAATATTTGTTGTTTCTACCACATTTCACTTCCTGAATGTTTTACATTTTAGTCAAAACCACAAAAATATGGAAGAAAAACTTGGTTTTCTTTCAATTCTGATAAAAAAATGATGATTAATAAAAACATCTAGCCCAGCGGTTCTTAACCTGGGTTCGGTCCAACAGAACCTCAGTGGTTCGGCGGAGCCTCTGCTGCCGCGGAGGTAAAGACTCACTTGTGTAAAATCGTGATGACGCCCAGCTTTGCCATCACTGCTGCAGAGGATCACGTTACATTGCTCAGCCAATCAGAGGATCACGTTACATTGCTTAGCCAATCAGGGGATCATGTTACATTGCTTAGCCAATCAGAGGATCACGTTACATTGCTTAGCCAATCAGAGCTAAGGAGGAACCTGATTGGAGGAGCTTCACTCTCAGCAGGGATTTGAACTTGTGTCTTTATTTACTTCAGCAAAGCTCACAGTTTTTACCAGATTCTGTAACTTCCTGTGTTCTTCTAAATCTGCTGCTTAGTCGCATCTTTTCGGGGTTGGTGCTGCCTCTAGTGGCCTGGGGTGGTAACACAACTAGTATAATTACATTACTAAATCAGAATACCTCAAAGTATTTATTATAAATTTTTCATTCTCTTAAGAATGTAGAGCTAATTAAATGATTTAGACCTTAAAGTGGTTCCAGTTTCTCTCGATGGCCAACTTGTTGAAACTGCGTCACATTTTAAATACCTTGGGTCGTTCCTGGACAGTTCAGCTCAACTTGGCTGAAAACACTGACTATATTTTGAAGAAATGTTTTCGGAGACTCTACGTTTTAAGAAGACTCAGTAATCTTCTTAAAGTGACCCAACTATTGTGTAATTGGGTCAAATGTCTTGAATTTGGAAAAAAAATCATTTTATTTATCACTACAGAAGGGTTCAGTGAATCCGCATATGAATCTGGTGGGTTTGGTACCTCAAAAAAGGTTAAGAACCTCTGATCTAAATCCTTTAATGTGTTAGGTTGTAAGGTATTTATAACCTTTCTGCCTGATTTCACTTTTTTGTAACACGTAAAAGTTTCAGATTAAATAAACAAGATATTCTGATTAGACCTGAACTTAAGTCAGGAGTCCAGAAACGACTAGAACTAGAACCTGATTCTCAACACAAAGTAGGCGGTGAACCTTTCATTAGGGTGGCATTAAAATGATTTATTGATTAGGTTTTACCTTAAAGTGTGTTTTTATGAGCTGAAGATGGCTAAACAATTACAAAAAGCAAAAACATCTAAACAAATCTCAGAATAGATAAGAAATAAATGGCACCTATGAGTGTGAAATAGTTTTAAAGCCATTTCTAAAGCTTTGGGATGAAAACAATATCTGAATGGAGAAACGCAGAGCAGAGGCAGAGCTACCAAAACGATGAATTATTATTCATTCATGGGAGAGTTAATTCATCAAGCCCCGCTGAATATTCGCCTCAAACATCTTGATGATACTTGAGACTGAAACCAAAATATTCTGTTGTAATGAGACAAAGAGGAAATACGACAAGCTTCGTCCAACTCCAAGAAATCAGATATTTCTCAAATAACTTTCAAAGCTTCTGCAGTTAAAAAGGTTTTGTTGAATTTTATCGTTTATAACAGGATGGAAGTAAAACAGGGCCTTCTTCTTCTATGGCAACATCCATGGTTACCCCCATGGCAACTGCGTTCTTCTTCTGCGTTTTCTGGGAGATCGCAGACCGTTAACACTGAAGTCTGACTGCTGTTGTATTTAATTAGTAGCGTGAACAAGCGTACACACACACACACACACACACACACACACACACACACACACACACACACACATACACACGCACACACACACACACACACACACACACACACATACACACGCATACACACGCATACACACGCACACACACACACACATTAAAAACAGGATTTCAGCTAAATATTGGAATTGAGTTTACAGGCCTGCTTGACTTTACACGGTGAGTCCGGTTACATCTGACAGCGCCAGCCAAACATGAGGCTGCAGGTTCAGGAGTGGTCTACTCAAAGTCTGGGCTTAAATCTGACTGAGATGATGTGGAATGACCCTAAACATGCTGGACAAGCCTCCACTGTGTCAAGGACCAAAGTTCTTCCACAGAGATGGAAACGACTCACTGCTGGTTTCCAAGGGAGAAACAACCAGTTATTATCTTGTAACTCCAGGATTGAAACAACATAATAATAATATTGCATAAATCATTCTGGATCAGAAAACATAATTAAAAAGATGTATCAGACTGGAGCAGAAAGAAAGCAGGACTTCAATAAAACGTCACAGCGTTCAGCTGCCATCCTGCTGCAGCTCCAATCAGTGTGTCCATGGCAACCGCAGCACTTCCTGTGGACTGTAAAGGTGAGTGTTTGCTGCATGAATATTAAAGTTGATGTTGTGCAGATGAAACCAGGTTTCAGCTCCGGGTCTGTGCAGCTAACTGACATTAGCTAAACAATGAGCCACATGTGAAATCCTCACATTTTCATAAACAACAGTTCAAGTCACATTCTGTGGGAGTCGACGTCCACGCAGCTTCACAGGCAACAGACTTTAACAAGAAAGCCGAGAACCCGCCTGGTTTTATTCACAGGTTATAAACTTAAACCTGTTAATGTTTAAAACTGTTTAAACCACTGAAGAAAAACGACACAGAAACCTCTGAAGACACTCAGAACAACTTCCTTCTTCAGCAGATGTCAGATATGATCATTTGGAGGATTTCAATAATATCTTTAGCTAAAGGTCACAAGTTATTTCCGCCGCTAGCGCTAAGCTAACACATTTGTTTTGGTTGTATTTACCCAGAATGCCCTGCCCTGTAGTCCTTTTCCTGAATTCACGTCAACTGAACCCAGACCTCAGGTTGGAGTTTGATTTTTTTGGTCCACATCAGAGTTTGGTTCTCTATTCACACCAGCCCAACAGGACCGGACTTTCTAACTGGAGTTGGACTGAACTGGACTGGTGTCTCCATGTTTCCACCTCCACTGCTGCCATTGATCATTGATCTGGAATCACATTTATCATTTGCAGCTGATTTTGCACTGGCTTGGTGTGGAGTGCTTCAGACAGAACCTTCATCCACTTGGTTTCTGTCTCAATAACAATAAAGGCTTAGTGGTGATCATGTTTCACTGTAATGGAGGTTTTCAGTTTCCAACTGTCCACATATTTTTAATATTTGTCTATCTTGCAAAAGACAAAGTCACAATCATCCATGAAGGCGGGACGACGTGTTAGCGAGTCGTTTCTGCAAATGACTTTCTCTCAGCTTCGTTTGCATCAGACCCGCTGCTTTGTCGGCAGATTCCTGCCGGTGCTAAAAATAATCTCTCCCCCTGTCTTCTGTCGCAAAGCTGCACCAGAGCCAAAAAAACAACAGCGACCCGAGAACCAGCAGCAGAGCCGGCCAAGTCTTCACCGGGCCGCCGGCTGCCGCTGCCGCTGCTGAGGCTGCAGGAAGCAACACGGCGGCGTCTGAGCAGAGCCGCCATCTGAGGGGCGGCGGGGGAAACACGATGAAGATAAACAGGACAAAGCTTCCAAACGAGACGATGGGGATGATGATGAAGAGGACAGAGAGACTGCAGGAAGAAAAATCAGGAAAACACAGGAGAATGGGTGTGTTTGGAGGTCAGAGGTCAGGAAAAAGAGGAAGCTGAAAACGTTCAGGATGGATGTGATTCTGTTCCTGTCGGAACCTCAGCGACCGGCTGCTGGACGGGCGCTGAGCTACTTCCTGTCGGCCATGTTTGCTTTGAAACCGTTGATCAGATTGTCATGTTTTTTATTTTACATATTTCTTATCACTGTCACCATGTTGAGACAGATAATCTGTGAAAACAATCGAACTCCATGTGGTTCTACTGCCATCTGCAGGAAATCAATGCTAGTTAGCATAACCACCGCGGACAAACAGTTTTGCTGTAAGCTGTTTCTCCATTGAGCAGCATTTACACGAGGTTGATTTACGAGTTTATTTGTGTAGCACATTTCAGCGATAAGGCAGATCAAAATGCTTTTTACCTTAAAACCGTCATACAGTGACCAGTTATGATATTGATCAATATTCCAGCTGGGATTTCAGCCTCCAGTTAAAGTGTTTCGGCTGTTTTGCAGTTTTAAACTGTTCCTGCTGAACTAAAAGTTTCTTTCTCTGAAACATGTTTGACTTTAAATCCTTTCAGAAACAGAACGGTGACTCGGTGTTTGCACGGTCGCCTCTCTGCGATGTGAAGGTCTTCCTGGGTAAATGGAGGAAAGCAGGCGGAGCGGCTGTTCCACTCCTGAACTCACGTTGCATCGCGCGCGTCGTTCTCGGCTCTATTTCTGACGTGTTGGCTGCCTTTCAGGTGAGACTGGAGCTTTTCAGACTGTAAAGCTGACACTTTGTCAGATGCTTCTATCTTTGGAAAACTGCTGCTGCATCGTTTCTTCACCGTTTCCTCAAAATAAAGCAACAATTCACTCAAAACCCACTTTGACTTATGGGTCAAAATCTTCTCTATGAATGTAGCTTAGTTCACGTCCGAAGGGCCCCGTCTGGTTAAAACAGTTTAAAAATAACCCAGGTTTTATTTTTGGCCTATTAAAAAATGACACTGAGGCTCAATTTCTGGCTTTATTTACTCTTAGAGTTGAAAGTAGTGATGCTGTGGGCTGTAGTCCAGCACATTTGGCTCCTCCTCCCTTGCAGATCTCCACAGAAAGAAACCTGTTTCTGCATTTACTCTTTTCTGAAGTAATCATAGATCTGGTAATCTCTAAACCGGACCAGCAGGTGGCGACAGCACCACCATCAACCACAGTAAAATACAGAAGAAGTTCCTGAGCACGGCTAAAGCAGAACCTGGTCCTTCTTTCACACGGCGAGGCAAAGAAAATATGAGAAAGAATGAACGAAAGCTGAGCAGCGACACTGAGCATGTGCAAAGGGGACCTCCATGTTTTATTTTTAAAACCTCCAGATATCCGGTCCACCACAAACAGAACTTTAAAATTCTCCACTTTCTTAATTCAGTTACAAAATGCTTTATTTATCTCAAAGGGAAATTAAAGCCGATTCCCTCCTGACAGAACCTGGTTCTACTGGGTTTGGACCAGCATCTGCTCCACCTCCAGCTGCTGCGGTTCTCTTTCTCTCTGCAAACCAACCGAACCTTTGAGTGACCCGTTCCCCTCCTGGCCTGTGGGGGCGCTCTCTGGTTCGCTTGGCGTTCACACATGCATTCAAACCGAACCAGAGTTCACTTCAACCGAACCCAGACCGAGGTTTGGACCACTAGAGTTTGGTTTCATTATAAGAACAACATAAAAACAAAGTCAAGAATCAAACCGTCATGATCCGTGTTTCTGTTTATTTTTAGAGTTTTTTGTGTTCGGTTCCTTCCCGAGTCTCTGTCTGTCTCTGTCTGTCTTCCCCGTTGATTGTCTCCCAGCTGTGTCTCGTTCCCTTGACTACCCCGTGTGTATTTAGTCTCTCCTGTTGTCTGTGTTCTTGTCTTCTAGTGTCTGTGTCTGTCTGTGCTTCCAGTGGAACTGCTAAGTCCTGGTTTGCTCTCGTTGTTTGTCCTGTACGTCAGTTGCTACCGGCATGTAGCTGTCCTGTCCTGTCCTGGACTGCCTGAGCGTTATCATCATTAAATTCATCATTTTCATCACATCCTGGGTCTACCTGCGTTCTGTTCTCACTCATCATGTCGAACAAGATGAGGTCTGAAACCAAAGTAAGTCTGACAGACACCGTCTGAAATCTGGAGTCACACCTCAGATTAGATCATTTATTATTCAGATAATCTCCAGGGATTAACGCAGGAAGCCAAACTGAAGCGGGTCTCTGGGCAGCAGCTCACCTCCCAGCCTGATGAACCCATGAAACTGGAAATGAATGTGTGATTATGCTCGTTATTTCCAGGGAACAACAGCCACTGATTGTGACCTACTTTATCTCTCTGAGCTGCTTCCTGTCTGAAGGTCCGTCCAACAGATCCTGGTGGAGCTGCTGGACGGTTCCACCAAGCTGAAAACTGGGTCGGTACCTGACGCTTTGCCTCCACTGTGCAGGAAGATGCTGCCAGAATCTGCTTCACTTTCCGCACTTTGATTTTTACTGAACTGTTACATTTTTAAAACTCTGAAAGCAGCAAACAGAACCACCTGCTCGGGTTCCAACACCTGTTCATTAGTCAAACACAGCGAGGAGGAGAGCAAACATTTGGGCCGCAGAACCACGACGGTTCTGTTCAGCCGCCGCAGGCAAACATGTTGAATAAAACACACATGAGGGCTGCAGCCGTCAGGACGCTGCAGCGAGCCATCGGGATGCTGCAGCGAGTTGTCAAGATGCTGCAGCGAGTTGTCAAGATGCTGCAGCGAGCCGTCAGGATGCTGCAGCCGTCAGGACGCTGCAGCGAGCCGTCGGGATGCTGCAGCCGTCAGGACGCTGCAGCGAGCCGTCGGGATGCTGCAGCGAGTTGTCAAGATGCTGCAGCGAGCCGTCAGGATGCTGCAGCCGTCAGGACGCTGCAGCGAGCCATCGGGATGCTGCAGCGAGTTGTCAGGATGCTGCAGCCGTCAGGACGCTGCAGCGAGCCATCGGGATGCTGCAGCGAGTTGTCAAGATGCTGCAGCGAGCCGTCAGGATGCTGCAGCCGTCAGGACGCTGCAGCCGTCAGGACGCTGCAGCGAGTTGTCAAGATGCTGCAGCGAGCCATCAGGATGCTGCAACGAGCCATCAGGATGCTGCAGCAAGCAGTCGGGACGCTCCAACCTACTTCACCCACAAAAACATAAGCAGTCTGGCCTCAATAATCAATAATTATCTCAGGTTTAAGTTTCTGTACAATAAGTTCTTTCACTTAGAAGCCAAACTTCAGGTCCAGTCTCAGTATTTCTGACCTTCAGGCCTTTTTGTTTTGACTTCTCATGATAATTTCCAATCTGAGGACGATCTCTCCAATAATCAGGATTCATAACTGGCTGAAGGCCTGAACTGAACCCAGAGTTTGAATATTTCACAGGTTTTTCTACTGCAGAGCTGCAGCATCGCAGCAGACAGTGAAACGCTGCAGCCAGAGGGTCGGAGTCACGGTGGGCCGACCACCGCCGTCCTGCTCGCCCAATTATTCTCTTTAACACACACAACCACCAACACCACACACACACACACACACACACACACACACACACACACACACACACACACACACACACACACACACACACACACTGACACACACACACCACACACACTGAGCCCCTTCTGGTTGCTCTGTTCTTCTGTTTGAAGCCCACGAAATGCTGCAGAGCACAAACTCTGATTAATCTCACACACACATGGCGTGGCCGGCGGTTTCCGCTGCGCTGCAGTGAAGCTGCTTCACGTTCACACACACATCTGAGCCGAACCGACACCAGAAGCTCCGCCATCCACAGATCAGCGCCGCAGCCTTCCGCTGCAGCAGGAAGCAGCAACCTGGTCACATGACCTCAGCAGGTTCACTTTAAAACTAATAATACTTTAAGAATCAGCTGGGAGTCATTGGTACCAGTTATTGGTGCTCCTGGTTCCTCCAGCCGCTTCTACATCAGTTTATCCATTTAACACACAGGAACAAAACTCAAACTGTCCCCACAGTAACAGCATCTTAACCAGAGACGGGTAGGAACTACTTACACTGAGTCACAGTTACAGGAGGAACGATTTTGAAAAAAAATTTACTTTTATGAGTATTTTTACTACGCTGTACTTTTTACTCTTACTTGAGTAAGTATCTCTACTCTTACTTGAGTAAAGTTTCTGGATTTTTGAGCAGCAAACAAACACATTTTAACCAAAAATTCAGTTTTTGTTAAAGTTTCATAAGAGTTATACTGACAAAAATTTATTTTGCCTGATATTTTTTTGCTACTTCTATGAATTATTGTCATTTTTCAACTGAATTTTATATTTTTGTCCATTTGATTATATAATTTTTAAATACTGAAAACCAAAATGACTTGTTTCTCTACTTACGTCTGATCTTATTAAATACACTTGGGATAAAAATATTAAGTTTCTCAACGACCCTATTGAATGAACTGTGTGCTGGTAACACGTGATTGTTTACAGTTTTCTGTAAGAAAATGAGAAATATTCCTGCAGACATAGAAACATGTTTTCTTTCCACCGCTGTCTTCAGCTTTTCTTTTGAGTGACTCATTAATCCATTATTATTCTTAAATACAATACTTTGAGCTCACTTATAACTGGTTGCTTATGTGCAGTACCATCCGGTCCACTAGGGGGCGCCTGCAGATTGCGCGAACCAGAACAATCTTTGGAGATTCCTTTATTCATCTGATCCAATCTAAAGAATCAATAACATAACGATATCAGGATGTGATCCACTGCCCACAGCATTATACATCCTCCACCGTACTTAGTAGAGACACGGTCAAACACACACACACATACACACACACACACACACACACACACACACACACACACACACACACACACACACACACACACACAGATCGGATTTCAGGAGAAATTCAGACCTGCTGTGAAAATGTAGCTTTGGTTCTGTTAGTTGAGGGAATGAAAGTCAGCCAGAGGTCAAACGTGATGCTGACAGAGTTTCCCTGCATGGCGAAAAGGACGAGAGTTTATTGTATCGTTTAATCGTTATTGTGGAAAATTTCTCATCATTTTAGGAGTTTTGATTTATTATGACAACAATTAATTGTTTTCTCTCTGAAAACCCCAGAGAGAAACAATGGAGGAGATGATCGTGAGTCAGTCTGGACTGACAGCCACCTGGACATTCATCATCAGATGAGGTGTTCTGCAGGGATGTGGACTCGGATCCCCTCTGTTCTGTTGTCTCGTTAAAAAGGGAATAAGTGAAAGTTAAAGGTGTTTATATCATGTTAATAAAAGAATAAATCTGAAGACATAAAGACAAAACATCTGGATATCCTGAAAGTTTTAGTTTCAGGTAAATTTGATACATTTTGGTATGAAATTCTCCAAATATGAACTACAAAATTAACTTCCACAAATATTTTAGTTTATGTTCAGTTAAGTTGTTCTATCATTTTAGAGCGTTTGACCAGCAGAGCAGCTCAGGCTCAGCTGCGTCCTGCAGATTTCACCCACATGTAAACAAGCTCCTCAGCTGCTAGCGCCCCCTTCAGTCCAAACGATGCATCTGACTCCACAGGCTCGAACAAAGTTGATGCTTCTCTCCTGCGTCCTGCAGTGAATCTGAAGCATCTCAGACAGAGAGGAGAAGAAGAAGAAGAAGAAGGAGGAGGAGGCTGGTCTGAATCTGCTCAGAGGTTTCCAGGCAACAGCTTCGCTCCCGTGGGATTAAAGCAACAATGGCGCTGAGTCAACTCCTCCAGCATGTAGCAGCCTGCATGACTCAGGCTCTCTGCCTTTTCTTCCTCAGCTCTCCCACCGGCGCTGCGGAGAGCTGATGAAGAGCCGCGCTGCTGGGAGAGGGGGCAGAATTCCCAGCTGGACCACCGGGATCCGGACGGATCCGAGACGCTGAGCCGAGAAACGAAGGAAAAACACAGGGAAGCAGAAGAGATGGAGCAGAAACACAAACATCTGTCCAGGCAGCTGGGTCTAGTCCAAACCTGATCCGGTCTGACATTTTAGGATTACGTTCTGATTTAATATTTAGCATATTTAGTTATTATATTATTTGATTAGTTTTTTAAACTGAGTCTGATTTTGAGAGGCAGAAACATTATTAGCATATAAAATAATAAAACTAGTGTTAAAGAATTCACAGTCTGATTTAATCCAGCTCCAGTCCATCTGTCTATAACTCCGGTTCGGTTGTTGCGGTGTGAAAGCTAATTAACCTCTGACCTCTGGTCCTTCAGGTTTCTGTCTGGGTTCGGTTGAAGTGAACTCTGGTTCTGTTTGAATACATGTGCGACTCCAGGCGCTCCAGAAGCAGGAAGTGGACTGCAGAGCAGGGCAGTCTGGGTAAATACAACCAAAGCTAACGTGCTAGCCTAGCACTAGCAGCAGAAATGGCTCCTGGTCTTTAGACTAAAGAGAAAACCTACAACTGCTAACATCTAACGCCTCCATCTTGTTTCCATCTGGTGAAGAAGGAAGTTGCTCTCTTCTTCTTCTTCTTTTGTTTTAATGGCAGTTGGCAAGCAACTTGATGGTGTGCATTACCGCCACCTACTGGTATGGAGTGTGAATCCGGACGCAACTTATATAATCAACCCCCCCCCCCCCCAAAAAAAATAAAAGTTACATCCTTTCTATCAGTTTAGTTTTCTTAAGATAGTTTATTAAATAACGTAAATATTCAGAAGAAGATGAATATCCCAAAACATCTTGTATGTTCAACTGTAACTTATTCTTTACAAGTCTATATTCTAACTTCCTTCTCTCCTCAGAGTAGGAAGTTGCTCTCAGTGTCTTCAGAGGTTTTAGTGTCGTTTCCTCCAGTGGTTGTTGGTGCAGCGCCGCCACAGGCCAGGAGGGGAACAGCTGGTTGGACTCAGAGCAGCTGGAGGTGGAGCAGAAGTTCTGGTTCTTCCTGGTTCTGTAACAGTCCGACTCTGATGGGTTTGTTACTTACTTCACCGATTAAACTAAAGGATTTGATTCTGTAATTATTCACCAGCTGCAGTTTTACCAGTTTTAATATTTAATAAACTGATTAATTCATGTCTTGGTTTCTCTCTCTGGTTCTTTTGCTGGTTCTGTTTCAGTGTCCAAACATCCTGTTTCCCTGGACACGTCCAGAATCTGTGGAGCTCAGAGACTGATGAAAACGTTCAGCTTTCATCGCTTTTACACTGAATACACAACCTGAGACTGGCTGCTGCTGCAGCAGAGCGTGTGACGCATCGGCTCCACCACAAAAACTATCACAAACTGCAGAGATGAGAATGAAGACTGAACTAACCGTATTAGTTTGAAACTTTTTATGAGACTAATGATTTTTATTCTGATTATTACACTGTTTATATATATATGTGGATTTTAGTCTGATTTTTTTGTCTAGCTGACTTTAAAAGTAAGTTGTTGTCGTTATAGGTTAATTTTCTACCATACCAACTTTATTTATAAAGACCTTTAGAACAACCACAGCTGATACAAAGTGTTGTACATGAAAACACAACATAACAATAAAAAAATAAAAACTCTCACAGTTTAAAAACAAACAAACAAACAATTTAAAATTAGATCCTGCTGGAGATGAAAGCCAAGTAAAATAGAAGACGAGCCTTAAAAGTGGACGGTGACCTCTGACCTGCAAAGGCAAGTTGGTCCATAACTTTGGACTAATGACAGAGAAAACTGTCAGCAGAACAGGAATTACTTCTATTATTTCTTTGCAGATATTAAATTATTTAACCTTTTGCTTTCTTTCACGCACAATGAAAATAAAATCCTGATTAAAGTTGTTCATGTTGACTTGTGAAAGTCTATCTGAAGTTTATTCTGTCTAACAGAGGCAGAACGATTTAAATATGTTAAAATCAGAATCTGGGCAAAACGTCCTGATGAATGAATGAAACGGACAGAAATGGATTTTCCCAGAATCGTTTCCATCCAGAGGAGAATATGAAGGTAAATAATGTTGAGCTTTCTGACAGACTGGAAGAGGCAGAGGACGGCAGGCGTCCATGGCGACGCTCACTTCCTGTTTGTGTTTCCACAGGATGACTCTGACGGCTCAGAGGAACAACGGCAGGTTGACCTCTGACCTCTCGGAACGACACAGAGGAAAACGCCTGAGCGCCGTCTGATAAACGTCTCATACAAGGAAACAAACTGAGCTATGAAAACCTGATGATTTAAAAACTTAAGTTTAGGAGCAGAAACGGGGTTAAAGGTCATCTCCAAGCAACCCTTCCACTGTTCAGAGGAAGAGAAAATTTTACATCCAGATAATAAATAATGAATTATTGCTGAATCTGCTGGGTTTTCCTACACGTATTGTTACATTTTTGTTTATTTTCATTTATTTTTTTGCATTTGCAGCTGAAAGTCGCTCAGGAGAACGGCAGCTTCATCTGTCAGAACGGCCTAGTCCATGTCCAGAACGGAACAATATAAAGTATCTGCAGTGGGAATGGAAAGTTCTCCATCCAAACTGATGCAGCTTTCAGCAAATTTTAATTTTAATAAATGAACAAAAGTTTGAGAGCAACCCGTCTCTGCTTCAACACACCAGAGAGACGCCCAACCGCTGCAGGACTCTGGACCTGGAGGAACCTGGAGGAACCTGGAGGAACCTGGAGGAACCTGCTTCTATTCAGGACTCAGGAGGGGAAGAAGGAAAATGTCTGCCTCCCCGTCATCATAATAAATGTTACTGGACAATAAATTATCCCAGAAGTCATTGCGATAAACGATAATATTGTTGTTTTGGACCATTTTCATGTAATCTGACGATAATGGCAAACAGTGGCGCAAAAAGTGGGTCTGCAGCGCATAGCGGCGCAGCACCACAGGGGGCGACAAAACCCGTCTGGAGGAGCGACGCGCCGATGATGTTTTCCCAAACACTTCAGCGCCTTTCGCTGCTTCACCTCACGCACATAACGAGGTAAATGTAGCGAGTTTTACCTTCACGTTCCGTCCCGCATGTTTTCGCATCCACATGAATAATGTGTAGTTGCGCCACTGATGGCATATTAATGCAATAACATAATAAACTTTAAGTCCTAATAAGCATTTAACACTGGAACTGGAAGACTTTAAATGTACAAAATAAATGAAACAACAGAAACAGCAAATAGGATGAATTATGAGTCTCTGTAAACGGTTTCAGACCAAAACACCAGACTGACATTTTGGTAGAAAGAGATAAAATCAATAAATCATGTCAATGGAAATAAACAAGCTCGTTTTCATTTATTACATCATTAATTGATTCACTGCAGTAGGTCTATGCCACACTTTCCAGATTTTTATTGGTAAAAAAAATGCAAAAAAAAATCAATTTCTGCACAACTGTGTGTTGGATTGTTTCATAAAATCCTAATAAATCAGATCAAAGTTTGAACAACTACAGATTATTTTCCAAACCTCTCTGGACTTTACTTTAACTAGGCCGAAGTAAAACAGGGTGAACTTTCTGTTCTCCATCCCCAGTCAGGAGGTTTCTGCGTGTTTGAAAACCATTTTCCCCAAAGCAAGAGATTCAACAACACGAACAAAATGCCTGAAACCACAGGAAGAGGAGCATCAGACCCCCCATCACCACACACACACACACACACACACACACACACACACACACACACACACACACACACACACACACACACACACACACACACACACACACAGGATCCTTCATGATCACCAGAGCCGCTCGGATCCAGGAAAAAGTTTCTGCTTTCCAAACATGTTTGATTTCCTCACATCTAGAAGTTCAAGGTCCAACAGAGACACGGAGACAAACTGCGGGGGACAAGGACAGAGACAGGCGCTAAAAGTGTAATTAGCGGCCGAGTCGCCCCTCTGCGCTTCTGATGGCGCTAAATCAGCGCCAGAACATCCCGGAGCGGCGCCGCTGCTGCGCATCTCACTCAGACACACAACCAGCAGCTGCGCACAATCAGCACGAAGAGGCGCAGCGGTGCGTCAGGACGGGCACACACACACACACACACACACACACACACACACACACACACACACACACACACACACACACACACACACACACACACACACACACACACACACCGCGGGTTGCTCACCAGTACAGCAGCTTGTTGTTCAGGATTGCGGGGGTTTTGTCCGAGGCGCAGTTGATGCACCACATTGTTGCTGCTGCGGATCCGCCGCGACACGAACCGGGAGGAAGAGACCGAACCGAACCGACCCGACCTGAGCCGAACCGAACCGAACCGAGGCGAGGCGAGGCGAGCTGGCGGCGGACCGGGATGGAGCCGCGGTGCAGCGCTGCCTCTGCCGCTCTGACGGAGACCTTCCTCCTCCTCCTCTCCTCCTCCTCCTCAGAGAACAGCATCATCAGCAGAGGCGGTGCTGAGATCCGGATGCACCGGGGCCCAATAAACACCTTCTGGGTTTGTATTAAATAAAGGTTTCATTTAATCTTCAACTCAGATGTTGAATTTTATTCAAAATTCACAAAACAGCTGAGGAAATTAGTGCTTTATAATTAATCCAGAAAAACTAATTTAGGGGAAGCTAATAGTGCTAAATGTTTTCAAAGTTAACAAAAGAACAAACATAAAACTGAGCTCCTCTATTAGCAGAAACGCGCCACCACTACCGTTTAAACTATGGAGCAAATTCAGAGCAGCCGGTCACTGAGTTCACACCACGGACCCCCTGCTGCTGTGTAGCCCCCAAATATATCATTTATGTCTTCTGTGTGCTATTAAAGCAACAACAGAACTGGTTTATGTTTTCTGATAACAGTAGACCTGTTCACTATTCACAGGGTTTTTGTGGAATCTGTGGAATCCAAATTATTCAGTTTTTCATAGAACATATTTGAAATATTCAAAAGAAAATGGAGCTTGGGAAGGTGAAATGTAAGACTGACATGCTAATATGTTAACATTTTCAAGGCAGCCAATCCAGTCAAGCAAGAAAAGGAAAAGTTTCTGCCATGAAAAAGAGCAAAAGAACCATCAGCTGTGGAGGATTCAGAAAAAATAATAAAACAAAAGAACTCCTGGCCCAATAAAGTACGGGGCAGCATTCGTGTCCAAACTTCTGTCACAGTCATCATTTGTTTTGCTTTTATTTTTTGTCAAACTTTTCTTATCTTTTCTTAATATCAAGATTTGGGTCATCATCTCTTTGAAAACATTTCCTGTATTTAGATTTTATTAGTTTTATACTCAAATAAGAAAGAAAGCAAAAAGTGTGATCTCTAAAAAAAACGTGTGCTCTCTGCGTTGAACCAATAAATTTTCCTTCTGAAAAGACTTTGTCAATAAAAACTTCAAATAAGTACCATTCTTCAACTGTGGGCACAAAATTGGTTCAAATGTTGGACATCGTTTCAATGAATGTAAAAAAAATGATTGAAAAGTGAATAATAGTGAGAAAAATTATTTTAAAGGCGATGTTTTTGCTGATGGTGTTTCCAACGTTTGATTCCCTGGACTGAAACGATTTCTTCTCTTTAAACTGAACGTTTATCACAGGCAGCAGATTTAACTAAATAACAGATAACGAGTGAGAAAATGTCGCCGTGACGACGGAGGAAGCAGAGAGGAGCTGACAGGAAGCCGACAGCGGCCAGTGACGAGCGTCTCAACGCCGTGATGTGCTGCAGCCTCAGGGCGGCAGGCCGAGTGGGGCGGAGCGCCGCCGGCGAAACGTCTCCACACGCAGAACCACCAGAGACACGACTCCACCTCTGAAACGATCCAGGGATCATTAACCTGGTGAACCTGAAACGTCGTCCTGCTCTGGAGGCTGTTCAGCTCCTCATGATGATTAAAGGGCCAGTAGGAGGTCAAATTCACTCCTTTGATCTTTTCAACATGTTTTAATGTTTTTAACTGAACAAAAACAAACCTGGAGAGTTGCTTTGATTCAACCATTCAGCTTCAAAATGCCCTGCCTTCAAGGCACAGCTCCGCCCCCACTCAGCTCCTTCAGACTAGCCAGCAGCAACTAGCAAACGCCTGGGGAAACAGCTGAGCTCATTATAGGAGCTGCTTACATGTTGGATGACTTCCTGGAGGAAGAACTTCAGAAACAGCAGGAGGTTTTAAAGAGACAGTGGCCCAATTTCAAGGTTTTACATCCGGAAGTAAATTTTCTTCTAAGTCATATTTGGTATATTCAGCATTTTATAACCGGGCCGTCGGTTCTGTTGGACCTGCAGATCCAGAGTTTCTCTGCCAGCACAAACTTTCCTCCTCATCCTCGTCGTAATTCACTCTCTCTCTCTCCCTCCATCCTTCAATCTCAGGGCAGTTACCGTGGGCAACAAAGTGTGAAACATAAAAACGCTTCCCCTTGGTTTCCATGGTAACTGGAGTCAGGGGCTTGCATGGTTTTTTAAAAGCTCTGTGACAAAATGACCCACACGTTCTTCCTCCCCTCCTTCCACTTACTGTCATCCTCTCATCCTCCTTCGCCCCCACATCTCTCTCTCTATGCTTCACCATCCATCCATCCATCCATCCATCCATCCATCCTCCCCCCACAGTGACTCTTCAGCCTGGGGACAAGCTTCTATAATTCATCGCTGGTTGTCATAAGCCGCTACCCTCCTCTCCTCTCCTCTCCTCTCCTTCGTTTGTCAACAGATCCCTCCACACGCCTCTCAGGTATTCAACTTTATGAAGATAAGGAGAAAAACCTGCATAAAGTCTGGCTTTTCCAGGTCAACAGTCTCAACTTTACCAAACCTTTACAGCCTAAGACAATAATTAACGTCAGTTTCTGTCATGAAAATGTTGAGAATTAGCTAAAATGCTAAGGTCGGCTAAAATGCTATCAGTAGTAAGTGGGCTACAACAGCCCTGTTAAATAACATTGACTTACTCTATTTAAATGCAAATCTAGCTACTAATGCTACGTATTGCATCTTGTATCTTAGCATAAGCTAAAATGCTTAACTATCAGTAGCATGTTGATCTGCAGTAACATAATCAATCTAGTAAACGGCAGAGTGTAAAATGCTGATAGGTAAAATGTCGTCAATAGCAGGTGTGCTATAGCAATCGCGTTGACTAATATTAACTTAGTGGAGTATCAGTTTATTTTTTGTATAAAAAAAATAAGCTGATAATTTTAGCAAAACGGCTAATGTTAGCGTAGGAGCTATCACTAGCATGTTGCTCTATAGTATCGTACTCCATCCTGTACACAAACAGAATGGTTAACCTGAAATGAGTTGTAATACTAATGTTGGCTAAAATATTGTCAATGTGTTGTGAGTTAGCACTAGCATGTTGGCTAATATTGACTTACTCCATTCCGTAAGTTAAGTTTCAGTTTTATATCAAAATTAGTAAAAATGTTAATCTTTGGTAAAAATGCTAATGTTAGCGTGGGGGCTATCATTAGCTTGTTCAGTATGATAGTTATGTACTCCATGCAAAACTGCAGGGTGTAAGCTAAAATTAGCCAAAATGCTAATGTTAGCTAAACTGCTGTTTATCTTTAGCATGTTGACACCACTGACTCACTACATCCATGTTGAGTTTATCTTCAGGATTTAACACCTGGCTCATTCCTTTGGTTAAATACGTTGCCATGGTAACTCAAAACGCCAACAGGAGCGGCGCTCTCCTTGCATTGCCACAGCAGGTTCCAATAGTCCCGGTAATATCATGATGCGGTAGTTCTGCAGAATCAATAGTCGTGATCCGGAAATGGTGGAAAATCTCAAAAAAGAAACGCTAACAGGACAGAAAATTAACCTCCATCAAGAAAAAGAGATTAAAAAAATCATCAATAAGAAGTTAAAGAATGGGACGAAGAAGAGGAGGAAAAGGAAAAGTAAATGAATGAATGAGGAGAGATGATAAGAGGAAGAAAATGTGATTAATAATGCAAACAGCAGCTCTTCCTCCCTTTATTCATTCCCCACTTTCTTCACATCCATTATTCACCGATGACTTCATCTTCCTCCTCCGTCGTCAGTTTGTTTTACTCCCACTTTCTGTTTGTCCTTTTCTCATTTTTCTGATGATATGTTAAAAAAATACAACAATAAATAAATAAAACGTTTTTAACCCTTTCAGGCTACCATCCACAGGCCCAAAGAGCAGAACTGAAACTAATCTGGAAAAAGGAAACGGTAAAAAATAAATACATTCAGTTTTACTACTTATTGAAAAAAATGAGTTAATTATGAATCTGAGAGCTGCTGCAGGTTTTGATCCAGAGACTGAAAGAAATCAGATTTTGCATCGAAGAAGCAAAAATTATTCAGCCAGAAAACCTGAGTGGTTCGTCGGCCGACGGCCCTGAACCCGACCAGAACCTCAGAACGGTTCTTCCTCCGACGGTCCGGCCGGTTCTGACTGAACACGTTTAGCATTAGCATGTTGTCAGTCAGTGAGCTGCTGTTTATCACAGCCTGATGAAATGATTCCAACTGGCATCTCAGTGTGTTAATGAGACGTCAGCTTTAAGTATAAATGAGAGAAAATGTCCCAAACGACGGACGTTACTGACTTACAGCAGTTTTATTAAAATCATCAGCTCTCAGTGAGAAAAATGCCTCCAAATAAAACAAACATGGTGAACAAGAAAGACACCAGAACAGCATTTTCCTAAAATAAGTTCTCATAAAAAACAAAGACCGCAATTCATATTTAGCATTCAAAGGACAAATAAAGTCATTTCTTCATACTTTGGTCACAACCAGAGGAACAAGAAGCTGCAGCTGCATCCAGGAAGACAAACTTCAGACAGCAGCAGGTTGAACGGGAGGCGGTGTAACAACACCATCCATCCATCCATCCATTTTCTGCTGCTTAGCCTCAGGAGGCCCAGTCTTCCCTCTCCAGCCTCTTCCAGCTCCTCCAGGAACCCCAAGTCGTTCCCAGCAGAGAGACATCGTCCCTCCAGGTGTCCTGGTCTCCCCTCCTCCCGGTGGGACCTGAACTCCTCACCATGGAGGCTCCATCCTGATCAGATGTCTCAACTGGCTCCTCTGGACGTGGAGGAGCAGCAGCTCTACTCTGAGTCCCTCCCTGATGACTGAGCTTCTTTATCTAAGGGTCCAGACACCCTGAGGAGGAAACACATTTCGGCCGCTTGTATCCGTGATCTGGTTCTTTCGGTCATGACCCAAAGCTCATGACCATAGATGAGGGTGGGAACGTAGATCGACCGGTAAATCGAGAGCTTCGCTTTTTGACCACGACGGACCGGTACAGCGCCGCTTCACGGCAGACGCCGCCCCAATCCGCCTGTCCATCTCCTTCTTCCCTCATTTGTGAACAAGACCGAAGATACTAAAACTCCTCCACTTGAGGCAGGACGACCCCCCTGACCCGGAGAAGGACCTCTACCCTTCTCAGGCTCAACACAATGCACCAAAACAAAACCTGATGGCTGCAGGCGCCGGGCGGAGAGAGACGAACTGCGGTGGCTGGAAATGATTTAATTAGCCCAACTGTGAAGAGTTTAGACGGCGGGGGGGGCAATCCTGGCCTGGAGGGTCGGTGGCCTGCAGCTCTTAGACGCCTGCCTGGTCCAACACAGCTGGACCCAACAGCTGAATCTCCTCCTAATGCAGGTAGGTTCTGGTAACAGCCTCAGTATTTGACTCAGGTGTGTTGAAGTGGAGACACAGGAGACCCTCCAGGCCTGGAGCTGCCCTCACCTGGTCTAGACAGTTAGGGAGGTAGTCAGAAGGCGACATGCGCAGTAGAGTGACCTTTACATGAGACTGTTTGATGACTGTGCCGTCACAGTCAGGGTCTGTGTTTGCTCGTTCTTTTCTCTAACCGTTCGTCGCAGAGCCTGAATCAGCCCCAGAAAACCTGCAGCTCATCGTCAAACCTGACTCATCTACAGCCGTCGTGGTCAGTAGAACGACTTCTGCATCCACAGAGACCCAGACGGTCACCGGCGAAGCCCCGATGGCCGTCGTCGACCACCGTTTCATCGACATGACCGCGCAGGAGCGGCGGCTGGAAGCCAGGCGCCCAGCACCACCTGACGTCTGGGACGTCTTTACTGCCAACGTTCTGGATGATCGGCCTTGGAGGCAACAACGTTCCTGAAAGCCAGTGGCGCAAAAAGTGGCAACGCATAGGGGCGCAGCGCCAGAGGGGGCGCCAAAACCCCGTCTGGAGGGGGCGACGCGCCGATGATGTTTTCCCAAACACTCCTTCCCTGGCGGAGTGGGGCGGGGGGTGATTTATGTTTTTGCATCCACCTGAATAATGTGTAGCTGCACCACTGCTGAAAGCTTTGCTGAGATCGTGGAGGTCGACGGAGACGACCGTATCAAAAATGCTGGTGTTGAATCAACACCCAAAAGTGTCTATATGTGTCCAAGTCAGCTGGTGTTAAAACACTTTTGAAAGTGTTAAAAGTTTGACGCCCATTTTTTTTGTTAAATTAATGTTGGTCTATATACTGAAATGGGTTTAAGAAAAGTTAAACTTTCCATTTCTGTGTCTTGTTTTGAATATTTTCCACTGGATTTGATTGATATCGACACCTTGTGGGTCAATTATTTACTTTTTTAACACCACATTATGTTTAGTGATCAACACTACACTGATGTTACTTTTAATATATTTTAACACTAACACCGGTGTAAATGTTAATGTGACACTCTGTAGTGTTGAATTTAACACCAGCTGACTTGGACACATATAGACACTATTGGGTGTTAATTCAACACTGGCATTTTTACTGTGTACGGAGCACAAAGACAAGTTAAACAAAGTAAATGTTTATCTCAGCTTGGACTCAGATGATCCTACAAGTAATCATGTAGATCAAGCACTTTGCATGTTGTGCTGGAGCTTAAAGTGTGTGAAAACTTTTATAAAGCCAAAAAAATTTGTTTCATAAGAAATGATAAATGCAGATTATGAAATATTTCTTACACTGCATAATTCTATAATTCATTTTATGATTTAGTAAAACTCAGAATGGGACAATACAGAAAACTTAAAATAAATGTCTTCCATGCTGTAAACAGAAATGATTCAAAAAGTAAGAAACAAACTATAAATGAAGAAAGAAAAGTTTGTTTAAAAAAACTCAAACTGTTTTTCACCTTTTAATTGCAAAAATATACAAAAGTTTATTAATGAGATAGATTTTATTTTATTTATGCAGTTTAAAAACATTCCAGGGTTCCTAAGGTTTAGTTTAGTAAGTTGTTTTTGACAGAACGTTTGCGTTACTATTTATGTGCTGAAATTCCTGTAAGCAAATGATATGTTTAAGAAACAATCAAGTCAATAAAAGCTGATTTTTTTCTAATGCCCAGACTGTTCTCCAGACATTAGAAGGGCCTAGTCAAAGTCCAGACCGCCATGAGAGTGGCTGCAAACTTCAACTGACCTAGGCGAAGTACGGGAGGAAAAACTGAACAAATTTTCTCTACAGAAATAATAGAAACGGATAAAATCAGAAAAGGATCGTCGCGTCGCGCTCCTCTGGAGAGCCGGCCTGTTTTCCTGCCTTCAGCTGAATATGAGCGTTTCAGTGTGAGGATCTTCCCACCGATATTCTGGACAAAGTTTCATCCCAAGCTGACAAATATCACTCAGATGATTCTTTTAAACATCCAGCAAAAGCGACTCCACGGCTACAGATGAAGAGTTTCTACCCTCTTCTTCTTCTTCTTCCTGCTCTTCATCCCTCATTCAAGTGATAAACTCGGCTCCAACAGAGAGGAAGAGGAAGGGTGGGAGGAGGCTGTTCCCTTGGAAACGGATGGGAAGGGAAGGGCAGAGGAAGGAGGAGAGGAGGAGAGGAGGAAAGAGGAGGAAGAGGAGGAAGAGGAGGAAAGAGGAGGAAGGGGAGGAAGAGGGGGGACAGGAAGGTGGTCACAGAAGTCAAGTGAAGTGTTGTCATGACAACGCAGGTTTCATGCTGTGGATTGGTGTGTGTGTGTGACTTTGGCGTTGAGTGGGAGGGGCTCTGCTTCAGAGGCATATGGAGGGGAACACACACACACACACACACACACACACACACACACACACAGCCCTGCAGCACTTCTGAGGACATCAAACTGATTTCCAGTTATTTCACAGAGATTTAATTTGACCGTTTGGAAATTTTTCACGTTTCAGATTATTTTTTCCCCTCTTCAAATCTGTAAAGAAGAAAAAATGGAGAAAATCAGCTGGAAGCCGAGAGGATTTCAGAGAAAAAAAAGGCATCAGAGCTGAAATATTCTGGAGCTCAAAGCGACGACACAGACACGGCGCCACCTGCTGGCAGCAGGAATTAACTCAGGAATTCATCCATCACTTTCTAAAATCCCTCCAGTTTCACTAAACATTTATTTTATTTAGAGCAAAATGAGAAATATCCACGTTTCTTTGAACTGGTTTCAGAGTCAATTCACCGTGAAACTGGTTTATAGGTGCAGATTAAACTTCCTGCTTCCTGCAGAGACAGGAAGTCAAAGAGGGTCCAGGAGTCCAATCAGACGTCCAGCCTCTAGGTTGGAGGTTGTGTGTTTGAGCTGGTCTGAGTCGGGTTCAGGTCAGGTTCAGGTCCAGGTTGGGTTCTGGTCAGGTTGTGGTTCAGGTCCAGGTCCAGGTTCAGGTCAGGTTCTGGTTGGGTTCTGGTCAGGTTGTGGTTCAGGTCCAGGTCCAGGTTCAGGTTCAGGTTCAGGTTCAGGTCAGGTTCAGGTCCAGGTTCAGGTTCAGGTTCAGGTTGGGTTCAGGTTCAGGTTCAGGTCAGGTTCAGGTTGGGTTCTGGTCAGGTTGTGGTTCAGGTCCAGGTCCAGGTTCAGGTTCAGGTTCAGGTCAGGTTCAGGTCCAGGTTCAGGTTCAGGTTGGGTTCAGGTTCAGGTTCAGGTTCAGGTCAGGTTCAGGTTCAGGTCAGGTTCAAGTTGGGTTCTGGTCAGGTTGTGGTTCAGGTCCAGGTTCAGGTTCAGGTCCAGGTTCAGGTTCAGGTCAGGTTCAGGTTGGGTTCTGGTCAGGTTGTGGTTCAGGTCCAGGTTCAGGTCCAGGTTCAGGTTCAGGTTCAGGTCAGGTTCAGGTTGGGCTCTGGTCAGGTTGTGGTTCAGGTCCAGGTCCAGGTTCAGGTCAGGTTCAGGTTGGGTTCTGGTCAGGTTGTGGTTCAGGTCCAGGTTCAGATTCAGGTCCAGGTTCAGGTTCAGGTTCAGGTCAGGTTCAGGTTGGGTTCTGGTCAGGTTGTGGTTCAGGTCCAGGTTCAGGTCCAGGTTCAGGTTCAGGTTCAGGTCAGGTTCAGGTTGGGCTCTGGTCAGGTTGTGGTTCAGGTCCAGGTCCAGGTTCAGGTCAGGTTCAGGTTGGGTTCTGGTCAGGTTGTGGTTCAGGTCCAGGTTCAGGTTCAGGTTCAGGTCGGGTTCTGGTCGAGTTCCGGTCCGGATTGGGTCGACCTTCAGATTAAAAGCTGAATAAACTCTGAATGCTGCCGTCTTTCTGCTTTTCTAACTCTATCATTTGGTTCTCCTTCTGCTTTTCTTTGCTGTTTCTGACAGTAAACCTAATGAGTCAGTTGTCATGGAGACTTTGAGACAAAGGATGTAGAAAACATGAACTAGAACCTGTCACTAGCAGAAATGACTCAATCTGTGAAAAATCAAACGAATAAAAGAATTATTTTAAATCCATTAGGAAGGAAAAACAAGAAGAAAAACTCAGAAGCAAACATGAAGCAGCAGCCAGAAATCTACTAATGTTGGCAAATTAAATGTCACAAATTCACCAATTAAAAAACTAATATTTCAACATGATTGGTGTAGCATTTAAAAAGTCACTGAAAATATGGCAGCTGCAGCTGATAGTGTAATAATACATAATTAGGACAGAAATGGCAGATTTTCTCTACTTGTAGCTTAGATATAAAAATTCAGAACATATTTAATGAACTTCTGTGATCTGGTAGTATCCAGGAAGTGAGCGTTGGTCACGTGAACAACACTTCCGGTGAGACTTTCTCTATTTTCCAGCATCATTATTGATGGGACTCCAGTAACGAACCACTAAGAGAAACTTTATCGTTGTAAAGAGATTCTGCTCCTTAATTTATTTCCAATTAGCTCTGGTAGCTAAACGTTTCTGTTTCCCACCCAAAGCGACGCGCAGGCGCAGAACAGCGATGACGTCACACTCAGCGCTCTGTTTACGGCAGTAAAGATGGCTGCCGCCGTCAGTAGAGGGATTTTAAAGTTACCCTGATCACAAGAAGATGAAGGAACAGTGGCGCAACTACACATTTTTCAGGTGGATGCAAAAACATAAATCGCCCCCCGGGAACGTGAAGTTGCGATGGAACAAATCAGATTTCATTAAACATATGGAACTATATATATCAAATCAATAACAAATGAAAAGGCTCTAAGGACAATATGTCTGTCTTTGCATGTTCTTATCTAGTCACCCCTGGCTGTTTTGCTTGGCTGTTGTATTGTGTTGTATACTTCATTATGTTGTTTTGATGTATACTAATTTCATTTAAATAAAGTTCTTTGGAAAAAAAATTGGTCGTTCAGACTGTCGTAAAAACCATTTTCTTAAAAGATTTCCCTTTTAGCAGATTTTTCTCAAAAATGTTTTGCTCAGGAACTTTTTAAAACTCGATGTATTTAATGTCTGCAGCTCCGACAGAAGCTCTTCCTGAACCGTTGGTCCATCGGGAAACGAGTTTGTCTCCTCATGCTTCTGAAGACGCGTTCGATGTCAGAACACTCAGGATTCCGACGGGCCTCGAACGACGCAGGAGAGTTTTTCACTGACTGTCTGACTCTCCAACATGCTCCAATGTTTCTGTCTGTTATGAAGAATAATAAAAGGAGAAATTACAGTAAAATGGAGCAAAACACGTGAAGCTTTGGGCAAAACAGCTGATATGAAGATATGAAGGTCACAGGTCACGTTTAGACCCAAATCCTGCTGTTGGTGGTTAAAGAAGGAAATCAAATCAGAATAATGATGTGAAACAGCGCCACCTTCAGCAGACAGACGGACACATCAGCTTTGATGTTTTCCAGTCTTTCCCCAAAATTCAAGAATTTTCAAGGTAAGTTTTCAAACTTTTCCAGGATCACACATTGCCAATAAAAACAATACAAATGAAATAAAAACAGACTATTTCAATTCACTATTATATATCATTTTTACTGTTAGAGATAATTTGAAAAGCAGTTAAAATCAAACAAGTTTTTATGTTTTAAAATGTCTAACATTGCAAACAAAACGCTTAGCCCATTTCAAACCTTTAACATATTTACATTAAATAACAAACACAATCCAAACAGATCTTAAGGTGAACGACCTGCTCAAATTGATAATATACAAAAACAAATCACAAAAAATCGAAATATTCTCACTAAGTTTTCTGGCATTTTAGGAAACTGAAATATATTTTTTTGATTCTAACTGAGCTAAAACAAGAAATATGTGTTTTTATTAGGTTTATGACAAAACTAAAAAACAAATTTAGGCTTTTAATCAAGCGCTAGTTTCCACTTTTTAATTCAAACTGTGCAGTTTGAAAATCAAGCACTTTTAAGGACTTTATACAGATCAAGATATTTCGGACGGACCGGGTTCTTCACGGCTCAACCGGATCCGCGTCTTCCCTCCTGCAGGATGTTTATGAATTTACATAAAGTTTTGCATGATTCCTGAATAACTACACTGGAACTGTGGCATTAAGCAAATTCTCATCTGATCCAAGAGAAAATGCAAATCCTGTCCGGCTGCGGCTGCAGAACTGCAGGCGGTTCTGGGCTCATCCTGGAGTCACCAGATGGTTGCAGAGAAAACACAGACCACCTATGAAACGGTTGTATGAAACTCCTGGCCTCAAAACTCAGCTGTTTCCTGTTTGTGGAGCTCAAAATGGCCGACTTCCTCCTGACAGAACAGGAGATGAATCACAGTTTGCTGGAAGTCCCTGAAGAGACGCGGTTCTGTTCGGGTCTCCAGGAGGCAAAGTGTGTTTTATTTTAAGGTTTTAATAATCACTAAAATCTATTTCAGTATTTCTAAAGCGATAAGTTTATTTCACGTTATCGTTGTTACGTCGGTTCTGATTGGATCTTTGTCTGGTTGAGTCGGTGCTGTTGGGTCAGTCAGTCCTTCTGGTTCTGGACCAGAGGAACCAAACTGGTGTAGCTGGAAGGGTTAGGGTTACGATGCGTAACCGTGGCAACAAGGTGTTGTTCGTTCGACTGGGATCAGTGGATTAGCATCTGATAGGTTAGCATGATAAATGAACTCTGACCCCAATCCCCAGAGGAGTCTTCAGTCAGAGGTCCCTTCAGATTCGTTTCAACACAGACTGCTACAGGAGATCCTTCACTCTGTGAAGATACTTGGATGATAAATGACATTTAATATCCATTTGAATCGATACAGGAGTTGTAAATTGAATTATTTCTCACAGCATCTAACAGAAATTAAAATCCATATTCAGAATCTAATCATGTAGAGGTTTAGATTGTGGTCCAAACATCACACCCTGTGGAACTCCTCATAATTTTCCTTCGTTAGTTAAAGTTCATTTAAATAACTTTTTTTTTCAGAATTTCAGGGACTTTGTGCTGCATATTCTTCCCATTTTCCACTAATAAGATGGTAATTTTTGCAGCAGTTTGACATTTATCTGCTTATTTTTAATCTGCTGACTCATCAGTGTTAATCTGTTTAGATTTCTTCCTGACTTTTTACCTTCTGCATTTTCATTTCCCATCTATTTCTGGGAGCGTTTTCATTTCTCCACCATCATTCCTGTAATCCCCTTCGCTGGTATTCCCATCCAACCAGTTATATTTATACATGTCTCCCTCCGTCACCTGTAATTACCTCCTTCGTGTAAAAACCCGAGGGGATCTGAAGTGACAGGAGACTCGTCTTGCCTCCATTTGCTGCTCTTTCATGTTGTTCTCCTTCTTTTGGGTTTTACCCTTTTTCCTCCCCATCATTTCTGCCACGACTCAATCTGACTGGCTCCCGTCTCACCTCCTCCATGTTGTCACTGCCGAACCATCACAGTCTTTTACATGAGCAGGTTTGTGTTTATTATGACACTGTGGGCTGAGGAGGAGGAGGAGATACAACAGATGGAGGTAAAGATGTGAAAATTGGACTACTGGCATTTTAAATATTTCAAATCCAACAGTTGAGGATTTTGGTATCATTTCATGTTGAATCCTGGCTTCAGAGATAAATTACATTTGATCGTGATTCAGTGTCGTTCACAAAACGAAGTGATGTTTTTGTTCTTCCTAAAGCTAATGCTTTACTGACGTTAGCGTTAGCTGCTACATGTTTAGCACTGAGATGCTAGTTTAGGCTTGAATGGCTTTGCTGACCAGCTAACTCCTGTTAGCACAACCTAAACAACAACAGTCTCTCCAGGGTCCAATCAGATTGGGTTAGAAGCAGAAATTAACCTCCAGTTTCCTGACCAAACTGGTCAGGAAATGACCAGTGAAGGACGACGGCTTCGTCGTCCTTCATTGCTGTTAGCAGATGTAGCTTGTGCGTCAGATTTACAGGCGTACCAGAAACACGTGAATTCAAAGGTTCTGACTTGGGACTTTTATATCTAAGGAAATACAAAAAACAAATAAAGAAAAAATAAATAAAAAATAGAAACATTTAAACATTTTAATCTATTTCCACTTTGCAATTTGACATTTTGAAAATAAATTTGCTATATGGAAAAAAACAACCCAAAACGTTTTGATATAAAGTTTTATCACTAGGATCAAAACTGATGTATTTTGTAAAACGAAACGCCAGGGAAACGTTTCTCTGGCATCAGACGAGTCATGATGAACAACCAGATGTTACTACTGACAGAAATGAAGAAGAAGACAGGAAGTGGTAGGAATACCATGTTTTCTTATAATTTATCACAAGAACAAATTTATTCACGTGATTTTAATTTCATTTCTAGTTTAGTGGAAAATCTACAGTTGTGAAATTATGTTCTTTTTTTTTACTTTAGAGGAATATAGACAGTTTTGTGCTCATTTGTAGAGGAAATGCAGCTGAAGGACATTCCTGTTGTGTTCTGAAGGCCAAGTCATTATATTACTACATTTATATTTACCTTTAATTCATTAGACTTTTTCAGCTTTTTTCCATCTCTGCATCTCATTCCTGACACAGCCACATTACTGCTTACTCTCTGACATTAGATCCATCTCCTTCACCTATCATTTCCCAGACAGCAGACAATTGTGCAGTGTCAGGCTTTATATCGGCAGTCTGACGGTGTGGTGTGTGTGTGTGTGTGTGTGTGTTGTGTGAGGGAGAGAGCCAGCATTGCAGCGTCAGGACTACAGAGCTCAGCATTCTTCCTCAGACTGTTACAGCAGCCCGGCTCGTTAACATTCACGTCACCGTTAGCGGCTACAGGAAATAAAAACTGACCTTGACATAATGACTCAGTTCAAAGTGGCTGTTGGAGCGACTGAGGGGGCAGTTAGAAACCTCCAGAGGGGAAACGGAGAGCCGGGATTGATGTGCGGCTCAAACGGCAGCGACGGAGACGATGTTTGAAACCTTTAGGAATATATTCCTCTTTCAATTCAGCAAAAAGTCTCACGTTTAAATGATTTTATACATCTGAGTGATCCAACCTTTAGTTTCAGCACTTTATACTGGAGCAACATTCAGCCAACTCAAAACCTGTTAAATCACATTTCATTACATCAACCTGTCCAGCGACTGCAGCGGGAAATGAGCAACTTTTGCTTTTAAAACGTTAATAAAATGTTGCACATTGACTCTGTGTAAATAAATAAAGAGTGAAACACCAAAACCGATCAGAAGGTTAAGTTCCTTCCTCAAATGAACATCGAAGTGGCAAAGAAACCTGGAACAGAACCAACAACTGTCAGGTTCCAAATACGCTTCCTACTCAGTTCAACAAACTGGACATAGTTTCATTTTTCCTTCTTTAGAAGCTGAAAGTTTAATTTTAGGGAATTTGTTTTGTAATAACAGCCAAAGTAATTTCCAGCATAATAACTGTAAACAAACATCTCTGATCTAAACTCCACAGGATGAGCAGAAATGTTGACCGAGCTCAACGGAAACCTCCAAATGTATGACATGAGAAGAAGATTTAAAATGGTAGAAATCATCTGTACTTTAACTGAACCAGCAGGATGTGAAACGGAGTCAGAGGCCTGAAGAGCGACGGGTCAAACATTCATGTTTCGGTCTGTAAAACGACATTATCTGACCTCCACCAATAAAAACACCACTCAAACGTTGAGGAGACGAAACACTGAGCTGTGCTGAACCTCCATATTTTAACTTCTCCTCGCTGCTGACCTGCTAGCAGCCGAGGTTAGCCGCCATCCCAGCCGCTGCCTCGCTAAATAATTGAGCGTTAGTGCATCAGAGTGTCTTAACACTTCACTTCACTTCAGCAGAGTCCTGATGGGACTGGCTCTTTATTCTGGGCTGCAGCTTCTCCACCATCATCCTTCATCAAACCTGAACTAATGAAACTCTGCAGGAGGCGCCTGGTCCAAGCTAACGCTAACGCTAACCTACAGCTGCTGTTTGCTGTTTCTGACAGTCAAGGCTACAAGTAGGAGAAAAGCCAAGAAACCCCAAATGTCTCCATGTTCAAATATAGAAGAGTCAGCAGATAATCATGTTGGTAAAAACTTTTGTGTGTTTTTGTTGTTTTAGCTGCGTTTCTGAACAATTAGGTCAGGCTATGAATTTTTCATCAGCTCTGCTGGTGGAGGCTGAAGCTAAATGAACAAAAACAAGAAAACAAACGGCGTCTTAAAAACTCAGCGGTTTCAAGAAAACTGGCATTGATTCTCAGGAAGCATCTGAAGAGTTTTCCTCTGAATCCGGAGCTGATCAGTAGCTGCTCATGTTTCTGAGTTTTCACAGCAGGGACCCAGAACACGATGGTGCAGATCAGCTCCGGACCGGAGGAACAAATCTGCAAATAATCAGCAGGAAAACCAGAAACGTTTCTGCTCTGCGACTGTTTGGGCCAGAAGAGGAGAAATGTTGAAGAAAGTTTTAAAATCAAGAGAAAAACTTCATTTTAATGAGAAATACCTTCGATAGGTTGATCTAGATCTGATGGGACAAGTCAAGTTCTCATGATTCTTTCTACCAAATAGAAATGAGGGAGTTTTAAAGTTCTGATAACTGGTGCCAAGGTGCAACATGCTCCAGATTCCTCATTTTAATGCATTTTATTGTAGTTTTCATGAAGTCATAACTTTATTTTTGTAATATTAACTCAGTCCAACTGGAAAAGAAAGAAAGATTTTTATTTATTCTCATAGTTTGATTTTATTCTCATATTCCATTTTTATTCTTGTCCTATTACAACTTTAATCTTGTAATATAATTTTATTCAAATATTACAATTTTATTGTTATATTGATAAGACTTTTCAAACTGCCATTTATTTGCAATTTTATTCCCGTATTTTATTTTTGCCATATTACTCTGTTACTATTACAACTTATTATATTTCCATATTATAATTTTCAAAAATCTAATTCAGCCCCAGCTCCAACATATCATCAAACTGCTTTAAATAATATAAAAAATCTACAAAAATCTCAGATTACAGCTGGAATTATTCTGGTAGTTTTTGCTGAACTAAACGAAACCAGAATCATGTTGGAAAACAAAGTACGAAAAAAAACAAAAAACCAGCCAGCAATCAGCACAACCTCATAAAATATTCATATCAGGGAACCAGTTTGGGAGAAATCTGTAGGCGTGAACCATAAATTACCCAGAATGCATCAGGATACAGTGTGGATGTTGGAAAACATCCCAGCAGGAAGTCCAGCAGGAGAACGACCAATGAGGCGAGCCGCTTCAAACCGACTTCCTGTCTTCAAAGTCAAACTGAATGAAAACTTACTGGAACAGACGGTTAGTTTCTGACTGGTTTTACTGGTCTGCTTCCCAGCAGCTCCGCTCCGCCGCGGCAGGAGAAGACAGACGAAGTAGAGAATGTCTGTGTGCAGCATGTGATTCATGTCCGACTTAAAACCAGCTGCAAATTTATTCAGTCACTGCTGCTTCACACGGAGCGAGGAAGAGGAGGTGAGCGAGGAAGAGGAGGGTGAGCGAGGAAGAGGAGGTGAGCGAGGAAGAGGAGGGTGAGTGAGGAAGAGGAGGGTGAGTGAGGAAGAGGAGGGTGACCCTTCGTCTGCTGGGATTCAGACCATCCCATCTCCACAACCATCCCAGGTGGAAACTGAAACCCACAACGTTTCCCAGCTTCGGTTTCAACTCAAGTCACATAAAATTCCAGATTTCTTTCAGTTTTTCCAGAAAATTTGAGACGATTTAGAAACACAAACAGAAAATTTTCAGCTACAACTTTGCTCCATAAAATCATCCAACGACGTTTTTTTTATCAGCTCACAACAAATAAAAGACCAACAACACAGGAATAAAGGCATCAGAGTTTTCAGTTCCTCCAAAGTTCTCAACAATTATAACCAACTGAGAGCAGAACCACTGCAACAACGTTTCACTAGAGCCAAAAGTACCTAGTAGTAAAAATACTACTAAAAGTAAATATTTTCAATTACTACCCCATTCTGGGGAAGATGGAGGACATGGGAGGCAAAACGTGAGAGAAACAGATTTAAACGATTCCTGACAAAGAAGATGCAGCAGAAAAAAATAATCTGAAAAAAAAAAAATGATTTCAGTTAAAAAACCTCCGAGCGGCTTCAGCAAACAAGAGACGTGTGGAAAAAGTGCAGCCCAAGCAGAAGAAAAAAACTTTCATCAAATCTTAGATTTAAAAACTACAGCTGAGATTTTCTAGGATTTCAGGACCAAAGTGACGTTTTTAAAATCTCCACAGAAAGCTTGTAGGAAGCGGCTCCTCCTTCCTCCAGCCCTTCGTCTCCACTCTGCCTGCTTCACGTTTCCCTGCATCAACACTCTGGACTTTAATCGATGGCTCCTCTCCTCCTCAGGCTTTCTGCTGATCTCAAGCAGAAAACAAGGAGAAGCTGCCACCTGTCTGAGAATCCAACTTTCAGACAAACACTCGGCTGTCATCACCTTCAGGAAGGAGCAGAAACCAGGTGAACCACCAACGACCCAGTCAAAGTAAACCGTAAATGGAGTTCTGCATAACGACAGAGGAAAGATGCTACATGACAATGAAAACAAAGAATCAGCTCAGACCCTTCAGAGTTTACAAAGTATTTGAACTGATGTGTGAAAATCAGGTCAAGTTTTCTGTCTTAATGTTTGCTGCAAATTTTCACATTTTCGTGTAAATTGTTTAGTTCTGGAATGTTTCCCTGAATCCGCCTCAGTGCCGCCCTCTTCAGGTTGCAGGTGGAACTGCAGCTGAATTATTTACGTCACACAGCTCACGTATAAAACTATCTGACTCAAACTCTTAATCTTCATTTAGCTCAGAAAATGTTGTTCCCAGCATCTGGATGTAGCCGGGTGGTTGTTTATGGGGTGGCCTAGTCAAAGTTTGGCTTGACGCTTCATCTAGAACAAAACCAGTTATGCTTAAAAACCCTCAAATGTGTCTGAAATAAATAATTCTGCAAAGACGGGAGGGCCTTAGCAGTTAGCTTACAGCTAATGCTGGAACAAATGAGAACTTTCCTTCAGTAGTGGAGTCTAATGCAGTGAAAGCTAATCACAGTGTTATGAGCATTTTTCACAGTTTTCGGAAACATGCAATGAAAGTTAATAGTGACTGACTGCTAAGCATTAGCAGTTTGGCTAACTGCCCTCTCTTTGTCAAATACTTTTATTTCAACCACATTTGAGGGTTTTTAAGTGAAGCTGGTTTTGTTTTAGGTCATGCCTCATTTTTCATTTGGAATCAAGTCGAAGCTTTGACTAGGCCACTCCAAAAGCGACCATCTGGTCACAACCAGATGCTGGGGACAACATTTTCTGAGTCATGAGAATATTCAGAGTTGGTTTTATGCAAGCAGTGGCTGTGTGACCGAGTTATTTGCTTTCAGATGCAAAGGAGTCGTTAGCCGTTAGCATGCAGGCTCAAAGGCAAGTTCCCTGCTGAGGGCGGATCCTCAGGGTGTCATTACTTTGGGTCATGTCTGCCAGATTATTCCAGATTAAATGCGTTGAAACAGGAAGAACGGCTTGATCTGTGGGTCAGTGGAGGACTTCATGGTCCCGGTCAGAGACGCTCCCCTCTGACTGGGAGTCGACCTCTAACACCGGTTCTGATCCGGACGCAGCCTGAACCGGTACCTCTTCTCACACAACACACACACACACACACACACACACACACACACACACACACACACACACACACACACACACACACACACACACACACACACACACACACACACACACACACACACACACACCGGTCCTCTCACCAATAGCAGAGCAAATGAAGCAGGTCATCCTAAAGCTTAAAGCAGCTCTTTGTTCTGAGACGTTGTGAATGTTTGAGGAAAGCAACACAGAGACTGTAACACACACAACACACACACACACACACACTGCGCTCTGATTCATTCTGACGAACATGATCCTTGGATGCAGCGGTCACACACACACACACCGGTGTGCAGGTATGGCATGCATGATGACACACCTTCACACACACACACACACACACACACACACACACACACACACACACACACACACACACACACACCCGCGGAGCCTCTTACCGGTGTGAAGACAATGGAGACGCCTTCTGTTCATTTACAGCAGAGAATGAAACACTTTCACACACCTCTCTGTCTCCTTCCTCTGCCTCCCTCTCTCTCTCTCCTGCTTTGCTTTGTCTGCCTCGCTCGCCCGGCCACTCCCCCGGCTCCGCCCCCTCCTCCCCCCCTGGTCTCACCCCTGTCCTCCTTTCCTTCCTCTCTGGGTGGATCCTCCATGGAGATGCATGACAGCCTCTCCTCCACGTGTCTCCATGCGCCTGTCACTCGCATTGGTGCGCACTCAGCCATTCATCCCAGCAGCACACACACACACACACACACACACACACACACACACACACACACACACACACACACACACACACACACACACACACACACACACACACACACACACACACACACACACACACACACACACACACACATTTCCTTCCGCCTGCGAGCCTCTGGGCTCAGTGACAGGTGGGAGATGAAGCTGCAGAACATCCAGCTGGTCGCTGCTCACATCACTTCCTTCCTTTTGTCTCCTCCACTTCCTGCTCCGTGTCACCAGGAGCCTCCAGCTTCTCCTCTTCCTCCTCTTCCTCTCTCTTTCCTTCGTCTCTCACTTGATTTATTCAGGAATTTAACTGCAGCCAGCAGATACATCACATTCTAATATGATGCTTCTCCATGAACCAGAACCAGAACCAGAACCTGAACCAGAACCTGAACCAGAACCAGATCCTGAAAGGTCTGGAAGCTGATCCATCAGCAGCAGATTAAAGACTGTTCTGTCAGTGATGGATGGTAGAACTAGGTGGTGTAGAACTAGGTGGTGTAGAACCGGGTGGTGTAGAACTAGGTGGTGTAGAACTAGGTGGTGTAGAACCGGGTGGTGTAGAACCGGGTGGTGTAGAATTAGGTGGTGTAGAACCGGGTGGTGTAGAACTAGTGGTGTAGAACTAGGTGGTGTAGAACCGGGTGGTGTAGAACGGGTGGTGTAGAACTAGGTGGTGTAGAACCGGGTGGTGTCTATCTTCGTGGTTCTAGTCAGAAGATCCACTTTGGAACCGTCTTTATGTGGCGCTGAAGTTTCAGGTCAAAGTTCATCAAAACACCCAGATTTTCTGTCAACATGAAGTCATAATGTTGTACACAGTTATTAATGTTTCCACTTATGTTATTGAACAGATCAACATGACTTTGACTAGACCATGAACCTGTAAGCTTTGGGTCGTTGCTGCTGGGACCGCTGACCCCTGACCTCTGCCTGAATGACGCCTTGCCGCTGGGCCACCTGATCACGTTGAGACAACATGACGTATCGAACGAAGCGACGGTCAGACACTGTGTGCCTCTAACATCCACCAACCACAGATTCATCAACTGAATAGGTTAAAGGTCATTGTCTATTGATGAGGGTAGCAGGTATACAGGACATGAAGACAATAAATGAATAACCACAAAGGTAAACTACAGCTACACATAGAGGTGGTCTGAAAAGGGACGTGCAGTATCACAGGAAAGCCCGTAGAGGGCGCCGTAACACCATACATGAATTATCGGTCAAAAGCAAATTAAACAAATTAACAACACACACTGTTAGCAAAGGACTGACAGCCGACGGCGTCTGTCCTCACACTGAGCCACAGGAAGCACAGAAACTAGCTAGCTAAGCTACGAGCGGAACTGCAAAAAGGTGCATCGTGGGTAATGTAATGATGGTTTTCTCCAAGTTGTTTCAGCCAGAGAATATTATATATATAAAAAATACATATATATATATACATTACAACGGCTGAGTGAAGCACCACCAGAAAGTCTAATTGAAGATGTGAATGCGGCATTGAGAACGATCCCTACCAACACCATAACAGAAACCAATGAGCTGATATACAACTCAGCATCAGTGATCCTTGAGATGCTTGGCTATAAGAGCAATCATGAGACCCAATACCCACCATGGAAAAGACGGTTAGAGGCTAAGATCAAGATAACAAGGAGGGAAGTGAGCCAACTGTCAGAGCTCCAAAGGGGTGCAATGAAAAGATCAGTACACAAGAAGTACAGCCAGATGTCCATACCTGAAGCACTCGAAACTGCCAAACAAAGGCTCCAAGCCTTGGCCAGCCGCCTGAAGAGATACACAAGAGAGAATGAAGCCAGGAGGATTAACCGGCTCTTCCACACCCAACCAGCTAAAGTGTACTCTCAATGGCAGGGTACTAACAACAGAACAGACCCACCAAGGCTGGAGACTGAACAATACTGGAAAGGCATATGGGAAAGGGAGGCGACCCACAACAGCAATGCAAAGTGGCTGACCTCTCTACGAGAGGAACACAGCAACCTCCCTGAACAAGCCCCGGTAACCATCACTGTGGCAGATGTCCAAGAAAGAGTCTCGGGTATGAAAAACTGGACAGCACCAGGACCTGACATGATCCATGCCTACTGGCTAAAGAAATTCACTGCCCTCCATGAGCGACTGGCAGCTCAAATGAACCAGCTGCTACAAAATGGGATTCACCCTGAATGGTTAACTGAAGGTCGCACAATCCTGATACAGAAGGATCCCTCAAAGGGTTCAATCCCATCCAACTATCGGCCAATAACCTGTCTCTCTCAACGGACGATATACTCAGGGAATGTCTCAGGCAATGGGGAACAGAGGATGAGGGGCTAGAGGTTCCATCATGGGAGAACAAGCCCCTACATGGGACGTACCACCGACAAATAACTGAAGTGGCTGATATCAGGAAATCCTCATATCAAAAGCTCATATCAGGCATCATAGCAGCTAAGATAAGTGGTCACATGGATAAATACATGAGTACGGCACAGAAGGGCATCGGCTAAATAGCAGAGGAGCCAAACACCAACTCCTTGTAGACCACACAGTCGCCCGAGACTGCAAAACCCGACACACCAACCTGTGCACCGCTTGGATAGATTACAAGAAAGCCTATGACTCAATGCCACACACTTGGATCATTGAATGCTTAGAGATGTTCAACATCAATAGGACTCTAAGAGCCTTCATTGCAAACTTGATGGGGCTGTGGAAAACCATCCTTGAAGCCAACTGCAAACCACTTGCACAAGTGTCCATCAAATGTGGCATAAACCAAGGAGATGCTCTGTCCCCACTGCTGTTCTGCATAGGCCTGAACCCCCTCAGCCAAATCATCAACAAGACTGGCTACGGATACAGACTGAAGAATGGGGCCACAATCAGTCACCTCCTCTACATGGATGACATCAAGCTGTACGCTAAGAGTGAGCGAGACATCGACTCACTGATCCACACCACCAGGATATACAGCACTGACATTGGGATGTCATTCGGACTAGAAAAGTGTGGTCGGATGGTTACAAAGAGAGGGAAGGTCGTCCGCACAGAAGGGGTCTCACTCCCAGAAGGAACAATAGCAGACATTGAGGACAGCTACAAGTACCTGGGAATACCACAAACAAATGGCAACCTCGACGAGGTCACAAGGAAAGGAGCCACAGCCAAATACCTCCAACAAATAAGGCAAGTCCTGAGAAGCAGCTCAATGGCAGAACAAGATCAATAAACAGCTATGCCTTACCAGTAATCAGATACCCTGCCGGAATAATTAGCTGGCCAATGGAAGAGATAAAGGCCACGGATGTTAAGACTCGGAAGTTACTAACCATGCATGGAGGGTTCCACCCCAAATCCAGCACCCTGAGACTGTACACAAACCGTAAGGAAGGAGGCAGAGGACTAGTGAGTGTGAGAGCCACTGTCCAGGATGAAACATCCAAGATCCATAAATACATCAAGGACAAAGCCTCAACGGATGATATGCTCAGCGAATGTCTCAGGCAATGGGGAACAGAGGATGAGGGGCTAGAGGTTCCATCATGGGAGAACAAGCCCCTACATGGGATGTACCACCGACAAATAACTGAAGTGGCTGATATTTAGGAAATCCTACCAATGGCTGGACAAAGCTGGACTCAAGGACAGCACAGAGGCTCATCCTGGCTGCACAGGAACAGGCCCTAAACACCAGAGCAATAGAGGCTCAGATCTACCACACCAGACAAGACCCAAGGTGTAGGTTGTGCAAGGAGGCCCCTGAGACAGTCCAGCACATAACAGCAGGGTGCAAGATGCTGGCAGGGAAAGCGTACATGGAACGACATAACCAGGTGGCGGGCATAGTGTACAGGAACATCTGTGCAGAATATGGACTGGAAGCCCCGAGATCGAAGTGGGAAACACCCCCAAAGGTGGTGGAGAATGACGGAGCTAAGATCCTGTGGGACTTCCAGATCCAGACAGACAAGATGGTAATGGCGAACCAACCGGACATTGTGGTGGTGGATAAAGAACAGAGGAAAGCCGTTGTGGTGGATGTAGCTATACCAAGTGACTACAACATCAGGAAAAAGGAGCATGAGAAACTGGAGAAATACCAGGGCCTCAGGGAGGAACTGGAAAAGAACTGGAAGGTGAAGACCACAGTGGTGCCTGTGGTCATCGGGGCCTCGGGCAGAAACCCCCAAACTGGAGCAGCGGCTAAAACAGACCAGAACAACATCAGACATCTCAGTCCAGAAATGTGCAGTACTAGGCACAGCCAAGATACTGCGCAGAACCCTCAAGCTCCCAGGCCTCTGGTAGAGGACCCGAGTTCAGAGGATAAGAGAGAGAGGAGACCACCCGCAGAGGGTGAGAAGGGAATTTTTTTTTTATATTAATATATATATATATATATATATATAATACATTTTATATATATATATATATAAAAACGTGAATATTTTTCACACATGAACATGGAGCATTTTCCAGGTTTCAGATTTTGCTGATTGCTGAGTGTTTCTCGCTATGCAGACGATACGCAGCTTTAATCAAAGAATCCAAAAGAACTACAAGACTATCGTGGAAATAAAGATATAATACTTGATGTTTCATAAAACTAGAAATGTTGCCATCTGTCTCATCTTTTCTCTTTAGAAAAGATGTAAAGTTTATCTAAAACTAGGGCTGTATAATATCGATATCACGATATACGTATATCGATATTTTCTTTCCTAGAAAAAAATCGATATTCATCCTTAAGTATCGTAACGTCCAACTGTCACCTTGTTCACTCACTGCTGGTTTCACCAGGTCATCAGGCTTAGAGTGATTCCTTCAGATGTTCAGGTTAAAAAGGTATCAAACTATTCAGAGCAGGAACTTGGTTCACTTTATTTACTTTACTAATGCATGTCAGCTACAGTTTGGACTGTTTCAACTAAAAGAAACATGTTTTCTCACCACTTCTTTGATTCATTTTGTTCAGCTGTCCACTTTAAGTCTGTGTCCAACCAGAGCCAGGTATTGTGTAGTTGGTGCTTTTAATCCGTTTCAGTTAAATGAATTCAGTCCAACTTTATAACAGTCACAAAATGTCACCAAAATCACTCTGTCCCTCTAAAATCTCTCAGAAAATAGCAGAAGTGTATTGAATTGTATCGTTTGCTGAATATCGCAATATATATTGTATCATGGGCAGAATATCGTGTATCGTATTGTGAGATTATTGTATCACTACAGCCCTATCTAAAACATGGCAGTAAAATAAAGAACCTCGTCTGAAAATGCATCATAAACCCATTACCTAAAGTTATTGCAGAAAAATTTCATCTGATCATAAAACTTCATGTCCGCCAAGAAGACAGATAAAAAATGGTGGAAAAAGGAGAAGTTGCCAGATGAGTTAGTTAAAACTAATTTAAACTACCTGAGCCTGAGGGTCGCCTACCTGCGTAGAGGCAGCCAGGTCCCGGCCGAGCGCAGACAGAACAAAGGGCAAAGGTCGCAGACGTCTCGCACGCCAAACATCCCGGCTATTTTTCCACGCCTTTTATTTTCCGTTGGAGTCCGAAGCGGTTGCCATGTGAACCAACGACACACTCCTTCTTCTCCTCATTCACTTTCTGAGGATTTTTTGTCTCCAACACGAGTTTCGGCTCAGACATCATGGAGGTCAATGCTTCGCTGAAAATCTGTCTTTCCACTTCTAAAATGTGGTTTAAGAATGTTCATACCTAGAGGAACAATGACAAACAGTCCCGACTTTCTGTGACGCTTATTTCTAAAACATTCAGCAGATTTCAGGTGGCAGCAGGCAGATCACACCAGACGATGCCTCGATTTGGGAAGTGATGGATGCAGTTTGCTCTCTTTAAATTAACCCGTTTCCATGGTTTCCTTGGAGGTGATGATTGAGGAGCACAATGTTTCATCTTCCCGCTGCGTGTCCTTGGAGGAGTAATAAAAAAAATCAGTGCTGATGCTCCAGAAGGAGCGGCTGCCTTTCCACAGCGGCTTCAGGCGTTTCTCAGTCTGAGGCCGGCCAGGCTCCCAACGCAGAGCCACTTATCGGCTGAAAACACGCCGCCGGGTCAGCCGGTTCCTCAGCCACGCAGGCGGCCGAGAGGCAAAGAGGCTGTTCAGAAAATATATTTAAAATAAGCTCGTTTTAACATTTAACACGACTTGATTGAAATAGCCTAATTATAGTTTTAAAATGTATAACTTATTCTGGCCTATTGACCTTTATTTTACCTGTAGTTAAGGCAGATTGTTTGCCAAGATCTCTGATCTGCCCTCAGTAGCAATCAGTGGGAAGTTCCAGCTTTTCACACTGATCGGAAAGCCATAAACCAGCAGGAGTTCAGGAGAGGCTCTGCTTAGACCAGAGGTTCTTAACCTTCTTTGAGGTACCGAACCCCCCAGTTGCATATGCATTCACCAAACCCTTCTTATCCCCCCCGCCTCCACACATAAAATATTTGGCGGTATTCTGATATAGTAATGTAATTATATCAGTGTTACCACCCCAGGCCACTAGAGGCAGCACCAACCCCGAAAAGATGCGTCTAAGGAGCAGATTTAGACTATAGAATTTGGTAAAAACTGTGAGCTTTGCTGAAGTAAATAAAGACACAAGTTCAAATCCCTGCTGAGCTGAATCCCTGGAGCTCCTCCAATCAGGTTCCTCCTCAGCTCTGATTGGCTAAGCAATGTAACTGATCCTCTGATTGGCTAAGTAATGTAACTGATCCTCTGATTGCTAAGTAATGTAACGTGATCCTCTGATTGGTTAAGCAATGTAACTGATCCTCTGATTGGCTAAGTAATGTAACGTGATCCTCTGATTGGCTAAGCAATGTAACGCGATCCTCTGATTGGCTAAGCAATGTAACGTGATCCTCTGATTGGCTAAGCAATGTAACGCGATCCTCTGATTGGCTAAGCAATGTAACGTGATCCTCTGATTGGCTGAGCAATGTAACCTCATCCTCTACAGTAGTGATGGCAAAGCGGCGTCATCACGACTTTACACAAGTGAGTCTTTACCTCCGTGGCAGCAGAGGCTCCACCGAACCCCTGAGACCGACTCACTGAACCTCTGGGTTGGACCAAACCCAGGTTAAGAATCACTGCCTTAGACAATGGGGACAAATGGCTTTAGAGAAAGGGCCAGAGACAGGTCCTGGTTGGATGAGCAAAGATACGCCTTATTTGAATAAATTAAAGAAAAGAATATCAAACTTTCCACACAGAGTAACAGATCAAATTTTGTTCTTTGCAATTTCTCCAAAGACGTTCCTGCTTTCTGTTTGTCCTTTTCCTTTTCTCAGGTAAATCCATGTGTTGTTTGTGCTCTGAGGTTTCTGGTGTTTTGCGATGTGCTTTTCTGGTGATAGTATGAATCTGTCTTGAATAAATGCTGATTATTGTGACGCGGTCATCTCTGTGTATGCAATCATTGAATCTGGGAGCATAAGAGAAAATAACGAGCCAGAAGTTAATGATTTTCTTCTCTTAACAAGGCCGACGGAGGAAAACAAACCGAAACGTCATCCGGACGTAAAACGTTTGGTGAGAGAACGAAACGTTTTAAACTGCTTGTTTAAAATGTCTGTTAAAACCAACGTGGATAAATAAATAATAGGAATGAGGATCATCGTCACTCAGACATATTAGCCTTCATAACGTTTCCCCGTCTGTTTCCTCTTTCCTCAGCCTTCAAGTATTGATTACTTACTAATAATAATTTAATGTATAAATAATCTGGATATCGAAGGCGAAAATATGCGTTAGAGTATTTAGAAGGGAGGACAAATCGCCTCCAGGCTGGAACAGATTAATTACAGTGACACCAAACGAGACGAGGAACCTTCAGAAAATATCTTCAGGTAACGACATAATTAAGTCTCCATGCTGAGATAACGGCTCCTTCTGCAGCTGTGAGCATTTTAAAAACTGCTTTTCAGATGAAATATGATTTTTTAAAACGATTTCTTATTTGTTGCTTTTTCTGAGTTGCAGTAAATTATGGGTCAGACAATGACCACTTGTGTTAATATAATAATTATTCATTTAAATTCCTGCTGTTTTGCAAAATGCTGAGTGTTTGAGGCTAATGAGCCTGGAAATAAAGATTCATAATTAACTGCTTATTCCGTCACAGATAATCTCTTATAAATTATTAAATATTATCTGAGAAGCTGCGGAAATTTTTTATGGGTTTAATTTAAAAACTCTCCTTTTATCTGAATTTACCAGAGATATAATATTGTTTTTAAATTTATTATAGATTCATTTATTTCACGTTTCGTTTTAAGTGGGTTAGGTTTTATTTATTTTTAAACTCTTTCAAATGAAAAATGTTTCAGATTAAATCAATAGCCGTGTTATGATTATGCCATTATGTTGGATTATTCATTTTATTCAGATTAATAAAAACTAGTCATCATTTTTCTCTAGATTGAGATTTTTGGATTTTTTAAGTTTTCTCACTTGTGTTTAGGAAATTAACTTTAATTCAAATGAGCCCCAAAAATTATTTTACATATATATAAAATCATTAATTTATTTGGCTTTTTTGTACGTTCCAACACGTTCTTGGTCAGTCACATCTAATTTTAGCTTCTTCAAATGAACTACAATATTTTAGCTGCCTTTGTTTGTCACTGCTAACATCAAGTCCGTGTTATTGACAATGTAGGCTTATGGAAAGAATTGTTAATATTTAATAACTTAAATAATGTATTTATGAATGCAAACATAATCCATGGATTTTGGAAAAAGCTAAAACATGTTAGCATGAAGTTTGCAGGATTTTCCGCCTGCAATACGTAAATAAAACCAATTTAAAGATGTAAAACAGAGGACGTCCCCTCTGTCCTCAGGTTGTGTGAAGCCGTTAGTCAGAGATCTTTTAATCTGTGTGAGTCGCTACGCTAGAACAGATTAGCTCTGTTAGCTCGCAGATTAGCTTCAGTAGCTCTGCTAGCAGAAAAACTGATTTCACCAAAATGCAAACGGAGGTTCAGGTTCTCAGAACGAGGAAGAGACTCCAGCTCATCTCATCGGCTCAAACCTATTAGCTGCTTAGCTAGCAGCATGTTTCAACAGCTTCCTGTTTACCAGACAGTTCTGAGCAGAAGGTGGTAAAAACCATCAGTCCCCCTCAGCTGCAGCCATCAGGACTCCACTGGGCCTGGCCGAGTCAGAACCGGGTCACCGAGAGGAAGCAGGAAGAGTCTGAATATGAAGAGTCATCCATGAGCCTCTGATGTCACTTCCTGTGTCTCCATTAGATCATGAAGGAAGTCCACTCCACCGGTTAAAAGCCCAGCTAGCTCCAGCGTGAAGGTAAAGGTTCTGCTGTGGTTCTGATCCGACGTGGATCCTCCTCTGGCCTGCAGCGCTGCGCCTCCTGCCACCTCCTCCTGACCGCCCGCTAAGACTTTAATTAAATTAAAGTCTTCTGCCTCCTGCTGACCTCAGAAGAATCTCGTTAAACCCTCAACGTTTTAAAGTCATTTACTGAGAGCAAAGAATTGATTTGGTTTGTTTCAGACCTGATTTATGTCACTGTTCACACAGAAATGATCTCACAAAACTCTGCCCATTTCCACACAAAGCCCCCTTCGCTTCCCCACTCAGATCCTCGAGACTAGTGGCAGCAGCCATTAGGTGGAGCTGTGTGTCTGCTGCTGCAAACGGCATAACAGAGAAGCATTGTGCTGGAGTGTCAGAAAGAGGAGATGCTTCTTAAAGAGACAGAGGCCCAGTTTGAAGGCGTTAAATTACAAAATCAAATTTCTTTTAAGTCATGCATTTTTATAACAACTGAAGGAAACATAATTACTTTATTATGCTGTAAAATGGAAAATACATAATTGTACTTAACTGTCCTGTTTAGTTTTTTAATGTAGGAATATGAAGCTTGTTATTGAGTAAAATGTCTTCAACATGAGTTTATAGCCGCTTTTCCATAATGAAGTGCTTCAACTTAGATTTGGTCATAAATCTGCAAAATGAAACTGATTTTCTGATGGTTTTTGTAAAGCAGAGGACAGAAATGTACGCATCACCTTTAAATGTCCAAACTAAGAAACATTCACACAGCAGGTCTTGATGTTCAATTCCAAGTTATTTTGCTAAAATCCTATTTTTATTTTCTGTAGAGTGGTTGTCAATGGGGCTGCACAGTGGTGCAGTTGGTAGAGCTGCTGCCTTGCAGCAAGAAGGATCTGGGTTCGATTCTTGGTCCTTCTGCATGGAGTCTCCATGTTCTCCCTGTGCATGGTGGGTTTTCTCCAGGTACTCTGGTTTCCTCCCACAGTCCAAACACATGACCGTCAGGTTAACTGGCCTCTCCAAATTGTCCCAAGGCGCGAGCGTGTGTGCGTGTGTGAATCTGAGTCTGAGTGTGTGTGGTAGTTTGTCCTGTGTCTCTGTGCTGCCCTGTGACACAGAGAGATGCACAGTAAAAAAGCCAGTGTTAAATTAACACCCAATAGTGTCTATATGTGTCCAAGTCAGCAGGTGTTAAATTCAACAATACAGACATTAACATTTACAACGGTGTTAGTGTTAAAATATATTAAAAGTAACACCAGTGTAGTGTTGATCACAAAACATAATGTGGTGTTAAAAAAGTAAATAATTGACCCACAAAGTGCCAATATCGATCAAATTCAGTGGAAAATATTCAAAACAAGACACAGAAATGGAATGTTTAACTTTTCTTAAACCCATTTCAGTGTATAGACCAAAGTTAATTTAACAAAAAAAAAATGGGCGTCAAACTTTTAACACTTTCAAAAGTGTTACTTTAACACCAGCTGACTTGGACACATATACACACTTTGGGTGCTAATTCAACACTGGCATTTTTGCTGTGTGGTGACCTGTCCAGGTGACCCGGCCTCTCGCCCGGAACTGTAGTTGGAGAGGAACCAGCACCTCCTGACCCGCCGAGGGACAAGGGTGTGAAGAAAATGGATGGATGGATGTTAATGCTACTAAATAAATGCGACCCAATCGGACCCAAAGCGAGCAGCATGCAGAAGAAGACTTCTGTTTGCGGCAGATGACGGACGAGGGCGCTAGCCGGCGTTAGCCAGTGGGCGGAGCTAATGTCAGCGGCAGCTTCCTCCACTGGCTCCAGATGTTCATCCAGAGTTTGTAAAAAATGAATTACAGCAATTTGTTGGAATTATTTTCACTTTCCAGTGAAAATATTGACCTGAGAGTCGCAGCAAACTGGGAGGAAGTTGTGTTGAGGTGCTGATTGAAGCAGCCAATCAGACAGCAGCGTTTCCCCTAATCCCGCCCACTGAGTTTGATGAGTGAAGTTCAGTTTAAATGAATTTAAAACATGAATTGATTAAATCATTAAGTAACTAGCTGTTAGAATGAAATCAAACATTTAATTGAAACATATGAAATTAATCCTATATTTAAATAATTTTGCAGGATTTATGAAAATGAATATTTATTTATTGTGATTTATCACTCGCTTTATTATATGCAATAGACATTAGTCTATTAAGATAAAGGATAATTCATCATGATACAAACCAATGATATTAGAAACATGATCATAATGTCACTGATATTTAGAAATATGATCCAACTGACCAGCAGGACCTTCACAATAAAACAGACGTCACAGGAAATTCCTTTAGAATCAGTTTTTAATTCACCATTCACCACCTTCGTCATCCTCATCATCACAGAAACAACCACCTTCATCAGCGCAAACACTCTGCTTTTATCACTTCGAACCTCTATAATATATTATATTTCATCCATTATCATCTGTTTTTTAAATAATTTACATAAGAACAAAGTCAACAGACCAAAGAATGGATGATCTGAGTATTTACATGATGGGACACAGAAAGAGAAGAAAACGTCTTGAGGTTGGAAATAAAACCTGTAAGGAGGAAGAGGAGACGAGGAAGAAGCATCAGAGCAGAGAGGAAGGAGCCAACAGGAGAGCCTTGGTGCTGCAGCAGCAAAGAAAATCATTTTATGATGACAAACCCTCAGCTGAGCCTTTTTTAGATTCCCGATTTTATTTTCCATCAACATGGTTGACTTTTTCGCTTCATTAAAACAAGAAAACTGATGAGCAGAAAAGTCAGTTTTCTTTAAAACAGTGTTTTCATCCAACTGTCTTTGGAGTTTAGAGCTAACATATATAATAAAATAATTATGTGCGTTTCCATTTCACCAGATATCGACGCTACAAACTAGCAGGGGCCAAACATCTAGAAATGGAGAATCTGCTCCAAACTGAAGGTCTGGACTGAACCCATTCAGAGTTTCATGCCTGTGAGGTTTGGACCTCCAGCCTGCAGCGCCCCCCGCAGGCGAACGGACGGTCCTCCCCTCCAGGCTGCAGGAGGTCTGAACCTACTCACCACGTGTGTTTCCAAAAAACACCGAAAGCGAGGGAAAAGTTACTTTGAATGCCGACGTTTTCACCAACCTTTTCTTAAAAACGAGCAGAAAAACATCGACCGAAACACGGCAGGTGATTCAGCTCACCCATCAGGATCAGGTCAGATAAACGCATGTCAGACGTTTCTATTTGTGACTTCATTCTTCATCAATCATCCGTCTGATCCACAGAGATTGGACAGATCATTATGGGTGAAATGAGTTCAGGTCTCTCTGACCAACCTGCTGAACACGTCATCAAACCGGCCGCCATGTCGTCCAGGAGACAAACACTCCATCATGACCTGCGTTCACTGCTGGTTCTTCACAGCACTACCGTCATTAACCAACATGTTAATCTGTCAAAGACCCAAAAAACATGTCTGAAAAGGGAAAAAATAGGAAATAATCAGGGAGCAAATAGTATTTAGAAATGAAGTTATGCTTCTTCTTCTCCTGCTTTCATTGATCTCAAACTTTTCTCCCTCAGAGGATTTTAAATCCACTGGACAGTAAAATTCACCTTCTCCTCCACTCATAGTCAGAGTTTTATAAAAATTAATAACTCTCCCTTTTAATCTGCCCTGAGCGCTGCTTTAGACATGCCGAACCCATAGGGGGCAGCACAGTGCAAAGCTAAAACCCATGTCAGCCAATCAGATTGCTTCAAAACAACCACAACTTCCTGTTGGGAATCAAACGTCACCAGGAGCTTCTTTTGTGTGGACGGGTTGAACCACTTTTAGATAAAATGACAATATAAAGTTAATAAGACGTGGATATATTGTCATCGCAGACAGAAATGCCTGAGACCCCAAAATCTGGTATTTTATAAAGTTCTTAATGATATAAAGTCTAATTTGAGTCAATTGTAGACCAAAACGCATAAAAATCTTTCCATCTTCTCAGATGTAACAGGGCCTTTTTTAATGAATCAGCATGTCCAGAGGTCCAGTGTTTGGAGATCCCTCCAAACACTGGACCTCTGCTGACAACATCGCATCAGAATGGCTACGTCTCGTCTTTTTTAACCCACGGGTAAAATTTAGTAACAAAGAAGACATTCAAATGCTTTGCTAGCGCGTTTGATCAACCACATTAACGAGACTTAATGTCAGCAGACGTATTTTCACTTTCCACAGTTTTTGTTGTTTAAACTGTTGACTTTTCTGACTGTTCAGCAAAAATCTGCCCAGCAGGAAATTCCATCAGTGTTCAGAAGAGGAATTTCGCCTCTTTCTATGCCAAACAGCTGCAGAGATGAAATCCTGTCATGAAGACTGAAAGAACATCCCACAGTTTCATTATGCCATATTTCATAGGGCATGAACTTGTGAAAATGTATCATGACTAATTTGTCCTTCTGCAAGCAGGAAAGCGGTTATATAAGCGCTGCAGAGATCAGCAACGCCAATCTGCAGTTTAAATCCGACCGATTTATAAAATCACGTTAAAATCTCGATTTAACCAAGCTGGAGAAAAAAATTCAGGTGTCTATGGACAATTTCAGCTGCTTCATTTTGTTTTCCACCAACGGGTCCTTCATGAGATGACATTATAAAAATTATAAAATTATACATTATAAAAAGAAAAATAAGATAAAAAAATAGAGAAAAAGTGATTTAATATCATTACTAATATTTGGATATCTAATCTTTCAAACTAAATGTCAGCATGCCACAAACAACAGCAGAAATAAGATCACTGCAAACAATGCTAAATTCCTAAACAACTGAAGAACCTAAAAGCATTAAATGCTAAGCTAACAATGCTAATTCTAACTGCAAACATTTTACTCATCACTGCAGGAAAAAAACTATTTTGCTACTTTCACAAATACTGAAACTATGACCTTATCTGATGTGATGTGAAATAATTTATTGATACTGTGTTTGCCACTAAAAGTCAGCAACGTTTCTAGTATGCTAACACTGCTAAATGCTAACAATAGCAGCAGAAATGCATAAAACCAGGAAATGCTCAGCTAAGACTTCGGTTGCTAACATCAAAGATTCTCAAAGCAACTGTTTAAGATAAATATAATGTATACTATGAATATTACCAAGTGCAAATATGACAAAAGCAGCAAAAGTGGTTAAAAGTGTGAATTGCTAGCCTTACATTTCCGGTGCTAACTGTAGGATTTTCACTCATCAGAGAAGGACCAGCAAATCTGAGCTGGTCCTCAAATTTGCTGAAATTATACAAGATAATTTTAAGTAAATTATTTTATATAATCCTTAAAGAATGCAACAATTAACTAGAACAACAGTTTGCTTATAAACAAAGCTAAGTGTTAAACTAGGGACCAAATTATTTTAATGCCAACTGCAGACATCACTGAAGGGAAAGAATCTTTTGTCTACACAAAAGATTTAATGTTGACACTGTATATTGTTCTTACACTAAATTGATGAACAAAGCGGAACTAATGCTAAACCCTGATACACTGCAGCAGCAGTAAACTTCAACCAGGAAACGCTACGCTAACTAGGCTTCTGATACCGACTGAAAACATTTTATTCCTAAATATTTAAGACGTGTTGCTACTTTCACATGTATGCATATACAACAACACTGTATGCCACGGAAAAATAACAAGATTATTATTAGCTTGTAGCAAGGCTAAATGCTAATATGTAACAGACAGTAGTTGAAAGCAGAACATGCAAGCTAACTGTTCTGATGCTAACTCCAGACAACTCACATAATTAATTAAAATCAAACTTATAGGTATTGACACAAAATAATTTAATAACTTCAGCATATAATAAAAATTGTTTTTTATTATATGCTGAAAACATTTTATTCCTAAATATTTAAGACGTGTTGCTACTTTCACATGTATGCATATACAACAACACTGTATGCCACGGAAAATTAACAAGATTATTATTAGCTTGCTAGCAAGGCTAAATGCTAATATGTAACAGGACAGGTAGTTGAAAGCAGAACATGCAAGGCTAACTGTTCTGATGCTAACTCCAGACAACTCACATAATTAATTAAAATCAAACTTATAGGTATTGACACAAATATTTAATAACTTCAGCATATAATAAAAATTGTTTTGACGAGTAGCACAAAGCAAACTTGCTAACTATGATAAATGCTAATACAAAACAGGATAAGTAAGAAGGAAATGCTAGGCTAATGGCTAGCATTTGTACTGTAGAAAACTCAGCATGATTTTATTACTACAGCCACACATTCTGAAGCTGTGATTAACTTTTTATATTCAAAGTATAATAAAATGTTGGCCACAATTAACAGGAACTATGTCAACTAGCCAACAATGCTAATAGCAGCACAAAAGTAGAACAGTAAAATTACCTGTAATATTGGATATTTAGTTATATTTTTGTGTCATTGTCAAAAGAAAAATGGTACAATAACTCAAAATGATTATAATTTTCAATTTCCAAACATATGTAAAGTGTATCAGTGAATTTATTTTTTTAAATTGATCCTTACTTAATGAAGTCCTGCCAAACGGCAGGGAATCACAGCAGCAAGTATGAATTCAGTTTTAATTTAACTTACCTGGATAAAGTAGGTTAAATACATAAAATCAAAATAATGCAATGATTGTCAGACCTGTTTAAGCCACTTGATAGATGTATAGATGCATAAAGATAGAATAGAAACACCCTTTATTGCCCCACACTGGGGGAATTCCTGACCGGTAGAACTGAGAAACGAGACGATTAGAAAAATTACATTTTTAAATTGGTAAAACCTATAATGCTACATTTAATAAATTGATCAACCAATATAGTTCAGTGCAGTTGGAAGTTTAAGTTAATAAAAACCCAATAAAACAAATATAGGAACATTAAAACTAACGGATTCACATGTCCTGGGAGTGTCGGTTCTGAAAACGGTTTGGTTTTCATTGAATTCAAACGTTTTAAAAAATGTACTCTACACTGAAGCAGAGGATCGTTTGAGTTATTTAAGACAAAGGATGAGAAAAAACTCAAGAGTTTAACAAAAAGATGACAGACGGTTGTCTTTAGGAAGGGGAAGACCAAAGGCTCTTCTGCTGCTCCTTCATCATGCCCTCTTTTCTGCTTCCTCTCTTTCAGAGTGTTTGTGTTCACAGCGGTCAAGGCAATACTGTCACGCAAAATTCATGTTTCCAGTCCCGCATGCAGACCAAGCTTTACCTTCCTGAACTCATTCTGACGTATTCTCAACCAACCAAACCTCAACTGAGGAACGATCAGATCTCAGCTGGTACGACATCCTGGTTTTCTACAGGAAATCCTGCCGCCATGTTGGTTTTAGGGAGGAGACACTTTATCCTTCAACTTTTACAAAAAGCCATAGATGTTCAGTGGTGGGCACCGCTAATAAAAAGCTAGCTGTGCTAACGCTAACGCAACAATCATAAACCTAAGTAAAACATTATACCATCATGGTATTTAGCGAAAGCTAATGCTAATATGCTAAATTCTACCAGGTAATGTCCACCATCAGTGGTGGGAATCGTTAACTAAAAGGTTAGCTGAACTAACCCAACAGTAGATTAAATTTAAACTGATTACTGTAAAACTACAGCAATGCATTCTGGGTACAGAATCAAAAGCATTTGATTCACCAAATCAGTGGAGGAGAATGTGAGGATTGTTGTGAAGAATATTCTGCATGGATATGAAACTTATCCTCAATAAAATGTTGAAAACTGCTTCAACAAATTCTGCTGGTTTATTTGGAATAGAAAAATATGATCTTAGTGAACTTTAATGTTAACTTTTTATTATCTAAACACATTTAGACCTCCAAAATCCTAATTTTCAGATTTTATCTTCAATTAAAGTCTGAATTGTCCTAAAAATCAAATTTAAATGGTTAAACATTTTAAATATGTCTGTCTTTAAAAGACTATAGCCCCCAAGCATGCTAAGCTTAAAATTAGCTCAGCTATTAGCGCTTTAGCTGAAGTGTGCCCACCGCTGCTGTCAGGAACTTTAACCTTTAAGCTCCTGTTTGTTTTATTTTTAATTTCTCTAAGTGTTTTATTGCCCAACTTTCTGATGACTCATTCACGTCTGGGAATGTTAGCAGCCTATTCAACCCTCCCAGATTCTTGGCCAGCAGCAGTTGCTGCCATTTCTTCTTCTTCTCTGTGAGCTTGGTCTGCACATCACCGTCAATCCCAGCTTGCTTTGCTACGTGGTTTAATGACAGTATAGTCCTGTGCGTGTAAACACTGATCCAGATGTGAGTCAGGCGACGGCTGCAGCTGCTGTGTGTGTGTGTGTGTGTGTGTGTGTGTGTGTGTGTGTGTGTGCTGTACAGGTTAGGCACTGGGGTTCTCCCTAAAGCTGCCAACAGGGGGAAGCACGCCAAGCGTTTATGCATCTCCAACAATCTGCTGCTTCAGGCTGGAGGTGGAATGGAGTGAAAATCCAGTCTCTTAGTTTCACCTAAAGATCCAGAATCCTGGACGTTTCTGGCAAATTTATGTTCCTCCAAACATCAACACAGACCCTCAATCTGCTTAGAAACCGTCAAACACTGGAGGAGTTCTAAGGAGAACCCGGCTGCCTGATAGAGGAGCAGACAGTCGACATCATGGATCCGGTCGCCGCCGGCGGAGCGGGTCGGGTTTCCAGAGCGGGCAGAGCTGCTCAGGCTGTTCGTGAACTCTCCTGCTCTCCCGCAGCGCCGCCTGCTGGCCGCTGGGGGGCAGACGGCCCTGGTGGGGGGGGTCATGGCTTCATGCTGGGGCGGGGAGGAGCGGTTTCTCTCAGAGCGTCCGTGGAGCTCGGACCGGAGCTCACCGTCTCTATCTGAGCCGCAGGTTTTACATTAGCAGCTGGGTCGTCGTTTGCTCTTTTATGTCTCGTAGCTTCAGGTTTTCTGAGCAAACAAGCCTTTAAGGTGAAAAACGTATTCAGGGATCCCCGTTTTTTTAAACTTCAAAGATCTTTTTCCTGCTCAAAAGTCGTCTTGTTATTGGCGACTGAAGGACGCAGAAGGGATGGCGAATACCACGGCGGAGGGAGGACGGGGGCTCGTTACGCAGGGTCTCACGGTCGCCCCTGGTTACCTAGAGGAGGGGCTACTGCACTCGGAGGCGGGGCAACAGAACTGATGGGCGATGTCATCGTCTTCGTCCTCTCTGAGAGACAGACCAGCACACAGACAGAGAGGAAGAGTAAAAAGAGGGCAGAATGGCTTTCATTTGGATGTGCAGTACCACCGTCAGCCACCAGATGTCACTGTTTGCTCATCTGTGACTACAAGCAGAGGTGAAGCAGTGCCCCCTGGGGGCCTAAGTGAGTCAGAAACAGAAACTACCAGAGCCAGAGGTCAACAAAGTCACTTCTGAGCCTGAAAGTTTCCACCGAGGCAGAGAGGACAGGAAGGAAGGATGAATGGATGACGATGGAGGGAAAGCAGAGCTATTTTTAGGACCAGTAGCTCACATTAATGCAAATGTAATGCCTAAAAGTGCAAATCAGTGCAATAATCGCTGCGGCTGTGATTTTTAAGCGGGGCTGTAATCCATCACTTTGATCCCATTCAGCAGTTTTAACTTCCCTCGTCTCATTTAAATAATCTGACGACTTTTACAGATTGTAAATCAGCCGTACAAGGAGATCTACGGTTTGAAACGAGAGCTAAAGAGCCCAGAATTAGGTTTGGTCATTTTAGCTAAATGTCTTTTTAAAAAGCTGACGGCCCGATATTTCATGACAAAGTCCCTTAAAACGAACTAAAACCGGTCAGATGATCCATCAGCGCCGCTTTCAGGAAACCAGTTTCTGAATAAAGCAGAGAATCTGAATCTGTGTTCACTGTCATCAGTGAGACGTTTACCGCAAAACTGGGCAAAGTTCAGAGGTTTGGAAATTCATCGCAGTAGAAGAACAAACTGCGAGGATTGAAGACGGATTAAAATATTAATCCGTCTATAATGAGGCTCCGGTTCCAGTGTCTTAGTAGCAGATTCATCACACACAGACTGATAAAGTGTTTATTTCTGTTTAATGTGATGATTCTCTATAAAAACAAACATTTTATCAGAAATGTTAATATTACCTCTGATAAGCCCACTGGGATGTCCTTATTCTGGTCTCATGACGGCCAGAACAGAAAGGGTTAAACTGAGATTGTGCTGAATATTTCCAGTGGACTGAGGTGATGTGGATTAATGTGACCTAGAAAATAAATGTGACCTGTTCTAATCAATTCAATAAACTAGGAAAGACTGCTGACCTGACAACTGTCCAGAAAAGGTCACTGCCACAAATGTAGCTGCTCAGAATGCTGCATTAGTGGAAGGTTTGGTGGAAGGAAAACGTTTGTCAGAGAGAGAGGAGTCCACCCCAAAAAAACAATATGCAGTTAAAACAGAGAATTTAAAGAGACAGTAACGTAAATTAGTTTTATTCTGCAGTATTTAGCCTAAAATGCTCTCAGTGCTGCCCTCTGTTGGTACAGTTAAACTGTACAGCTAACTGTACAGTTTAACTGTACAGTTTGGTTGCCGTCTGCGTCTCAGGCCCGGTATAGACATACTCCCCCTAGTGGTCAGGAGCTGGAACAGCGAGTATTGATCGATTTGTTTGGACTGGGCCTACTCTGCTCCGACTGCGGAGCTTAGGAAGGGGCGGGGCTCCACTGCTGCAGAGTGATTGGTCCATTCATGTGACGTCATCATAAAAGTGTCCAATGAAAACAGAGAAAAGTCATTAGATTTGTCGCTAGTTTGTTAGTCTCAGAAATCACTAAATACGGGAGCAAATGTCGTTACGATGTTTCAGATCACCCCGCCCCCCACAGTTAGCCACGCCCCCCACAGTTAGCCACGCCCCCAGTGGCCAGGCCCCGCCCACTTTGGTGGAACGTTCCAACATTTACTTCCCTTCCTGGTGGACCTGAATCAGGTGTGGAGACTTCATGATGGCCGCCGTAAACTTAAACCTGGAAGCCATTTTGGAATCGATGTAGCTGAAGCTGAGGGTCGTCTGGACGCATCAGGCTTTCACTTCCTGGATGATTTCTTCAGATGTGTTTTCACTAACAATGTCGTCTCTGGATAATCTGGATAAACATTTGGATCAGCAGCATTTTCCTCTGTTCTGCTGCCGAAGCTCAGATTTCTCACCAGAACCGGTTCAGGTCCGGGACAGGAAACCTCCTCCTGAGGCGTTTACTGCATGTAATGATTAAAATCGGAAGCTTCTGAATATCGTCAACCAGGATGCTCCGTCTTTAGAAAACAGAAATAATTTGGGAATTAAAATATCTGGCCGAATTGAAAACAAATAATATTCCCTGTAGTTTTCTGAGAGAGAAAAAAAAACATATTTTCTTTAGCTGTACCAATAAAATATCACTTAAAATGCACCACTAAGTGTTTAAATATTAATTTATTAGAATTACTGACATAATTAAATGACCACAGATGGAATCTGAGCATTTTTAAATTCAGCAAATGGACCAGAAATTAAATTAAATATCAACAAACTTTAGTTTTTTTCCTGTGAACATATTTTTATTGATCATATAATTCAACAAATTTCAATTACAAAAGTAAATTCATGTAAAAGGAAAACAATTCTATAAAAACAGGAAGCCACTCTCGAGTAGGCGGGGCTAAAAGCTGAGGCGTCTCTTCTGATTGGCTGATAGATGACATCACTGAAATATGAATTTATCTCATCTACATCCATCATGATTTTTAATATCTTTTCACATGATCTTATTCAACTGGTGACAAATCCAGCAACGTTTTCTGGTTTAATTGGAGACTTTGGCGACTCGCCAGTCACTCCGCAGCAAACGGGACGTGAAAACGATTCTGTTCTTCAGACACCAAAGCAAAAACCCGATTCAAGAAGATGCCTTCAGGCATTTTGACGTCAGCAGATTCTGAAATTCAACTCGTCACTTTTAGATAAGTATTAAGAAAACCATCATGAAATGCTACAAAGTAAAAGAAGCTCATCCAGAGAATCTGAACTTCGTGAACTTGAAGAAATTCTTATTTATTCTCTTCTGACAAACGGTGACAAAAAATCCAGCATGACTGGAAGTTAAAGATCCAGGAACCGACTTTTAGTCCAGATTTTTGTAAAAATACACGTGAAAGTTTAGTGAATTTAAAAGACGATGAAGTAAAATAACCTTACGGTTTAGTTTTACAGTGCATGAAGTTAATCCAGAAACTGGACCTGCTGAGGGATCAGGAGTTAAAACAAAGATGTAATAAAGTATTTCAACGTCGCGTCCAAACTAACCAAATCAGGAAATGTAATTAAAGATTTTAGTTTCTGTGTTTCAATCTGATGTTTTTGTTATTTTTCTTCAGTTTTGATGGGTTTGGATTTGATGAGTTACGGGTCAGTTTGACGAAGCGTTGATGGAGGAGATGAGGCGAGCGAGTGAGGAGAGAGAGAGATGAGGAGGATGATGATGTTTTGGGGGAAAAAGGTGGATGAGGAGAGAGTTAGTAGCTGAAGAGGCTGCTTCACCTTTAACGCTGAGTGAGTGAGTGAGTGAGTGAGTGAGTGAGTGAGTGAGTGAGTGAGTGAGGCTGATGCAGATTGTCATCATTATTACTGTTAATGCTGCGGGGATCGGAGGAAGGCGCCGCTCAGAGCGAATTTCTGGACAGATGTTACGTTTCACTGAGATGAGGACAGAAAACTGAAATTAATGAGATATTTAAGTTTTTACCCATCTGAAGCAGATTAACTCGCAGTCAAAATAAAATGTCAAGATGTAGAAAAATATTTATTGCATACTTTACAAATAATTAAATAAAAGGGAAAAAAACTTCTTTGAAATAAATAAATGTAAAAATAAATGTTCTGAAAGTTAATTGATAATAAATTGACAAGTATGAAAGGGGCAGGACATTAAAAGATGCATCTTCTACCTGCTCCTTTTCGAACAGAAAATATAAAATTTGCATGTCACATGGGCAAAATAATTTGTTTTGCATTTTATTTCTAAGGTTTGTTTCATTCTTTTTTCGTTCCTTTTTCTTTTTTGATTGTTTTTAATGTCGTTCGAAATAAATAAATAAAATGAATTTTAAAAATGTTTAAAAAGTCAAAGAAATAAAATTCAGTTTATAATAAAATTTGAATAAAATATGAATATATAGCAGCTTATTATACGTCAGATTTTGTCCTGATGTAAAAAACAAACATTTGATCTTTTGTATAAATAATAAACGACTGAAAGCAATCTGCTGCGTTTCCATAGTTACAATAAACTTCAGATTGACTAGTGTTGGCAAAACTGAATTAAATGAAAAGAAATATATCACATTAATTAGATGACTATTGAAATGATCTCATTTAATTTATCTGGAGTTTACAGACTCTAAAAAGTTCATTTTCAGAGCAGCAAATAGAACAAAACTGCCCAAAAGTTAACACAGAGTTAAAGAAATGTGTAAATATGTGCGTAAACTCCTCAAGTGTCAGTTTTAGCTTCACCTGGTTCAGATTCTGTAAAAAAATATTTTAATTATGTATATTTTAACACATAATCCTCAGATCAGCCTCATTAATGTCCAGTGGAGAAGAAACATCTGAGTTTTCACATGTTGATATTAGAAATATTATTTTAGCAGAAGATTCTTCATTTATTAAAATGTTTATCTTCTTATTTCAAAAACAAAAATAGAATTAAATTCATAGTTTTTTTCATTTTTAATATTAGCTTAGAAGTGAAAAATCTGGTGAATGAGCCAACGTTCACCAGGTTGTATATAATAATGACATCTGGGAATCGTTCCCTTACGATCCTCGTCGCCTTGGTGGCTAAATTCGCTCTAAACGAAGCTCACGACTTCCCTCTGGGCTCCCGACGGGTCAGGAAGGAGCCGGCGGTGGGTGGAGGCAGAGCGGGTGAGGCAGGGTGAGGTGGAGAGGCAGGGGGAGGTGGAGGGGACTCTGGGGCCCTTACCTTGCCTGCTCGTGGTGCTTGGCGGGGGGCAGGGCGCAGGGAGGCTTGGGCAGGCGGAGGCGCGCGGGGCAGCAGTACTGATGGTAGGTGGCGTGGCTGTTAGGAGGTAGACTGGAGGAGTAGAGAGAGGAGGAGGAGGAGGAGGTGGAGGAAGGAGTGGTGATGCTAGTAGGGTTGTTGAAGGTACGACAAGAGGTGGTGGTAGTAGAACAGGTGGAGGAGGAGGAATAAGACCTGACAGAGAGGGATAGAAAGAGAGAGAGAAAGATAGAGAGGGAAAAAAGAGAGAAAAATAAAGTCAAGAGAGGAACAGAGAAAGGTAGACAACAAGAACAAGAACAGACAGGCACACAGAAACAGACAGCATTAGCACGGTTAGCACGCTGTCGGCAAGCAAAAAGCACACTGTCATCTATTAGCACTAGCTTAGCACACAGAATAACAGCCGCGTAGCATTAGCACACAGTTAGCTACAACTAAACAGTCTTAGCTAACAGTTAGCACACTACGTCTTACACAGTAAAAATGCCAGTGTTGAATTAACACCCAGAAGTGTCTATATGTGTCCAAGTCAGCTGGTGTTAAAGTAACACTTTTGAAATGTTAAAGGTTTGACACCCATTTTTTGTTAAATTAACATTGGTCTATATACTGAAATGGGTTTAAGAAAAGCTAAACTTTCCATTTCTGTGTATTGTTTTGAATATTTTTCACTGGATAATTGACATATAATTTACACTTTGTGGGTCAATTATTTTGTGATCAACACTACACTGGTGTTACTTTTAATATATTTTAACACCAACACCATTGTAAATGTTAATGTGACTCTCTGTGTTGTTGAATTTAACACCAGCTGACTTGGACACATATAGACACTATTGGGTGTTAATTCAACACTGGGATTTTTACTGTGTACCAGGTTAGCATTACCTTAGCAAACAAAATCAATCACAGTTAGTACGGAGTCTTTAAATACTTGCAGAGCCGTGAAAAAGTATTTACTCCCTAAAAGATTTTTATGTCAAACCTTCAAGTTTCAGATCATCAAACTGCTTTTAGTGACAGCAATAATCTGAGGGAAACAGCAGCTGCCATCATTGGTGGCAGTGAATTATCTAAATGTTTATAAGCAGTTGTGGCAGTTTTCCAGGCCCAGACCATCACACCTCCACCACCATGTCTGACTGCTGCTATGACTTTCATTTTTTCATAAAACAGGACATATTTTTCTAAAATGTGTCCGTTTCTCTCGTCGGTCCAGCACAGAACTTTGTAACTTTTAAAGGCGAGACGTGCCGCTGTGCTTTGGGTCAGAGGCGGTTTTGGTCGTGGAACTGTCCCATCATGTCATCAATCAGGCTTCATGTAAAACATGAGCCGGGTGAAGATGGACCACTTAAATGTGGCTCACACCAGAAATCAGATTAATTTGAAAGGCAGGTTTGACTAGCCTCGTTTTCTACACATGAAATCTTTCTTCATTCTGTTAATAAATGAAATAATCTACAACTGCTTAATCAAAGTGAAATATTGCTAAATTTGTTTGACGATCTGAAACAGTAAAGTGTGAAGGAATCTGCAGGGATTCAAACACTTTGTCACAGCAACGCATCGCTAACATTTAGCATTAGCATACAATCACAGGTGTTAGCTTAACAGAGTATTAGCTCATGGTTAGCACACAGTCAGTCTCGGCCATTAGCACTAGCAGTTAGCATCAAAGCAGTACATGTAAACTGTACAGTGAGTCAGGAGGGGGAGGATGAAGCACAGATAAAAGTTTTGTTTTGTTTTTAGCTCAACCGCTAACGTTCCGATCACTGAGGATTGGTTCTTTATGTCGTTTCCTCATCAAATGTTGCTCATGTTCAGCAGTTTAAACCTGATTTATCCTTAAATCATAAAGGTTTACAGACTGGTTAGGGTCAAGATTTCAACTAGATGAGTGGAAATTTCACAAACTACACAATAAAAAAAATGACTTGTGTTCGACGTCGGGTCAAACAGGCAGATGGCAATGTTGGTGTTGGGATTATAAAATACATTTAGATTATCTAGATTAATGTGGATTATACACCATGCATCCTGCTTTCTATGTTTAACAAAAATGTGATATTTATTGACTTTTTTTACTGTAAAGTTTTCTAACTGTGACGCTATAAACCAGTCGCCTATTGGTGACAAATTAAGAAAATGCATCAAATCAGCCCAGAATTAATAACAAAAAACTAAACATCCAGCCTCAGACAGCTGCAGGATGGGACCGACCCGACCCAGATAAACTGCTAATGCTGCATTTAACCCACTGCTGGACGCTCAGGTAACGCCTGTAGCACTGCAGGTTCCCCCAGTATGGAGGCCGTTCCAGTTTCACGTCACAAATACAGGAAAATTCACCGACTGAAGCTGCGCAGTGAAAATGTGTTTCATTCTCAGGTAAATATCCTGGTTTCCCTTTGAAAAAACATCTGAACCAGATCTAAACATTGTCAAGTCTGATCTGACAGCTGAAGTTCAAAAGACCTGAAAACATTTTTACATCATCAGATCATCAATCTCAATAAATCATCAACAATTTGGGGAGATTGTGAAGAAATAAAATACATCAAACATGTTTTAAAAATTCCCCAGACCTGTGGAGCCGAAAAGCCGCTGAGTGTTTCGGTTATTACTGTGGTTTGTAGCAAAACAAAAAAATAATCAATCATCAATCAATCAATCAATCAATCAATCAATCATCAATCAATCAATCAATCAATAAATCATCATCATCAATCAATCAATCATCAATCAATCAATCAATCATCATTCAATCATCAATCAATCATCAATCAATATCAATCAATCAATCAATCAATAATCAATCAATCAATCATATCAATAATTTGCATAATATTTCCAATAAATCAGTCGTGAATCTTTAAGAAATATGCTAATGTCCATAAAAACTCTGGTATTTTCCAGTGGATTGTAGGAAAACGCATCATAAATTCTGGAAAAGTTTCCTGGAATCTTCCTGAAAATTTCCATAAAAGTTGCAGAGAAGTTTATTCTGTGTGATAAAGTGTTAGCTATTGTTCTTATGGTTCTACTGACATTAACGCGACCCAGAAGTTTAAAGTGTTTAAAACACAGGCAGGAAAATTACAAACAGAAAACATTCATGGTTTCTATCAGCCCAGATTAATTTGAGCTGATTTAATCTCACTAACTGCGTTTCCATTATTCATGAAATTGTGCAAATTGAAATGATGATGATTTGCTTAATTTAAACAAGGCAATTTAAAGCAACAGATGCTTTTTGGTGAAAGGTTTCTGCGCTGGGATGTGGTGGTTTTTTAGTTATTAATAGATGCATTTTGCAAAACTGCAATGGAAAAACTTTTGTCACATAATTCAAGTGATCAATGTTAATACCGATTAAAACGAAAAGGACGAATCATTGCGGTTTAGAAATGTAGTTTCTTCAGGACACAGAAAAGATTTGAGAACATTTGAAACTAAACTAACGAGGCCTTGGTGCCACCAGTCAGTGGATCTCTAGACATTTTAATGGTGACCAACGTTTACGCTGCCAACAAACTTTACTGAGTCCAAGGAATATTCAGAAGAAGAGTTTCCCTCAAGCAAAGAACCAGGAGGTTTGAGAAAACTGAGAAAGTTTCTTCCATTAAAACAGTGAGGAATGCTGCTTCCACTGCAAGACTCCACTACTGAAGAAAAATCACTTAACAGCAGAGCAAACCAATTAGACACTGAAAGAAACTGAAACTTTGTTTCTTTCCAAATCACCAGAAAACCAACAGAGAAGCTTCGACTTGAAGCGTTTGAAGGAAAGATTAAAATGTTCCTGCTACGAATCAAAAGTAGAAACAAGAGGATTTTTCAGCCAGACATGAAACCCGAACAGAAAGCAACGGGTTTCAGAGGGAGCAGAGGTCAAAGGTCAGCCCGGTCAGACATCCAACCACAAAGCTACAACAAGAGCCGAATCTTGAAATCTGAAAATGTTTGTGACACGTCAGAATCTCACCTGAGCAGCGCAGGAGGTGACCGTTTGTTTCAGTCCAACAGAAATATGTTCATTTCTTCACTCTGTAGCGCTGCTCTCGTTAGCCTTTAGCTAATTAAAGCCAAAACTCAAGGTTAGAACGAAAGCGTCTGAAAGTCATCAGCTGGTTTAGAAAAGCAGCTTGAATCTTTTCTCTTTCTATGCATTTTAAATCGTTTTCCCATTAAGATGATGTAAATTATTACAGTGGATTTCTAAGTCATGTTTGTGTTTCTCTGATCCCATCTGAAGCGACAGGCTGCTGATATCTGCTGCCACGCTCAGCTGTCGTCGCCGTGCCGACCAGCTGCAGGACCGATATGACCCTGATGTCACAGAGCATCTGGGATGCTGTCATCTTATGGTAGCAAGTCGAATGAGACGCTTTAAAAACCGAAATGCTTTCAAACTTATGAAAAAACAAGGAGATTTAAATAATGTTTTGAATGGGCCTAGTCAAAGTCTGGACTTAAATTTGATTGAGGTGCTGTGGAAAATGATCTGAATAAAAACTGGAGAGGAGAATGGATCAGATTCAAATGACTAAAAGCTGCAAAGTGAGAGTTAATCACAGAATATTTTATAATCTGCCACAGAGAGTTCAGATTAATCAGATTAGCTACAATCCCTGAGACGTCTGCTGACGTTTCACACATTGAAACAGAAAATACAGCTTCATCCTACACAGCAGAGCTTTGGTACATTTATTTTATTTTATTTACGTTTGGCCTTATTTTATGTATTTAAATGAAATGTTTAGTAGATGGAGGAAACTTGAATAAAGTACGGTGAGAAGAGGAGAAAGGCCAGGCGCTCTAGTCCCACCTAGTGTCCATCTGTGCACGTCGCTGCACTTTAACAACCAGTTTCTGATGCATTTCTGGTTAAAACGCGACGAATCATTAAGGAAACCAACCGGAGGACAGGAAGCAGCCAGAGCAGCGTCACTTTATGCTAGTATTAAAAGTAAAAACGTCACTATCTATTCTCACATGAAGTTATTGAAGAAAGGAGGATTACTTTTCCACACAGGCTTGTTGGTTTAGCAACAGACAAAAAAAAAAAACAATCAGACCCTTTAAGAATAAAGACATTTATCTGCTGGCCAGTTAAGTTTGATGAATCAGCGATACGCTCAGGACAGTCGGACGGAAACAGAGACGCCGCTGCAGCTTCTGCTGCACCAGAAACCAGGCCGCGTGTTGTCAGGGGCAACGGTGTAAATGAAGAAACGCGTTGTCACGGTAACAGGGTCTGCGTTTAGGTGTTTTAAATAGATCCGCCCCGGCGACAGCCCACAGTGGATTCACTGTGTCCAAAAGGTGAAAACCTCCAAACCGCTGCTGGAGGGGACAGAAGGATGGAGGGATGGAGGGGATGGAGAGGACAGAGGGGATGGAAGGATGGAGAGGACAGAGGGATGGAGGGATGGAGTGGACAGAGGGATGGAGGGATGGAGGGGACAGAGGGATGGAGGGATGGAGGGGACAGAGGGATGGAGGGGACAGAGGGATGGAGGGATGGAGGGGACAGAGGGATGGAGGGATGGAGGGGACAGAGGGATGGAGGGGACAGAGGGATGGAGGGATGGAGGGGACAGAGGGATGGAGGGATGGAGGGGACAGAGGGATGGAGGGGACCCAGGGGACAGAGGGATGGAGGGGACAGAGGGACGGAGGGGACCCAGGGGACAGAGGGATGGAGGGATGGAGGGGACAGAGGGATGGAGGGGACCCAGGGGACAGAGGGACATCCTATGTTGGACGTCGCCGCGCTCCGATGTAACTATCGGTATAACGCTGCGGGACGCTGCTGCCTCTTATGTAGCTCCGTAGAGCTACATAAGAGGCGGGACTGGAGTTGGTTAAAGTGGACTGGAGTCGGTTAAAGTGGACTAAACAGGCTGGATTGGCTCCACAACAGGAAACCACAGCAGCCCTGCTTTATCCTCCCTCAGTTGTAAACGTGGCATCAGCCTCAGCGCCGCTCTGAGCCGGACCCAAGGGTCTCCATTCTGCAGCTCTGCTCCGAGAGTTAATTCATCACCCCTCTATTCATATCAGCTAGCCTACTTTCCCCTTCACCTACACTCTTACTTACACTGCAGGGAGTACACACACACACACACACACACAACACACACACACACACACACACACACACACACACACACACACACACACACACACACACACACACACACACACACACACACACACACACACACACACACACACACACACACACACACACACACACACACACACACACACACACACACACACACACACACACACAGGCAGGTGCAGAGCAAGCTGTACAGAGCAGCTCTAAATAAGAAGCCTAAGGCGCTACTGCAGCTACACGCTTCATCCTCCACACACACACAGAAACACGTTTCTCTATTACATAACGTCAGAGTGAGGATCTAAAGAATGAACTAAACTGTAGTGGAGGTGGTCTGCAGCATGGGGGGGGTTCCCTCTACAGAACCACGGGTGTAAAGATGGAGGTGAACATCTTTCACTCCAGAGAACATTTGGCGCATCATAAAGAGGAAGAGGCGACAAAGACGCACCAGTACGACTGACCAGTTAAGAGGCCTGAATGGGAGAGTATTCCTATTTCTAAACTGGAGAAACTGGTCTCCTCCGTCCCCAGATGTCTGCTGAGTGCTGTAAGAAGAAGGGGAGACGCCACACAGTGGTAAAAATGGCTTTGTCCCAACTTTTTGGGGATTTGAAGACACTGTGAAATTTTGAAACAACATATTTTCCCCTTAAAACGGAACAGTTTAAACTCTTGATCTGTGATTTGTGTTCTATTGTGAACAAAATATTAGATATAGGCTATGGCTGTAGTGATACAATAATTTCACAATACGATACGATACACGATACATATTGCGATATTCAGCAAAAGATACAATTCAATACACTTTTGAGATTTTCTGAAAGATTTTAGAGGGACAGAGTGATTTTGGTGACATTTTGTGACTGTTATAAAGTTGGACTGAATTAATTTAACTGAAAACTGATTAAAAGCTCCAACTACACAATACCTGGTTCTGGTTGGACACAGACTTAAAGTGGACAGCTGGACAAAATGAATCAAAGAAGTGGAGAGAAAACATGTTTCTTTTAGTTGAAAAGTCCAGCTTCATGTATAGAGCCAACACCTCTCACTTAGAGCTGGGAATAGACGCAAATATTTTCAGTTTCGATTCTCTTGACAGAAAGAAGGAATCTTCTCTCTTATTTCATGTTTTCTCCTTTGTAATTATTAAGTAATTTCTCCATTCAACTAAATGATCAAAAACATGAATATCAAGACATTATGTGAAGCAGAAATTAACCTTAATAAATAAGATTATCGTAAACAAAGCCAGTTTATTTCAAGAAATTAATTTTAAAAAGTAAAACTTATATAGAACAGATTATTTACATTGTGAAATGTTTCAATCTTCATGCTAACTGTGCAATTCTGCAAACGATACAATTCAATACACTTTGGCAACTTTCTGAAAGATTTTAGAGGGACAGAGTGATTTTGGTGACATTTTATGACTGTTATAAAGTTGGACTGAATTAATTTAACTGAAAACTGATTAAAAGCACCAACTACACAATACCTGGTTCTGGTTGGACACAGACTTAAAGTGGACAGCTGGACAAAATGAATCAAAGAAGTGGAGAGAAAACATGTTTCTTTTAGTTGAAACAGTCCAAACTGTAGCTGACATGCATTAGTAAAGTAAATAAAGTGAACCAAGTCCCTGCTCTGAATAGTTTGATACCTTTTTAACCTGAACATCTGAAGGAATCACTCTAAGCCTGATGACCTGGTGAAGCAGCAGTGAGTGAACAAGGTGACAGTTGGACGTTACGATACTTGAGGATGAATATCGATTTGTTTCTAGGAAAGAAAATATCAATTTATATCGTGATAGATATTATTATACAGAGCTAATGTTGGCACCTCCAAATCATTGCATTCAGTTTTTATTCACAATTTGCTTAGTGTCCCAACTTTTTTGGAATCCGGTTTGTAGCTTTTGGAGACCAGAACAACTCGATCCACAGAGGTTAAAGTTTAATTTGTGACCTGATGGGATACAAAACGTGGAGCAACGCGCCACACAGCCCCAAGTCCTTCCTCCCTGCCGATCGCAGGAAAGCTTCATCAGTCAGATAATAATGGCTCCATTTCTGCGCTGGAGCTCTGCAGAAGGCCGTGTTTCATCAGGTCTAATGAGGAGACGGCTCGGTCCGGCCCAAACGGCTCGGCCCGGTCCAGAACTGAACATCTCTGCAGTGAAGAGGCTGAAAAACACCATCAGATGTTCAGTTATTGTAAAGTGAGAAACGCATGTGGGAAGATCCAGAAAAGGGAGCAGAATGTTCTGCAGCGATCGCTGGCACTTCGCACTCCCACATCACTCCTGCTCTGTCTGTCGCCCCGCACAACCGCGGAGCAGAGAGCATTCTGGGAAGGCAGCAGGAAATGTCTCTGGATCACAATCTCAGTCATTTCTGCAGATTATCTCTGAAGCACGCTGCACGGGACCGCCGGCGGCTCCCTTCCCATCATGCACTGCCATCGTCCTCTGGGGCTATGCAGCAGATTTATTACTTCGGATGTCGTCAGGCTGCGATGAGGAGCGGCAGACATTTTCTGACACAGAAGCTTTCCATGTTCTGGTCGGTTATCACAGTTAAACCTCTGAACCGAACCTTCAGGTCAAGGCGAACACGGCTGCACAAACACCAACCGGACATGGACAGACCTTCAGGAGTTTAACAACACGACCTTTGACCTCAGAGCATCATGGCTTGTTACCAAACGTCCTTTTCCCTCTGACATGTCCCCTTTTCACGTTCTGTCCAGAGCAACCACAGAGCTTTCTTCAAGAAAATATCACTGTTTTTCCACAGGAACAATAATCAAAGTGAAGCTGATTGGTGCGGTGGATGGAAACATGGCAGCCGTTCTTACAGTGACAGGCACCGATATGAAAACTTGGGCCGATACCAAACTCTGATTCAGTTAAACTCCTGATAATCCGTCATCACCGTCACATGACCAAATAACAACGTCCTGAAACAATCGGTTGTTAATGTCAGCCCAGCTTTGCTTAATACCGACCTGTTGGTGGTTCTTAACCTGGATTCAGTCGAACCCCAGGGGTTCGGCGGAGCCTCTGCTGCCGCGGAGGTAAAGACTCACTTGTGTAAAGTCTGACGCCCCGCTTTGCCATCACTACTGCAGAGGATCACGTTACATTGCTCAGCCAATCAGAGCTGAGGAGGAACCTGATTGGAGGAGCTTCACTCTCAGCAGGGATTTGAACTTATGTCTTTATTTACTTCAGCAAAGCTCACAGTTTTTACCAAACTCTGTAGTCTAAATCTGCTCCTTAGTCGCATCTTTTCGGGGTTGGTGTTGCCTCTAGTGGTGTGGGGTGGTAACACAACTAATATAATTACATTACTAAATCAGAATATCTCAAAGTGGGGGTGGGGGGGGGGGGGGGGTTCGGTATCTCAAAAAAGGTTAAGAACCACTGTGTTAAAATATGCTCAACATCGGCCGATATCGATGTTGATACCGATATATCTGGCATCCCTGGTAATTATTTCTATTATTTATTTCCAGATATTTTATTCATTTTTGTACCTGATTTGTAAAAGCCTGTGAAACTGATTTAACCATTCCAACCTGGGAATTAACATTTTTAATATGTTAAAATCAAAAATCTTCTTTGATTAAACAGAGAGTGATTGAAGTGTTTTAGGTCCAAACGTCCTTTTTTGGAAATGTCTCTCTGTGACGCTACAGCTTCAGAAAATCTTTCAGATTTCTGTCGACTCACCAAACGAGAACATCTGGATCTGCTGCTCTGTGGAAACTAAAAGAAAAGTCACATCTCAACATCAGCTGCTGCCAAACGCTCCTGCGGGCCATCTGGGTTCTGCTGCGGCGCTGCCAACAAGCTGCCGCTGCCACCGGACTTCACTCACTGATTAATCCCAATTCATGTTGCCAGAACATTTACAGAGGAACAAACATCTGACTGCAGCAACGACAATCACACCAAACCACTCAGGTTTTATTAGAAAGGTATATTAGCCTTACATATAAAATATGATTATCAATAAATAGAGTTTTTATGGGGCATCATTAGTAAAGTTAAAATGAAACATGAACAGAAATAATTTGGTTTATTTAGTCAGTCAGAGAAAATAATTCATTTTTCAGTCTTATTTTCTCCACATTATTCATTAATTTCAGTCAAACTGAATATTTAGACATTTATCTTTTAGCTAAAATAACAGAAATGATGAGTAATTGTTGATTGATTAATGTGGAGTTTCTATCACGATGCTGTTTTAGTCCCATCGCTCTAAGTGTGGCCATGATAATTCCTCAATCTTGTAGATAATTTGTGGGCAGATCTGAAAACGTTTAATCGAGGCGGTCTTCAACCCTGACCCGGTTCCACCGGTTCTGTCAGGAGAAACGACCAGAACAGACTTTAATAAACAGAATGGAAATTATTTTTGTTTTATTTGGAGAAGTTTGGTCTGATTTACCTCCAGACGGTGAGTCTTTTCACTCGGTGTATGTAAACTTCTGACCTAATCCATCTGGTCCTGTCTAGAGGTGACCCGGTCCGGATTCCAGCAGGAATCAGGAGACGGATTAAATCCTGAGTGACGTCAGGCGGGATTAGAGCCGAGCGCGCCCGCTATCATCAAACCATGAAGCGCTTCTCTCTCCTCCTCAGGAGCTGTTGCCATGACGACACAGCTCCCCCTTCATCCCACCGGCAGAACGTCTCGTTTCCATGTTGCCAAATATAACAGGCAGACGCGCTGACGTGTGTGTGTGTGTGTGTGTGTGTGTTAACAAGCAGGTCAGATGTTGAATGACCGATCGACAGCAGAGATGGCGTCTAACCCGGCCCTAATTGGACGGGCCGAGTACGGCGAGCCGGAGGGGACAAGTGTTGTCAGGAGGTAGAAACGATGCGTTTAAACTCAGCAGCAGGTGATTAAAGGTACGACGGAGAGCAATTAGGAGTCATTTCCAACCATAAAAAGCTCATTTAAAAAATCCAGAGCGTCAGCAGAGCTAAAGGGACCTAGAGAACAAACCTTTGACTAGACCAACTCCCTTTCTCGGTTCAACCCTTCTCCTCTTATCAGGGTGTGTTCACACCAGCCCAGTTCAGTCGATTTAATCCAACTCCAGTCCGTCAGCCTGGATCGTCCGGTTCGTTTAGGAAGATGCGACTAGAACCAAATAAAAACTCTGGTCCTACAAACGTCGGTCTGGGTTTGGTTGAAGTGAACTCGAGTTCGGTTTGAATGCATATGTGAATGCCAAGCAGATCGCAACCTGCTCCAAAAGCAGGAAGTGGACTACAGAGCAGGGTATTCTGGGTAAATACAACCAAAACAAACCTGTTAGCCTAGCGCTAGCAGGACTTCAACCTCGTGGTCTTTAGCAAAAAGACAAAAGAAAAATCCTCCAACCGCTAAAATCTATCGCCTTTTGTTTGGTCATTTGGTCCAGGAAGTTGCGTTCAGAGTTTTCTTCGTTGGTTTTCATCCCGTTTCCTTCAGTACATCTTACAACAGTTTCAACTTTCTGAACTGGATTTACTGAGATGAATCTGGGAAAACTCTGCAGTCGGCCAGGTCCGACTGTCTGCAGGGCCTGGAGAGAAGAGGTGAAAACCACACACACACACACACACACACACACACACACACACACACACACACACACACACACACACACACACACACACACACACACACACACACACACACACACACACACACACACACACACACACACACACACACACACACACACACACACGGCCCGTGAATGCTGCTGACTGGGCTTGTTTTCTGTCCTGTTGGCATCATTAGCGCTGCGGACACGGAGCGGGTCAACAGGACGGGAGGCTCAGGTCGGGTCGCCAACATGAAGCCTAGTTTGGGTTTCTGGGAACTTCTTGTTGATTATTCAGATGCTTTAATCCACCAGCTCAGACGGATCTATTCCCCTCATGGTTTATCTCACTCTTTATTTCAAAGACAATAGTTTGACTGTTTCAGTCAAAGGTAACAATAAACTAGGGCTGTAGTGATACAATAATCTCACGATACGATACACGATTTTCTGCCCATCAAACAATATATATTGCAATATCCAGCAAACGATACAATTCAATACACTTTTGTGATTTTCTGAAAGATTTCAGAGGGACAGAGTGATTTTGGTGACATTTAGTGACTGTTATAAAGTTGGACTGAATTAATTTAACTGAAAACTGATTAAAAGCACCAACTACACAATACCTGGTTCTGGTTGGACACAGACTTAAAGTGGACAGCTGGACAAAATGAATCAAAGAAGTGGAGAGAAAACATGTTTCTTTTAGTTGAAACAGTCCAAACTGTAGCTGACATGCATTAGTAAAGTAAATAAAGTGAACCAAGTTCCTGCTCTGAATAGTTTGATACCTTTTTAACCTGAACATCTGAAGGAATCACTCTAAGCCTGATGACCTGGTGAAGCAAGCAGTGAGTGAACAAGGTGACAGTTGGACGTTACGATACTTAAGGATGAATATCGATTTTTTTTCTAAAAAAGAAAATATTGATTTATATCACGATATCGATATTATTATACAGCCCTACAATAAACAGCAACAAGCATTATTTAAATAGTTCAAAAAGTTCAACTCGGAATTCATAATGTAAACTAAATAATAAAACAAGATAAAACAAGACAGACGAACCGTTTTCAATATCAGAACCGATACAGATATTAATATCGGATCGGAGCATCTCTGAAGGGTTTAAATACGATATATGGTACTGTAAATCTTCTTTTAGGACTCTGGTTGTAACTGTTTGAGCTTGTTGTTAAGCTGTCATGGGTTTCTGAACCTGTCGCAGCTCTCAGCTGGAGGGATGACAGGTAAAAGGTGTGTGAGAAGCTCTGACACATCCAGAAGCCGTTACATCACGAGTGAGGTTTAGGTCACTCTGTTTATCCCACACGATTCCAGCTGAACCTGAACCTGAACGTGACTCAAAGCTAAAAGGATCCGAGTCACAACCCGAGCAGCTCCGTGTTGGACCGGCTCTGAGGGAGATCCGCTCTCTGCTCATGTCTGCTGCCGCGCTCCACCCGCCAGTCCGGGTTAAAACCGTTTCAGCTGCCGGTGAAAGCGCCGAACTCCACGCCGCTTTCCACTGTCGCTTAGCAACAGAGGCTGCCGTGACCAGTGCTTCCCACAAGCATCCAGTCGGTGTTACCAGTTAGCAGAAAAACACGGACTGGGTGAGAAGAAGCTCTGAAAGGACACAGAGTCCTTTCTGTTCTCACTCACATTGCAGAAAACTTCCTGCTTCACATCATTCGGGATTAGAGATAATATTTGTATATTTCTGAGTAGGGGCGGTCGATGCGGATTTAAAGTTTTATCACAATATTTTACGGTCCAGTTGTGATAACAATAAAAGTGACAATTATAACAATTATTACTCATTTTTACGTTGTTGTATGAATGCGACTGTGTCACAGCAATTACAGCCCCACAAACACAAACACTGCTCTTCAAAACATCCCCATGTTTACCGTTCCGCTTTTGGAAACCAGTCACATAAAAGAATCAATAAACTGCGCACTGTATGTGTATTTACAAATTTATTGGTATTTATTGATGATTTAGTCGAACAAACCGTGTTCAACTAAATCGAGCTAGCGGTTTTACACCGCCAGCTCGAAGACTTGAATTATTGTTGGGGTTATTCGTTTAGCTTCCTGACCGTGATGTTGGTAGCTGCGCTGCTTAACCTGCCGCTCCGGATGTCCTTCTGTTCCTCCATTAAGCCTCGATGCAGCCGAACTCCGTCAAGTTTTAGATTTTTAAATGCCAAATTAGATTCGTTGTGTTGCATTTTGAGGCGCTTCACCACTGAGGTAATTTTCCGCCACATCTCGCAAACATCTGCATCCACTCAGAGCATTACTGTTCCACAAGACAGGACTTTCTGCCACACCTGCGCAGTGTGAAGGAAAGAAAAGCTGCAGGTCGAGAAGTGAGATAAATGTGATCGGCGATAACCGATCATACACTTTTTCATCGATTATAATCGGTGGCCGAATGATGCGATAAATGACAGAATATTGAAAGTAAATATGTCATAACAGATATTTACCAGTACACATTTTCTTAACATTAAACACGTGAACAAAAACAAAACAAGCAGAATCACTGACATTTCTTCTTCAGTTAAACGTCTACGATCCTCTGCTGCGTCACATGACCAAGCATCATTCATGACGTTCCTCTGTGTTGCCAGTTTGGGAGAGATTCCACCCAACTGGGTTTCTTTTGAACACGTTGGGCTGAAAGATCAAGCTGGACCTGATGGAAAAATATGAGCCGATTTTGAAAGTGTTCAGGGGTTGTGTACAAAAACCCACAAAGCCTTTAAAAAAATTCTGTTTTTGAACTCATCTTATTAGTTCTTTTATTTTGAAATGAACAATGATTAGTCTCTGTGTCGTAACACTGCAAAACAGAAATTCCAGTGCGACATCATGATTTAAAACACACCAGTCTCACCGTGTTCAGTACTTTGCAGTCCCAGTGGATCTAGTTCTGCTCAGAATAAAGGAAAAGTGAAAACTTTGCTTGTTTGACGTAGCATATTGGCAACAAATCTTAGCAAATCTGGCAAAGACCAGCCGCCTGATATTTCCATAGAGATATAAACTGCCAAAACTGTTCTCAAATCATTTTTCTAGATCCAAGTATTACATTTTCAAGGGGAAAGTCCAAGTCAAGTCTCAAGTCTCTGAGTCGTTTATTCCAGTTTTTATCTGGAGACACATTTATGCTGTCAGTATTATGAAGCTATAGCTAACATGAACAGGTTGTTATCAATCACTAACATCCCATAATAACCTACAGATGTCACTACCTAATCTAAAGCTCAGTCTTTCACAGTAAAACATACAATCACAGCAAAGAGAAATGGCCGCTGCGCTACAGAAGCTAAAGACAGCTGACTGCAGACTATTGGAGCAGATAGCCTAACTAATTGACCTGCTAATATCAGGTTCTTATATTTCTGCCCTTCTAAAATAACAAAGCAAATAAAATGTAAAAAAAAATAAAAGTCAGTACTTTCTGATATTCTAGGTATTTAATGTACATTTTTCAGGTTATGTATCATGCAGGAGATCATGGAGGGACTGAAAAGCAAAAGGAGAAAAAGCAGACCTGACTGAATGAGACTAATGACAGAAACATACGGGCTGTGGTGGACATTAGCACTAATCAGCTAATGTGCCAATAGTGGAGCAACTTTTTCCTTTAGCACTTTGAAAATGTCGAGCACACTTAGCTTCTAAAGGGCTAATTGACTTGGCTGTGTTTTAAAGTAAAAAGAAACAAAGTTGTGTCTTTGACATGTGATGCGCATCAACAAGGTTGATATTAGCATGCTAGCTTTAACTTCTACTTTAGCAGAACTAATGTTTATGATTAGTGCTAAAAAGTTAGCATAGCTAACGTTTTAGCTAGTGATGCTCACCACAGCAGACAGCCAAGTAAGTTGGTGCTTTAGGGCTTATATGTAAAAATTAACTTAAGGGAAGCTAAACGTTTCTATGTTAGCCATGTCCACCGTTCTTTCCTTTGTTGCGTCGTGTTTGGATCACAGATGGAAACAGAAGGATTCGGTGCTACAAGAACCGGTTCCGGTTCAGCATTAGAACCAGTCTGGCAGACTTTCACACATCGTGATCTGCTGCAGCTTGTAAATTTCAACCTGTGCAGTGAATATTTCTCACTCATATGCTCACAACAGCCGCACTGTGCTTTCCTAATTAGGGTAGAAGCTCGTCTCCTGCAGCCACTTAAAAGGTTATGCAACAGTTTCCTTCAGAACAGCCGGCGCTGCCTGCGTGTTTCTGACCAGCGATGATCAAGCAAAGAAAGACAAAAGGAAGATTAGAGCATCTCTACCTGTCAGGGAAGCTGCAGCGTTAGTAGCGATCAAAGATGAGAAGGAGACCCAGAAAACCAGACAATTTTGGCAACTTAAAGAGGAAATATGGTTGAGCGATTAGGCCAGAGCTGGGCTCGGGTCGGTACGTCTGGTTTTCCGGTTCCTCTCGCTCCCTCTGGTTCTGGTAAACACACGGAAACACTCACGGTTTCTGGTGGTGCAGGGTGTGGGCGTGGTGGTTGTTGGAGGCGTTGGCTCGGTGCAGACGCTCCAGACGCTCCTTCTCCTTCTCCACGAAGTTGGTGTTGGTCCCGGTGCTGGTGGAGGGGACCCGGGTCAGCCGGCTGTGGGTCCGCGGCTGGTCCCTGGGCGGGATGGGAGGCGGGGGCGGCGGCGGCGCCGGGCCGGTGGGCGAGACCGGAGCCGGGATCTGGGTCGGCACAGAGATGGAGGTCGGGTTGGCAGAGGCCAGAGGCGGGACGGGCGCGGCGGCGGCGCTGTTGTAGGCGTGGTGGTGGTGGGACTGGTGGCTGTGGTGGAGCGGGATGGAGGTGGGAGGTGCGGGAGGAGCCTGGCTGTTGTGGTGGTGATGGTTCTTGGTTGCCGTGGCGAGGGCCGAAGGTGGCGGCGGGGGAGGAGGTGGGAGCGGAGGCTCAGGAGGAGGAGCAGGCGGCGGCGGCGCGACGGGCTGCCGATCCAGGCGCAGGTCTTTGTTCTCCTGGCTCAGACGGTCCAGTTGGACCTCCAGCTCCTCGATTCGGCGCCGCTGGGTTTCCAGAAGCTTCTGCTGGCTCTCGATGATGTTGTTGAGCTCCAGCAGGTACTCCACGGCCCGGTTGGGGCTTTCCGGGCTGCCTTGACCCGGACCCTGACTGGCATCCATGACCTCAGATTACCGCGGCGGTTCTGGATGGTCCGGTTTGGTCCAGGAATGAAAGCCTACTCTACAAGCTAAACTACACCCTGAGGCCCTGAGGCCTACACCTTCAGACAGGAAGTACTTCACCCTCCCCCCCCCTGAGGTGAGTGGGGGGGAGAGGACTCGTCCCTCTTTGAGTTCTGATGTAAAAATCAAGATGGATGCCCGCCCTGTGCGCTCCAGTCGGGGCGTAGTGTGGAGCGGAGGAGCATTCCCTGCCCAGCTGGAGCAGATCTCACAGCTCGGTCCTCAGCGGTTCGGTTCTGTTCCTGTCGCTCAGTAAATCCGTATCCGCTCACTTATCTCCATCAAGAACATTAGCTTCCAGCAGCCGGACTGGACGGGCCGGAGGATCGACCCGGCCCGAGTCAGGGAACCCGATCAGCTGCCGAATCAAAGTCCGCAGCTCCTCTTTCATCCTGCAGAGGGCGCACCGTCTGCAGCACCACCTAATCCCCGGCTTCCCTGTGGAGCCTCATGGTGGCCCGGGACCCGGATCGCTGCTGTGAAGGTCCAAACGGTTCAGAGCGAAGTCGGATCAGGAAAAGAAGAACTCAGAACTCATCTCCTGGAGGAAGAGCCGGCCTGGTCCATCCTGCAGCCGGACCGGATCCCCGACGCTCGCCAACCACCTCAGAACCTGCTCGTCTCCATGGATACTAGGTCGCGTTCGGGGTCTTCCCTCCACATCCTTCCACCTGCAGTCACATGAAGGAAGAAAAAGCAGAAGAGCAGCAGAATCAGAGATCAGACCTGCAGAAAACAGCCGTTTCTTTCTCTCCTTCTCTCATCCCTCCGTTCCTTCCTCACATAAAACCAGCATCTCCTCCTACACTCCATCTCTCCATCACTATTCATCTCCACACGCCGCCCTGGCTCCACTTCTGCCTGCTTCATGTGCATTGTTTCATCAGTGTCAAATATATTCATACTGCACGTTTTAAATCTGATGAAGTTCATAAAAAAAATGAAAATGTGACGATGTCCGTTCAGTTCCTTCACTTTTAAGAGAAAAATGATCAAATCTGGGCTTCAGCCTGAACAAAAAGTCAGAAGACATTGTTGAAATCAGTGGATTTATACCGTAAAATCAACTTTCACACATTTTTATCTCTTAACAGACACTAATTACAGAGTATTTTGTTTAACAGCCAAACACAAAGTGATGCATAAAAACTCAAAATGCCACATTAGTTTCCGGATATTTTACAAATGTTGTGCATTTGGATTCAGCTCTCTTTACTCCGAAACCCCTAAATAAAACTAAAAACTTGGAAAAGCAAAGCTCCGCCCCCAAATTTTGAAAATGTCCCAAATGTGGGCGGAGCCAACAGAGACAGGGGCGTGGCCAATTAGAGGTGGATGGGTGGGGGTATGATCAGGATGACAGAACTGTTGCCAACTTAGTGGCTCGTTGCTACTTCTAGCAACTTTTCAGACGTTCTACCAATGTTTTTCAACTATTACAGGAGATATTTGAAGTGGAAAGTATCACTGGACCCACTGGAAGGTTTGGTTTTTCCAGTTTAACCAGTTTAACCAGGCACAGCCAACGGCTGAATATATAGAAAATAAGACAGTTGATGTTTTAAGATTTTTAATAAGACTTTCTAATTAAGGAGGATAAAACATGTTAATATCACTGCTTTGATATTTAGGTAATCTGGTACCTGAACGCAGCCTCAGAATCCCCCGCTCCCTCCAACAGGATCTGGACCTCAGCTGAGTTATGTGGCCTCATCTCTACTGACGCCGACATAAAGTTCTGGTTCGGTCCAACACGTTTTTCTCCAGTGTAGCTGAATCCTTAATGTTTCTAAATAACAGAGTTTATTGACAGCTCGGCGTCGTCTCTGCTGGGTTTTATTGACACTTTTTAAGGAAAACTTAAACATATTGACAGTTAATTAAACATTATTAAATTGTAGCGCATTCCTGTATCAGAGTGGTCCAGTCAAAGTACAGACCTAAACCCAACTGGAAGCTCATACAAGAACTGAAGGATGATTTTTATCTGCTAAAAACTTTAAAAACAGTTTTGTTTTCCTTCTTTGCGAATCTGAACTGAATGTTTTTAGGTTTTTTGACTAAAATGTGACAAAAACAGAAAGGTTCAAGGATTTGACTAGGCCCTGTGACCATGGCTTCACTGTATTGTTCCAGAACCATTAAGTGGTTCCAGACCCAAAGCTGGACTGGTTCTGGAATCCCGTCCAGAGCCAGCTGTGGTTTATGCCTGGACCGGTTCTGATGGGCCAACCCGAACGAAACCATGGAAACCAAAGTCTGAGTCAACACACACACACACACACACACACACACACACACACACACACACACACACTGACTGTGGTCTCTGTTGCAAAGCAGTCAAATTGTTTTAAGCTTTTATATCTTGTCCCATTAAGGAGAGTCAATTATTCATGACTCACTAACTGACCCCCCCCCCCCCCCCCACCCCAGGCTGCCTCCCCCTCTCTCCCCCCCCCCTCCCATGTGATGCTCTCTGTTGCTGCATGGTGCTGGTTTCAAACTCAGCAGAAAAAGTGGCTCCTATTCTTTAGTGTTTGTGGATTGAACAGCTTTGAATGATGTTGATTCAGATTTTTTTTCTTTAAAAACAAAAAAAAATCAAATCAAGACATTTAAAGTTGCACTATGGAACTTTTATAAAAAAATGTTTAACATGTTAAAGCAGAGGGGAATTCACTGCTATAGGAAAACCATAATTGGTGGCTATGCTAACTGGGCTAGCTGCAGCGTAGCAGGGTATGAGCAGCGCCACATGAGGTTGTGATTGACACCACTAAGACCCGCCTCCTGGCTCTGGTTGTTTCCGGTTAGCACTGGGCCAAAGCAGAGGAGCTTGATTTTTCAGAGATTATAACCATGGTGACAGTTTGAACAGATATCTAGAAATATTTCTTATAAAATACTCCAGTTTTAACACTGATAACTCGGATGCGACTGAACTGAAGAGTCTCAAATTGAGTTAAACTGAACTGAAAACTGATTGGAGAAAGAAAACTCATAATATTACCAGAGAAATTATGCAGCTGTGGGTAAAGTTCTGCTATTCTGGTGCTAGCAAAGCTAATTTAGAGGTTTCACCAGCTGTGAAAACATTTAGTTCGTTACCTTCCCCTTTCTAACTTTCTAAAGCACTAATTTACTTGGCTGCTTTCTAAACTTGCAGTTGAATAAAGTTCAACATTTGTCTTAGCCAAGTAGTTAGCCGTTTGTAATTGTGCTTTTATTTTGAAGTGAGTGAAGGCTGTTCTTCTCCTCCAAAACTATTTCTAGTGAGAAACAAACAGGAACAAATGAAAAGATGGTTAGAAAAGATTAAGCAGAAATCAACACCTATAAAAGTGAAAACATGTGAAAGGGTTTCTGAGCTGTTCAGGTCGCTAAGTAACGCTGAGGTTCAAGCTTTATGCATGTTGTGACACTGACACATGGCTGAATTTAGTGCGTTACAACATTAGCTTCAGCTAAATACCACACTGGCGTAGCGCTTTAGCGTTAGCGTATTTATGAGTAGTGGTTTAGGGTTAGCGGAGCTAACGTTTTGGTTTTATGGCTGTATAATATCGATATTGTGATATATATTGATATTTTCTTTCCTAGAAAAAAAATCGATATTCATCCTTAAGTATCATAACATCCAACTGTCACCTTGTTCACTCACTGCTTGCTTCACCAGGTCATCAGGCTTAGAGTGATTCCTTCAGATGTTCAGGTTAAAAAGGTATCAAACTATTCAGAGCAGGAACTTGGTTCACTTTATTTACTTTACTAATGCATGTCAGCTACAGTTTGGACTGTTTCAACTAAAAGAAACATGTTTTCTCTCCACTTCTTTGGTTCATTTTGTCCAGCTGTCCACTTTAAGTCTGTGTCCAACCAGAACCAGGTATTAAAGATTTTTTGGTATTATAATTTTTGTCTATTTCTTTAGTTCATATTCAGTCTAATATTAATCAACATTCAGTCTAATGTGAATCAGTTGCGAATACATTTTGATTGCTGTATAACTGTGTTATTGTTCCCTTCAGAGTTTGAAAGAACTAGATGACCTGTGTGCTAGATGATGCCAGCCAGCCTGTCGCCTGTTTCATTGTTATCATTTCTGATTTCATTGTTTATCTTTTCTGACTTTTGTTATTCCAAATAAAAGTCCTGCTCTACTCGGAGGAGTACGGTCGCTCGGCCTTCTCCTTCTGCAGAAGTTTTGGTCATAATTATTCATATACGTTGTCTGTGGTTCTTTTAATGTAGGTTCAAGGAAAAATACCTATCACTTGTCTTGTGTAATTGGAGCTTTTAATCAGTTTTCAGTTAAATTAATTCAGTCCAACTTTATAACAGTCACAAAATGTCACCAAAATCACTCTGTCCCTCTAAAATCTTTCAGAAAATCGCAAAAGTGTATTGAATTGTATCGTTGGCTGAATATCGTGATATTTGGGCAGAATCGTGTGTATCGTATTATGAGATTATTGTATCACTACAGCCCTAATTTGGTTTGTTGTGCCCACCACTGCAAATATGACTGAGTGTATTGTGCTTTTCTATTAAGACTTTTCACAATAAAAGCTCCAAACATAAATCATATGTAAAACAACTGAAAACTTGTCAGTTTTCATTTCTGAATATGAAACCAAGGGTGTATGTTTGATCTGATCAAAGGGTCGCCTGGCTGCCGCTCATGTGAAGTTCAGAGTTATGTCACGTCATCATGTTTAATGATGAATCAGAAATATTCCCCATGAAGACAACCGAGTTTCTCCTGCAGAAGAATCACGTTCTGCTGGAGTCGAGCTGAAATGAATCTGCATCCCACAGGCAGCAGCCAGAATTAGGCGTGTGGGCGTTTCACCAGCTGCATTCCTCTTCTCATGCTCCTTCATACGATCTGGAGCTAATTTAACAGCAACGACGGGTTTTTACCGTCACGTTCGGAGCCACACCGACACGCAGCGGCTCCTCCGGCCCACGCAGCGTTTTACACACAGCCTCCCTCCATCTGCAGCGGCACATGCATGAGGGCTGAGCTCCGCACAGCCAACAGTAGGTGACCACACACACACACACACACACCACACACACACACACACACACACACACACACACACACACACAACGATGCGGCATCCAGAAAGAAGCAGCAGAAGAAATAAAGAGACGGAGGCTCACAGGTTCCTGCAGGGGTGATGGAGGGATGAAGGTGGAGGAGGGAGGATTATTGATCTGAGTTCATTTCTCCTTCGCTGCTGCTGCCGTCATCATCATCATCATCATCAGAAATAATAAAAAAACAACACAGCTGCTACGGCTCCCAGGTTTTCCTCTCCTGTTGGGGATCAGATGGAGATCCGGTCATGTTTTCCTCCGCTGCTGCTGGCCAGGTTCCTTCTCTCCTTCGTTCCTTCTCTCCTTCTTTCCTCTTCCTCCTGCCGACTCAATCGCTTTCTAATTATCATTCCTCTGCGCCTGACGGTCAGCCGTCGCTGCAGCGGGATGCTGATCCCCGCCGTCCTCAGCAGCGTGTGAACGGACGGGTTACCATCAGAGGGGTGGGGGGGGGGTCTTCCTCCTCTACGTCGCCGTAAAAGAGGAAGAGGAGGATGAAGAGGAGGAGGTGTGGAGTCCAGATGGATGTGTAGACGGAGGGACAGAGGAACATGAACGGCTTCACTGCAGCAACATGAGCCTCAATGTTCACAGATTCACCCAGAGAACCACAGAAACTCCACAGATGCTGCAGCATCACGGCAGTTCGCATGCATTCACAGCATCACACAGGCCGTCAGCGCAGCATCGCAGCATCGCAGCACACAGATAGCCGTCAGCCAGCATCCTCACCCAGCATACGCAAGGCTTCACCAGCATCCAGCATCCAGCATCGCAGCTCAGCACGCAGTTAAAGCACGCTCAGCCCAGCATCCGCCGCGTCAGCGCAGCATCGCAGCATCACAGCATCGTCAGCTCGCAGCATCGCAGCATCGCAGCATCACAGCATCAGGCCTCAGCACAGCATCGCGCCGTCAGCGCAGCATCACAGCATCAGGCGTCAGCGCAGCATCGCAGCATCACAGCATCGCGCCAGTCACGCCACATCGGCCGTCAGCGCAGCATCCAGCATCAGGCCGGTCACGTCGCAGCATCGCAGCATCACAGCATCAGGCCTCAGCACAGCATCGCGCAGTCATAAGCATCAGGCCGTCAGCGCAGCATCGCAGCATCAGCATCACAGCATCGCAGCTTCACACATGCACTCACAGCATCAGCCGGTCAGGCAGCATACATCAGCATCGCAGCATCATGCATCAGCTCCAGCATAACATCATCGCAGCATCACAGCATCAGGCCGTCAGCGCAGCATCATCAGCATCGCAGCATCAGGCCCGTCAGCCGCATCGCATCAACAGCAGCGCATGCATCACTCAGCATCAGCTTCACACATCCACTAGGCCGTCAGGTGCAGTATCTGCAAGCAGCGCATGGCCTAGGCTCATACAGCAGCGCAGCATCAACAGGGCAGCGCGCAGCAGGCGCTCACACAGCACAGCAACAGCATGAGCATCATAGCAGCGCATACAGCAGCGCAGCATCACAGCATTAGGCCGTCAGCGCAGCATCACAGCAGCGCAGCATCACAGCAGCGCAGCATCACTAGCAGCGCAGCATAACAGCAGCGCAGCATAACAGCAGCGCAGCATCACACAGCGCAGCTGAAAACGACAGGAGGCCAAACAAACATACAGGCTAAACATTATGACTCCTCAAACCCAGCAGGCAGCAGCTACGGCTCTAACTGTTGAGCCAACCTTTAAAATGTCTCAAAAAGAAAAAACCAACAGAAAACGTGAATTATGCGTGTCACCATCAACGGGCTGCGCTGATCATTTCATCAGATGCTAATGCTGCTGCTCATGGCTGTGACAAACAAAGTTCACAAGCTAACATAGACACACATCTCAGAACAACAGACTCGTTCCTCCAAGACGATGCAGAAGTTATTCAAAGCCTCTAAGGCTCAGATGTTAAAGTTCACCACATCAGATCTTATTCTGTCTCTTTCAGTGCATCAAGAAAAGCCAACAGTCACTTCAAACGAGCCCGAAAACTTTATGAAACTGAAGTTTGTTTCAGACTTTTCCATTTCCATCGACGTTTTCTGGTTTGATGCTTCAAATAAACGATGCAAACAAAGTTTATGATGAAGTTTAAGTCCTTCAGCTGCTCAACGTTTCCAGTCATAATGATCACTTAACGCACTTTAACTCTTTGTTGAGACTCTGACCCGTTCTCTCTCTCTCTCTCTTTGTCTCTCTGTTTACTTGTTGCAGATAAAATGTCAGGATTTATCAGAAAGTGACTCTGTGGTAAACGATGACGTGACTTTAGTCATTCAGCCTGTTGGGTTTTGTTTAAGCTACATTTTGATGGTTGATGTGGTGGAGCAGAGGCAGAGCAGAAGCCACACATTGAGGTCTTAGTCCTCATGCCGGTGGTCGCAGGTTTGATTCCCGGCCTGCCGATATTTACAGCATGTCTTTCCCAATCGATTTCCCTGTTTCCTGTTGAACTACTTTCAAATAAAGGCCACTAGAGCCAAAAAAACCCCTTTAAAAACCTGGATTTTGACACATCAGTAGGATGAGAAAGGAACCGGTGAGCTGCTGGACCAGCTGATGACGGGAGAGAAGAACAGCTGGAACTGGGTTTTATTTTCACATAAATGTTTGAATTACAAACTTTTTTACTGTTAATGTCATTGAGTCGCAGCTTTAATGCTGATCCTGCTGTGTCTGGATCCAGATCACTTTATCTACTGAGGGATTGATTATATCTATATAGATCTATATAGACTTTGAAGTGTTGATTTATTGAAGTGTTGATTTAATGATTTATTATAAAACACTGACCACAAAAAGAGAGAAATGTGTTACCTGAAGCGACAGGAACAAGAATAACCTTCTTTCTTTCTGGCCAAGAAATTACAACCTCTACAAGAAAAATACAAAACTTACAGGAATTTCTCATCGAAATTTTCATTATTTTTTCTTTATCAGTTTACCCTTTATAAAATGTTTACCCTTTTATAAAACTTTTTTTCCCTCTATAAAATATGATTTCTCTGTCTCTATTTACAGTAAAACATGATGGTTGTAATGCAGCGCCTGACATGACAGCATTCAGACCAACATGTCTAATGAATGTTTGACAGATGATGACCGTTTCCGGTTCCTCTGAGTGTGAAGCTTCCTAAAGTCCAACAGGCCGTCAGACGGTCAGAACCCGGAGAAAATGGCTTCAATTTAAACGTTTCATTCTGTCCCTGCAGTGTGTGTGTGTGTGTGTGTGTGTGTGTGTGTGTGTGTGTGTGTGTGTGTGTGTGTGTGTGTCAGAGAGAGAAACCAATTACCCGCCAGCGCTAATTAAGGCTCGAGCGAATAAAACCGGAACCGGACAGTTCAAAACTCGTCCGTAAGGAAACAAACCCGCCGAGGGTGAAGTTGGTGTTTTTCTGGACCTTCACGCAGAAAACCGACGGACTCGATGAAACCCAGACAGTGACCGTGACGCGGAGCTTCGGAACCGGGCCGAACAGAACTTACCTCCGGCTGCGGCTCGGCGCGTCGCTGCTGAGGAACCAGAATGATCCAAATCACCAACAAGCTCCATCTGCCACCATCATCCATCCGCTGCTGGGAGCTGTGGCCGCAGACCGCCGCACAGATCCTCTGCTGCTGACAGGATGCGCCACTCTGACTGAGGAACACTGCATGGGGGTGGAGGCACTGTGTTAAAGGGACAGTTCAGGACGTTTTTCATTAAACAAACATAATCATAATCATAATGCTTGATGAAAAGAATATAAAAATAAATTAATTACTTAGCCAACCATGAAAGGTTAAAGGTCATGAGAGCAAATCAGTTATGAACCTGATCAGGACTGATGTGAAGTTGGACTACAGGATTTTCACACTTCAATATTTGTGGATTTTCATGGAAGATCTATTTGCAGATTTATGTCATGAAGCATTTTTAACATAATTTAAAGAAAAATGATACGCTATTGGTTGGCGTTATTCAGGAGCAGCTTCCATTTTCCTTAATGCCGATTGGCTGAACCCTGTAGAGGTTAAGTTCTGCAGCAGTGCCAAGATGGTCTCCACTGTGTGTAATAATGAATATTAATGCATATTTGGTGTTTGAACCAAATTCTATTGTATCTGTTTTTAGCGGGAATCTCAAGTGTTTTCAGATTTGAACAGTAACAGAACCGTTACTGGGCCCGTTGTACCAAACGTTCCTCCATAAAGTTTATTTTTCCAAACAAAACAAATTATACCAAAAGCAAAAATGACACTTTAGAGGTTTATAAAATTGTATTTGTATAAAGGTTTGTCTTGATCCAACAGACTCAACGTTTTATTGCCGAGTCAGATTCATAATAAAGTCACACACGGATCTGAAAATCTCCACGTTGTTTCTGTTGACCAGGTTTAAGCTTTCTGACTGAATCGGTTCGTTTCCTACTTTATAACTAAACTAGAATAACTAGATGAGGCTGAGCGTTTGTTAGTGTAGCACATTTCAGCAACAGGCAGTTCAAACGGGATAAAAACAGAAAGAATGAAAACAAAAAGCAAGTATTACATTTTAAAACCATCATCAGAAACCATCACTGAATGTTGGAATAAAGAATGAAATTAATCAATGTTATTATTAACATTGAATCTGAATGTAAATCTGAATGTCTGATAATCTGGTCATAAAATCACCAGATTATTAATCTCAGTAAATAGAACATAATGAGTCCTAATGAGTCTCATTTATCAGATTCAAAGCACCGTTTGAAAATATCAAAAAGAAGATGTTAAATATACTTTCCATTAAGCTCACATGTCTGTTTTTAAAGTGTTTTATTAATCTGATGTACGATATTTTCATTTTGTGTAAAATCAGCATAATCAACAGAATTAACGGCTAACAAACTGAGTATTTCATTTATATAATTAGTTTCACTTAAACTTCCTGAAATTAATTAACTTTTCAATAATGTTCTAATTTACTGGAGTGTCTTTAATAAACTGACCAATCAGAATCTGAACAGTGAAGTGGTTGAAACCAGCAGAGGAGTGAGACCTCTGTGTGTTTCCTATCTCTGGAGGCTCTGCGCTTCCTGCAGCTGCAGCTGATTCTCTGTTTCCTCACAAAGACACATTTGGTCCTGCAGATCGGATTTAATGACACATAAAGACAAGATTAATAAAACCAAACGCTTTTTTATGTTTCCTCCTCTTTTCTATCCACCAGTCAGTTAAAATGCATCACTGTTCTGAACTTTTACTTATTCTGTTTCAGTTTTACACTGAAAAACGAGAAAATAAAAGTTAATTTGTTACATGTAATCGAATTAAATTTGTCAAAAATTATTTTACGATTGTTTATCATGAAAACTTAATGAACATAATTTGATTATTTACGATAAATTGACACTTTTTTTTATCACACGTTTCCTTTATTCAGTGTTTATTGCTGATTAACTGAATGTAACTTTTTGAAGTTTTATTAAAAAAGTTACATTTTGAATACAAATTCCAAAATTTGACTTGTATTAACTTCAAAAAGTCAATAAACTTATTCTAACTTATATACTAAGTACAGTATATATAATGATATAAAACTTATATATATAAGTTAAGGAAACTTGAGATTAAAGAAACTTTAAGGTTAAATAATCTCAGTGATTAATTAACATTAACAATAATGAAGAAAACATTTTTACAGGTTAATATTAATTTGCATAAACTGAACTACAGTATTTCTGCAGAAACCAGCTGCTCGATGCAGAACTGCAGCATGTTTGAGTTCTGCTGCAGCAAAATATTGATTTATAGGACAACAAAACTCCACAAAAAGGCCAGCATGTATTTAAACACCAACAGATGAAAAGACAACAAACAAAACAACAATGAGCTTTAATCAGTCAAGAAGGAGAATATAAAAGTTTATCTGTCACCTATTTATTCAAGAAAGTTGATATTTCTATTGATGAAATAAATAATTAGTAGCTGCTGCAGCGTAAAATGTGGAAGTTTTGATTATATTCATGATTAAAACATTGTAATTTCCCATTCTGAAGAAATGATTTTCACATTTAGGGCTTTGAAAACGACCACAGGAGTTCAGAGCTTCACACCAGGAGACAGGATGAGCTGCGAGCCGAAACATACAGTAAAAAGTGCTGGGTTAAAAATATCCCAATTCGTAACCCGGCGCTGGGTCAATATTGGACCGACCCAATGCTGGGTTGTTTTAACCCACCTGGGTTGGGTTGATGGTTTGACCAGCACATTGGGGTCATGGCAACTAACCAAAGGTTCGTTAAATTGACCCAAAATTGGATTGAAACTCATAAATGGTAAAAGGATTTAACTTTATCCAATCATTTTGACCACTCAAAGTGCTTTACACTGGAGTCATGTTCACCCATTTGTACTCATAAACGCTCACACATTTATTTGTACACACATATGCAGCTCAGTGGGCAATTTGGGGTTAGGTGCCTTGCCCAGGGGCACATCGACATGTGGCAGGAAGCTGGAGCTTAAACTTTATCTTCTTTTTACTTATCATGTGTTATTTCAAAGTAGAGGAGAAGCCCGATATGCAGCCATGTTGAAAATGGAGGCTTGTGAAGAGGGGCGTGGCTTGTGAAAAGGGGCGTGGTTTCTTCCAGTTTTTGCCTTTAACCCAACCGAATGGTTAAATCTACCTGACCTCTGACTCAACAGAAGAGTTCAAGCTGTAGACTTCCGGTAAATTTCTGACCCAACTCTAGAGTTATGAATTTTGACCCAATATTTGGTCAAACTAATCCAACCTATGACCCAACAGCTTCAACCCAGAACTTGGGTTATGAAAATAACCCAGCAATTTTTACTGTACATCCAGATCTGCTGTTCATGAAACAATGGTGCAGATTTAAAATGTTTCAGCTTCAGCAGCTCAGATGTTAAGATTTAATACAGAAACATGCAAATCTATCCCATTTTTTATGTATTGATGATTGAATAAAGTGACTCTTAAATAAAGGATGAACGTGAGCGCAGCAGCTGCAGCTCTGCACCTCACTGCTCCTCTCAACTATCTTTAGATGTTTCTCCTCCTCCTCCTCTTCCTCCTCCTCACTCTCTGCTCAGCTCCGACTTCCACCCACTCACTTTGCAGAGAACAAGTTCAAAAATAAGATCAAACTAAACATTCAGCCTTTAACAAGATTCACTTTTCAGACAAATTTCCTTCAAAACAGGGAAAGTAAACCTCCTGGAATCAAATATGCTTTCTGGGAACGAAGTAACCATGGCGACGACAAGCCGGACCAAAACTAACAGCTTTAGCTGTTTCACTGCTAACGAGTGCTGACCGTTTTAGAAAGGTCACAAATGAATTCATTAAACAAAATAGTTAGATATTGACTAAAAATAAAAATATATCATCGATGTTTGTTTCATAAGCTGCTGACCTGCAAAGGTCACAGAATCACTTTCACTCTGATTAAATGAACAAAATGAAGGGATTTTATGACCACTGTGGTTTGACTGGATGCTCCACCACAATGTTTAGAGACGTCTCCAACATTTAGGCTCCCAGTTTAAAGTTATTTCAGATTCTGTTTCCCTGCAGGCTCTTCACACAGAGGCTCGAAGTGAAAACACCAAGGTTAGAGACTTCCTGCCTCCTGCAGTTTGCAGCAATTGGCTCGTGTTTCTATCCGCTCAGAGTTTTGTTTTAATGTCATTGTTAGTTTCTGCAGTGAGAAACTCAGCTGCTCTCTGTCCACCCCTCACATATTCATATCAGCAGAATTTAAGAAAGTATAATTAGTTGGAGCGATTAGTGGGAGGATGGGATGTGATTTTATACAGTAAGAGCAGAGGAGTGTTTATGTATTATAATATATGGGCTGTCTGCAGGGAGCAGCAGAAACCGAGATTCTCCCTTCAGCAAATATACATATGGACGCATTTATGTTTATCCTTGATGTCGCTGCAGCGATTAAACTCTGATCCACTGGAGGATAAACGTGAAGCAAAACTTTTAAAAACTTGAGATTCTGTGGTTGTCTCCTGCTGGTTGTCGGACTCGCTGACTGCGGAGGCCCCGTCGGCTCCGGATCGGCTCTGAACCCGGACCTGCGTGTGGCTGCAAGGCTGCAGGGCTGCAGGGCTGTGTGGGGAAACAGCAGCGAGGCCCAAACTGCACATCCAACCCAAAACCTGCAGCAGACCGGAGGAACGCTGACGGCTTCCCTGCAGAACCTGCTGGAAGGCAGAACAATGGACCAGGACATTTCTGACCCTTATAATGTCTAACCTGTCACTATTTGTAAAAAAATAATCTGAATCTCTTAGTGGCTTGAAATGATTTTACCCATAAACTCTGAAAAGTGTGGTGTGCATTTACAGTCACCTTCTTTGACTCTGATACTATGACAACTGTAGACAGAGAACAAAGAAGAGAAACTTTCTGCCAAAAAACTCTGAAATTTTCTAGAAAAACTTGGAAACTTCTAAGTTTGGAAAGTCGAAGACTTGAGACTCTGAAATGTCAAAGTTTTTCTAGAAAAATTCTGAGATTTTTGATAGAAATTTACTATTTTTTCTCTACAAGTCTTCATCATCCATCCATCCATCCATCCATCCATCCATCCATCCATCCATAAAACTCTCATCTCATCCAGCAGCCATTGTACGGCGCATATAGCAGTAAAACCAGCTGACCAAATATGCTGGAGCTCCGTTTAGGTTGCTAGGTAACAGGATTGTGACTTAAAAATCAGGAAGTTTTTGCTCAGTTTCCAGACAACAGAAAACTTATTGGCTTAGTGCTTGTTTTTATAAGCAGATGAAAACCCAAAAGGAAAAAACATACAAAATGTGAATTTTGCACAATAGGTCCCGTTTAAAAAGGTTCAGCTTTGTGTTTGCTGAGCTCCGCTGCTGCAGGTTGTTGAATTGTGCTGCCATCTGGTGGAGAACACAGGCCACAGCAGACGCGCTCATCTTCCCAGTCCAACCGAATGAATCTGGTTTATAATGTGACCCGAAACACAACTTATCATCTTTGATAAACATCTACTGTGGGGCATTAAGGTCATTTTAAAATAGAATCCCAGTTTTATGGTTCATCTGTCTGAGAGGAACATAAAAACATACAAATAAATCATATTAGACATCAGATTACAGTGTTTTTAATGATTTTTTATTTCCATAATTGATTGAAATACAAGCTTAAAGAAATAAACTGGTAAGTTTCAAACTAAATATCTAGTTAACAAACTCACTAACTATTGAGCTTCAAACCAGATGTTTAGTTAGGCAGCTGGTAACTAGTTTGGATCTAAAACGTATGATACAAACTAATATTTAGAAATGATTTAGTTTATGATTTAAATATTCAGTTCAGAGCTACATTTGTATCCTGACATTTATAGATGAATGAATGACATGGTAAAAGTCTGACTTGAACATGAATCTCCATTAGTTTTTCTTATGACAGAATAAATAACTGAAGTGAAATTTTGACTGACAAACAGAAAATCACAGAGTCTCAGAGAGTCACTGTTTACCATCCAGTTTAATTCAAAAAGAGCAAAACAGCAAACAAAGCCTTGATGAGAGGAGGATCCATTTCAGATGAAGGTTAAAGGTCATCCTCATCCCTCCTTGTGGAAGGTCCTTCCATCTGGCTGCTCCTTCCAGCTCAGGCTGACGTCTCCTTCCACGCCGTCGTCCTTAAGCTTCTGCCCAAACTGACACACAAAGAACTGAGAGTCCTGGTCCGGTGTGTGTGTGTGTGTGTGTGTGTGTGAGATGAAACTTTAACAGGAATCCTGGCAGAGGATGAGGGTGTGGTACCTTGATCAGCAGGTCTTCCAGCAGGGCGGCGTCGGTCAGGTCCAGAGAGGACGGCGTCGCCAGCTTCAGCTTCACCACAAGCTGTGAAACTGGAACCAGAACGTTTTGCTCTGCATCTGATGAAGAACAGAGAAGAACTGAGTTCTGGCAGCTCTGGGCCACAAACGTCCACATTCTGGCTTCAACACGATTCACAGATTCGAGTTTTTGGAAAATCACTGCAGCCGAAATTAAACATGTCTGAGTTTTTATTCAGATTATTTTCTTTTTTTTGGCATTTTCTGCCATTTGTATAAATGTCTTAACTTTATTTTTTTGTTTTGTTGTGAATGTTGTAAATGTGCTACATAAATAAACTTTGATATTTTCTTGTGCTTTATGAACTTTATACTTGTTATTTAAAAATAGTTCAACCTCTGTCTGACACACAAATGAATCTCACCTGAGTGAAGTCGCCCCTCCACCTTCTTCAAATCAGACAAAATTGGTGTCAAACTTTTGTGCTACGTTTGTGCAGCAAAATTTTTTGTTTGTGCCGCTATCATTTTAAAGATATAAAGAAATGTTTCTAGAGGTCATCCAAGGTCAATCATCCCCCCACTTTTATGAAATCAAACTTTCTTTATATCTTTAAAATGATAACGAAAATTTTTGCTGCACAAACGTAGCACTAACATTTGACACCAATTTTGTCTGATTTCATAAAAGTGGGGGGGGCTGGTTGACCTTTTGACCTTAACACTTTCATTAATATCTTCAAAGCCAAAGCAGCACAAATGAAAATTTTTGCTGCACAAACATAGCTGTGTTGATTGACACCCATTTTATCTGGTTTGAAGAAGGTGGGGGGGGCGACTTCACTCAGGTCTGAATCTCCACGTTTAAATCCTAACAGGAAGCTGTGAAGGTTTGTGACTCGGTAGGTTTGCCCTTCACTGCCCCCTGCGGGTTTGGCATGTTTAAAGCAACCATCGTGGATTAATTTTTTTATTAAACCAACCAGACATAGATGAGATTATTTTATAGAAATCAACATGTCATTGCTTTAAAAAGACCCGGCTGTGTTTGGACTAGGCCGAAATGAGCAAACTCACCTCCGTAACAAAAGAAGGGGAAGGTCCAGTCACAAGGACAGTCCTCCCACTTTCCAGAGTCATCAAAGTTTGCCACAGTGCATTTCTCCTGGTTCGCTGTTCGGCTCCCCGGATCTCCAGTAAGTGAACGCCGGGCTGGTTCCGTCCACCCAGACCAAGGAGTTCTTGTTCAGCCCGATCCAGGCGTACTGACCCGGCGGCATCACCTGCTTTATCTCCTCGTTCTCTGCCAGGTCTCTGGCGACGGCCATGTCTGTGTAATGCTGCCTGCAGTTGGCCAGAGCGTCGGCCCAGGGGAAAAACTGATCAACAAGGACAAACGTCACGTCCGCTCCTGAAACGAGAACCCAGAGGGAGGATGTGGGTTGGAGTCCAGAACACAGAGAGTTCGGCGGCCATGTTGGATCCTCACCGTTCACGTTGGCGCACACAGACTTTTCGTAGTTTCCACATTGAGAGTCGTCCCACAGCCCGTCGGCGTAGATCCGCACGCAGTCCTCAGGGTGCTGCTTGTTGTCAGGTTGTCCTGGCTGCCAGTTCCTGAAGTCGGAGTCTCCCGGGTTCTGAAACACGTTCGGGTCGGACAGCGACCAGCTCCAGCTGTTCGGGTCGTCCAACAGGCCGATCCAGGCCCGCTGCAGAGAACCAGACCCTCAGGTTGAGAAACCTGAGAAACAAATAACCTCCAAAGACACTTCATGATAATAAAACAGCAACGTTTTACAGAACCGAGACAGGAAGGGATTCGGGTCTTCACCTGATACTGACGGATTTTTACTTCTGTAATGAATAATTTATGTTTTAGAGATAAAAATAACAAGTGTATGAACATTACATGTAGCTTCTCCTCTGGTAAGTTAAGCACCTGAACCAGGCAAAGTGAAGGAATCAACATGTTTATATTCTAAAAAATAATTTTATAGACAATTTAGACAAACATATTTACTAAACATTATTTTGTAGAAATATCAAGCAGACCTCCTGAAGATCTCAGAGAACTGGTTTTTCTGCAGCAGGTTTGTGTCTTCCAGGATGCAACGTTGCTTTTTCTCACTTAATTTCCATAAATACATACAAACAAACTTTATTCTAAACATCTTTGAAATTCTGGATACTTTCTATTACCAGACAAATTTTGAAAAAAATCCACAAACTTCTAATCTTATGAACAAAATATTAGAAATAAAATCATGCTGGAGGTTTTTCTTCTTCCTTCTTTAAAAACAATTATCACATATTTTTAACTTGTCTTAATTTATTATTCAGGTTTACTCTCCTCTAGTCATGTGGATTTTATTTCCATCACATTGGTGAAGTCAAACAATTTCTCAAAAATAAATACTACGTTATATAAAAATGAATAACTGCTGTCTATCATCAAACCAAACGGTTTCAAAGAGAAATCCAGAAACAAACGTGTTTGTTACATGATTCATGTCTCCTTTGACCATCTGCTTCACGTCGGTCATGTCGACCAGCGTCGTCACGTTGTCCAAGCTGCTTAAGGTCACCAGGTCAACGAATCGCTCTCTGCAGAAAGTCTGAGCCGCCGTCCAGTTCTTCAACTTGTTGACGTAAAAAAAACTGATGTCCGGCGAGAGACGAGGCGGCAAACAGCACTGCAGCACAAACGCTTCAAACATTTAGCTATTAAAGCATTTCATTTTTAAATATGGAAAATAATAGAAATATCATTTATGTGACATCACCGAGCTGCAGGCAGGCGAAAGCAGATTCACATAAATGTAAAATATTTTAAAAAAGAAACGGGGACTGTAGAGGATGACCTAAAGCAGAAATAAAGCTTTACGGTTATTAAAAAGGTTAACAGAGCAGGATTATTAAAAATATACAATAAGTTGTGTTTGAAAAGAGCAGTTTTAATCATATTAACTCTCTGTGAGTTAAAAAAAGCAAATCATCTTGGTTTATAAATGGTGAAAAAAATCAGTCATGTGGAAACAGCAAAAACCTGCAATATTCTGTGGGATAAACAACTAAAAATATGTTATTTAAATGGACCCTACACATTTGTTAAACTTAAGACAACAAATAAATATACTTAAAACTGTAATGTTTCATGTTCGGTTAATACAAGTAATTGTTTTAGAATAAAAGCAATTTTGCTAAAATAAAACTTTCAGGTGTGAAGAATTAATTCACATCAAACCGATCAGGTAAAACTTCCACATTTAGACCCATATTTTATGGACCAGTTACAAAATAATTGAATTCCCACTGAATATTATCCCAGGAGAAAAACAGCATGAAATGAAGCGTCTGAAGCCTGAAACTTGCCTGCAGCGGCTGAGAGGAACTGAAGAACCTCCATCCTGGTTCCTTTGGGTCAGAACTGCAGATCTGCAGCTGTTGGATTCACTTATCACTCCGGCGTCACGCACATGCAAACGGAGAACGCAGACCGTTTGCATCCTCAGCCTGGTGCAGGCAGAGACACCTGAACGATTCAAAGTGCTTCATTTCCATGATTCTCAAGTGACTCGTTTGTGTGAAGGTTTCAAATATCCGCCATAAATCAAACCTTCACTTCAACAACAAGCTTAACATTCACATTTTACACCTAAAAGCTTTAAGATATTATTTAATTTTATTCATTCTGTTTCATGATTGTTTTTCTATTGATATTATTTTCTAGTTTGGTGGTTTATACTTTGAAATCATCCAGACATTTTATTATAAAATCAGAGGTTTTTAAATAGGAAAAATCATTTTAAATTATGGCTTGGATTTAACAAAGAGCCACTGAAAAAAGCTAAAATTGCAGCAATATGATCTATAAAATCTGCATCATTTGTATCAGTAAATGACAAAGACCAGTTTACTGTTTGTCGTGTTTATTGAAGCCTTCAGATACACAGAGCCACTTTCTACATCACGACATTAAACCTGATATTTAAAATTACGTCACGCATAAACATACTATTTGTCTACTTTAAGAGGATTATGGGTAGAAAACAGCAAACCATGTTAATAAGGAACAAACTATTTTCATCAGACACGTCTTCCTGTCTGATTACGTCACTCGTCCTGGTGGAAGATCCTCCCGTCTGATTGGCCGATCCATCTCAGCTGAACGTCTCCTTCCACTCCACTGTCCTTCTTCAGCTTCTGTTCAAACTGACAAATAAAAAGGAAAATATTTGACCAAAGTTGGACAAAATCTTTCCCTGAAGTTCCTGGAAGCTGTTTGACATTTAGGCTCACTGGAGAAAACAGGCAGCAAAACGCGCCGCAAACACACAAATGATGCTCCAGAACACACACACACACACACACACACATGTTTGCGCAGCTATCTTTGTGGGGACTTTCCATTAACTTCCATTCATTTCTACAGCCTAAACCTCAGTTACTCATAGCGTCAGTCACAGGTTCGAGTCCTGGTCTGTTGACCTTTGCCACGTGACCTCAAATTGTCATAATGTGGAGTTTCCCCAGAAAAATCTGAAAACTCAATATGCAGCAGTTTTGTTTCAGAGCCTTATCAAGAACAATGTCAATTTTTGATTTATGCTACCAGTGATCTGGAAATAAGAGACATCAAAGTGTGGCCCAGCAGCCATTTGTGGCCCCACACACACATGTTTGCACAGCTATCTTTGTGGGGACTTTCCGTTGACTTCCATTAATTTCTACAGCCTAAACCTGACCTTTACCCTTTTCCTAACCCTAACTATCACATACCTAACCCTAACCAACCAAAACTCAATTCACACCTTAGTCCTAACTCTGACCCCTGACCCTAAAACAGGGTTTCCCATTGTAGGGACCAGGCTTCGGTCCCCACAAGGAGCAATTGGTCCCCACAACGTAGTATATGTCAGGAAAATTGTCCCCACAAGGTATTATAAACGAACGCCCGCACACACACACACACGCGCGCGCACGCACACCACACACACACACACACACACACACACACACACACAACACACACACACACACACACACACACACACACACACACACACACACACACACACACAGCGCACACACACACACACATATAAAACTAATACGAAAGAAAAACACAGCAATCAAAGAAAGCAGAAGGGACGACATCTCAAATACCAAATATGATGCTAACAGAAGTACTCCAGACCACCAAACCAGCATGTCTTGATTTGACAAAGTCCAGAAGAAAGTTGGAGGAAGAATAAAAGCTGCATTTTACTTCCAAACATACCATATAATTACAGAATAGCAGCATATTTAGATGGGTAATATTGCCGACTCTAGACTCCCCCTAGTGGACTGGAGCACCTTTATTTTGAAAGTCTACTTCCGGTTGTTGGTCAGTGAACATTTTACACCGTCTAAATATTTAGCTCTGAGCAGAATGTTTAGTTTGAAGCTGAATATGTCGTTTATAAGATAAACATGTCATTTTAAACTACATATTAAGATGCTAAGATTTCTAAATGAATGAATAATGCAGTGAAAGCAGGACTTTTTCCTCCTAAATAAGCACATTATTACTTTTTGAGAGTAACTCTCCAAACAACTGTCCTCATGAAACCAGGTCAGTGTGAATGAACTGCACCTGCTGCAGCAGGTCTGCCAGCACAGCCGGGTCACTCAGGTCCAGAGAGGAAGACTTCACCAGCTTCACCTTTACCACCTGCGCCGAACCTGGAACTTTAAGAAAACAACAGCAGCCGTCACACACAACGTATGTATGCCGTTTTAAATTTTACAGGTAAAAAATGAAAATGGATCATTTTAAAATCATTCTTGGCTTGTCATGGTCATTGATTTGGGTTTCGTTGGTTCTTCACACAGCAGAGAATCACGGAGCGCCACAGGGATGACGACTCAGACCAACAGTTTTTGGATTATTTTTACTTTGATTTGTTAGTTTCCGTCAGGTTTTAGCTCAGCTCCTTCTTCAAATCAAACAGGAGGAAATGATCTCATTTCTGCAGATGAACCTCGATCCTTCTACGTCTACGTTGCCACGACAACAAGAGACTCAACCTCAGAGTGAACAGTTCATTAGGGAACCAGTCCTGGTTAAAGTCTTTATGGCTTCGACAAACATCTCAGACGAGCTGAGCTTGTTCTGCTCCATTTAGTACAACAGATCACAAATCGTTACCTGGCATTAAATAAGACATGGACCTTTTTTGTGTCATAAATAATCACACGTAGTTCCACAGGGCTGACGACTCGGAATGCTTTTCTTTTCCTCTTCTGTCCATCTTTTACATTTTAACACCACGTCACATTATACAGATAAAACTCGGCTATGAGCTCTGAACCCAACTGAGAAATATAATTTATTTTCTCAGTTAGATTAATCCTGTGTAAATACGGGCTAACATTTATTGGTCACTACAGTATGGATGTTTCCGGCTGTAGAAAATCAATGGAAATGCTCCAGTTTGTTTGCGATGTAAAAAACTGATGTTTTAAAAAGTCCCAGTGGGAACAAATGTTGCCTCAAAGCACTGGGCAAGACAGAGATTTAATTTATCAGCAGAAATACATATTTAATATGTCAGTTTAATGGATTCTGCTGCTGTAAGTCAACAGGCGACCGCAGCAAGGACGATGGTTGAAAAACAGTTTTTTCCAGTAATTTAACTAAAACCTTTTGAATGTCGTAAACAGAAACAATGCAAACAGAAACGTTTTTTCTGAGGAGGCTGACCATCGTAGCAGAAGAAGGGCTGGAGTCCGGAGCAGAGCTGGGCCTCCCACACGCCGCCGTCACCCAGCGCCGACACCACACAGGTCTCCTGGGCTCCGTTCGGTTCCGTCGGCCTCCAGTAGCTGAACGTGACGTTGCTGCCGTCTGACCACAACCAGGAGAGTCTGTACAGGCCGATCCAGGCCACATTCACTCCAGCGGATTGGACTAGGCCCTGTATCTGCTCCCTCTCCGATGAGGTCCTCACGCTGGCCAGGTCAGTGTGATGCTGCCTGCAGAAGCTCTGGGCTGCAGCCCAGGTCATCGTCTGGTTGATGAAGACAAATGAAGCATCGTGTCCTGAAAATATTCACAAGATAAAGTCAGTTTCACCGTCCATGGTGTGTGAAAGCTTTGACCTTTCACCTCCAAACAATCTGCTCTTTGCGTGCTTCAGCTTTGTAGTTGGAAAATGATTGAGTTTTGGATGCAGCCGTGAGCATCTTGTTCCGGTTTGTTTATTTCTTCCTCCTCAGTCATTGGTTCGTTGGTTTTGTAAAAACGTCCCTCAAAATATATGCAACAGGTTTTATTGTAAAAATATTATAGACATGAAGATTATTTCGGAAACTGAATAATTGCTTCATCAGATCGTGATCTGCAGCTCTTGCTGGAGCGGTTTGCGGCCGAGTGTGAAGCGGATGGGATGAGGCTAAGTGCCTCCAAATCCGAGGCCATGGTCTTGAAAAGGGTAGAGGTCCTTCTCCGGGTCAGGGGGGTCGTCCTGCCTCAAGTGGAGGAGTTTAAGTATCTTGGGTCTTGTTCACAAATGAGGGAAGAAGGAGATGGACAGGCGGATTGGGGCAGCGACTGTACCGGTCCGTATTGGTGAAGAGAAGCTGAGTCAAAAAGTGAAGCTCTCAATTTACCGGTCGATCTACGTTCCCACCCTCATCTATGGTCTTTGGGTCATGACCGAAAGAACAAGATCACGGATACAAGCGGCCGAAATGGGTTTCCTCCGCAGGGTGGCCGGGCTCCTTAGAGAGAGAAGCTCGGTCATCAGGGAGGGACTCAAAGTAGAGCCGCTGCTCCTCCAAGTCGAGAGGAGCCAGTTGAGGCTCGGGCATCAGGTCAGGATGCCTCCTGGACGCCTCCCTGGTGAGGAGTTCTGGTCCCAGCGGGAGGAGGGGAGACCCAGGACACTATGTCTCTCTACTGGGGATGCCTTGGGGTTCCTGGAGGAGCTGGAAGAGGCTGGAGGGGGAAGTCTGGGCCTCCCTTCTGTAGCTGCTGCTCCCGCCACCCGACCCCGGATAAGATGGATGGATGGATGGATGTTTGTAACTGTTGTCAAGTTTTACAGCTGCTAGCTGCTCAGTGGGAGTTATTGTTTTGTAGTTTGTTCAGTTATTTGCTGTATTTTATTTAATGTATAAGAAGCAGAAGCTGCTGCACCAGGATACATGTCATCTCATGTCATCTCTCCTGTCTTGGTTGTTGTTAATTAATCCAAATACAAATATTTAACTGGAGCTAAATATAAACATTAAATTAAGCCAAACATTTAGCTAGTTAATGCAGAGAGATAAGACTCTTCATCCTCACCTTGTACGTCACAGCAGATTGGTGTGACGAGTCTCACACATTGTAAATCAACGAAGTCTCCAGTGTTGCCCATGGCTCCACAGGATTCTCTTCCCTGGAAGTTGTCTGGTTCCCCAGGCTTCCACTTAAGGAACGCAGCTTCTCCGTCCCTGTAGAAGTTGGGGTCAGTGATGGACCACCTCCAGCTGTTCAGGTCCTCAGACAAACCGATCCAGGCTCGCTGCAGGCAACACAAAACTCACCTGAACTCATAAAGTATGTAAAGTTATTATGATCAAACGGTTCTGCTTTTGCAGAAAAATGCTGTTTTTTACTCTTTTTTTTGTCTTGTTGCACCAGTTCAGGCTTTAGACCAGATTCTGACAAACGTACGTATTTGAAATCTGAGCTGTCGTAGACCAGGGCGTCCAGATCCACCATGCTGGTCAGGAGAGTCACGTCCTCCATGCTGCTGACCGTCACCAGGTCCATGAAGTTCTGTCTGCAGAAACTCTGAGCGTCCGGCCAGGTCATCAACTCATTGACGAAGACCAAGATGAGTGGAGGGCGAGCCGAGGCAACGCACAGCACTGCAGCACAAACACACCAACAGCTGAAACATGCAGAGGCCATTAACACGGGAAAGCTTCTTGTTTTAGGGCAAAAACTAAGAGAAGCTCTACTTCAACATGTTTTAGTCCAGTAAAAGTAAAAAGTAGCCGATCAAGGAATTACTCAAGCAATGGAAAAGGTTTACTCTGTTACGATCTGTGTTTTCTGTATAATTATTTTGGGATTTTCTGTGTTCAGTCCTGTTTCCCCGAGTCTGTTGTCCTGTCGGCCCTTAATTGTTCCCAGGTGTGTCTTATTCTCTTGATTACCCCATGTGTATTTAAGTCCACCTGTTGTCTCCGTCTCTTGTCAGATCCTCATCACCTGAATGAAGTCAACCCTCCACCTTGTTCAAATCAGACAAAATTGGTGTCAAACGTTAGTGCTACGTTTGTGCTGGTTTGTGCAGCAAAAATTTTTGTTTGTACCCCTATCATTTTAAAGATATTTAAGGAAAGCTTGATTTCATAATAGTCTGGGGGGCTGGTTGAACTTTTGACTTTTACACTTTCATCAATATCTTCAACGCCAAAGCAGCAAACGACAATTTTTTGCTGCACAAACCAGCACAAACGTTTGACACCAATTTTGTTTGATTTCATAAAAGTGGGGGGTTGGTTGACCTTGGATGACCTCTAGAAACATTTCTTTATATCTTTAAAATGATAGCGGCACAAACGAAAATTTTTGCTGCACAAATCAGCACAAATGTAGCACAAACATTTGACACCAATTTTGTCTTTGAAGAAGGTGTGGGGCCCAACTTCACTCAGGTATCCTCGTAGCACGTCTAACGTCTCTGTCAGTCAGTTTCTCTCAGTTGAACTGTGTAGTCCTGAGGTTCCTTCCTTCAGTAATTATGTCAGTTGCTACCGGTATTAGCTGTGTGCTAATTGGCTGCCCTGCTGCCTGTCCTGGACTGTGAGCTTATCATTAAAATTCATCTTCATCCTAACCTGGCTCTCCGTGTTCATTGTCACCACCACCAACCACTTCGTGACATTCTCAACTGATCAAATGATCAGTTAGTTAAAAATGACATCAAATGGACCAAAATGAAACATTAAGTGGAAATTTTGGTATGTCATGAACAAAAATGATAATAATGTATAAAATTAACAAAAAATAACATTTCAATAACAAACTTTAACAAAAACTGCAGGTGTGTGTATTTGTGTGTGTGTGTGTGTAAAAATGCGTAGTAAAATGCTTCTAAAAGTATATTTTTCAAGCGTTACTCACTTAAATATAACTAAATGTAACAAGTTGCTGCTCAACTCAGGTTGAGGTTTGATTGGATGAACAAACTTATTGCTGAATTCATGAAAAAAAATCTAGAAAATGTTTTCCTTAAACGTTGAGCAGCAGTGACGTCACAGAGCCATTAGCATCTCAGTTATCGCCTCAAACGTCCTGCAATTTTTACAGAAAATGAATAAAAACGAGCACTTTGTGAGAAATGCACTAATCTGCCGTTTTGTAGCAGCAAAAACGGGTCTTCCTCAGCAGGAGGCCCTGAGGAAGACCCAGGACACACTGGAGGGACTATGTCTCTCGGCTGGCCTGGGAACGCCTTGGGGTTCCCCTGGAGGAGCTGGAAGACGTGGCTGGGGAGAGGGAAGTCTGGGCCTCCCTTCTGAAGCTGCTGCCCCCCCGACCCGATCCCGGATAAGCGGAAGAAAATGGATGGATGGATGGATGGATTTGTAGCAGCAGTTTATGCTGGATTGTGAACGTGAATCTTGTGGTTTAACTGGTCCGTTTGGACCGAGAGGGCAAGTTTGCGGCTCCATCAGTGAGGATTCAAACACTGAGTAGGACATTATCTCGCTTGTCCTGTAGAATCTGTTCTTTAAACTTCCTTATCCAGAATTTCAATTCTTTGTTTAATTCTGACTTTAATGATGGCGGTTACCTGGGAACAATCAGATTTATTGATATGATTTGTGCAGATTTAATGCATGCATGTCAGATTTAAGTCATTTTTTGGTAGAATTTAAATTTTTTCCCCTATGACCCAAATCCTTTTCTGCAGGTTTCACAGGTTAAGTAGTTTTACTCAGTTATATTTACATGTAAAGCAATTTTAGGAGTAGTTTTAGAACTTTTTTTCTTATTTTTTTACCTTTACTTGAGTAATATTCCAAAGTCAAAGTGAGACCTCTTGTTTGAACACAAACTTCGTTGTTTTGCTGTTAGTTTCTATCTGCTGAGATATAAATATGAAGTAATATCTATATATTGTCACTGGAAGTATTTTACCCTGTTCTAACTTATACTTTATGATGTAACAGTTTAATACATCATTGGAAAAAAAGAAATAGTGTTTTTTCTGGCTTATTTTGTATTGATTTTTGTATTCTTTCACTTTGCACATAACTTTATACTTTTTGTCTATTTTAAACTGTAATTTTCAAATATGAAACCAGACGTTTGGATCTGTTTGTGTTTTTTCACTTTAACTTTAGGAGCTTCGTTCTTCCTGCAGGTTTAGCTGATTATGTGGCAGAAGATCAGAACCAGACGGATCCCGTTTTCTCTGATTGTTTTCTCCGGATCAGCAGCAGACAGATAACAGTCACTTTATGGAGCTTCTTCTTCTACTGATGCTAACAGTGACGTGTTGCTCTGATTGATCTGCGTCTGAACAGAAATAACTATGCATAATTTAAGCATTTCAATTTAATAAGCGCATAAGATGCATTACAAGAATGAATAAAATGCTGTCAATTTGTTTCATCCATCACTTTAAAAAATGGTAATAATCTCAAATTATTCCCAGGGTGCAACAGGAGCATAAAACCATGAGATAATCTGGATCTGAGACACTTACAGGCAGCAGCTGTGACGAAGCGAAGCGTTTCCATCCTCCTGAGTTTCTCTCTTCAGTTCCGTCAGGCTGCAGCTGCTTATAGTATTTATATCGCTACTGTCACGCACATGCAAAAAGAGGATGCAAACTCTTCCTATTCTGGGTTTTAATTCTTGATCCATTTAATATACTTCAAAGTATTCAAACGACTTTTATTTACATATTATTTACAAGATGCTTCAGAGTCGGAAAACATGAAAAACATCTTTAAACCTTTTAGCACAAAATTTACCCCAAAACTATTGAAGCACAATCAAATCTGGTTTAATTTTAACACATTTTAAACTCACTTGTTTTAGCTGCTGCTGCTGCTGACCTCAAACAGACACAGTGAGACTTTCTGAACAGATTTCTAACATCACTTTGTTTTGTTTTAGCCGTTTTAAAAAAGAAGATAAATATTTTTATCAGGTTTTTCTTCTGATTCTTTTCCAACGTTCATACAGTAAAATTACATTTTATATAATTCATGTAAACAAAATGATAATTGGTTGAATATATGGGAAGGTAAATGAACCTCTGCCGTCATCAGACTTTATGTTCATTAGCTTGATGTAGCGCTTCAGCATTAGCAAAACTAATGTTTGTGATTAGTGCTTCAGTGTTAGCGCAGCTAGCTTCTTAGCCAGCGGTTCCCACCATAGATATTTATCATAAGTTGTTCTTTTAGATTGAGTCCAATTGAAATTCATGTGTTTTAATAACTTATACTTCCATCTGCTGCCTATTAAGCTCAGAAATACTCACTAAATGGAGCTTGAATCTCTAAAAGGATGAAAAACGATGTTTAGTTTGAGTCGGCCATGTTTTATTCATCCATTCAGACTCTCACACCTTCTGTCTATCAGTACACAAAGAAATTATGATAATCACATCACAAATATAAACTTTCGATTTGTGAAGCTGCTCCTGGGTGTCTTTAGAGGAGTCCAGTCTTCCAGTCTGAAGCTGATGATCGTTCCTGGTGGAAGATTTCTCCATCCGACGTTTTCCTCCAGCTCAGCCTGACGTCTCCATCCGCACTGCTGGCCTTCAGCTTCTGTTCAAACTGACAATCAGGGCAAAAAAAATCCACATAACTGTGTTATCATCACACATCGTGCAAGCAGGTAATGAGTTTTTTTCTCAAACCCCACAGATGAAGGTGCTGTTTTCTTCAGGACAGATTGTTTCCAGTAATCAGTGAATTGATGGAAACCCAGTGAGCATCATGAGGATTTCAGATTTAAAGAAACGCCACAGTGGGAGACGTGTGTGTTTTAACACACTCACTTTTCTTGCAGTTTTGCTGAAAAACTTCTACGGTGTTTTATTGGTGTCAACAGTCTGGGAGACTGAAAGGAGCACATCCATATGTGAGTAAACAATCACTTATAAATCATGTTTGCTCGGTATTGGTCTCTGGTGCTGAGTTCACCTGAGACCTTCTGATTCTCCTGCTCTGTGTATGGAATGCTAACACGATCAAAAATGCACAATATTTCATGTGTCTAATCAAAATAAAAACACCGATTTTTACATCGTCAGGAAGGTAATGACTAAAAATAAAAATATATATATATTTTCTCATAACTTTTCACTATTTTGAAAAACTGCAATGGAAACATTATTTTTGCATCACATGATGAACAACCAGATGATACTACTGGAGGAAAATACAAAGAAGAAGACGACAGGAAGTGGTAGGAGGATCATGGAGAGATTTGGTTTTTAATGACTTACTGCACAAACAAACTTTATTGAGGTGTGATTTTAATTTCATTTCTTATTTTATAGAAACACCACAATTCAAAATTTTGGTTTTTTGACATAAGCAAAACATTGACAAAGTTCTGAGATCATTTGTAACAGAATTGCAGTGAGTGACAGACTCAGTGTTTCCTTCTGTGCTGTTTTCTCTTCATTTAAATTTTCTGTTGGTTTTAATGCAGAAATGCTTAATTTGTATGTTTCTTAAATAATTGTTCTCCACAGAGTTTTCATGCTGTGATTTTACCTTTGCTGTTTGGTTATTTTTAATTGAATTGCTTTGTCAGTTAAATTAAAAATTGAGCTTCCCCAGTGCGGAGCCATAAAGCAGATTTTTGTGCTGAGCCAGAAGCCGTACCTGCTGCAGCAGGTCTGCCAGCGCAGCCGGGTCACTCAGGTCCAGAGAGGAAGACTTCGCCAGCTTCACCTTCACCAGCCGCTTTAAACCTGGAACTTTGACAAACAAACTGGTGTCACAACTTTCTCCATTCGGCATGAAAAGGAAAACTGTTTTTAAATCTTGGTTTGGCATCTTATGACTGATCTGGGTTTGATGGACCAGAGAATTGAGGTCGTAGTCCTGGAGCGCCACAGGGACGACGACTCGGATCAGTTTTCTTTGCTTTATTCTTAGTTGATTTGTTTCTTTTGTTCAGAGCAGATTGTAAACCGTAAATCTCAGCTGTTTATTGTTTCATAATCTCCTTGTTTAAGGCAGTACCTTCTCTACCGTTGTTACGATAACCAGCAGGTTGGTTTCCACCTTTAGGGGGGAATAAAAGCCGTAAACCGCCACGTTTTGTGTTTAAATTGGAGGCATTTATGAACTCATTCTTCGGTCCTGATCTGCTACAGAAAATACTGAGATATTTCACAGAAGAGGAAAGTTAATCGTTCCAATCTCTTTAAAGTTCTGTAAACTCTGAATCACAACACCGTAGAGATTATATTTGCTTTAAATGTGTTTAAGGATTTGATGTTTGTGACTTTTACAGAAGCAGATGGATGCAAAGTGACCGTCCAGCCGGGGTCAAAAGGTCAGATGACGGATGGACGTTCTGAAATAAAGGATTTGCTCTGAACTTTTTCAATATTTTAACTAAATCCCTTTGAAAGTTGTTAGCAGAAACAAACTGAACAGAAGATAAAATCAATTTACTGAGAAAACCTACAGAATCAACTCTTACCTGCGTTGCAAAAAAAAGGCATTTTCCAGGAGCAGGGCCAGTCCTCCCACCGCCCGTCGTCTGCATAATCGGCGGCTGCACAGTTCTCCTGGGCTCCGTTCGGTTCTGTCGGCCTCCAGTGGCGGAAGGAGGAGTTGCTGCCATCCACCCACTCCCAGGAGAGTCTGTACAGACCGATCCAGGCCTGAAGCTCTCCAGCTGATTGGACTAGGCCTTTTATCTGCTCGTTCTCTGACAGGGTCCTCACGCTGGCCAGGTCAGTGTGATGCTTCCTGCAGTGGCTCTGGGCTGCAGGCCAGCTCATCGTCTGGTTGATGAAGATCAGTGAAACGTTCTGCTCTGAAATCATCAGCAGAAAAAATCATTTTACCTTCAGTTTTCCTTCCTCAGGAGCTGCACAGTAAAAATGCTGGTGTTGAATTAACACCCAAAGTGTCTATATGTGTCCAAGTCAGCTGGTGTTAAAGTAACACTTTTGAAAGTGTGAAAAGATTGACACCCATATTTTTGTTAACATTGGTGTATAATACTAAAATTGGTTTAAAAAAAGTTGAACTTTCCATTTCTGTATATTGTTTTGAATATTTTCCACTGGATTTGATTGATATTGACACCTTGTGGGTCAATTATTTACTTTTTTAACACCACATTGTGTTTAGTGATCAACACTACACTGGTGTTACTTTTAATATATTTTGACACCACACCATTGTAAATGTTAATGTGACTCTCTGTAGTGTTGAATTTAACACCAGCTGACTTGGACACATACAGACACTTTTGGGTGTTAATTCAACACCAGCATTTTTACTGTGTGTTGGTCGTCTTCTGAGCCACCAACAGTCAGTCTGTCCTGCGATCACAGCTGCATCTCCTCTGATCATATGATTGCACAGTTTATCAGTTTGAAAATAAATCTGCTTAATGAAAACATTACAACTTTTGTTTGGGTACGTTTTGGTGTTTGGATGAGGAGGTTTATTTCACAAACTGCAATGGAAACACTTTTCATGTCACACGAGTCACATGACCAACAACCGGATGTTACCACTGCTACAAACCACGAAGAAGAAAACCACAGGAAGGTGTTGAAGGATAATAACCCAGCATGTGTTTTAATAACTTGTCACGAAATATTAATTGCATTTCTTGCTTAACGGAAACACTGCTATTCTGAAATTGTGTTTTTTTTCATGTAGGCGGAATATCAACAAAGTTTCACACACATTTGTAATGGAAACTCTGTGGCTTAGTTCTTCCACAAGACATAGAACAACAGGTCTCTCCATCCAGGGCGTAGACAGATCAAGGGTAAGGAAAAGAGCTGCTGGCATTTCTGCAGACCCCACACATCCTGGACACAAACTGTTTAGACTGTTACCTTGAGGCCGGCGCCACAGAGACGGTTTCTGGAAACACTTCATTTGACAGGGTGTTCATAAGACTGACGTGACACTGTCATAAACATGAAATGACACCTGCCACGAACATAAAGGAGCCTTTATGAATGTAGTCATAAAGTTTCATTCTGTAAATAATGACACTTTTAATGCAAAGTTGCTTTAAAAGTTGCCTTGAAAGTCCATTAAAAATGCCAACTTTGCATTAAAAGTGTCATTATTTACAGAATGAAACTTCATGACTCCATTCATAAAGACTCCTTTATGTTCGTGGCAGGTGTCATTTCATGTTTATGACAGTGTCACGTCAGTCTTAATAAAGTGTTTCCCGGTTTCTTCCTCTGTTCTGTCGTTCTGATGAACATAATGAACATCTTACAGCCTGAGTAATCAGCTACAATATCTTCACAACCACAAACTGTCTTTTTTCTTTCCTTTATGTATAAAAACAGAACGGCCTAGAAAATTATTCAGGGAACTGAACGACAGAAGAATCTGGAAGGAAAGACTGAAACTAAACGGCTTATAAAGCAAAACACAGCAGAAAATAAACTACATGAAATACAAATCACCATAACTGAAAACATCTAAGGTCCAGAGGAGAATCCAAAATAACACAAGGAACAAGAGAAACCAGGCTGGTGACACAACAGGTGAAAAACCACAGCAGCATTTCTGAGAGGTTCCTGGGACTCGTTAAGTCCAGGTGTGTTAACGAGCTGATGGGAGACGGTGCTGTGAGTCCAAACATTAAAATGGCTGTAAGCAAACCTCTGAAAACAGAAGGTAGAACATCAGGAGCAACAAATCCCAAAAATACTCCAGATACAAAACAGCAAACATCTACTGATCAGAGCAGAAATGGGAAATAAAACTGAAAACTAGCAAAAATAATATTTTTCTTGATATATAAAAGTCAAAATGACTCTATACATCTGGAGGATTTGCACTTTTTGGTAGACCTTAGACCATCTAATCCACATTAAACAGGTGAAGCAAAAAAGAAAAAGAAAAAAGAAGCAACATTTCTCCACTTGTTGTTTGAGGAACATTCTTTCGATATTGAAATAACAAATCTTTCTTCATTTCAATACAAGCTCAGAGGAAAGGTCAAGAGTTCATCTTGAGGAATTTATTATTGAGTTGTGCTGCCATGTTTAGAGGTTTGGTCTGATCCTCTCACCTCGTACGTCGTGGCAGATCACTTTGGCCAACATCTGGCAGGGATTGTCGTTCCAGAAGCCGCTGTTCCACATCCCGATGCAGCTTTCCCCCCCCAGGTAGTTGTTTGGCTCATTTGGGGCCCAGTTCCTGAACGCAGCTTCTCCGTCCCTGTAGAAGTTGGGGTCAGTATTGGACCACCTCCAGCTGTCCAGATCCTCAGACAAACCGATCCAGGCTCGCTGCAGGCAACACATCACATCTGAGTGAAAACATTTAACCACAACAAACCTGTGAAAGGACTTGGAACAGCTGCGCATTTTCAAACGTACATATTTGAAACTTGCGTTCATGTAGACCATGGTGTCCAGATCCACCATGCTGGTCAGGAGAGTCACGTCCTCCATGCTGCTGACTGTCACCAGGTCCATGAAGTTCTGTCTGCAGAAACTCTGAGCGTCCGGCCAGGTCATCAACTCATTGACGAAGACCAAGAGGCTTGGAGGGCGAGCAGAGGCGACGAGCAGCACTGCAGCACAAACACACCAACACTCAGGTCATCTGCAGCTCATTAGCAGATTATAAAGAGTTGGTTTCAAATCGACCATCTTTGATTAAACGTCATTATTTTTCAAATACTCCGAATATCCACAAATATTCGAAAGCAGTAAAACAACTCACTTCACATTATTAATGAAGTACATTTGTAAAACATCCATTCATTAAAAAAAACAGTAAAATCTGACAAAAACAAACTGATGACCCCTAAAATTCACCCTAAAGTGATTATAATTAAATCAGTTTGCTGCTCAGACAGTTGGCTGCAGAGGACGGAGGCCAACAGCTGCAAATGCTTCAGTCAGAGAAACATCATGCAGACACATGAATGCTGCAAACCCAAAATACTAATCCAACAGAAAAACCCTGGAAACAACAAAAAATCCCATTAAGGCAGAAAACAGCAGCAAAAATCAGCAAATAAAATCTGCTGCACCCAGAGGAGGCTCCAGACCACCAGGGGGCGACAGTTACCACACGGGACCAACATCAGTACAGAATCCATGTCATGATTTTAACGGGATATGAATGAGATTTTAACGGGATATGAATGGGAAGAAAAGAAAAGCTTATATTATGTCTATGGTGTCTTTTACAATATTACAGATCAGCAGCGTATTTACAGAGGTAATGTTACACACTCCCTTCTCCCCCTAGTGGTCTGGAGGATTTACACTGTGGGACAGGTTTATAGCGTTTAACTTTTTTCTTTTTGTTTGCATTCATTTAGTTGATTGTAGGATTTTTTTTATTATTTTGATTGCAGCGTTTCTGTTGAAGATTTTGTGTTTCCTTGTTTTGGTACTTTGAATCATTCCAGAGTTCCTGCTGCGTTTCGCCGTTAGTTGTTTGAACCTGTCAGCCGCAGTTAGTGATGAATACCACTAATAGTGGTCCAATACTGAGTCAAACTGAAGCTGGTATCGCTGAAACAATCCGATACTTTCTGCAAAAACATGTAATTTGCCTCTTAAGTCTAAAAGAACTGTTGTAATTCAAATCTTGGCTTCCTAAAAAGAAGACGTCACTCTGATGTATTCACTCAGAAATACATTAGGCTGCGTTCACACTGCAGCCTGAAGTGACCCAATTCCGATTTTTTTGCCGGTCCGTTCACACTGCCAGTAAATGGACCTGTATGTGTTCTGCAGTGTGAACGACCTGAAAGTGTCCCGCATGCGCAGTAGAGGGCGCCACGGCGTCAGCGTTCTCAGTGATCTGCCATAAAAAGAAGAAGAGCTCAGAGTTTGAGGAAGTAAACATGGAGGCTAACAGTGGAGCTTAGCTTATATATTTGAAGTTGTTGTCCAACCAGAGCAACATATTAACAACTTAATCCTCATATAGTCCATCATGGTTGTTGTTTTTCTTCCCGTATCAGGACTCAGAATAGTGAGATTTGTTGAGAATCAGTGACGTTCAGTTGGGATGAATGAGACCTGGACGTTATGGTCCATTTGAATCGGATCCGTATCGGATATGGGTCACATTCTAAAAGAATCCGACCTGAGCTGTTCACACTGCCATGAAAAGATCGGATACAGGTCACATTACGTCAGAAACATCGGGATTGGGTCACTTCAGGCTGCAGTGTGAACGTACCGAAGCTGTTTATTATTTTAACAGCAGCAGGAAATCAAATATGTGAGAATGTTGCAAACTAAAAAAATACAAAGCAATAATCCTACCCTCGTTTAGTTACTAAGAACTAAAATGACAGCTGAAATGTGACTTCTTTGATGACGTGTTATGTCTGATTGAGAGACGCTGCTTTGGGCATTATGTCCTGACGCATTACACACTCAACAGGCGGAAGAAAAAGTAGTTCCCATCAACGCTACCTCAGTCTGAGTTACTTTAGCTATGTTACTTCAAATGACCGAAGTACAGAAAGTTGATACTTGGATTTGAGAATTAATCTTATTACATAAAGTTATCAGAAGCATCAATATTTCAATATCAACCTGCACATAACTGCTCATCATACTGTAAGCCATTTATTTTAACCACAATAAATAAAACAATAATAGTCAAACTTTGAGTTTATTTTGTGAAAGTCAAATTTAAACTAACATGTTCCTAACTATTATTATATCATAAAAAGATATTAAATGTAGCATTTTCTGTTAATCTTAAAGTCTGAGTTTGTCACCAGTTGCTAATATCAGCTGAGCAATAAAACTTTGAGGTCTTTTAGAACTGCAGAAACGTGTTTTTGAAAACACTGAGTATATTTTAAATGTCACCTCCTGACCTCACAGTGGTAAAAGTAAAGTGAAGCCTTACGTGATGCAGCGCTGAGGAAGTGAAGCAGGTCCATCATCTCTGCTGCTGCAGCCTGACTGCAGACCTGCAGCTGCTTATTGTTGCACTTATGATTCTGGTGTCACGGACATGCAAACCATTGATACAAACTATTTGCATTTTTTGCTGACAATACCTGAAGCATTCATGAAACTTCATACTATTCAAACCAGTGTCATTTACATCCTATTTTACACATCACTCATTTCCCTCAAGACGCTCCAGAGTTACTAAAGAAAAAGTGGAAAATATTTATCTGAACCAACCTGGTCAGATGTAAAAGGTTTTCAATCCAAAAGCTGGAAACGGCTGCAGCTGAACATCGAACCGCCGTTTTCCATCAGAACCCTGATCGGCTCTGATTGGATTACTGTCCTTAAACTTCCTGTTTAAGGACATTAGACAGTTATTCTGTTGTACTTTGACTACGCCACTTCAGTCCTGAACTGAGATTCAATTAGTGCCAGATTAATTTAGTTTATCTAATTTATGAGAAAACGCCTTGATGACGAAACGATTAATTCCCAAAAGGATTCGTACTCCTGTAGGTTCAGATCTCTGTATTTTTTATTCAACCGATGAGACAGAGACCTTTAGAAGAAAATAAAAAGATAATACAATTGTGAAAGGAATAGGATGAAATACCTTATTTATTACATTTTATTTAACTTTTATTAAACATCTCAGTAATTAATGAAATAAAACATTTTGTTGATTTGTTTTTGGTGATTAGTCGTTTAGTTTCTAGTTCAAATATCTCAGAACACTTGAAATAAGACTAAATTAACTTAGAAGTAAGTTTCCAGTAAGATCTGCGATTATTTTAAATATTAAAATAAGTTCCTGTGTCTTGGTTAAAAACTACTTGGCATCTTTACATTTTTAGGACGATTTTGTGAAAATGAAGCTTAGCAGCAGAAAATAACAGAATTTAGTTTTTTGACGTTTCAGCAGAAAAACTCCCAACTGTTCAAGATCATTCAGATAAAAGGAAGTTAAAAGGGATTTATATGTTTAAAACACAACAAATATAACAGCAAATAACATTATATTACAGCAGTACTGAAAACTAGTGGAAATGTAACCCAGAACTGAATTAATCTATTTTTATTTTCGCAATAAAGTCAAACGTTCACATCCCTGGCATTATTATACTCTTAAGAATTAATTACAATAAATAGTAAACTGCTTTGTTCTTTACACAGATTTACACATATAAAGCCATTTTGGATCTGACTGCTATTTTAATGACTGTAAAGAAATATTTATGATATGTGGTAAATTTAATTGTTGGTGCAAAGTTTTGCAGTAAATGTTTAAATGTTTAAATCTTAAAAAGAAGGAATTGTCTGGTGTGGAAATAATTTGCATGCAGACGAGTTTGACTCACCGGAAGCTGCTATGCCTACATCTGCCACTAGAGGGCAGAGGTAACCCAGTTCATCAAACCGACTGTATTCTTCTCCATCAAGAGCGAGTGGTGATGAGTCACTATATAAAAATAAAACAGATCTCTAAATCCATTCTTTCTGCCTCCTCAGGAGTTTAAAGAAAATAGCAGAAAGGAAATGCATCAGGATGTTTGTCAGATCTTTGAGTTAAAATGACTAAAACATCTTTTTACATAATATCAAAGAACCAGTCAGAATGAAAACTCCTCTTTCTGTTCTGTTCTGTGACTCAGTGGATCCGCCAGGTTCTACCAGAATCCCTGATCTACCACAAAGAAACGACCCAGGAGTATTTGGTAAAAAGTCTAGTCGAGTATTAAAATGAGAAATAGATTCATTTATTCTACAAACAACTTTTTATTGTAAAGCCTTTAATCGTTAACAAATAAAATGATAAGAACAGTTTATTCATTTGCTTTATTTGAATTTATCTATCCTTGAGTCTTCCAGCAGCGATGCCGTCGAGGCCTGACGTCCTGGAGGAAGTGACATCACCAATGAGAAGGATCACAAGGTCACGGAGTTAGCGATTTCTATCACAGATGAAGAAATGCCTTCTGCTGCACCTTTCATCGTTCACGTATTGACTAGATCCTGAATAGATCAGAAACAATCCATAATCAATTCTGCTCATCAGATTAACTGGAATTAACTGAAGTATTTTCTGCAGAAAGTCATTTTTTAATGTCTATTTCTGTAGAAAGAGGCGGTTTGTGAATGTTCACCTCTCAGGTTGATCTCCATGCAGTTTTCTCTTCTCCCGCTGTTGTTCGGCTCCTCGCTGCCCCACTGGGCGGAGTTGAACTTTGACCCGTCACTCCACAGCCACACACCCTCCTGAAAGCAAAACTCTGTCTTCAGCCTCAGTCTGATGCAGAACCTCAGACACCCAGGTCTCCCGGCAAATTGTTTTAAAAACTCCCGCTAGTTTCCCCCTATGAGTGGAGGTGGAACACAGATATTAAGTCTGGTAATAGTAAAATCTTTTGGTTCACTAAAGTATTTAATTTATTCCTGAGCAAATGGGTTTGACTGATTAACGCTAAGCCTTGCTGCATTTCATTTGTACGCGTCTTTTTCTTGTTTGCATGTTTTCTCTGTTGCTGCGCTTTTGCACCTGTTGGCCACCGTACTGTGCAGGTCACTGGTGGTCACTGGAGAACTGACTTTGGTTAAACTTGTGTTTTAAATGTTGTATAAATAAATTGGACTTAAAGAAAACGGGAAACTGGCTGTAGACAGAGTCGGTTCTGGAGAAACGGTTCTGGATGAAATATGATACCTGGATGTCAGATGATCTGTTAAACGAAGCTCACGCCCAGGTTCCTGTGAGGATCGACTCACCTCAGGAAAACAGAAATATGATCTGATGACGTCAACATATTAAACCGCACTAATCAGCTGGATAAAATAGATGATATATTCCAAATAACTATTTCACAAGGCACAATATGATGCTTTTGGAAAACAAAGTTTTATTCATGTTGGAGTAAATTAGATATCAATAATCATTGATTAGCTGATTTTCTGTTTCATCAGTTACAGCATTGACAGATCATTTTATAATTACCAACATCAAAATGGTGAGTTTCCACCCACAGAAAGGCTTCGCAAACAGACCAAAATAATCTATTGTTTTACTTTTTAAACAAACAATGATTAGAAAGACTCGATTTCTTCTAAAGAGAGAAGGCCTGCTGCTCTGCAGTCATCTGCCTGTTGAACCTGTTGAACAGTAGTTCTTATAGATGGAGACATTTCACAGAAATGTCTGCAGATACATCAGAACATAAAAGGGTCTGGAGACACCAAAGAACCTGGTCAGTCAGTGGTTGGCATGTCTCATGAATTTACATGATTATGAAGCCTGATGTGGCCATGTATTAATTCATCATTAAGACCAGACCAATCATTTCTGTCTGTGTGTAAAACAGAAGTTACATCCATCAGCAGCAGCTTGTGTACTGTGGGAGTTTCATGTTAGCTGATATCTTTGTATTTGTTCATGAACTGCAAACCGTGGAAATATTGATTATTTGACCTGATGGTGTTGACACATGATGGTCACATTATCCAGTGAGGGTATTTAAAGGCTACGCTCCCATCCCTGAACATCCTGGTACCAGGTTCTGCTACTGAGACGCTTCACTGCTAACAACCCAAAGAATGGTAACGTTGGAGCTCTTCTTCTTTATCTCAATGCTTTATGTATGTTAAAACTCAAATAGGTTCACTGCAACAAGTGTTTCAGTTGCTAAAGCAAATAACAGGTCACCTATGACTTTGCTAAATCATTTTTTTCTGAAAAACTGACTATTTGTAATGATTCTCCCTCAGATGGCCTCAGGTCTTTACTTGGCTTTGCTCCTCTCTCTGAGCTGCGTAATCTGGAATGGAGCCGATGTGAGTCGGTCATCTTCTTTTCCTCTGAAGTGAAAAACAGATTATAAAGTTTTATTGAGGAAATGTTTACAGAGAAGCTGAGGAGTTTTTAGATGAGGCAGCTGAAGGTGTTCAGACTTAAAGCTGTTTGAGTCACAGAATGAAGAGACATTTGCCTCCCTGTGGAGGGACGTCTGTCCAGTCAGCTGTCGTCCCCATGATTCTGCAGATCATGTTATGAATTTGTAAAATTGATCTGATGTAATAAAAGTTTCTGAGACGTTTGGGTTCTGATGCTCTGTGAGCCTTACACATTAACACTGCAGCAAATACAGGTTTACATGTTTACTTTGTGTGATGGATATAAATAAGAGTAGCTTAATGTTTGATATGGAGGAAAATATATTAGTTTTATTTTTCTTATTTACTATGTGCATCCAGTTTAACTTGCAGGATAAATATGTTGATGATCCTCATCTAGATTAGCAGCTTTTTAGTGACATGGTTTTATTAATCTCTATGTTTTCTCTCTATCCACAGGCTGCATGTGGTGAGTATTTCAACCTGACAGAAAGAAAGCTGACAGTTTTGTTACATTTTGATTGAATGATGTTGATGAAAAACACAAAAGTCCAAATGTGATGCAAATACTTGTGAACCTGAATTGAGGCAGCTTTACCTCAATACATTGTCCTTTATTTATGAAGAACAATAATTTTGCTGTTAGTCTTCAGTTTCATGTAGTAAGACATATAATTTCTTCAAATTGAATTTGGGAATAAAAGTCACTATTTAGGATCTGTTGCATTTCCCAGATCCTTCATGCTCGGCTGGCTGGACTCTGTATGGAAGTCGGTGTTTCCTCTTCCAGGACACTTTGAAGGACTGGGCTTCTGCTGAGGTACAGTCACAAAAAAACTGCAAAAACCAGTTGATGTTTTGTGTGTTGTAAATCTGTTACTTTTATTATTTCACTCTTTGTCATCTTTGCCTCTTCTGACCAGACGTTTGTTTCATAAATAATCAGTTTGGTTTTCATTCATGTTTTTAAGACTCAATTGGAATCTAGGAATTTCCATCTGAATGTTTTTATTTAATTCAGTTTAAGTATCATCGCTTCACAACAACTGTCGCTTCAAGACACTAAGAACAGTTAATTCAGTTCAAGTCGCTCATTCATTTCAAGAAATCCTAGTTATACATCAGTGGAGGTTCAGGACAATCATTGTGTTTTGTTGTTGACTTTATCCCTCATTTCTAACATGCATGCAGCCACAGTGGAGAGGAAAACTTCCCTTTAACAGGAAGAAACCTACAGCAGAACCAGAACCTGGCTCAGTCCAAACGGCCGTCTGGAGGTTTGAGAAGAAAAACAGAGAAACGAAACAGAAGAACTGATCTAGGAGTAATTTCTATGTTCATGAAAAGTAAAACGTTAATACCAGGAGAGGGAGAATGAATGGATGATGGCAGCTTCACCTGCTGACTCCCTACAGGAAGGAAGGACATCCAGACATCAGACCAGGTGGAGCCTCTATGGAGAGAACTGGAGAGTTGTATCAGAGTGAGGAAGTGTTCAGTTTGTCCCCTGCAGCTCTACGTCTATAGCAGCTTTACTACAGAGACAGTTCAGGAAACCTCGGCCCTAATAGGCCTGATGAGACAAAGACCAGTAGAACCATCTGGACTGGATCTCTGGATCAATGAAACGACTTTCAGAGCAACAATGTCTCTGTGGTCATCAAGTCTTAAGTTTGTTTCAGAAGAGTCAAACTAAACTCAGAGCTCCATCTTCTCTTTTAGTTGGACTTCTTAGTTTTATAGTCCGTTGATTTTAAGGTTTTTTGCTTGATTTTAATGTTGTTTGTTTCTCCCAGACTGATTGCATTGCACTCGGTGCAAATCTGGCCTCCATCCACAGCAGCGATGAGCACAGCTTCCTCAAGGACCTGGTCAACAGTAGAAAAGGATCATACCAGAGAACCTGGGTCGGAGGCCACGATGGTGTGAAGGTCAGTTTTCTTCTTCTTTTTCTGATATTTTATGTTTTGGTAGTCAGGGATGGTTTAGAGCAAATGTTTTGCTTTGTACCCAGAGGAGCTGGGAAAAAGGGCAGAGAGGGAAGTCTGGGTCTCCTCCTCTGACCCGATAAGAAAAGGATGGATGGATGGATGGATATGGATCTTGCAGTAAAATATTAAAAATTGTCTGTGAACTGTTCTGGTGGATTATAGTTATATCATGTGTAATGATGGGACATGACAAAATGTAAAGCTTCAAGTAATGTGTGTGTTCAATGACTATATTTTAGTGTTTTTATGATGTAAGGCAGTTTTAATTGTTGCTGAAATATGCAAATAAACTTGGGTGACTGATCATGATCGGGAATCAAGGGGCCTTGTCAAATCCTCCAGGACCCATAAATGGCCCGTGAGCCACAGTTTAGACACCAGTCCTCAGTGTACTGGAAATAAATAAAATAGTAAAATGTGTGATTAAAAACACTTGGTTTCAGGACGGTGTGTGGCTGTGGAGTGACGGGTCAAAGTTCGACTATGGCAAGTGGGGCAGCGGGGAGCCGAACAACTATGGTGGAGACGAAGACTGCATGGAGATCAACATTGCTGGTGAACATAACCAATCAGCCTCTGGGCTTTTAAACATGTCTTAAAAAGATGAAGCTATGCAGCAAATATACTGAACAAAAATATAAACACCGCATGTCAACTGTAAATGTAAGGAGCATTTGCTGACATTTTATTGTACAAAAGTAATATTTCTCTGATTTGTGTATAATTTTTAATCCATCTTGCTGTCAGTGAGCTTTACTCAGGGTCCACTGGGTGACCAGACAAAATGAGCAACAACTGGACAATGAAAGGCCCCAAAATGCCACATTTTGTCCCAAGTCATGAAGCCTAGTTATGCAGGAGCTCGTCATCGGCGTGTTGGATGCAGGGACGTCCAGAGCAGCAGCTGCACGCCCAGTGTCCATTATTGGACATTTAAGAGTTTTAGAGTTGGTTTCCAACAGACTGGCTCCATGCAGATCCTCCTCATCCTCGGCAGCCACGTGTGACACAGCCAAGACTATCGGTCTGAACAGCAGACGCATCACAACTCAGACTGTCTGTAACCGCCTACGGAAGCCAACTGGGTCAAAATCAAATCCCTCAACTCGACCCCTTATCATGTTCAAAGGACTGTTGATCTGCTACAAACGGCCGAACCACGATGTTATTGATGCAGGAAGATCAGTTATCACTGAAAATATAGTTTGAGTTTCTCTATATATTGTTTAAATATGTTCATAAAACTCTTATTTGACAGGGGGGGTTATATTTTTTACATTCAGTTGATTTTTAATAAATCTTAGGATCACAAACAGATTCACCTACTGCTGAAATAGTTTCCTGATATTATTTTTTTACTTCTTTTCAGGATCAATTCAGCACCAGAACGATGAAGTCTGCGACAGCAAGAGATACTCCATCTGTGCCAGAAAACTCTAACTCCTCCTTTCTCTTCCTGAGAAATCCAACATGACCATGTGACCTTCTCACTGGTGATGTCACTTCCTCCAGGATGTCAGGCCTCGATGGCGTCGCTGCTGGAAGATACAAGGATAAAATCTAATTTCAAATAAATCTATTGCATGAAAAAAAAATTGTCATGTTGTTTTATTTCTTCGGGAAATGATGATAAACTTTAGATTGTCATAAAATACAATTTATTGAATAATCTGTCTCTGCATTTCTATGGTAACGTCAAAGCAGTGAAAACATGACTGTAACTACGGTTCTATGAATCCCACCAGCATTCATAGATGTGACCACTGAATGATCACTTTTACACATTCACCGATTGAGTATCTAATATCATCATGGTCACCTGTGACAGTGGTAAGTCTGAACAATGACAGTTCAGTAAATCTTCTTACAAATTACAATGATTAGTATGGTATTAGTCATTGAATGTCGATGTCTCCGTCATACTCTGAGAAGGAAAGGCCGGGCCCTGTAGCGTCAAACCCAGAGCTGGAGGCGACCCCCCGCTGTGAAAGAAGGTCCTTCCTGTGGGGAAGAGGCATTGGTAAAGCTGCAACAGAGCCTGTGCAGCAGTTTAAACCAGGTTCTCTCTGGCCACAGTGGAGCCTCTAGAACAGTGGTTCCCAAGCCCCGGGCCGTACTTGCGCGCCAACATTGAACCACAAGCAGAAAAATGAGTAAGAAACAGATCAGATGTCTTTGAAAAGTGTTTTTGCAAAGGGGAAAAGGCCTAGAGAAGAGACAGGAGAATGGATTTATCTCTCACCGGCAGGTGAGTCTCACATTACAAGTTGCTCTGCGTAACATGCGGCGACCGGCTGCTAATGAGGCAATGAAGCTTCAAGCTGCTTCGCCACGTAGAGACCAAGCAGGATGTGGATATAAGCAACACTTCAGGTGTCATTGACTCCATCACTCCTAGATGGAACCGTCAGGTAGCAGAGAAACAAGCTCAGGGCTCCCCTTAGTCACTGTCATGAGTTAAAATTTTCACAAAAGTTAAATGACCATTTTTGTGGCGCTTCTGTATATTATTTTGAAGGGATATGTAAACGTTTCCATAGTGACCAGAGTCAGAGAGCGTTTGGGCAGTGGTAGAGAGGAGATGAGTAGAGCTTGTGAGTCTTCTGGTTTAGACGGAAAGATTTAAGGATTGTCGGCCGATTCTCCAAACCTCTGTGACCACAGAGCTGATAAAAGTACAACAGGTTTGATCGGTTCGTGTCTCCAGTCACATGGCAGGAACCGATTCCGGTCACGAACATCCCGATTCCAGAGGATAATCCAGTAAAACCCCCAACATGGTGGGAATTTAGAATAACCAAACACGGATGATGATGTAGAAGCAATAATGATAGTTTGTGGAGTCATTTTAAGAGATAAAAGACGTAACAAAAAGAAAAGGGGGAGGATGAAAGACGACGGGATTTGCTGCACTATAATTTGGAGGCGACTATGTTTTTTCATAGTTAAAATTTTTAACTGAATAAACATAATTATGACCTTTAGATTTAATAATCAACATTTCTACATATCATCTCCGATATCTACCAGACTCTCAGTTGCGCGATATCTCAGCTGTTTGGGATTCCCTCTGATCTTATGTCACTGCGCTTTCTGATTGGCTACCTGTCACATTCAACAGGTTGTTCTCATTCCCAGTCAGGGAAAAACCCCACAGGCTGCGATAAAAGGGCCAAGACAACCCAAATAGGGCATATTCATCCCCTGTCAGGGGAAACAGTGGAAAAGCGATAAGCAGCACTCGGCCTGTCATGCGCCAGTGTGTCCTGACCCAGGGGACTGGCACTGTCTTCCAGAGAGAACCAAAGTCGGCAATGCGTCATCTCTTGGGACGCAAATAGGTCCACAGCTGCTTTGCTGTACCTCTCCCAAATGACCCCCACTACTTCTGGGTGGAGCCTCCACTCCCCGGTGGTGGACGTCCCGAGACAGAATATCGGTCGCCCCATTCTGTGGCCCTGGAATATGGGCTGCCTTCAGGCTGGCAAAAAGAATGGCTGCCCGGGTCAAGCGTTTCTGGGTCAGCCTCAGCAATGATATGGACCATGTTTCTATGAAAAACCACCAAAGTATTGTCCGACCACACCAGGACATGCCTTCCGCACAGGCCTGGGAGGAAGTGTTGCCTGCTGCACAGACTCCAACTCCAAGGTGTTGATGTGCTGCACTTTTTCCTGCAGAAGCCATGTCATGGTTGTTGCCATGACGCCCAACATCCTGTGGTGGATGCATGGATAGAGACAACCTCTCGTCAAGATAGCAGCAAGCCCAGTGGAATCAATCAATCAATCAATCAATCAATCAATTAATCAAGTTTCTATGTATAAAGCTTATTTCAGCAACAAAGCAGTTCAAAGTGTTTTACATCATAAAAACACAAAAACAAAAGTTTATTAAAACACCATACAGTCAACAATTGAGAAACATGTTTATTGATGACACTCAAAATGTTTGTTGTTTTTCAATTGTTGACTGTATGGTTTGGATGAATATGCCCTATTTGGGTTGTCTTGGCCCTTTTATCGAAGCCTGTGGGGTTTACGCTGACTGGGAACGAGAATACAACCTGTTGAATGTGACAGGTAGCCAATCAGAAAGCACGGTGACGTAAGAACAGAGGGAAATCCCAAACAGCTGAGATATCACGCAACTGAGAGTCCGATGGATATCAGAGATATGTAGAAATGATTATTATTAAATCTAAAGGTCATTATTATGTTTATTCAGTTAAAAAATTTAACTATGAAAAAACACAGTCATCTCCAAATCATAGTGCAGCAAATAGGGCGGCTGCTCCCGTCGTCTTTCATCCAACGCCTTTTCTTTTTTGACGTCTTTTATCTTTTAAATGACTCCACAAACTATCACTATTGCTTCTACATTGTCATCCAGGTTGTTTGCTATGTTGGGGGGTTTACTGGATTATCGTCTGGACTCCCGATGTTCGTGACTTAAATCGGTTGTGTTGCTCCTGCCTTGGACACACAAACCGATCCAACCTGTTGTACTTTTATCAGCTCTGTGATCACAGAGGTTTGGAGAATCACCGACAAAAATCCTTAAATCTTTCTGTCTAAACCAGACTTAAGACTCACAAGCTCTACTCTTTTCCTCTCGACCACCACCAAAACGCTTTGACTCTGGTCGCTATAGTAACATTTATATATCCCTTCAAAATAATACAGATGTGCCACAAAAACGAACATTTAACTTTTGTGAAAACTTTAACTCATGATAATGACTAACGGAGCCCTATGCTTGTTTCTCTGCAACGAGACGGTTCCATCTGGGAGTGATGAGAGACAATGACACCTGAAGTGTTGTTTATCTCCACTTCCTGCTGGGTCTCTACATGGCGAAGCAGCTTGAAGCTTCATTGCCTCATTATCAGCCGGTCGCCGCATGTTACGCCGAGCAGCTTGTAATGTGAGACTCACCTGCCGGTCTGAGATAAATCCATTCTTCTGTCTCTTTTCTGGGCCTTTTCCCCTTTGCAAAGAAACTTTCCAAAGACATCTGATCTGTTTCTTACTCATTTTGCTGCTGTGGCTCAATGTTGGCGCGCAAGTAACCGAGAGAATCCAGTTAAAGGATTTTCAAAATAAAAGATCCTCCAGACTAAAATAATGCATAAAACAGAAATATTTAATTATTTCTTTCAAAACCCAGGACCAATTTGTCCACGGCCCGGGGCTTGGGAACCACTGTTCTAGAGGCTCCCCTTGGCCAGAGAGAACCTGGTTTAAACTGCTGCACAGGCTCTGTTACAGCTTTCCAATGCCTCTTCCCCACAGGAAGGACCTTCTGTCACAGCGGGGGGTCGCCTCCAGCTCTGGGTTTGACGCTACAGGGCCCGGCTTTTCCTTCTCAGAGTATGACGGAGACATCGGACATTCAATGACTAATACCATACTGTTAAGAGAGGAAAATTACTCGTTATATCCTCTCTATGCACGGGTTCAGAAAAAATGCTGTGCGCATGGACTGAGACCACGCATCGACAACAGCGTCACAATAATCAGCATTTATTCAAGACAGATGCAAACTATCACCAGAAAAGCACATCACAAAACATCAGAAAAACCTCAGAGCACAAACAACACATATATTTACCTGAGAAGAGGAAAAGACAAAAGATGGAATGACAAACATAAAGCAAGAATGTCCTTGGAGAAGTTGCAAAGAGCAAAATCTGATTTGTTACTCTGTGTGTAAAGTTTTATCCTCTTTTCTTTAATTTATTCAAATAGGGTGGAACTTTGCCCATCCAACCAGGACCTGTCTCTGTCCCTTCCTCCAAATCCATTCTGTCCCTGTTGTCCAAGGAGACCTTCTCTGATCTCCTGCTGATTTATGGCTTCCACCAGGACCTGGCTCCTTCCTGAGACCGGAATGTGGCCCTGCTTTGAAATGCTTTTCACAGATAAGATTGTTTCCCTCCTGTGGTTTTATAACCTGCAACCAGGTTTTGTAAATGCATTTATCTGTGACCTTCTAACCCAGGCCCTGCATCTGAGCTTACTGACACAAAACTCCTAATTTTAAGTAAAAGATAAAGCTAACTCAAACACTACAAAATGATTATATTTTCTAAATGCTAGAAACGATTATATTTCCTCAACAGTCCCCCTTTTGAGGTCTGACATACTCAGACCTCACAAAATAAATTGATTAGTGTTTTAACCAAGGAATCAAAAAATTTAGAATGACCAAACATTGATATAATCCTTTAACAGTCCCCCTTTTTAACTAAAAGCCCTGTCCAAGCAGGACACCACTGGTCTACAGCCCCATCATCTGCAGCACCTTGGAACAACAAGTGATAGGGAGGTGGAGTAGGCGAGCTACTGCTACCCGGACCAGTTACTTGTATCTCAAATTAAACTCTTCATTCTACCTCGAGATGATAGAATGATCCTGAGCGAAAATTTTAATACTCACCTGTAGAACCTAAAGAATTCATAATCTTTCCTATCCAAATGTCAAATACCCATTAACCTTTTAAAATATGAAGATCTTATAACTCAATCATTTCAGGGGAATCAAACCACATTACAAATCATCACCCAGACATAATAAAATGGAAAACTGAATGAGTCACATAATACTAACTCAGGATGTCCACCGATCACAAAATCAATAATGTACACATACATCCTAATCCTTCCAAAGTATAAAATCAACAAACTCAAAGCTGTGGAGGGAAAATCAGAACACACAAAATCGATTACAACTGGTTTCATTTTTTTTTTTACACAGAATTCTATAATAGAGTCTTAAGAGTCCGTATCATGTCTTCTTTGATAGTCTGCAAAAATGAGATCTTCATCAAAAATGTACCAAAATACGCGCAAAAAGAACGAACGTTCATAAATAGTTCGCAAGATCAACGATAAAAAACGCAAACTTGGGGTCCATGTGTGATCCTCTTGAAGCTTGATCCGTCGTGTACCCTTATCGGGTATTTAAACCTCAAGTTTCCCACCTGAGTGTCCGTTGCTCACTGAAAATTGGATTATTATGCCAATTAAACAGTGAGTTTAAGGAAAGGTTTCAATCTCCTCTTTTCTCAATATAAGGAGACCGAAAACAGGATTATTATGCCTGTTCCGGGTCTCTGTAGACTTCAAAACTCAGGAAGCAGAAGTGGTCTCAGCAGGGATTCCCGCTATACTTCTCACTGGAACCGTTGATCCTCCTTGGTCTGGGGAACTGCGTGACAAAGCTCCTCCGTCCGAAGACTGAAGCTGCAGGTCCTCCTGTACGTGTTGAAGGCTCCTCAACTGCTGCGCACTGACTCCAATGGAACCCGGCGTCTCCTTTTCCATGCAGATGAACAGCATCAGACATCCTCTTCATCTCTCAGAATGGTCTGGTGAAGTGAAGTTCAGCCCCGTCCCTCTGATGACTTTTAAACTGGACCCAGATGATTCCTGGAACTGGTCCGGTGACGTCTGGTATTCTGCAAACTCCGGTACCAAACCTATGACTTCTTAAAAACATCATTATGAAATAAATGTGCAGGTTCACCTGTCCCTTCTGGAGTCCATGCGCAGGTGTCGGAAACATCCTTCTCATGTCAAACTCGTATGAAGAGAACCCTGTTAATTTGTTAATGGACAACACATAAAAATATTGACCCATAGCAAAGCGTTTTATCCAATTTGAATTTAGACTGTGCACAGTTTGTAGCCAATTTCAACTTTTCTTAAATTTCATCCAAAATTATCCGTATAACGAATGAGCAAATTAGACCCAATACACCGCATATACAACGCTTAGAATCTATCAATAAATCTCCAGTCGCTGTGAAAGAAAAAATTGATTAGGAACAATTGGTTGTACAAATTTTTCAAACATAACTTCATTTTGGGTCTCTGTGTTCCTTAATTCTCCTTGAAGTAAAATGAGATCCTTGGCAAGTCATAGATGAAAACTTAGCAATAGAGGAAACAACAATAAATGATCCTAATTATTTTGTCGTTTTAAATCATATATTATTCTTATTATCAAATTTTATTTAAATAGTTTATTTCAATTTATCAGTCATGTAGAGATTTTGTATTAACTTTTTATTTTATTATTCTATTACTTCATTTCAGATTATAATTTCATTCCTTATGTTAACTCTCCTCTTGCAATTTTCTATTTGTTTTGTCAATATGTAACCTTGGCCCTTTTAAAAAGCTGCTTCTTTAAAGCTGTAATTTTTTTACAGTTTATCCCTCTTTTATGTAGGGCTTACTTGAGAAATTAATGTTTTCCCATCATTTTAACCCAAAACTTAACTATATTTTAGAAGCAGTTCCATGATTGTTCCTTTTAAATATCCAATTTAGACCACTTTAATTTTAATCCTAATTTTTCATTTTAAATCCTCAAAGGATGATCAGCTTGTTTTACCAAAATATGTTAACCGTGTCATTAAATATAAAAATGATTTATCCCAATTAATCAACATTCTAAATCTCCAAATTTCAACCCTTTTAATATTTGATTCATTTTTCTTTTTAAATACTTATCTTATTTAATAATGAATTATCCTTTTTATTTCTATCCATTATCAATATATTTTCAATTTTTGGGGAGAAGCTTGATACAACTAAATTTTATTAGATTCTGTAAACTTTTATTTTTAGACCTTCCTGGATGACTTATTTAAACGACTTATTTTGAATCATATGAAGTGAGATGCAATCATGCATGTTAATTATGTTCTATTCCCTCTTTATTCTATCACAGAATTAATGTTCTGCGATAGAATACCATAAAAATGCCATACAAATTAAACAGAGAAATCTGTCACTGCTAACCATGTCCCATGTCTCAGGTGGATGCAAATGTAATATGGTGTCCCAGATTCCGTTACAATCTGCACACTGCCATCAACCAATTCATATTTGATTCAAAATTTAGAAAGTAAGAAGGAACGTGGTGCTTTTAGCTCGTTGTGTACTCAGTCCACCTCAGTATGTTTAAATACAAATGCCAAATGCGGTCAAACTTCTGATTCCACTGAAATACTGCAACTGAGGAATAACCAAATGACATTTAGATCATTTAACTCCGTAGGTAAAACGTGGCACCAATGTAAGTCAGTTATGGTTAAAAAATAGGTAATCTCAATTAGTCCCTTCACCACTCTTGTCAGTCTGAAATTAAAAAAGTAGAATAATTTGAGACAAACGGAGTGAACCACTGAGGCAAATAATGCTTGTCTGAAAAATGCAGAAAGTCATAAACACCAGTCTTGCAATCATAAATCTTTTGAGATATTCTGTTTGTTTTCACAACTCTACCATAGCAAAAAGGTCAGAATGTCAAGCGAGAAGAATGTGAGGCAATAAACCAGTAAATATAGTATGCTCTCTGGCAAATTAAGTTAAATAAAATAAAAAATAGGCATCTCACTCAATACGAGATAAATTTGGAAAAATAGTGAAATTTCACCAACTCGAACTGACAACTGGCAGTGGTTTGCATCTCAGAGGCCAAAACACGCTGAAGGAGGGGTCAGAGGACTAAAGTCACATGCGACAGGTGGAGAATCCAGTACCACCAAGCAACCGGACAAACAGGACATCCACTGAGCTATAGCCTGAACTGTGCAGAGTCCATTTCACTCAGAAACACAGGGTATGCAATGTCCCTTTATTGAACTGAGGTCAGCTCTCGATGACAGCAGTGGTCTTGGGGGAGGAGACACAGCAAAAGTCACAGAACACCGGAGGATCTCCTCCCATCATTCTCCATCCCCCATCAGAATGTCTTTTGATCCATGAAGTGTGACCTCCTGCCGAAGTCAGCCGTAGCACGCTTGAGATAACAGTCAAAGAGCCCATCCATCCCTGGGTCCTGTAATGCATCAGCGTGACCCAAGTAACAGGAAATAGCAGGTAAACTCCACCGACCTCAGTTAGAAGATGTCGTCCAGCATCAGAGGCACAGTTCGTAATTGCAGTGCTGTGGGCAGCCAAGTCTTTGGCTTAGAGCAACAGCAGACACCTGAAGCCAGATGCCAAGCGACACCATCATCTCACACCTCTCAGCATGGTTCCAGCCTCAGGAACCTACCCCAAAAGCAACTTCAACCTCCAAGAGCAGAACTGCCAGTGTAAAATAAAACAAGTTAACGAAAAAAACAAAAGGCTATACCAACGTTCTTTACTGCAAAATGTCAAATGAACTTTCAGTCCTCTGTGTCTTATTAAGGTTCCACAGAGCTCTCTGCCATTCCTCTCGCTTCACACCCCAATTTCTGTAAAGAAAAGAAAAATAGAATTAAAGCAAGACGTTTCACAACCAAATGTGGTAGAGGTAATGTATTAAGCGCACTTACTGTTTGTGATCCATGCAAAGCAGCACCTCGAAAGCATTCACTCCGCTTGTGCCAAATAACCATCAAATTTAAACTCACACTCTCACTCAAACTCTTGAAGGAATCAAAACGACATCTAAAATGTCCTAATACGAACACATTTTCAAAAATTGTGATTTGTTTGCATGTTGGCAAATGATTACAAACTTAATAATAGTTTTATCCAAAGTTTTCCCCAAAAGTAACATCCACCAGTGATTGCACAATGTAATCAGTAGTGACACAGAAATCTACTATTTTTAAATGTAGGTCAACATGACATAGATGCTTAACTGTCATCCGGCTTTATTTCATCAATTTTAAGCTAATAGAAGCAGACACCGTATTTTAGTGAAGCAGAAAGGCAAAATAAGATCTCCTTACATAATTAAATCCATAATTCACTATCTTCGAATGAAGGTCAAAAGTATTGATTAAGAATTCACAATTAACTGCATCCAAAATTTTACCAATTTAAGTAAGGCCTATTTAGGCTTCTCCCTTATTTATATAATAAAACCATCATGTTGAAAACAATTTACACCACCAGTTCTCCAAATATCCGGCCAATGTTCAAAATAGACAGGGATGTGTCAAATGTCAAAATTCTATGAGTAAGATCTCATCTTCATAAACCCCTGCGCTTCTCTCAGTTCCAAACACACAACAATTTATAGGTGGAAAACCCAAAAATAGAAGAGCGCTTGAAGTGAGACTCACCTACGGTCTGAGATAAAATTCCATTCTTTGCTCTCTTTTTCGGACCTTTTCTCCCGTTGCAAGAAATTTCCAAAGAATTGATTGTTTCTATCTTTTGCTGCTGTGGCTCAATGATGCGCGCAGGTAACGAGAATCCAGTTAGATTTTCAAAATAAAAGATCCTCAGACTAAAATAATGCATAAACAGAAAATTTAATTATTTCTTTCAAAACCCGGGACAATACAATATAGTAATTGTAAGAAGATTTACGACTGTCATTGTTCAGACTTACCACTGTGAGGAAATACATATATCATTGTTTGTGTTTTGTTGAATCACTTATATAACCATTTCTAGTGCTAGTTTAGTGAATCTTTTACTTTATAATCATTTTGTAGTGTTTGAGTAGTATATCTTTTACTTAAAATTAGGAGTTTGTGTCAGTAAGCACAGATGCAGGCTGGGTTAGAAGTCACAGATAAATCCATTACAAGGTTATAAATAATAAAACACAGGAGGGAAACAATCTTATCTGTGTGAAAACCATTAAAAACAGGGGCACATCCGCCAGGAGATAAGGGTCCAGTGACATTGGCACGGTTAACGGGGACCTATGGACTTGTGACTTTGAAACTGTGACTTAACTTTCAGACTGATATCAATAGAAATTTTAATGATTGCATGCTTTAACTGAATATTTTATTTTAATATTGTATTAGTAGTAGAAGAAAACCAGTCAATGATGAATGTAATTGAAACGTTTTGTTCGTATAAATAACGGGAACTGTTCTGATTACTTTTATAGTTTGTATGAGTTTAATATCAGAGAATTGGAGGAATAACAAGCAAAAGCATATAAGTTTAGAGATAACTCTATTAATTAAAATAGGATTTAGGTAGAAAACCAGATTCACAGAGACTGTGAAATCTTGGATTTCGTGGTCAGGAAAAGCAGATTCAGGAGATGGGCATCAATTGTGAAATAAAACTGGATACATCTTAAGATTTTGGCGACCGATGCATTGACGCAGTTCACCGAAAAGAATTGGTTTAAAACATCATGCGGTTTGTTATTATCTGTTTGGAGTGGAGAGTTTCAGCCACGTTCTCTGAGACTTTGCGAGTTGTAAAAGTCAGCAGGATTTAGAGTCTGTTAACTCAAATACTCAAAGAGAATTTCTCTTGATTGCTCGGACCAATTGTGGAGAACTAAATTGAAATGTCGACAGTCCCGTTGGTTAGGAGGAACGCCTGTTTTGAATATGCGAATCTCAGGCCTCCCCTTACGGGTAAAAACTGATGCCCGGAAAATGGGTCATGAAATTATAGCCGATCTTAATGCTTATTGCTTGGTTTATTTCTCCAAGACGTCTTGATTTTTTATGCTTCTAGTATCTCAGGTAACCAAATTTTAACCTGCATGTTTTCTGTCGGGCTCTGTATGTCGACTCTTTGTTTATGATTGGATTAAATGCTGAACTTCTGTACGCCACATGCTGCGTACCTCTTGTGTTCTGCGTGGGCTCAAGACAGCAGTTTGAGATCCGGGACCAGGAAAAAGAGAAACCCGATTGTAATTTTTAAAATTTTACTTAATTTACATCTGTTTCAACACCACTGTCACAGGTGACCATGATGGTATTAGATACTCGATCGGTGAATGTGTAAAAGTGATCATTCAGTGGTCACATCTATGAATGCTGGTGGGATTCATAGAACCGTAGTTACAGTCATGTTTTCACTGCTTTGACATTACCATGGAAATGCAGAGACAGATTCATTCACTAAATTGTATTTTATGATAATCTAAAGTTTATCATCATTTCCCAAAGAAATAAAACAACATGACACTTTTTTTTTCATGCAATAGATTTATTTGAAATCAGATTTTGTCCTTGTATCTTCCAGCAGCGACGCCATCGAGGCCTGACATCCTGGAGGAAGTGACATCACCAGTGAGAAGGTCACATGGTCATGTTGGATTTCTCAGGAAGAGGATGGAGGAGTTATGGGTTTTTGGCACAGATGAAGACTTGTTCTGTGGTGCATGGTGCATCATTCCATATATAAGGAGCTAATGAAGAGAAATAATATAAAGATAATTTTTCAGCAGCAGGTGAAGCTGTTTGGGATACAAACCCAGCAGGTCCTACGATTTATTAAAACCATCAAATGAACTGTAATTATTAACTATCTGCTGCCTAGCATCATTAGCTCTGTTCTCAGAGACACTTTCAGAATAGTCACCATTGTGGTGATCTCCAAGCAGTTTTCATTTGAACCAAAGTTGTCTGGTTGTCCGGTGGCCCACTTGGTGTAATCAAACTTTGACCCGTCACTCCACAGCCACACTTATTCTGAAACCAAATATTTTAATCACACATTTTACTATTAAGTTCCAGCAGCTCACTGAGGACTGAAGCTGTCCATCCCTGAGGAGTAGAGTGGGGTTGTTCAACATGTGGCCCACTAGACATTTTGGACCCAGAAATTATTTTACAAGGCCCAAAGATTGTCATATAACTATAATCCGCCAGCACAGGTGGTTGATGCAAATACAGTTTTTAATATTCAACTGCAAGATCCATTCCTCCGTCCATCGATCCTTTGCCTATAGGGTCAGAGGTAGGAGACCCAGACTTCCCGCTCTGCCCCTTTCCCAGCTCCTCTGGGTACAACGCAAAATATTTTCTCTATACCATCCCTGACTACCAAAATTTAAATAAAATGAAAAACTGACCTTCTCCGCATCGTGGCCTCCGACCCAGGTTCTCTGGACCGATCCTTTCTCAAATCTGATCAGTTTCTTGAGGAAGTCGTTCTCATTAGTGTCGTGGATTGAGGCCAGATTTGCACCCAAATCATTGCAGGCACGCTGCGAAAAAACAAACAAAAATCAAAATACAAACCAAAGAAGCTTAAAAGCAACAAACTACAAAATTAAATAATAAAATAGAAATCAGATAGATTCTTTTTTGTTTAGTCTGACTCTTCTGAAGACAAACTTGTAGTGACACCTGATGACTAGCAGCACATTTTGTTGCTCTGAAAGTCGTTTCATTGAACAACATTTGGAAAATGAGCCGTTTCTTTTCTCCGGACACTTTGGTGATTGATGGTAGTATTGAATTTATAGACCTGAATTTTCATGCTGCTGGCTCATAACAAGGTTACAAGCAAGTGGAGTCGTGGTTCTGGACAATCATGTGGACTGTGAACAAGCAGACTGTGATAACTGGGGGAACTGACACCGTTAGGATGCGAAGGTGATGTCATTATTATGCATTTAGGTGGATAATTTGATTCTGTAGTGACATATTCAGTTCGACCACATTGGATATTGTATGAAATGTTTCTTTTTGTCAAATTCCTTTATTGTATTGTCACAGGTTTTGTTTAATTTTGGTTTACAATGTTCTTTTATTGAGTTATAGTGGGAGGAATGTTGAGATGGTAATAATATGACATGGATTATATGTTAAATGAAATGTATATGGAAGGTCCTGATGCGCTGGTCACATGTGAGTTATTAATGGAACCTTAGAATCCAATAAGGACACATCAAAGATGTCTCCTTACAAGTGATGAAGACCTTTGAACTGGAACATATTGTACTATGAGATACTGCTCAGTTTTCCTGTCCTCTCAGGACAACCAGAGTGACTGGCGGTTCAGGGACCCTCTGTGTGTTGGACTCAGAGATTCATGGACATGGACAATGTGTTGGGGCCCTGAACCTGGACATTGAGAAGGCAGAATAATAAAATCAAAGGAACATCAACCCGGAACAACAAATTGCTTCTGCTACCCGAGGACAGGAACTGTACTTTTGACGCTACACTGCATCGCTGCTGAGAATTCAAGGCTACTACTACTCGGTTCAACACAAGCCAATTTGTCCTATGATGGTGTTGAGTAGAAATCATTGTGGGTACCATGGTCTTTGATTTCACTGGTGCCTCAGGGTGGTTGGCTAGGAAGGAACCATAGGATAATTTTTTCCCTCAGATAAAAAGATTGTCAGAGGGGTTTTTTCGATCCTTATTTTAGGGGGGAATATTGAGGAACATAATTATGTTAACAGTTAAAAGTTATGTTGATTCACATTAAGATATGTTTTGCTGAAAAGGAATGTCTTATGCTGGGTCAATCTGACCCAGTACATTTTAAGTTGTTCCAGAAGTTCTGGCAAACATCCTTTCCTGCTTGCGTAGAAGAAGTCGGCCAGAGTCTCTGTTTGGACAGATAAGAACTAACAGTTTGACTAATGTTCCTCTGAGGAGCAGATTTAACTTCCACGAGGTCAAACCCTGAATTCTTAGAACTACAACACACACAGAGTCAACCGAAGCCAGAAGTGAGTCTGTAACGCCATTGGTCAAAGTTACCAATACACAACAGCAGACTGAAAAACAGTATAAGTATTCGAAGCCAGAAGCAGAAGCGAACAAGACATTTTGGATGCTGAGACGATGAAATAAGATGATGATAAAATGTAATTTGTGAGATGCCGCAGATGTGTATTAAATGTCTTCCTCTTTGCCTGTGAGCCGGAGAGAATGGAGTTTTGTGTATCGTCTCTTAATTCATGAATTCAGCACCTTTGAATTCCTCCATACTAACAACGCAACTTTATGTATAAGGATTCAGAACCAATAACACTCAAACATTACTCCCACATAGTACATAACATTCAGTTTGTTACAGTTTTATGCTTTTAGACTTGATGTGTATTTTGCTTTTATTAATAAGTGATCACTGTGGTAGATTAACCACGCTACTATTAGCCACGCTAGCACAGCGGTGGTAGATTAGCTCATTTAAACACCTGCTTCACTGATGACCTGTCAGTTTGTGTGTAGATCACCTTTTTGATTTTTAAGCTGAACCAAATCACACCTTATTCCACAGAACATCTATATGTTAAGTTTTTCTAAGTCAAGCATAACTGACCTACTTCTTAAAACTTATTTCTTACCTTGTTATCTAGTCATAGTGTAGACAGTTCATAGCAAAACACTGCATCACTTTTTATATGAGCTCACATTTAAGTCTACCAGGGAAATGGGGGTGGGAACAAGCTGCAAGGAGTATATAGTTTAAAATAACATTGGAGCTCATGTAAGAATATCGTGATATATATCGTGTATTGTGATAGAGCAAAAATATGTCAGGATATTAGATTTTCCCAGTCTAACTGGAGGGTTTTTTGTTAATGCTGCAGAGCCACAGCTAACAGCTAAAAGCTAGCTCCTCACTTGAGGCTCTAACATAGCTGGTGCCGTTCAGCTGTTGCTCCTCCTACACTTTGGACTGAACCGTTGTTCGAATAATGGTGCGGGGGACCTAAAAATGTATTATTATTTTTGTCTTAGATTTCTTTCTTTTTTGTTTATTTTGCTTTTCATATTGATATTGTTTAAATGCAAACATTTATTCAATGAAATTTTTGAATTCTAGACTTTTCCAGGATTGGGGTGGTCCAGGCCCTGGACAGGTTTCTTAATGTTAAAGGGAAGTTTTCCTCTCCACTGTGGCTGCATGCATATTAGATATGAGGGATTACTGTAAAGCTAATGACAAAACACAACTGATTGTCCTGAACCTCCACTGATGTATAACTAGGATTTATTGAAATGAATGAGTGACTTGAACTGAATTAACTGTTCTTAAAGGTGCTTTCGCACTGCACGGAACGGAACAGAACGGGACGGAATGGCTGTGTTCGGATTACAACTTGTGTTCCACCCGGGCCCAAGCAGGTGGTTGTTATTGAGTCAGATGCTGATTTTTGTCTCAATATCAGCCAATCAGCTGCTGGAACGCTTGGGGCCGGGTGGAACACAAGTTGTAATCCGAACACAGCCATTCCGTCCCTTCCGTCCTGTTCCGTGCAGTGCGAAAGCCTTGAAGCGACAGTTGTTGGGAATCGATGATACTTAAACTGAATTAAATAAAAATATTCAGATGGAAATTCTGGATTCCAGATTGAGTTCTAAAAAACATGAATGAAATGACAACCTGATTATTTATGAAACAAACTCTGGTCAGAAGAGGCAAAATGACAAAAAGTGAAATAAATAAAGTAACAGATTTACAACACACAAAACATCAACTGGTTTTTGCCATTTTTTTGTGACTGTACCTCAGCAGAAGCCCAGTCCACCAGAGTGTCCTGGAAGAGGAAACACCGCTTTCCATGCTGAGTCCAGCCAGTCGGGCATGAAGGATCTGGGAAATGCAAAGAAGTGCAGCAGATCTTAAATAGTGACTTTTATTCTCAAAATCAATTTGAAGAAATTATATGTCTTACTAAAAGGAACTGAAGACTAACAGCAAAATTATTGTTTTTCATAAATAAAGGACAATGTATTGAGGTAAAGCTGCTTCAAATCAAGTTCACAAGTATTTGCATCACATTTGGACTTCTGTGTTTTTCATCAACATCATTCAATCAAAATTTAACAAAACTGTCAGCTTTCTTTCCGTCAGGTTGAAATACTCACCACATGCAGCCTGTGGATAGAGAGAAAACATAGAGATTAATAAAACCATGTCACTAAAAGGCTGCTAATCTAGATGAGGATCATCAACATATTTATCCTGCAAGTTAAACTGGATGCAAATGGTAAATAAGAAAAATAAAACTAATATATTTTCCTCCATATCAAACATTAAACTTCTCTTATTTATATCGATCACACAAAGTAAACATGTAAACCTGTATTTGCTGCAGTGTTAATGTGTAAGGCTCACAGAGCATCAGAACCCAAACGTCTCAGAAACTTTTATTACATCAGATCAATTTTACAAATTCATAACATGATCTGCAGAATCATGGGGACGACAGCTGACTGGACAGACGTCCCTCCACAGGGAGGCAAATGTCTCTTCATTCTATGACTCAAACAGCTTTAAGTCTGAACACCTTCAGCTGCCTCATCTAAAAACTCCTCAGCTTCTCTGTAAACATTTCCTCAATAAAACTTTATAATCTGTTTTTCACTTCAGAGGAAAAGAAGATGACCGACTCACATCGGCTCCATTCCAGATTACGCAGCTCAGAGAGAGGAGCAAAGCCAAGTAAAGACCTGAGGCCATCTGAGGGAGAATCATCACAAATAGTCAGTTTTTCAGAAAAATAAAATTACAAAGTCTGTCATATGTATTAGGTGACCTCCTATTTGCCTTAGCAACTGAAACACTTGTTACTGTGAACCACAGCAGCAGGGAGATGCTGGACTTTGGTAGAAGTTTATTTTTTGTCACAAGTCATCACTAAGTTATGCTGATGCCTTGCTTTTCTGTTTCTGACCTATTGGAGTCAAAACTCCAGATATTTTCAATCATTTTGGAAAAATATAATGTAATGTATAAAAACATTTAACATAAAAGCAAACAGATTGATTTTGGTCCAAGTGGCCTTTATTTAACAGGAAGCAGAAGAGAAAGCCTGCCTACATATCGAGGTAAAGAAAGTCCTCACATCTATAGAAAAGTCACATATTTTTATGTTTGCTCAGATTTTTTGTGTCTTTCCTTTGAGACAAATGAAGAAACTCCCTGACTGACAAATCGCTGCATCGTTGCTAAAGACGAGCATGAGGCCCCTTAGAAATTGTTGTTCATATTCAGTATCTGATGAAATGACAAATGACCTATTTGAATTTTAACATACATAAAGCATTGAGATAAAGAAGAAGAGCTCCAACGTTACCGTTCTTTGGATTGTTAGCAGTGAAGCGTCTCAGCAGCAGAACCAGGTACCAGGATGTTCAGGGATGGGAGCGCAGCCTTTAAATACCCTCACTGGGTAATGTGACCATTATGTTCAAACACCTTCAGGTCAAATAACTAATATTTCCACAGTTTGCAGTTCATGAACAAATACAAAGGTATCAGCTAACATGAAACTCCCACAGTACACAAGCTGCTGCTGATGAAAGCCTCATGTAATTACTGTTTTACACGCACACACAGAGTTACTGCAATATGTTCCACATTTAATTTTGACCTGTCATGTTTGTTCTGAATAAATATCAATAAAATGTGGAACAAAAATAAGTAACACAAATAAATCTGCTGTCAGATTAGCACATCATTTTATTGACTTCCACTGTTTATTGCTAAATTTAATGTTGTTTGTTTAAGTCAATGACATTTACAGTCAAGAATGGTTTGAAATGTATATTTTGGGCTAATTCTGCATTCAATCAATCCACTTTTATCTGCTCTTGTAGTGGCAGTTGTTGTTCTTGAAGTGCTTCAGTTCTTCATAAAATCATCAATCCAAACATGTTGTTGGTTTGGTGTGAGTTCATTTAACTTCTCCCTTTGCTGTGGAGAACTGCACTAAATTAATAACACCAACATTTCCAGGTGTCATTTAGTTGCCAGACTGATCTGCTGCAGCAGTGCAGATATGGATGGCTGGAGGTTATCATGGAGATTTACTTGCTCTGTTATGGTAAAGTTTGTCATCTTCAAAGAAATAAAATGACACGACAAAAAAAGTTCATTGATGCAACAGATTTATTTGAAATCATATTTTATCCTTGTATCTTCCAGCAGCGATGCCATCAAGGCCTGACATCCTGGAGGAAGTGACATCACCATTGAGAAGGTCACATGGTCAGGAAAAGGAAGGAGGAGGTAGAGGTTTTTGGCACAGATGAAGAAAAGTCTTGTGGTGCACGGCATATCATTCAGGGACTGCGTTGATCCTGAAGAGAGATCATAAATAATATCAGGAACGTATTTCAGCAGCAGGTGAATCTGTCTGGGATCCTAAATCAGCAGGTCCTGAGATTTACTAAAATCATCAAATGAACTTTATCAACTATAGCATCATCTTTCTGAGGAGATTTTTAAGCAAAACCCCAGAGGTCACGTGGCAAAGGTCAACATACCAGGACTCGAAACTGTGACCGACGCTACAAGGACTGAGGCCCCTGTGTGTGGCTCTCACGCTTTAACCTCGTGCCACTGCCGCGTCCAAATCCCGACAATCTAAAATCTATATGCTCCCACTAGGTCTAGTTATAACAAGAAATCAGATTGGTTACCATGACTTCATGATGATACACAGCTCAACAGTACAATGTCACCAGGTGATTCTTAACCCGCTTCAGTCATTACAGATGGAAACTAGAGATCAGGCTTAACTCTGACCTGAACCTTCAGAGCCTCATACAAAGTCGACCTTCTATCAGCTGCAGAACATCAACGTCTACAGGTCTGACTGACAAACCAACGGTCCAGAAGCTGCAGCTGGAGTTCTGACTAGAACCAGGAGGATAGATACACCCGGTTCTACACCACCCGGTTCTACACCACCTGGTTCTACATCACCCGGTTCTACACCACCAAGTTCTACATCACCCTGTTCTACACCACCCGATTCTACATCACCCTGTTCTACAGTCCTTCACTGAGAGAACAGAAGTTAAACTACTGCTGGTAGTTCATAAATCACTGAACAGATCAAAGATCTGCCTCTGGATCAACCTTCAGACCTCTCAGGTTCTGGTTCTGGTTCTGGTCCAGAACCTGAACCAAACATGGAGAAGCAGCATTCAGCTTCTATGCAACACAAATTTGGAACAAACTTCCAAAAAACAGCCGAAACACTGAGTTTCTTTAAATCCAGACAGTATATGATGAAATGTCTTTTCTTACTACTGTTGAAACTGAAAACAACAAATACAATTAATTTACTTCCAACTTGATACATTTTGGTTCACATGGCAAAATGTTTGCACTGAACCATCCCTTAAAACCAACAAACATGAATGAACTGACCCTGACGGCATCGTGGCCTCTGACCCAGGTTCTCTGGTACGATCCCCTCTTACTCCTGACCAGGTTCTTGAGGAAGGTTTGCTCACCACTGATTTCCACCCAAACTGATGTGCTGGGGGGAAAAAATCACAAAATGGAAACAAAAAGGCTTTAAACAACAGACGGTAAAACTGAAAAACGTTCAACTAAAAAACCAGATGGAGCTTTTTATTTCTTTTGAGTCTTCTAGAAATAATCCTAAAAGCATAAGAAGACTAATTTGTTGCACGTTTTGTTAAGGTAAAGTTATTTTTTAATTGATAACATCTGGAAGTGAGTGTCCAGATGTTTGTACAGGCGGTCGGGATGCAGTCTGTTCTCCCTGCCTTTAAGGCCTCGTTCTATCTATATTTATGCTGCTACAGACTTAGGCTACCTCCTCCAGCCTCAGATATAACTCCTGGAGGGAGTCAGCAGGTGAAGCTGCCATCATCCATTCATTCTCCCTCTCCTGGTATTAACGTTTTATTTTTCATGAACATAGAAATTACTCCTAGATCAGTCCTTCTGTTTTGTTTCTCTGTTTTTCTTCTCAAACCTCCAGACGGCCATTTGGACTGAGCCAGGTTCTGGTTCTGCTGGAGATTTCCATACTTAGACCAACCAGACAGACACGTCGAACTTAGAGGAGCTGGGAAACCAAAGAAACGCAACAGATCACAGATGTGAGTTCCACATGGGGTTTAATGTAGAAATAAATTTGAAGTTGAGTTTATGTCTTCAATGGAACAACAGAACACCACTCAGGTTCAGTCGGGGGGGCCGTTCTTCCCCCCCACGCCCCTCCAGGTCTCACTGTCGTTGCCCACATGAGCGTTGAAGTCCCCCAGTAGAACAAGGGAGTCCCCAGGGGGGGCATCTCCAGTTCCCCTCTTAAGGACTCCAAGAAGGGGGGTAATCTGAACTGCTGTTCGGCCCGTAAGCACAGACAACAGTCAGAACCCGTCCCCCCACCCGTAGGCGGAGGGAGGCGACCCTCTCGTTCACCGGGGTAAACCCCAACGTACAGGCGCCAAGATGGGGGGCAACAAGTATGCCCACTCCTGCCCGGCGCCTCTCGCCGTGGGCAACTCCAGAGTGGAAGTACGTCCAGCCGTCTCAAGGAGACGGTTCCAGAACCAGACTCCAGCCCCTCTCAAGGAGACTGGTTCCAGAACCAGAGCCATGTGTCGAGGTGAGGCCGACTATTTCTAGCCGAAACCTCTCAGCCTGACACACCAGCTCCGGTTCCTTCCCCACCAGAGAGGTGACGTTCCACGTCGCAAGAGCTTCTGCAGCCGAGGATCAGACCGCCAGGGTCCCCTCCCTCAGCCGCCGCCATCACACAGCACCCGACCCCTTTGGTCCCTCCCACAGGTGATGAGCCCATTGGAAGGGGGACCCACATCTCCCAGCCGGGCTCCATGGGTAAAAGCCCGGCCACCAGGCACTCGCCATTGTGCCCCACCTCCAGGCCTGGCTCCAGAGTGGAGCCCTGGGAAACCAAGTCCAAAGTTGTCGTCCATCAAATGTGTCTTTGATGGACGAAGACCCAAGAGTTTAGCTAAGACCGTAAGAATCAGTGGTAAAATGATCCCTGGATTAACTGACCATCATCAGTGTGATCAAATCTATCAAAGCTGCAGTTTGCTGTCCTGAAGTTTTCTGCAGCAATGGGAGTTTAGTTTTGGCTACGAATAACTATAACTACTTCAGGAAACTGTTTGCAACACTAGCAATTTAGATCAAAATAACAAATTTGGGGCATCAGGAAGTTAACAGCTGAATAGTTATAAATCCCTGCCTGATGAGGCCCAGCTGGTAAAATAATAGATGAAGGCATAAGTCCAGCAGTATGTGAACAGCAGGTACTACCAACAGCAATTAAAACAATATTAAAGCGTTTAGCTAAAAGAATTACAGTTAAATTAATGTTGTTTTTGGTAGTATTAGCTGCATGTGACTAGCTTAGCGAGTTTGCTGACATCAGACCAGCGGCAGCAGCAGGACGATGACACGGCGTCTCCTCAGGTAAGAGCGGATTATAACTGAACGAGAAACAGAGACAAGTCTATTTTATATTTAAACATTGTTTTAGACATTATTTCACTTATGTGTTATGTGTTCCAAAAAGCAGCAGGTGTTGGTCAATAAACTGTTATTAGTCTGGATTAGTTTTGTCCATCTGTGATGTTTGACTAACATGTTGATGTGTTTCATGTTGGGTCACTTTCTATGTTCAAACCATTAAATAAATAATGAGACTTATTTTATATGCCAGTGACATTTGCTTACAGGAATGGTGTTAACATTACGTACCATTTCATGTTGTCATCTTTGGACCTTATGAGGAACCAACTAGAATCAACAGCTTCAGTTATTACCGCTGGAAACCAGAGATCAGGATGACCTTTGACCTGAACCTTCAGAGACACATAAAGACAGTTACAAAGTAGATGAGTGAATCTGTACCATCAGAAATCTGAACCTCAAACCTGTGTGAATTTGATCAACATTAAAATCCTGAAAATGCTCCTCAAATGTCACCTCAACATCTGATAGCAGAAAATAAAAACCATGTCATAAATGTTGAGAGATGGTATTTATAGAAAACAGGAAGCTCACTGACAAAATCTGGAAAAATTATTTATTTTATTTGCTTGGATAGAACATGAAAATAAGATGTTGGAATATTGCGTCTGGTGCATTGTGTCAGAATCTACAGATGTGCATTTATCAAATGTAGAAAGAGCAAAAAGACAATGGAGTTGGTGAGATTCGTCCAGAACCTGGTCCAGTACCAGGATAGTCAACTTGACATTACTGGTGTTGAACAGTGTGAACTCTGACGTTTAACCCCCATAATGTTATCAAAGTTAGTTGGTGAAGGCAACACTGCAGACTCTATGCTCTAATATGTGCCAACATTGACATTTAACTCTGGAGAATTTGCTGTGAATGAACGGATCAAAGATCTGCTGCTGTTGGATCAACCCTCCAGACCTGGTAGATCTTCTGGCTCTAATCTGCTCTGCAGAACCAGAACCAGAACCAGAACCAGCATTCAGCCTCTACGCATCACAAACCAGGAACAAACTTCCAAACAGCTGAAACACTGAGATCCTTTAAATCAAGGCTAAAACTGCCTGTGCAGAGCTGGTTTTATTAGTAAAGTAACATTGATCAATATGGTTCTGATCATGAAATCTGACGAAATATAATATTTATTCCTGATTTTCACAACTGCTGCCTGTATTTTGCTTTACGATGTAAAGTACTTTGTTGCTGAAATATTTTATCCAAACGTAACCTGTCCATGTTTAAGGGTCATTCTGAGAACTCAGCCAGAACCTGGCAGCTAAAACGTTTAAAGAACTAAAACCTTTTAGTTCTGCTGCCATTTTCTGCATGTTGCTGGTTATATGTGTGTTTTTGTTTTTGAGATGATAAATAGTTTAATAAACTTCTGGAAACTTTTCCCCTCTCATTTCTGAGATCCATAAATATATGGAATGTAATAGAATAAACACTTTATCATAAATAATTTGGATTTAAGACCATTTAGACTCACAGTAGAGTTGTTTTAACTAGATTCAGTTCCCGTCCGTCAGGGTTTGCCTTCCTGCTTCATCTGATCTGTTTTCTGTTGATCTTTGATCATTTGATCCTTTTACCAACAGAGGTGGAAACAGCAAACAGTCATCATGTTTCCAAAAGCTCCAGAAGCTTCAGGGTTAAACTCTGTCATATTTAATGATAGTTTCATTCTTTGTAATTATGTATAATTAATGCAAGCTGAGCTTCAACAAGACAGAGAACCACTGAGCCCAATCAGACCTGCGGACATGTTGGGTGTATTTCAACATGTAAATACACCCAAAGTATTTTTTTTTATAATTGTATATTAATTTTTTTTTTTTTACATTTAATGTGTTTTGTGCACATTCAAAGTTTTTGCTCATGAATAAATTCCTTTAACAATATTTTGGTTCAGGTCAATAATCTGCTGACCTGAAGTTTTAGATGTGAATAAATTACAGTAGATGAATAAAAGTTTTTACTAACTCAATAAAAACAAGAATCTTCAGAGGAATTGTGATGGGTATTTTCTTGAACCTTCATTTAAAAGAACCACAGACAACGCATGTGAATTATAATTATATTATAATTTAGAATTATATTATAATTTCTCATTTGTGAGGTTTAAACCTAATTTTTAGTAACATTAAAAATTATTTTTCATGCACCAGTGTTGCACAGAAATTTAATCTCTTTTATGATTCTACTTAACGTGTCCCAAACTGCATGCACATGTCTTTACCATTTCATCAGTTTAGTCTGGTAGTTTCTCTTTTTGGGGTGTGGTAGAGTGTGATCATGCCTAGGATTGTTGCCCCGTGCAGGATTCTTTGAAGGGCAGTTTCTTGCCCAGTGACCAATATTTCCACAAATCCAGCAGCCATTTAAATGGCTTGGATTTTGTGGGGTGTTATTTTGGGGCCGTTGCCTATTATGATCTCCTCTGCCTCTGCTTCTTCTGCAGCCTTTTGTCTGGCAGTTGGAAAAGACAGAGGTATCTAAACCTCCAAATTCATCCAGGTGAAAAACATCTAATACTTTCATAGCCTTCCTGACCTCTTCCAAGGTACAGGGTCTAAAAACATATGTTTTGTGTCCCTTCCTCTAGTGAGGGGCTCAGTCGTACTGCTGGGACTGCAGCGGCTGATACTGAGGCAGACGGAGCTCCTGCAGCGGCAGGCGGAGGGGTGGTTGCAGGAGCTCGCACTCCCTGATAAATGACTTTATTATCTGCTGTTTCTACAAATAAGTTTTTAGATTCATTTAACCATAGTTTAGCACATCTCAACTCATCCTCCTTTTTAGCCTTTTTTATCCCAGATTTTCTTGCTACACTACTCTCCAAAATTCCCACAATTGTTTGCCATTGATCAATTTTTAGCTTTCCATCTATTTTATATTTCTTTCTCCATTTTTTTATGTGTACAGTGCTACCAGGAAACCTGGACTGCATGTACTTTTGATCCTTTTCAGGGCCCTCAGAGAGTGAGGAATTACACGACTTTGTGTTTCCCATTATTTCAGTACTCTGCAATTTAGCTTACAATAACTTGATATTTTGTGCTTTTTCTTCAAAGAGAGTGCTCTAAGTGAGCGCTTAGTGTCCCCTGAAGAAAGTCTTCTAGGCCAGACTAGATCTGGTCCGGTTCTTCACTTTGGATTCTACTTCCGAGGACAGAAAGTTTTACTCCCAGAGAAAGAAGCACCATTCACTCCTTCATGCACACACCAGCACAGCAGCAACCAAAACAACAATGACAAACAATAATGACAGAACGGTAATAACAAGCTTCCTATTCAGTGAGGATTTGCCCTTATGGGGTCTCCTCGAACAGAGTTTTAGCAGAGCGACATCATACAAGGATTCTCAGACCTCAGAGTTTTAGCAGAGCGACATCATACAAGGGAACTCAAACCTCAGAGTTTTAGTAGGACACTGCCTAACAAGGATTCTCAAACATCAGAAAAGCCATTTTAAAATTCACTTAAGTTTCTGTAGTTTTCGGGTTGTCCAGTCGGATCTCGTCACTCAGTCGTTGGCAGACAAAGTCGGACCTATGCAGCCGGCCCAGCGAAGAATTCACATCCTGGGTCTTTCTTTCCAGGTCCAGTTGACTCTGGCCATGCATGGATTCAGCGCGTCTTCCTCTGCCTGTCAGCGATCAGTGTGAGAGATCCCGGGTTTCGACACCAAATAATGGTGGGTATTTTCTTGAACCTTCATTTAAAAGAACCACAGACAACGCATGTGAATTATTATGACAAAGCTTTTGCAAAAGGAGAAGACTCAACAAACGGCTCCTCCAAGCCATTCACTGAGCATTCTGAAAACCTCTGGTTTCAGCTTGTCTTTTATTATCAAGCAACAGGAAGGAGGATGCTTAGAAAGAAAGCACACATAAATTATTACTGCACACAGGCAGTTTGGGAGTATTCCGGTTGATAAGAACACACCTGTGAAAGCATAATTTAAGGTCTGGGAAACACACAGTTAACTGTTTCACATGAAGATGAACAGACAGACGTGGCCTTCAGGTCAGTTCAGAGACACAGAAGAAAGAGAACACTTTAAACTGATAATCACAATCTATATTAACTATAGTTGATTAACATTAGACTGAATATAAAGTAATAACAATGTTAAGTTAAAACGGCAATTGATGTATTATTATAGAGTGCATTACCATCTCCACCCAACTGGCACGCGCCTCACAGAAAATCAAGCGCACCCATCTCTCTCACTCAGGCCTTCAGGAGCTTATAAAGTAACTGGGCACACCTGTGTTCAGAATGTATCCTTCAAACAAAGAGCTCAGCTTCAAGCTCCTGTAGAGACACCACTGGTTTTTAACCTGCTTGGTGACTACTCTGTGTCTGCTTTGACCACATTAAAAGAAAATCATGGTGGTCTTGTTTGTGATCTAAAGACAAAAGAAAAGAGAAATAAAAACATGTCACTGAGATGAGTTGTTCCGGCGTCTCTTTGATGGGAGCAAGCCTTTTTCAAGTTTGGGCAGAAGCTGAGGAGGTTTGGAGAGACCAGAAAACTTGACAGTTGAAAACCAGTTGAAAACCAATTGGAAACCAATTGGGAACCAGTCGGAAACCAACTGAAGACCAGATGACCGGGAAATCCTGATAAAGGAGAGCTTCGACAGATTAACTCAAGGAGGACATCAGGCCATCACAGCTGTACAATCCACAATGGCTGAAGGAATGTTTGGAAAGTCACTGAAGCAATTGAAGCTGGATCGCACCATGGCAAAATCTTCCTTCACCAAGCAAGCGAACTTCCTAAGCAGAAAAGCTGCCAACATGACAGAGATGGAACTGCGAGAGGAGTTCAAAAAGCTAAGCTCTGATGCCAGACATGTAAGTGATTCAAATGATGATTACAAAGCTGGACTATTAGCAGAGCTGGAAGATGAAGCTGGTGAGCTTGATTAACAGCAAGAAGCTGATTTTGAAAAGACTATTAATAACTGTGAATCAAAATTTGAAGAAGTCAAACAAATAGTTCAGTCTAATTTGTGGAAAAAATATGGTCAAGGTGAGCTCTATACTGCAATCCAGGAGGCAGAAAAGGCATGCAATGTTGCTTCTGACATAGAAGTCTTGACTGTGAATAAAAGTGCATATGAAGTGCAGTTGTCCTTTGTAGAGTATATGATCCAGGAATCTGTTAAAAGTTTTGTGACCTGGGAAATATGGATTCCAGTAGAAGAAAGGGTCAATATAGAGGACAGAGTAAAACATATTAAGTTGATGAAAAATAAACTTCAAACAAAAAAATCACAGTTTGCTATAGCACAAACAATTTCAGAGGAGAGGAGAAAATCAGATTCAGCTCAGGTAGACCTTGCATCTTTACCTCTACTAGCTCAATCTGCACCCATTGTAAAGATCAGACCCATTTGTCTTCCAAAATTTAATGGCTGTAAAAGAAACTTTCACAGATGGAGAAAAGACTGGGAAAGCCTGCAGAAGCAGGGAGAACCAAGTGGCTCAATAGAAGTGAAAAAGTTTCAGTTGTTGGATAGTGTAGATGAAAGGATCTGTCATGAATTACACCTGTCTGCTTATGATACTGCGGCAGATATGTTCCGAGTCATGGAAAATAGGTATGGCGACAAGTCAAGTATTGCTTTAGAAATCATTGAAGAGCTTGAGAAGATCCCACCCCTTAAAGCAAACCAGCCAAGGAAGATGATAGATCTTATACAAAGTATCGAAAAGGCTCTAGCTGATTTAACAGAGCTAGGAAACATTGGAGCCATGAAAAATCCTCTGGTTATTAAGTCTCTAGAGAGCAAACTACCTGATGTTATAAAGAGAGACTGGCTAGTTTTTATGGTTAACCCTGCTAATGCAGTTACACCAGTTAATCATTTTATAGTCTTCTTAAATTTCTAAAGACACAAGAGGAAGTTCTAGAGAAACTAGAGCAACTTGGAGTGAGTGACAAAGTTGAAAAGAAGTTTGAGAAGCGACATGCTTTTACTCGAGTCGCAAGAACCAATCATGCCTGTATTGTGTGTGGAGACACAAGACATGGAGATAAGATATTCTTCTGTAAACAGTTCAAAGCAATGAATGTACCTGAAAAGCTCAACATTGTAAAGACATTGAAAACATGCAAAAGGTGTTTGAGAAAGCATGAAGAGGATGCTGAATGTACCAACACTTATCTTTGTAGAAACAAAGATTGTAAGAAAGGGAGCTTTTCAGATCACCATTTCCTCCTTTGCCCAAAAGGTGAACTTACAAGGGCTGGGGTTGATAAACCAAGCAGCAATAAAGCTAACAGAAGAAACTTTGAATGGCTGGAAAGGACCAGTATGGTATGTGAACCACCAGGTGGCACCAAATCCTCATTCTGTAACCACTCCTGTGCGTTTAGTATGGAACAGCAGTCAAAGATTTGAAGGTCTAAGTATGAATGATATTCTGCTGAAAGGTCCTGATGTTTTAAATCCTATTCGTGCTGTTCTACTCAGGTTCAGAAGGGGTCTGCATGCTGCCTTGGGAGACATCAAAAAGATGTATACCTCTGTGTGGCTAGAGGACCTGGAGAGACATCTACACAGGTTCCTCTGGAGAGACAGCTCAGAAGAGGAGATTGGTGAGTTTGCCATTACCAGAGTTAACATCGGGGATCGTCCTGCAGGATGTATTCCCCAAGTAGCAATGCGAGAGACAGCAAAACTGCCCATGTTTGACAGCTGTAAAGAGGAGCGGAGGATCCTGGAAGAAGACTGTTATGTTGATGACATCTTAACATCTGACAATGAACCAGAACTTTTGTGCAAACACACTAAGAAGGTGGGGGAGATCTTACAAGCTGGGGGATTCTTTTTGAAACCATGGGTCCTATCAGGTCAAAGTGGGAGGCAAAAAATGTCCTTACCTAGCAGAGACAAAATCCTTACACTCCCTAATCAGATGAGTGAGGATGATAATAAGGCTTTGGGAGTGGGATATCTGGTAGAAGAGGATAAATTGTATGTGATGACATCAATCAACTTCTCAAAAAGAAGGGAAAAATGAAGGTGGGACAAAATCTAGTGGAAGGAGAAGTGAGAGCAAATACTCCAAATCCTCTCACTAGGAGAGAGCTCCTTAGTCAAGTAGCTAGCCTTTTTGATCCCATTGGCCTAGTCACACCCACCAAACAAAAAGGAGCCATTCTAGTGAGAAAGGCTTTCCAGGAAACCAGAACTGCAGGCAACACGTGGGATCAACCACTTTCTGATGAGCTTAGGAATGAAGCCATTGAATTGTTCCAGGAGTATGTGCGCCTGGGCCAAATTAAATTTCAGAGGAGTTTAACACCAATCGGTTGGATTGGGAAGCCCCTAGGAATAACTTTTTCTGATGGAAGTGACAAAAGTTATGGTGCAGTTCTATACTTCAGATGGGAAACAGAGCAAGGGATCCAAGTGAGACTTGTAGAATCCAAAGCAAAACTCACTCCACTTGACCAGAAGGGAGAACCTGTAAAAGCAGAGATTTGCGGTGCAGTGTTTGCAGCTCGTCTGAGAAAGTATGTTGAAAAGCACAGCAGGAGGGAAATTGGAGGCTGGTACCATTTTCTGGACAGCCAAACTGTGCTAGGAGCCATTCAGCGTGACAGCTATGGGTACCAAACTTTCTTTGCCAACAGAGTTGGTGAAATACAGAAAGCTGAGCCTGTTGCAGATTGGTGGTGGATCCCAGGTGATCTCAATGTCGCAGACATTACATCAAGAGGAGCATGTCCTGAGCTCCTCCAAGAGGACTCACAGTGGCAAAATGGACCAAAGTTCTTGTTGCAACCTATTGATCAATGGCCGATAAGGTCAGTCAAAGACATTGCTATATGTGCAAAAGAAGGTGTTGCAAAGCTCCAAAGAAAAGCTTTCTCAGCAGTGACGACCAGAGCACAGTCTAAGCAAATTAAAGAAAAAATGTGTGATGAGGATGTGACAAAGAATCCTTTAAAAGCTACAGAGGGGAAAGGAAAGGACAGTCAGCTCAAAATCTCTCCTCTTACATTTATTGCCAAGCATATAATTCAAGAGAGAAGATACAGTAGTCTTTCTAAACTAGTCAGAGTTATTGCATGGGTGAGAAGAGCTGTTGAAAACTGGAAACTCACTTTGGAAAGCCAGCAAAGTGGCAAAAAATTGAAAGTAAAAATTTCAACAGATGTCCAACAGCCAACCATCCATCCTGGGCTTAAGTTCAAGAGTGTGAGAATGCACTGAAAACTGTTTTCTTGGCTGCTCAAGAGAGTACTTTGTTCCATGACACAACTTTAAACAGATTAGTTGTGTTCAAAGAACAAGATTCTGGACTTCAGGTTTGTGGGGGTCGTATCCAATCCTTTAATGAAGACAAAAAAGTTGTCCCCATTTTACCCTATGACTCATGGGTATCCACATTGGTTGCTCTTGAAGCTCATGAAGTAAATCATGAAGACATTGCTGGAACATTACTCCAGATGAGAAAAAAAGCATGGGTGGTGAGAGGCAGAAGATTGGCCCAGAAAGTTGTGGATAATTGTGTAACATGCAGGAAAACAGAGCAAAAAGATGTGAGCAGATAATGGGTGATCTTCCACCAGAACGAACACTGCCTGCCAGACCATTTCAGTTTACTACTATTGATCTATTTGGACCCTATGAAGTGAGGGATGAGGCCCGGAAGAGGGTTAAACTGAAAGTGTGGGGTATCATCTTCTGTTGCATGTCATCTAGAGCTATTCACGCAGATCTTGTAAGTGATCAGTCAAGTGAAGGATTTTTGTTAGCATACCAAAGATTTACAACCTTAAGAGGACATCCAAGCAAATTATGGTCAAATGGCGGAAAAAACTTTATTGGATGACACTCAGAATGTTTGTTGCTGGTTTCTCAATTGTTGACTGTATGGTGTTTTAATAACATTTTAATTTTGTGTTTTTATGATGTAAAACACTTTGAACTGCCTTGTTGTTGAAATAAGCTTTATACAAATGAACTTGATGATGATTGATGATTGATTGATTGATTGATTGATTGATTGATTGATTGATTCTGTGTGTCAGCAGTGATCTGATCAGCCTCCAAGTTTCCTTCATGTCTTGTTGTGAGGTCAGTTTGTGCTCGAGTTATTTTTGTTCCTCCCTCAGTTAAAGTCTGTTATTTTGCCCTCTATTGGACTTAATTTATCGTTTTGTGAAAGTTTTGATTTCTTTGTAGTAAATGAAGAATCTTTTTTAAATCAGTTTCTCTCTGGCTGGTCTGTGAAAATAGATGATTTTTGATTTCACAGGTGGGTTGTGATTTGCAGACTCCAGGAGTAAAGGAGGGGTAGACAGCTGGTTAACCCTTTCAGAACAGGAAGTTTGTTGGGAGGGGCTTAGCACTTGGTTTGGCAAAAGTCAAACCTCAATGAAGAAAGTTGGAGGGAAAAAGTTCAGCACAACGAGGTTTAGATCAGTTTTCAGTGATAACTGATCTTCCTGCATCAATAACATCGTGGTTCGGCCGTTTGTAGCAGATCAACAGTCCTTTGAACATGATAAGGGGTCAAGTTGAGGGATTTGATTTTGACCCAGTTGGCTTCCCGTAGGCGGTTACAGACAGTCTGAGCTGTGATGCGTCTGCTGTTCAGACCGATAGTCTTGGCTGTGTCACACGTGGCTGCCGAGGATGAGGAGGATCTGCACTGGAGCCAGTCTGTTGGAAACCAACTCTAAAACTCTTAAATGTCCAATAATGGACACTGGGCTGTGCAGCTGCTGCTCTGGACGTCCCTGCATCCAACACGCCGATGACGAGCTCCTGCATAACTGAGGCTTCATGACTTGGGACAAAATGTGGCATTTTGGGGCCTTTCATTGTCCAGTTGTTGCTGATTTTGTCTGGTCACCCAGTGGACCCTGAGTAAAGCTCACTGACAGCAAGATGGATTAAAAATTATACACAAATCAGAGAAATATTACTTTTGTACAATAAAATGTCAGCAAATGCTCATTTACAGTTGTTAACTCTCCATGGCAACAACATGCGGTGTTTCTATTTTTGTTCAGTATATTTGCTGCTTATATGTTGCACAGTGGAAAATATTGTTTTCTTTAATTTTATTCTTGTTGTTCTTTGCCTGTTTGGATGGTTTTGTGTTTTGTTTTCCACTCTCTCAACCCAAACACGCTGGGCTGAAAGAGGCAGTTTAAGGAGGCGGAGCCACTGATTGCGCTCCGTGATTGGTTCGCCCAGGTGAGGCTGATTGAAGCCAGAATAAAAGGAGCCTGGAAGAAGGAGAAAGTGTGTGTTGTGTAGACTGATCCTGCTACCGAGAGAGAGACATGGCGTAGACTATCGGGGCGGAAGGGAACTTCCCGCCCTCTGGGTCAGACTGAAAAGGGGCGGAACACACCGACGAGCAGAGGAACTCAGCTGGGGATCAGTAAATGGACGGTCCGCATTCATTTGGAGCAGTAGGGGATGGTTGTAACATGGGGAGAGTTGTAACACCACCAGTTCCACCAATCAGGGATAAAATAGGAGTCAAATGATCATTTCAGTATTTACCCGCTTCCTTCCCAATCCCATATTGTGATTGTCAAGGCTGGAAACAGGGACATGCAGATACTAAGGAGAAAAAAACTGATTTTGAGGTGAGAAAGTAAATTTTTTGATCGTGACTATATTTTGTTTAGTACTTATATTGTTGCATATAAAACCATATGACTTACATTAGATGAAAGTGTAATTTCTCAGGCAAAATGTGATGCATTTTCACTTTCTAATTTCAAACCGCTTTGCTACTACAGCTAAACATGGCTGACAGGGTTGGGGATGGTTGTAACACATCTTTAAAAAGTGTTACAACTATCCCCTTACATACAATTAAGAACATTTTGATTTTAATAATTTTACAAAATGCCTAGGCAGTGGATAAGAAAGACTGATAGAGGTGTGTCTGCAGATGTTTTAAAAAAGGCATTTGATGAGGTCATAAAGAACAGCAAGTCGGTCAGATCAGTTGCGAAGGCGTATAGGATCTGCCATGTAACACTGAGCAGATACTGCAAATCACTGCAGAAGCTGAGAGGACAGGAGTCCAGTGATCTTCCCAGTGTAGCTTATTGGAGCAGCAACAAAGTCTCTGAGGTGCAGGAGGAAGTGTTGGCTGTCAGGCAGCAGACCAGTATTATGGACTGACTCCACGTGAGGTAAGTATGACAGGTTAGTCACTGGAGTCAAGAGAAATATTAAATACCAGCCTAGGTGCTGGACAAATTGAAAAACATTTTGTGTCTATGTTCTCTGATTTTCTATTCCTCATAAACATATCACATGGTGTGGCCTGTTTTTGCTTCTTTTGTCTAATTGTTACAACCTACCCCAGCAAGTGTTACAACCTACCCCGGTAGTGGGGTAGGTTGTAACAAAGGAACACCATGTATTTGACATGAACTCATGAGATCTGTGATGTTCTTGCAGAGGTTTGAATTGGTGCCATTTGTAGTAAACAAATGTGGGTATTTTGTATAAAAGTTTGAAAACTCTAGCTCAAAAATTCTGTGAGTTATAGGTGCTGGATCAAAAAGTGTTACAACCTACCCGGTCTCCCCTACAAGTGGAACCCAGCGGATCATCTGGATTTGGTGACTTTCTTTTATGGAACTTTTTTTATGGAAAACGTACTACTAAAAGTGACTCCTTTTGTAACAAAACATTTTCAATTTGATCGTTCTGGGGTTTTTGGGTTTTTGATTTGTTTGCTCCCCCTTGTATCAGAACTAAGCGTGGGGCCATATTGGCTTCATCTTTGTAAGACATGTTTAAAAGCCCAGATGCTGATTGGTGATGTTCACCTCTCAGGTTGATCTCCATGCAGTCTTCGTCTCCACCATTGTTGTTCGGCTCCCCGCTGCCCCACTGGGCGTAGTCGAACTTTGACCCGTCACTCCACAGCCACACACCGTCCTGAAACCAATTGTTTTTAATCACACATTTTACTATTTTATTTATTTCCAGTACACTGAGGACTGGTGTCTAAACTGTGGCTCAGGGGCCATTTTGGGTCCTAGAGGATTTGACAAGGCCCCTTGATTCCCGATCATGATCAGTCACCCAAGTTTATTTGCATATTTCAGCAACAATTAAAACTGCCTTACATCATAAAAACACTAAAATATAGTCATTGAACACACACTCATTACTTGAAGCATTAGATTTTGTCATGTCCCATCATTACACATGATATAACTATAATCCACCAGAACAGTTCACAGACAATTTTTAATATTTTACTGCAAGATCCATCCATCCATCCATCCATCCTTTTCTTATCGGGTCAGAGGAGGAGACCCAGACTTCCCTCTCTGCCCTTTTTCCCAGCTCCTCTGGGTACAAAGCAAAACATTTGCTCTAAACCATCCCTGACTACCAAAACATAAAATATCAGAAAAAGAAGAAGAAAACTGACCTTCACACCATCGTGGCCTCCGACCCAGGTTCTCTGGTATGATCCTTTCTTACTGTTGACCAGGTCCTTGAGGAAGCTGTGCTCATCGCTGCTGTGGATGGAGGCCAGATTTGCACCGAGTGCAATGCAATCAGTCTGGGAGAAAACAAACAACATTAAAATCAAGCAAAAAAACCTTAAAATCAACGGACTATAAAACTAAGAGAAGTCCAACTAAAAGAGAAGATGGAGCTCTGAGTTTAGTTTGACTCTTCTGAAGACAAACTTAAAACTTAATGACCAGCAGCAGCAGATTTTGTTGCTCTGAAAGTCGTTTCAATTATCCAGAGATCAGTCCAGATGGTTCTACTGGTCTTTGTCTCATCAGGCCTATTAGGGCCGAGGTTTCCTGAACTGTCTCTGTAGTAAAGCTGCTATAGACGTAGAGCTGCAGGGGACAAACTGAACACTTCCTCAATCTTATACAACTCTCCAGTTCTCTCCATAGAGGCTCCACCTGGTCTGATGTCTGGATGTCCTTCCTTCCTGTAGGGAGTCAGCAGGTGAAGCTGCCATCATCCATTCATTCTCCCTCTCCTGGTATTAACGTTTTACTTTTCATGAACATAGAAATTACTCCTAGATCAGTTCTTCTGTTTCGTTTCTCTGTTTTTCTTCTCAAACCTCCAGACGGCCGTTTGGACTGAGCCAGGTTCTGGTTCTGCTGGAGGTTTCTTCCTGTTAAAGGGAAGTTTTCCTCTCCACTGTGGCTGCATGCATGTTAGATATGAGGGATAAAGTCAACGACAAAACACAACTGATTGTCCTGAACCTCCACTGATGTATAACTAGGATTTCTTGAAATGAATGAGCGACTTGAACTGAATTAACTGTTCTTAGTGTCTTGAAGCGACAGTTGTTGTGAAGCGATGATACTTAAACTGAATTAAATAAAAACATTCAGATGGAAATTCCAGATTCCAGATTGAGTCTTAAAAACATGAATGAAATACAAACTGATTATTTATGAAACAAACGTCTGATCAGAAGAGGCAAATATGACAAAAAGTGAAATAAATAAAGTAACAGATTTACAACACACAAAACATCAACTGGTTTTTGCCGTTTTTTGTGACTGTACCTCAGCAGAAGCCCAGTCCTTCAAAGTGTCCTGGAAGAGGAAACACCGACTTCCATACAGAGTCCAGCCAGTCGAGCATGAAGGATCTGGGAAATGCAAACAGATCCTAAATAGTGACTTTTATTCCCAAATTCAATTTGAAGAAATTATATGTCTTACTACATGGAACTGAAGACTAACAGCAAAATGATTGTTCGTCATAAGTAAATGGCAATGTATTGAGGTAAAGCTGCCTCAATTCAGGTTCACAAGTATTTGCATCACATTTGGACTTTTGTGTTTTTCATCAACATCATTCAATCAAAATTTAACAAAACTGTCAGCTTTCTTTCTGTCAGGTTGAAATACTCACCACATGCAGCCTGTGGATAGAGAGAAAACATAGAGATTAATAAAACCATGTCACTAAAAAGCTGCTAATCTAGATGAGGATCATCAACATATTTATCCTGCAAGTTAAACTGGATGCACATAGTAAATAAGAAAAATAAAACTAATATATTTTCTTCCATATAAAACATTAAGCTACTCTTATTTATAGCCATCACACAAAAGTAAATGTCATGATTTGGTTTTATGCTGAGGTGAGAGAGACACAGGCAGGCCGGGATGAAATGATGAAAATGATGATTTTAATGGTAATCCAAAACAGAGGTGGCACAGGGGAACACGATGATACACGACAAGGATCCGACAACAGACAAGACAACAGGTGGGCTTAAATACACAGAAGGGTAATCAGAAAACTAGACAATGCTGTGATCAATCAACAGGGAGGACAGGACAGAGACTCACAGGGAAACAGGACTAAACACAGAAAATCTCAAAATAACTAATGAAAAACACAGATCACAATAGTAAACATGTAAACCTGTATTTGCTGCAGTGTTAATGTGTAAGGCTCACAGAGCATCAGAACCCAAACGTCTCAGAAACTTTTATTTCATCAGATCAATTTTACAAATTCATGACATGATCTGCAGAATCATGGGGACGACAGCTGACTGGACAGACGTCCCTCCACAGGGAGGCAAATATCTCTTCATTCTGTGACTCAAACAGCTTTAAGTCTGAACACCTTCAGCTGCCTCATCTAAAAACTCCTCAGCTTCTCTGTAAACATTTCCTCAATAAAACTTTATAACCTGTTTTTCACTTCAGAGGAAAAGAAGATGACCGACTCACATCGGCTCCGTTCCAGATTACGCAGCTCAGAGAGAGGAGCAAAGCCAAGTAAAGACCTGAGGCCATCTGAGGGAGAATCATCACGTTACCGTTCTTTGGGTTGTTAGCAGTGAAGCGTCTCAGCAGCAGAACCAGGTACCAGGATGTTCAGGGATGGGAGTGCAGCCTTTAAATACCCTCACTGTGTGGTGTGACCATCATATGTCAACACCATCGTGTCAAATAATTAATATTTCCACGGTCTACATTTCATGAACAAATACAAAGATATCAGCTAACATGAAACTCCCACAGTACACAAACTGCTGCTGATGAAGGTATCATGTAGTTACATGAGAATTACATTCAGAGTTACTGCAACATGTTTCACATTTAATTTGGACCTGTCATGTTTGTTCTGAATAAATATCAATAAAATGTGGAACAAAAATAAGTAACACAAATAAATCTGCTGTCAGATTAGCACATCATTTTATTGACTTCCACTGTTTATTGCTAAATTTAATGTTGTTTGTTTAAGTCAATGACATTTATAGTCAAGAATGGTTTGAAATGTATATTTTGGGCTAATTCTGCATTTAGTCAATCCACTTTTATCTGCTCTTGTAGTGGCAGTTGTTGTTTCTGAAGTGCTTCAGTTCTTCATAATCATCAATCCAAACATGTTGTTGGTTTGGTGTGAGTTAATTTAACTTTTCCCTTTGCTGTGGCGAACTGCACTAAATTAATAACACCAATATAACTGAATGAGAAACAGAGACAAGTCTATTTTATATTTAAACATTGTTTTAGACATTATTTCAACCTGGAGAGACTCACACAGAAAGGGAGCGGAATTAGGGTATTTAGTAGACAAGGAAACCAGGTGATAAGAACGAGATGACAATAGAGATAGTCTTTGGCGGTCGGACCCAGTAGGAAGACATGACTCTAATGTGTGCTAACTGAAAATGAGCCGCGACGCATGAGGCTTAGGGACGACTTCCCCCCGGGCCCGGACACTGGTGGTGGAGAGGTCGTCGGGGACGCAATGAGTCTAAGGTGGAGGGGGGTGGTGGTGGGACGAAGCTCGGCCAGAAAACAGGAGCAGGCGGGCGGCAGGACTTTATGAAGGGAGCGGATGATGATTGGAGGAGATTGGCGTAGGAACGCTGCCATCTGGATGAGCCACGACTTGATTGGATGCGCAGGTGAGATGAATTGAGTCTTCCAGTCTGAATTTCCATGAGGCTTCATTTCTCTTATGTCTTATTGTGTTCCAAAAAGCGGCAGATGTTGGTCAATAAACTGTTATTAGTCTGGATTAGTTTTGTCCATCTGTGATGTTTGACTAACATGTTGACGTGTTTCATGTTGGGTCACTTTCTATGTTCAAACCATTAAATAAATAATGAGGCTTATTTTATCTGCCACTGACATTTGCTTACAGGAATGGCGTTAACATTAAGTACCATTTCATGTTTTCATCTTTGGACCTAAAGAGGAACCATCAACAGCTTCAGTTATTACCGCTGGAAACCAGAGATCAGGATGACCTTTGACCTGAACCTTCAGAGACACATAAAGACAGTTACAAAGTAGATGAGTGAATCTGTACCATCAGAGATCTGAACCTCAAACCTGTGTGAATTTGATCAACATTAAAATCCTGAAAATGCTCCTCAAATGTCGCCTCAACATCTGATAGCAGAAAATAAAAACCATGTCACAAATGTTGAGAGATGGTATTTATAGAAAACAGGAAGCTCACTGACAAAATCTGGAAAAATTATTTATTTTATTTGCTTGGATAGAACATGAAAATAAGATGTTGGAATATTGCATCTGGTGCATTGTGTCAGAATCTACAGATGTGCATTTATCAAATGTAGAAAGAGCAAAAAGACAATGGAGTTGGTGAGATTCGTCCAGAACCTGGTCCAGTACCAGGATAGTCAACTTGACATTACTGGTGTTGAACAGTGTGAACTCTGACGTTTAACACCCATAATGTTATCAAAGTTAGTTGGTGAAGGCAACACTGCAGACTCTATGCTCTAATATGTGCCAACATTGACATTTAACTCTGGAGAATTTGCTGTGAATGAACGGATCAAAGATCTGCTGCTGTTGGATCAACCCTCCAGACCTGGTAGATCTTCTGGCTCTAATCTGCTCTGCAGAACCAGAACCAGAACCAGCAGAAACCAGGGACAAACTTCCAAACAGCTGAAACACTGAGATCCTTTAAATCAAGGCTAAAACTGCCTGTGCAGAGCTGGTTTTATTAGTAAAGTAACATTGATCAATATGGTTCTGATCATGAAATCTGACGAAATATAATATTTATTCCTGATTTTCACAACTGCTGCCTGTATTTTGCTTTACGATGTAAAGTACTTTGTTGCTGAAATATTTTATCCAAACGTAACCTGTCCATGTTTAAGGGTCATTCTGAGAACTCAGCCAGAACCTGGCAGCTAAAACGTTTAAAGAACTAAAACCTTTTAGTTCTGCTGCCATTTTCTGCATGTTGCTGGTTATATGTGTGTTTTTGTTTTTGAGATGATAAATAGTTTAATAAACTTTTGGAAACTTTTCCCCTCTCATTTCTGAGATCCATAAATATATGGAATGTAATAGAATAAACACTTTATCATAAATAATTTGGATTTAAGACCATTTAGACTCACAGTAGAGTTGTTTTAACTAGATTCAGTTCCCGTCCGTCAGTGTTTGCCTTCCTGCTTCATCTGATCTGTTTTCTGTTGATCTTTGATCATTTGATCCTTTTACCAACAGAGGTGGAAACAGCAAACAGTCATCATGTTTCCAAAAGCTCCAGAAGCTTCAGGGTTAAACTCTGTCATATTTAATGATAGTTTCATTCTTTGTAATTATGTATAATTAATGCAAGCTGAGCTTCAACAAGACAGAGAACCACTGAGCCCAATCAGACCTGCGGACATGTTGGGTGTATTTCAACATGTAAATACAGCCAAAGTATTTTTTTATAATTGTATATTAATTTTTTTTTTTTTTTTCATTTAATGTGTTTTGCGCACATTCAAAGTTTTTGCTCATGAATAAATTCCCTTTAACAATATTTTGGTTCAGGTCAATAATCTGCTGACCTGAAGTTTTAGATGTGAATAAATTAAAGTAGATGAATAAAAGTTTTTACTAACTCAATAAAAACAAGAATCTTCAGCGGAATTGAACCAACAACCTTGGATCAGACGTAACTGGTGCATCTCCAGTTCAACTACTTTAATGACTTTAAGCTGTTTGATTCACAGCTTTTCAACTAATCGACTCTCTAACCTGATCACGATTCTTAATTCAAGCAAACTGCTTAATCATCAGAACTTGTTTACTTTGGTTAGGCCGGTTTCCACAGCATCAGGGTGTGTCTGACTCAAACGGCTCGTCTGAATATCAGATTTCAGAACCGCTGCTTCTGTCAATAAACGGATCCGATCCGTCCCGTCACAACTTCACTGACACACTACAAATATTAACATTCATATTTAGAAATGACAATTAAATAAAAACACGAATGCCTTTGCAAAAGCTCCACACTTTAAAAAACTGACATCCTTCTTCAAATTCAATTAAAAAAAAATTTTAAAAATACTTTTACTTTAAAAATACTTTATAAAATCATCATTTCAAAGCTGCTTGTTGTGTTAACTCAAACTATTTTTGTAAAATATGACAGTTGAATGATATGAAACATTAAATGTGACAAAAAATAAAATCAGAAAATACTTTTCCACACATTGTAAAGAAACATAGTAGATTTAAATTTTAAAACCATTGAAACAGAAAGTTTGAGGGCAGATATGTTTTTACTTTTAGACTAAAAAACAGTCATCGCACATTTATTGCATGTGGTGCAGATTAACTACAGTCCAGCAGGGGGAGCTGTCCCCGTTTAGATTGGACTGAATTAAGTTTCCGTTCATAAACAGATAGTAAAAACGTCCGAAATATTGTGTTTGACTAAAAATGTTTAGTGTTGAAGGTTAATGTTATGATGCTTAAAGATGTTTTATTTACAAGTGTGTCAGTGTTGGTAGAGAAAGAGTTAGAAAAATAAACAAAGAAAGCAAAAGAAAAAAGAAGGAACATCTTACTATGATGTAAATGCTTAGGAATAATACAAAGTGTTAAACTTTTAAGATCTTTAGCATTAACTTTAATTTCACAGCAGATAAACCAACATTTATCCAGTAACTTTAACTCAAAAGGCCTTTTAACTACAGCTGCTAAAACAAGATCTTTGATTTCACCTCTAAACCTTCATACTCTATCATTTGTGTTTTGTTATTTTTGCCTCCTGTAATCAAAATAAAACTCAAATTTCTCATGTGGAGAAACTGAGTTAGATTTGCTTCTCGGTGTAGAAGATCTTCCCATCAGGCCGTTTCTTCCAGCTCAGTCTGATCTCAGCTTTCACTGCCTGGAGCTGAACCTTCAGCTGGAACTGAAAAACAGCGAGCAGACATGTCAGGAACACACACCGAATGAACACACACCAAATAAACACACACCAAATGAACACACACCGAATGAACACACACCGAATGAACACACACCAAATGAACACACACCAAATAAACACACACCGAATGAACACACACCAAATAAACACACACCAAATGAACACACACCGAATGAACACACACCGAATGAACACACACCGAATGAACACACACCGAATGAACACACACCGAATGAACACACACCGAATGAACACACACCGAATGAACACACACCGAATGAACACACACCGAATGAACACACACCGAATGAACACACACCGAATGAACACACACCGAATGAAACACACCCAAATGAACACACACCGAATGAACACACACCGAATGAACACACACCGAATGAACACACACCGAATGAACACACACCAAATGAACACACACCAAATGAACACACACCAAACACACACCGAACACATGTTGAACACACACTGAACACACACCAAACACACACCGAACACACACCAAACGCATACTGAACACACATGAACACACACCAAATGAACACACACGAACACACCCCGAACACACACCAAACACACAGCGAACACACACTGAACACACACCAAACATATGCTGAACACACACCGAAAACACACCAAACACACAGCGAACGCATGTTGAACACACACTGAACACACACCAAACACATGCTGAACACACACCAAACACATGCTGAACACACACCAAACACATGCTGAACACACACCAAACACACACTGAACACACACCGAACACACACCGAACGCATGCTGAACACATGCTGAACACATGCTGAACACACACCAAACACACATCAAACACACACTGAACACAAACCTAACATATACTGAACACACACCGAACACACACCGAACGCATGCTGAACACATGCTGAACACATGCTGAACACACACCAAACACACATCAAACACACACTGAACACAAAGCTAACATATACTGAACACACACCGAACGCATGCTGAACACATGCTGAACACATGCTGAACACACACCAAATACACACCAAACACACACCGAACACACACCCTAACACACCGAACACACACTGAGCACACACAGAACACACACTTAACACACTCCGAACATATACCGAACACGCAAAAAACACACATATGTTTGCGCAGCTATCTTTGTGGGGACTTTCCATTGACTTCTATTCATTTATACAGCCTAAACCTGACCTTTACCCTTTTCCTAACCCTAACCATCACATTCCTAACCCTAACCAACCAAAACTCAATTCACACCCTAGTCCTAACTCTGACCACTGACCCTAAAACAGGGTTTCCCCTTGTGGGGACCAGGCTTCGGTCTCCACAAGGAGCAATTGGTCCCCACAACATAGTATATGTCAGGAAAATCGTCCCCAAAAGGTATTATAAACAAAAGCACATCAAACACATACCGAAACATAAACAGAAAAACAGAAACATCTGAACCAGTTTCCATCTCTGCGTTAGAAATCTTCACTCCAAGAAAAGAGAGTAACTTTGTCATTGGGAGATTATTGGTGATGATTTCACAGTGAATCAAATCAATCATAAAATATTCAGAAAACCTTCTGCAACCTTCACACTTAGACGTCGCAGAAGGTTTTCTGAGTATTTTATGATTGATCTGATTCACGATCTAAAGATCTGGATCAGCAGCTGGTTGCATCTGCTTTCAGTTATTGCACGTTTGGTTTTTCAAACAGGTAAATCAAAAGGTTTTTGCCACTTCACAGTTTGCTGACAGCTAGAAGCTGCATGTTGAGACTCTGACCTCCTTCAGCAGGTTGTTCAGAACTGCCGGGTCGTTCAGGTCCAGACCAGAGTTTCCCACCAGCTTCAGCTTCACTGTGAGTCGTGTGAAAGGTTCAGCGTCTTTAAGACAAACAAAGCAAACGTTTTATCAGATACATGATCATTTCTGGTTTGCAGTCCTCTTTTGTCCTTTGGTCCACTGATGGCGTCGCACCATGGTAACAGACGGAGGCCTTCTCTAAGCCGCAGGGCCAGTCCTCCCATTGCCCGGACAGGCTGAAGTCTGCCACGGTGCAGTTCTCCACGCCGCCGTGAGGCTGTCCTGAGGCCCAGTAGGAAAACAGGAACAGGTTTCGGTTGGACCACTTCCAGGTGTCTTTGTAGAGGCCGATCCAGACCGTCAGCCCTGCAGGCCTCATTGTCCTGATCTGCTCGTTCTCCTGCAGGTTCCTGATGCTGGCCAGGTCTGTGTAGTGCAGCCTGCAGTAGCTCTGAGCGTCGGTCCAGTTCATTAATGTGCTGATGTAGTAAAATGTTGCGGCCCGTCCTGGAAACAGACCAGAAGAGAACCAGACGGTCGGTCAGCGAGACTGCATGGAGACACGGATGGAAACGGCTCCAGTTCCAGGTTCTAATTTGCTGGCATTTGTTTTGTGACACACCTCCATGCAATCAGAGTCTCTGAACAGTTGGTTGGTCATTACATTTAAAAAATGGTTTAAAATGATTTATAGGGTGACTAAATGACATTGTCTTCACTGATTATCCTGGTTTGATTATCCTGGTTTGTTTCATTTTTCAGGGACCAACAGGAATATTTATGTGATGCAGAAACATGGAGGCTTTTCTTTCTGCCGTCCGGAGCAGACAGAGCAGCTCTGCTGCCAAAGTTCACCAAACATGAGAGTATCTTTATGGATGAAGTGGAAAATACATTTTCTTTACAACAGATAGAGCGGTGCCGTGTAGCGTGTCCCTGCTGGGCTCCTGTATCCTAAATCCTTACCACTGGTGTTGGCGCAGATGAATCCGTAAGCCCACTGGCAGGGAGCATCGTTCCAGTATCCGTTGTCATACATGTGAGTGCAGTCCACTGTGTACCAGGCGCTGTTCGGCTCACCGGCCGACCAGAGTCTGTAGCTTCCGTCTGCTGCGTAGAAACCTTGGTCTGACAGCGACCACCTCCAGCTGACCACATTGAAGTACAGCCCGATCCAGGCCTGCGGGACAGAACCACTTACTGCCACATCCAACCGCCGACCTGCGATTGAATATTGTTCTGCGTCACTTACTGGTCCAGCAACTAGGTGCTGTAGTGATACAATAATCTCACGGTGCGATACGATACACGATATTCTGCCCACAATATGATATCGCAATATTCAGCAAGCAATACAATTCAATACACTTTGTGATTTTCTGAAAGATTTCAGAGGGACAGAGTGATTTTGGTGACATTTTGTGACTGTTATAAAGTTGGACTTAATTAATTTAACCGAAAACTGATTAAAAGCACCAACTACACAATACCTGGCTCTGGTTGGACACAGACTTAAAGTGGACAGCTGGACAAAATGAACCAAAGAAGTGGAGAGAAAACATGTTTCTTTTAGTTGAAACAGTCCAAACTGTAGCTGACATGCATTAGTAAAGTAAATAAAGTGAACCAAGTTCCTGCTCTGAATAGTTTGATACCTTTTTAACCTGAACATCTGAAGGAATCACTCTAAGCCTGATGACCTGGTGAAGCCAGCAGTGAGTGAACAAGGTGACAGTTGGACGTTACGATTCTTAAGAATGAATATCAATTTTTTTCTAGGAAAGAAAAAATCGATATATATCGCGATATCGATATTATTATACAGCCCTACCGGCAACATGGCGGCATGTTGTTCCACCATTAGCTCCTTGTTGAATCAGCGTAAATTCAGCCTGTGTCTCGTCAAACCATTACCTGGAGTCAGTCTTGATGTTCTCTACCACTGGAAGCTTAGCTGAAATATTTCTAGGCCACAAACTTGAAAAATGATCTGAGATAATCTTCTTATTGATAGTTTTTAATTATGCTGTGCTGAAAGCTGCTGATAAAGTTGGGCTTTCATAAAACTGACCCAATTCAAATCCATAGGTTTCATCTTTGATGGCAGTTTCTCATGATAGAGTTGATGTTTAGGTGTAAATACTCTGAAATAAGAAGACATTTACAATATGTTCATTAATTAAGATCAGTTTCAAAGAAACTGAAACAGGTAGGCCTTCTTGGTTGATGTGATTCTATTGGTGAGTTTCACAAAAAAATCCTTCAAAGTGTAATTTAAATATTTAAAGCACCAAATACTGCAGAGCCAGACCTGACACATCTGAGCAGCAGGTTTGGATTCCAACCTTTAAGAAATCATGAATTACTGAGTTTTTATGAGTCCAGGATTATCAAAGTCTGTCTGTTGGTGAGAGTGTCAAAAACAATCAGGAGATATGTTGGTTAAATAAAAACAACCTTAAACCAATAAATAACTTTGGTCTTATTATGCAACTTTTACTATTTGAATGAATTCATCTATTCCTGTCAGAGAGGAGACAGTGAATCTGTCCGGTGATCAAGCAGAGCAAAGGGAACTAGAATCTGTAGATCTACGTTTGAGGTGCAGTTCTCACCTTGCAGAGAAAATCCAAAGACTGGAAATTTGCATGACTTGTCAGGAGGTGTTTACTCTGTTCAAGACAAACCTGCGTCCTGAGACCCGGGGTTTGGAGGCATTCAAATCGCAAACATCATGCAAATGGATTTTAAAAACTTCAATGTGGAGAGAGAGAAAAAAGTGAACTCTGGTCATTTAAAAAGTCTTTTCAGCATTAGATTAACAAAATGTTGGAATTAGTTCAGGAAAACAAAACGTTTCCTCTCACAAAGATGTGACTGAGTTTGGATGAGCAGCAGTTTGAAACAACAGAGATTTAAACTAATTTATCATCTTCAAATGTGGTTCCAGTGAAACGAAGGACAAAAACAGGGAAAAGGGAAAACAGACACTTCGTGTTACTTTCAGAGGTGAACCGATTGCATTTTTCTGACCAATCATCCATTACTCATCATTAAAAAGCCTGACTTGACCTGATGATTACAATATTGGATGATGTTGTTTTTTGTCAGAAATATTGCTAAATATAGCAACAAAGTTTCTGAGTTGGCAACAGTGAAGTGATTTTTGTAACGGTAAACCTGCAGACATGAGCTAGTGGGCCAGTTCGTCAGCCGAAGCGCTTGCTGCAGGGCAGAGGAGGATCTGAGGATAAGATCTTCTTCACATCGAATCATCAGTTGATCACCGATCTCACAAAAATCAAGGAAACTGGTATAAATAAATCTGGTTATTTCAGCTGGCTGAATATTTTAAAAGCAAACAGAGAAAAATATGGAGTTTACGTCTGCAGTTGATCCCATTCTGCTCACGTCTACCAGTCCGTTCAGCATGGTCACCATGTTCAGACTGTCCACAGTGACCAGATCCGTGTAGCGCTGCCTGCAGTAACTCTGCGCCTCGGTCCAGTTCTTTGGGTCATAGATGAAGTGGTACTGACGTACAGGGAGAGAACGGACGGAGCCCAGAGCTGCCGGAACAAAAGCAGGAGGATTAAAGTAAGAGCAAAACTTTTTCATGACAGAGATGTTTGAATCAGTAGAACAAACCTTAAAAATAAATTCTTAATGATTTCCAAACAGAGCTCAAATTAGCTCAGGTGTTTTAAAAAAGGACACACACACTGAACACACACAAAACATTATGTGTGATTGTATAACTTTATACTGGGAGTATAAGATTAAATCCACTTGCCTGATGATGCGCCGAGGAGCCACAGAAGAACATTTTCCATCCTTGTAAGTGTCATGTAGTTCAGTTTGTGGCTGCAGACGTTTATTACTCTGGGTTTAAACATGTCATGCAAAATGATCAAGTTGAATAATTTGCGTTTGAGACGACAAGTGTTTACTCTGACCGATGCTGTAATATCAAGCCAAATAAAGCAGGTTTTAAATCACAAATGACTCATTTGACTCCTGAGGCTTTTCCTCCTGAGATCCTCCCAGTTCTCTAGAAAGGGCTCACACGGCAGTAGCCCAGGACACCGAGTCCTGGGGCGCTCAAATGTTTTTTTAAGAGAATGTGTATTTTTATATTAAACTCATAGGCTCATGTCAGGTGAGGTGTCAGGTGTTTTTGCATTTCATCTTCATCTTGTACCTTCAAAAACTTTGTTTCCTGCCAGTGTAACAAAACATGTGGGTCTAAATATGAGGGGATCTTTGGATTATCAAATCCTGTGACGCAATAAGTCTTTAAAGAATCTGAATTAATGAGCTACAACATTTAATTTCCCATTAGGAACCACTGACTGTAGGATGAAATTTCAAAACTCTGAGTGGTCTGATAATTATTAACCAAATCATTCAATATGTAGGTCAAGCTGTCAGTTTCACTCTCTGTTTCAAGCACCCAGCATGCTGATGTGAGGGAACCTTTATCGATACATGCAGCAGAATACTGCACTACTGCTGAAACAGGTGTGTTGATTCTGCAGCAGTGGTGATCATGGATCAGGAATAAACATGACATCCTGTTACAGTGTCAGTTTCCTGTTTGGTTTTTAGTTGGACAGAACCAGAGAAATGAAGCCAGAATATTTTAATAATAAAAAATTAAGACATACAATGTTGTTATGAATGGAACTGGACATGCAATGAACAATACAAACCAGAGGGCTTCAATAGGGAGGCAGGCTAATGGCTAACGGCTAATGGCTAATGAGATCAGAACCAGATGAGCTAATCAGTGGAGAAGTGGAACAGCTGTGTCAGAAAGAACAGGGAAACGACGGGAGGATATTTAACATAAACTGAGCTAAACTACAATGATCAACAAACCAAAATGGAAAATGATCTGAATATGGCAACAAGACCTAAATGACAATAATAAACCAAGAAGAGATAATTTAGGAAACACAAAAGTAAATCAAAACTACTGAAACCGATGGCAGATATACAATAAGGTTACAGGAATTAAAAAAAAAAGGAAACAAACTGAAACTCAGCTACAAGCTCTTTAAACAGATCAGGTTTGAATAATGATTCAAACATGTTGAAGAACTGTGACTAAAAGAAAATCTGTTGTTTCACATCAACACATCATTTTGCTGTTTCGTTAATATGGGTTTTACATATTTTTCATTTTAAAAGATATAAGAAAAACTGAGAAGGTTTTCTCATCAGCATGTCATCTCCTCACTGCAGCTCCCCTTCTTCCTCCTCCCGGTGGAAGATTTTTCCATCCTGCTGTTTCTTCCAGCTCAGCTTGACGTCTGCAGCCTCGCCCTGCTGCTTCAGCTGCAGCTGGAGCTGAAACACAGCAGTTACTGAGCCTGGCCAGAATCATTCCAACGCTTCACTGAGACTCTTCTAAGTATGTCTGGATTTCAATGATATTTGGGCCTAAATGCTAAAACTCAAAATTCTGGGATCTTTTACCTGCTCCTTCATGTTTTCCAGGACCGCAGGGTTGTTCAGATCCAGAGTCGCATTTCCTACCAGCTTCAGTTTTACCACTTGTGTTGTGAAGGGTGGAGAGTCTTTAAAACCAATATTTATAACAATTTATTAGAGTTAAGGAGGAAAAAAGTATTTTAGAAAAGATATTCACAATCAAGTAACTACGTTTTCTTCAACTTAAATTTGACTTAATCACAGTCATATATGACGCCTTGAAATTGGCCTCTGTCTCTTTAAGAACCTCCTATTCTTCCTGACACGCTCCTTTCAGAACGTCATCACAACAAAGCTACTCCATTAAGCCGTTTTACATCCATTCTTAGGAATGTTGGTCTGAAAAATAGTTTTGTATGAATTCAGCAGAGGTGCAGTGTTTACACATTGCTGCTGCTAGTCTGGCGCCGGCACCAATTGAAGAATTAAAGGGTGGCTTTACTCTGAAATATAAAATTAATAGGAAATAACATGCTGAGACGTAGTTCTCGTTGCTAGGCCAAAGGCGAGCCGGAGATTTATTATACTCCACGGAATTACAAATTTCTTCAGTTCATACTCAAAAATCTCACATAGTCTGGACAAAAAATCTCTCCTGAAGTCTCAATTCCAACTGTTTTTATACCCTCAAGTCTCATTCGATGAGTTTTGGAAAGTTTCAACCAATGGCGAAAAGGCACTGTTTTTGCAAGCAGATCCCTGGCGTGTTTTTTCACTGGTGTGTGTTGGATGACCTTTAATGTACCTTTTGAAATCCAAACAAAGACATAAGACTCCCAAGATTTCAACAGACCTCATCATAAGCTCCTTCTCAGAAATACCAAATAGACTAATTTGTCTCAGATTGTTGATGCTATCATGTCCAGACAGGATTCCTTCCAAGTTCATTTGTGCACTTTGTACACAAATGGAGGGAAGTGAGTCGGGTCAGTTTGAACTAGTGAAATGCCAAAAATCCTTTCGCAAAGACAACTCCTTAGATGGTATATCGCTCCGACACACCATGTTAGGAAAATGAATGCATCACTTGATTCTTCTTCTGCTCTGAGCTCCGTCAGCTGTATGAACTCCAACCAGGAAGAGGCGTACTGGCTCTGGAGAGTTTTTATTTTCTAGCAAAGCAAACAAACCTTCATGTTTCCATTCAGACTGATGAGCATCTTACCATGGTGGCAGATAAATGGCTTCATTTCATCACAAGGCCAGTCATCCCAGAGGCCAGAGCTGTCAAAGGTGGCAGCGCCGCATTGGTCCGTCTCAACGTCAGGTCTGCCCACTGCCCAGTGTACAAACCCATACATGGGGCCGTCTGACCACTTCCAGGTGTCTAGGTAAAGGCCGATCCAGCCATACACGCCCTTTGGGATCTCAGCTTTTATGAGTAAGTTCTCAAACTGGCTTCTGGGAAAGGCCAGGTCTGTGTAGTGTTCCCTGCAGTAGCTCTTAGCCTCTTCCCAGCTCATTGCAGCGTCGACGAAGAAAAAGCTCAGCCCCTCATCTGAAAACAACAGAAACTAGAATTACTTTGGTTTCTATCTGACTTACATGTTTACTAACAGCTGCTTACTGAATCCATGAAAGGATTTTCTAACATCTAACTTCAAAATAAGAGCATGAATTTAAAGGCCTGACAACCTGAAGGCTTTTTATCTGTCAACAACCAAAATGTCAGCATGTCAAAATTTATTCAACTGGAAGTTCACAAAGCAGCTAGGTAAATTAGTCCTTTTTTGAATAAAAATCAAAGTGTTTGTGGTACTAACTTGGAAATATATTGCGATATTTATGCTTATTTATGATGGTAAAGGCGACTTTTTATGACTCGCTGTACAGATCATGGACCATAATCTGACATCAGTGAAGACTAGGGCAGCTGTTTGGGGCAACTAAGAAAGCTTTTGACAATTTTTGAGAAAAATTTGCAATAAACTCCCAATTATTTATTAGCACAAAAAATTGCAGGGATTTTGTTGATTTTGTGTGAATTTCCATGATCATTCTCAAGAAACTGGAGGGGCTGAGTGATATAATTTGGCAGTAAACAGATAAAAACTGCATTAATTTGACTGAAAACATAATATTTGAGCACACTCAGTGCTTAGTCTAGAATCTAGAGGGCCACATAAGAAGCTATGGTGGGCCAGATTTGGCCCACGGGCCTCGAGTTTGACACATGTGCTATAGACACATTATTAAACAAGACACAGGAAATGTGTATGATCAGACAAAAACATGATCCTTATATTAATACAGCAGATTAGTGGAAGTCTGCCAACCACTGCTGTCTCTTGTTGGATCTTTGCTAAGAACATTTGTTAAAACCAGGGGCCCAGCTCTCATTTTACTGGCTAAATTTCAATCCTATAAAATAATATTGAATCCTATTATACAATCACAGAAAACAGCAGCAAAAACCTACAATAACAAAACAAATCCAAACAAAAAATGCTGGAAATACTGACACAAGCACATCTGAAATGCTGCAAACTTGCTCAGACCACTAGGTGGAGTCTAAGCAGGTAATATTATCTACAGAAAACATAAATAAGACAGAAAACAGCAGCAAAAACCTACAATAAACAAAACAAATCCAACAAAAAATGCTGGAATACTGACACAACAGCACATCTGAAATGCTGCAAACTTGCTCCAGACCACTAGGTGGAGTCTGGAGCAGGTAATATTATCTACAGAAAACATAAATAAGTTTCTGTTTTATAAATACTGGGAAAGACTGCGTGTTTTAAAATGACATAAAGTATAACATATTTTCTTTCTCCAATATTTTCTGGACATTTCATGAAATCAGGTGTTGATCAGTGCAAAAACATGATAATTATTACATTTTAAGAAGCAGTCGTTGAGCAGAGAAACCATAACATTGAAAGAGTTTATTAATGGGTTTTATCAATACATTCTGCCATAATTACTTTCCGCTGAGCCTTATGCCTGTTAGTCACCAAATGTTATGACATATTTATAAGAAGTGGCTAACCTGCAATCAAGAAGCAGACAAAATCAAACCAAATTCTTACCTGACACATTGGAACAGACCGGGTTATAGTTTTTATTGCAGAACGTATCGTACCACATCCCAGAGTTGTCCATAATCCCACATGCCGGTAAGTACCAGGGCATGTTCGGCTCTCCTGGATACCAGTTCTGGAAGTTCAGCTCATCGCTTTGGTTAAAATCTCCAGACAGCCATTTCCATCTGATCTCATCATGGTACAAACCGATCCAGGCCTGTTGGAGACCAGACCAGTTACATTCAGCATCACCATCCTTTTGCTGACATGTTGCAGGGCTGTCTCTCCTATTCAACAGAGTTACTGAACTCATCAGACTCTGGTAAACGAGACATCAGAGAGCAGGGGACTTCCCAAAAACTTATACCAAGAGCTCCTCTACTTCAACATGTTTTTAAAAACTAGCCGTCTAAAAATTTACTCAATAGTAAAGACTTATCTGGTAAAAATCTTCTAGAGTACTGAGTCATTTAAGATTTAAAATTACATCGTCAGATGGACCACAATATAAAGTTAAGTAGAAATGTTGGTATTTTAAGGACCAAAGTGACAATAATTCAAATAAGTAACAAAAAATAACGAAATTATGCAAACGAAAAAATTTCTTCCAAATCAGTTTTTTCAATAAAAAACTAACAAACCTTCAGGTGTGTGTGTGCGTCTGGGGAATTTTTGGTTTAAACATGTTTGTTTTTAATTCAAAAACAAACAGCCCAAGCAGGGCAGCCCCTCCTTGGGCTGCCACCTTATCGTGGTGGAGGGGTTTGTGTGTCCCAATGATCCTGGGAGCTATGCTGTCTGGGGCTTTATGCCCCTGGTAGGGTCACACAAGGCAGACAGGTCCTAGGTGAGGAACCAGACAAAGCGCAGCCTGAAGACCCTTATGATGGAAACGAACTTTGAATCTCGGGTTCCCTTGCCCGGACGCGGGTCACCGGGGTCCCACTCTGGAGCCAGGCCTGGAGGTGGGGCACGATGGCGAGCGCCTGGTGGCCGGGCTTTTAACCATGGAGCCCGGCCGGGCTCAGCCCGAAGAGGAGACGTGGATTCCCTTTCCAATGGGCTCACCATCTGTCGGAGGGGCCAAAGGGGTCGGGTGCAATGTGTTACGGGCGGTGGCCGAGGGAGGGGACCCTGGCGGTCTGATCCCCGGCTGCAGAAGCTGGCTCTTGGGACGTGGAACGTCACCTCTCTGGTGGGGAAGGAGCCGGAGCTAGTGTGCGAGGCTGAGAGGTTTCGGCTAGAAATAGTCGGCCTCACCTCGACGCATGGCTCTGGTTCCGGAACCAGTCTCCTTGAGACGGGCTGGACGTACTTCCACTCTGGAGTTGCCCACGGCGAGAGGCGCCGGGCAGGAGTGGGCATACTTGTTGCCCCCCATCTTGGCGCCTGCACGTTGGGGTTTACCCCGGTGAACAGAGGGTCGCCTCCCTCCGCCTACGGGTGGGGGGACGGGTTCTGACTGTTGTCTGTGCTTACGGGCCGAACAACAGTTCAGATTACCCACCCTTCTTGGAGTCCTTAGAGGGGGACTGGAGATGCCCCTCCTGGGGACTCCCTTGTTCTGCTGGGGGACTTCAACGCTCACGTGGGCAATGACAGTGAGACCTGGAGGGGCGTGGTTGGGAGGAACGGCCCCCCTGATCTGAACTCGAGTGGTGTTCTGTTGTTGGACTTCTGTGTTCGTCACGGTCTGTCCATCACGAACACCATGTTCAAGCATAAGGGTGTCCATACGTGCACTTGGCACCAGGACACCCTAGGCTGCAGTTCGATGATCGATTTTGCCGTCGTTTCATCGGATCTGCGGCCGTATGTCTTGGACACTCGGGTGAAGAGAGGGGCGGAGCTGTCCACTGACCACTACCTGGTGGTGAGTTGGCTCCGGTGGTGGGGGAGGAAGCCGGTCAGACCTGGCAGGCCCAAACGTGTAGTGAGGGTCTGCTGGGAACGTCTGGCGGAGTCCCCTGTGAGACGGAGCTTCAACTCCCACCTCCGGCAGAACTTCGAACACGTTCCGGGGGAGGTGGGGAACATTGAGTCTGAGTGGACCATGTTCCGTGCCTCCATGGCCGAGGCGGCTTATCGGAGCTGTGGCCGCAAGGTCGTTGGTGCCTGTCGTGGCGGCAACCCCCGAACCCGTTGGTGGACACCTTCGGTGAGGGATGCTGTCAAGCTGAAGAAGGAGTCCTATGGGGTCTTTTTGGCCTGTGGGACTCCAGAAGCAGCTGATGGGTACCGGCGGGCGAAGCGGCATGCGGCTCGGGTGGTCGCTGAGGCCAAAACTCGGGTGTGGGAGGAGTTTGGAGAGGCCATGGAGAAAGACTTCCGTACGGCTTCGAGGCGATTCTGGTCCACCATCCGGCGTCTCAGGAGGGGGAAGCAGTGCAGCACCAACACTGTTTACAGTGGGGATGGTGTGCTGCTGACCTCGACTCGGGACGTTGTGGGTCGGTGGGCGGAATACTTCGAAGACCTCCTCAATCCCACCAACATGCCTTCTGTTGAAGAAGCTGAGCCTGTGGACCCTGGGTTGGGCTCTCCAATCTCTGGGGACGAAGTCGCCGAGGTGGTCAAAAAACTACTCGGTGGCAGGGCCCCGGGGGTGGATGAGATCCGCCCGGAGTTCCTTAAGGCTCTGGATGTTGTAGGGTTGTGTTGGCTCACACGACTCTGCAATATCGCATGGACATCGGGGGCAGTTCCTCTGGATTGGCAGACCGGGGTGGTGGTCCCCCTGTTTAAAAAGGGGGACCGGAGGGTGTGCTCCAATTACAGAGGGGTCACACTCTTAAGCCTCCCTGGAAAGGTCTATTCAGGGGTCCTGGAGAGGAGGGTCCGTCGGATAATCGAACCTCGGATTCAGGAAGAGCAGTGTGGTTTTCGTCCTGGTCGTGGAACACTGGACCAGCTCTACACCCTCAGCAGGGTCCTGGAGGGTGCATGGGAGTTCGCCCAACCAGTCTACATGTGTTTTGTGGACTTGGAGAAGGCGTTCGACCGTGTCCCTCGGGGGGCCTTGTGGGGGGTTCTCCGGGAGTATGGGGTACCGGGCCCTTTGATACGGGCTGTCAGGTCCCTGTATGACCGGTGTCAGAGTCTGGTCCGCATTGCCGGCAGTAAGTCGGGCTCGTTTCCGGTGAGAGTTGGACTCCGCCAAGGCTGCCCTTTGTCACCGATTCTGTTCATTACTTTCATGGACAGAATTTCTAGGCGCAGCCGAGGTGTTGAGGGGATCCGTTTTGGTGGCCTTAGGATCGCATCTCTGCTTTTTGCGGATGATGTGGTCCTGATGGCTTCATCAGATCGTGATGTGCGGCTCTCGCTGAAGCGGTTCGCGGCCGAGTGTGAAGCGGCCGGGATGAGGCTCAGTGCCTCCAAATCCGAGGCCATGGTCTTGAGCCGGAAAAGGGTAGAGTGCCTTCTCCGGGTCAGGGGGGTCGTCCTGCCTCAAGTGGAGGAGTTTAAGTATCTGGGGATCTTGTTCACGAATGAGGGAAGAAGGGAGCGGGAGATCGACAGGCGGATTGGGGCGGCGTCTGCCGTGAAGCGGCGCTGTACCGGTCCGTCGTGGTGAAGAGAGAGCTGAGTCAAAAGGCGAAGCTCTCGATTTACCGGTCGATCTACGTTCCCACCCTCATCTATGGTCATGAGCTTTGGGTCATGACCGAAAGAACGAGATCACGGATACAAGCGGCCGAAATGGGTTTCCTCCGCAGGGTGGCCGGGCTCTCCCTTAGAGATAGGGTGAGAAGCTCGGTCATCCGGGAGGGACTCAAAGTAGAGCCGCTGCTCCTCCACGTCGAGAGGAGCCAGTTGAGGTGGCTCGGGCATCTGGTCAGGATGCCTCCTGGACGCCTCCCTGGTGAGGTGTTCCGGGCACGTCCCACCGGGAGGAGGCCCCGAGGAAGACCCAGGACACGCTGGAGGGATTATGTCTCTCGGCTGGCCTGGGAACGACTTGGGGTTCCCCCGGAGGAGCTGGAAGAAGTGGCTGGGGAGAGGGAAGTCTGGGCCTCCCTTCTGAAGCTGCTGCCCCCGCGACCCGATCCCGGATAAGCGGAAGAAAATGGATGGATGGATGGATGGATGTTTTTAATTCAGTGAATTAATTTTACTCAAGTAAAAGTAAAAGGTACACCATAAAAAGTCTGTTTTTTTTCTTTTGTTTTGTGGACCTAATGGTCTTCCATAGATCCCACTGAATTTGTAAACAGAAAAGGTCCTACATCTCCAAATCTGGTGGAGACAAACACCAAGAAGACTCACAGCAGTAAGGAAGTATTGACTCCAGGCGGCTGCAGAGAAATGAGGACAATTAAGACAGAAATATTGAAAAAGATGCTTAATTTATTCCTCTGCTTCCCACTTCTGTAATACTTGCATCCAGAGTCTGGTTTTAGCCTCTATCTAGAAGTTTTAGCTGCAGTCGGTCCTTATTCTGCTTCTGGGACGCAGAGTGAATACATTTAGTCATCAGGAGCTCCTGCAGAGTCCATGGAGTCATTACCATTGCAAACCTGATGTAAATAAATCTACAAAACTGGCACAATGACACAAATCTAAGCCCAGGGATCAGAGGATTTAATGTGACTTTATGGGACTTTCTGGCAGTTCTTCAGTGTTACTTTGCATTTTGACCTGGAGCTGCTGACATGACCTGCCTCACACATTAACTGGACCATTCCCCTCTCAGCAGCTGCAACGGCCTCCTTCACTCATTTGAGTCATGTCGCTACGTTTCTGCATCTTTCCTGCAGATCTGACTGCACCATAAAGAGACACTGAGAAACATTCAGATGCTTGTTCTCAGATAGAAACATGCAAAAGTACATCAGATTTTCCAGAAATTACAATGTCAACACGTTCAAACTGTTTCTACAAACATTTGAGAGAGAACAGGTTGCAGATGAAGTCCTTCATGGGATCGGTCCACACGGCTCAGGAGTTGCATTCAAGTCCAACATCACCAGCTGCAGTGCAGACAACTGGATAAGTGATGCAAGGCGTGTCTCCACTCAACACGGCTGGAGGAGTCTGGCTTCATGTGGAAGAACTGACAGCCAAGCCTTCTTGTCCAACATCAGTGTCTGACCTCACACATGGTCCTCTGGAAGAACAACCTAATATTTGCTCCTAAATCTTCTGGAAAACATTTCTTAATTAACTGAAGCTGTTATAAGATAGTCAAACATCACATTAAGCTTGTTTTTCTTCAATTAAACACTTTTTTAGCAAACTGGTACTTTAGAAAAATATCATTGTGGTTTTAGGGTGAACCAGTACAGAGACAATAAATGTAAATGATTTTAGGAGTAATCTGGATTGCTGCTTGTGATCCAGTGGATCACCAAATCCTGTTAAATAGATTACACCATCTGGTTGGGCTCTCTGGTTCTGTTCTTCAGTGGTTCTATCTCACAGATACAACTGTTCTGGTCAGTATGGTTACATGTTCCTCACAGATCCATGGCGTTAACTATGGTGTCCCACAAGGTTCTATTCTAGGTGTTGCTGCTTGGTGGAGTCCTCAGGAATCAGCTTCCACAGTTCTGCTGGCGACACTCAGATTTACGTCTCGCTGTCTGTGACGACCCTCATCCAATCACTGCACAGTTTAACTGCAGTCAGACATAAAGACCTGGATGACACAGAACTTTCTCCAGCTCAACCAGAACAAAACACAAGTTTCAATCATTGGACCAGAAGATCAGAAGGAAGTTATTATTCAGAAATTACAAACTGCATCTTTTAAACCCTCAAACCGAGTCAGAAACCTGGACGTTCTTCTGGACTCTGAACTCACTTATTCCTCATATTAAACAAGAAGTTAAAACAGAATTTTATCATTTAAAAACATGGCCAGAGTTCGGCCTGCTCTCTCCCTCTCTAACACTGAGACTCTGATGCTTTTGCTTCCAGCCGAATCGATACTGTAACGATGCTTTCTGGTCTCCTTAACAAACCCTGACAGCCTCCAGATGTTACTAAACTCTAACCAGGACCTGTCATGATCGTGTTTCTGTGTGTTTATTTTTGAGTTTTTCTGTGTAGTCCTGGTCCCTGTAAGTCTCTGTTGCTGCGTTTTTTCCCGTTGATTGTTTCCCAGGTGTCTCTCATTCCCTTGATTACCCCGTGTGTATTTAGTCTCACCTGTTGTCTGTGTTCTTTGTCGGATCCTTGTCTAATGTTGTTTGTATCTGGTCAGTCAGCTTGGTAGAACTGTCAAGTCCTGAGTCGACTAGCTAGCATTACACTGAACTGTTGCTACCGGTGCTGAACCCTAGCCTCCCGCTCTGCAGTGCTGCCAGCCTTCTGATTTGTGTAAGAGCTGTATTCTTCATTAAAGCATCACCATTTTCATCTTACCTGGGTCTCAGCGATTCCCTCACCATCCAACCACCCCACCTGTGACAGGACCAGAAGGTCGGCTCACACCACACATGTTTTAACATCGCTGCACTGGCTCCCAGTGCGTCTCAGTTTAAAATTCTTTTACTGGTTTTTGAATGTCTTACTGGTCTTGCACCATCTTACCTGGCAGAGCTGCTATGACCTTATGACCCCTATGAACCCTCAGGTCCTCTGGCACCGGACTGTTAACTGTTAGAGTCAGAACTCACTCTGATGGCTTCTGTCCAGTATTATGGCCCAGTTTGTGGAACAAACAGAAAATGTTTCTGTCTTTCAGAGGTCAAAGCCTGACCTTTATCTGTATTTGCTGAACTGAATCATTTCTGTGCATTTTCCATGCAGCTGTTTGTTTCTTTGTATTGATCTGTGCAGCACTGAGCTGCTGCTAGTCTGAAGGGACTTTAGAAATAAAATTGATTGATTAAAGTCAATCTGTTAAGAATGAAAATATATACGATGTGTGTAAAGCCAAATATAACAAATTTATTATATGATAATAAATATTGAAACTTGGTGAAAACCCCCACAAGAACAAGATACTGTAAAAAAAAAAGTCCCTGATGTAAAATTTGCAAAGAAAAAGTAACTTTACAACATGCTTGGGATCCATCTGCTCCAGATCGGCCTTGTTGTTCAGGATCGTCACGACGTCTGGGTTGTCCACGGTAACCAGGTCGGTGTAGGTTTCTCTGCAGTAGCTCTGAGCGCCGGTCCAGTTCTTTGGCTCGTAAATGAAATGGTAGTGGCGTCCAGAGGCGACGGCGCTCAGAGCTGCAGGGGAGAAACATTTTCACATCAGCATTTCTCCTGTAAAACCTGAAATCAGAGAAATAAAACTTTGATGTTGTTATTTGCACTTGCCAGATGCAGCAGCGAAGAGCCACAGAACTTTCTCCATCTCTGCAGTCGCTGGTTTCCAGTCTGACTGCAGAAATCCAGATTCCTACTTTTAAGCTGAAAATGCAAAATCTTGGACAAACTATTTGCATTTCAGACGACAGACTTTTATAACGATGCTTTCCCTAATATCTAACCGCATCAAAGACATTTTACATCCCAAATCTCTCATTTGACTTCAGAGGCTTCAGACCTGCTGTCCTCCTCTGGGGCATCTTCACCTGAGAGTCGGTCCGACAGCTGCGACCCGCAGAACCCCTAACTGACCCGGAAAACATCCTGGAGCCAAATGTTATGTAGGATTTAAAGGTCGCCACCTGCTCCTGCCCTCAATCTGGGCACCAAATGCTCGATGCAAAATTACCATGAAATATTATTTTATTGAAAATGGAAAGGTTACAAAAAAACCTTTGTCACGATGTTAAAGTGAGTCTGAATGGAGACAACAGGATGAAAGATACAGAAGTGACTCAAACTCTAATGAACTCGGCTGAACTTCATCTAAAAGACAACTGAATATTTTCAGAGAAGATAAATCATGAAAAATGGAATCAGTTCCAAAAAACAGAGTTTGGCCAAATGTCTGTCGTATGAAAACAGCCAAAGGAAATGGAAATCCGAATTCTAAAAAATTAAGTGATTATCAAGGGCAGGGGTGGCCAATCCTGGTCCTGGAGGGCCGGAGTCCTGCAGCTCTTAGACGTCTCCCTGGTTTAACTCACCTGGACCCAACAGCTGAATCTCCTCCTAATCCATTCAGGTTCCTCTGTCCTGCTAACGGCCTCATTATTTGCCTCAGGTGTGTTGAAGTGGAGACACACCTAAAAGCTGCAGAAAACGCTCCAGGCCTGGAGCTGCCCTGACCTGATCAAGGGTCAATTAAAAATCTATTAAAATAATCAATAAAATACAATTTAAAAAATCCATGTAATTTGTATTTTTACCTGAAGTGAAATGTGACCTGATAAAAAACACATGTAGATGAGTTTATTTATTATTTTATTCAAATCGCCATTTATTTTATTTCTTTTCTCCTTTTATTTCTTCAAGCATGTAAGAGCAAGAATGTGGCTCCCCCTGGTGGACAGCTGTAGACATGCAGGTTCAATTATTGAGTAAATGAGGATTTATTTAAACAGAGGTGCTTAAATTTAAATGTGGATGAGCTTTAATATGTCACATTTTATGCATTTTGTTTCTGAAGAAAGAAAACAGAGCAACAATTTGATTTGAATATGAACTTTTTATTGATCTATTACTCTAAACGTCTTTATCTTCAGAACCACAAAGAATAATTTTAACATTGTTAAAATGGAGGCTTATGGACTCCAGAAACGTTAGTGTATTAGTCATTCTTTAGCTTATATTTTAGAAACTGTAGACTGCTCACTATTTAGATTATACTTCTTAGTTTAATTTTTAGATTATTATCCAGAGACTCCTATTAAATGCAACCCAGACAAGGAATTAGAACAAACCTAGAATCCAGAAAAACAATCTTCTAGAACAGGAACATCTGGTTTTTATTATTATTTAGAAAGTCCAGAGAATAATCTACCAACCATGAATATGAGTATCCAGCGATTACTTACTTAGTTATCTAGCAAACCAGAACAGGAATTAGAACTTGAAACCCAGATAAACTACCTGAGTAACTACGTTAGACTGCTATTCTTCCAAACCAGAAAATGAAATAGATCAGAGGATACTTACTTATACCTGTCTACCAACTCTCAATAGGAGTATCCACTTTATTGACTATAGATCAACATTAGTTTTCTTCTTTTGCTTTTTACTTTGATTTGTTATTTTGTGTTTTGTATTGTCTTGCTGCTGAAAATGTGCTATAGAAATAAAGTTACCTTTAAATATTCTCCATGAACCACCTCAGTTAAGCAGATAAAACAATAAAACTTGGTTTTACTCAAAGAGGAATAACATCAATTTGGGGTTTATGTGAAGAGAGCAGGAAAATCCGTCTGTTCCTGTTGGAATCCGTTTTTCTTCCTCTCTGGGTCGAAACGTTTCCATCTTGTTGTTTCTTCCAGCTCAGATTGAAGTTTTATTTTCCCTCCTAATCGATCAGCTTCTGCTTCAGAGAGACAAAACAACACTGACACCGTCTATGGTGAACAAAAAAAGACCTTTATTTTGATAACAATGAAGGCAGAGAACAATCTTTCCCTCCAGAGAGACGAGTTTATATCTTCATTTTTTTCTGACAGTTTTGCAGGAAACAAACTGCAAAGCAAATATGCAGAAAACCAGTTGGAATATTTGACAAAATGTAAAATAACTTCCTTTGCAGGTCCCAGATCATAAATATGCCCCAAAATAATATCAAACTGTAGGATTTCTACAAGCTCAGGCAACAAAACACAAAATAAATTTATATTATAAAATATTATAAAAACGTCAAAGACCAAAATTTGAGTTCATATCCAGATATTTGTGGATTATAAGTCACAAATAATCCACTAAACTGACCTGATTAAAAATAAAAAATCTATGTAGTTTCAGCTTGTTCTTATTTTTTTGTTTTGTTCTGGAATGAGAGCAAAATATACGGAAACAATGAGATCAGCAGATCCAACATCTGCGGAACTTTAAAAACTTCCCTCAAACAGACTGAAGTCTTGGTTTTCACCTCCTGAGAGTCAAACACGTGGTTCTCTTTGCTCCTCCAATACTGACCTTAGTGACAATTAGACATTAAATTAGTGCAAAACAAAGCCCACCGACTGACGGGCAGCTGAAGCGCTAGTAACGTTACAGAACCTACAGCTCAGAACCATTCAACATGTCCATGAGGTCCGGTTACGCTGCAGAACCTGACAGACCCGTCCTGTCTGCTTCTAGTGCATGTTTTCCAGTCACAGTAAACTAAAACATCAAGACAACAGAAGAAAAGTGCAACAGTGACGACGATAATTCAAAATAAAATAAAATCAAAACGGAATGAACCTGTTGGTCGGAGCGGCGCTGACTGGTCTGCTGGACCAGATCTGACGTTACGTCCAAAACCTGTCACTTAATTAAAGATCTATTTCCAATTGGATCTGATAAACCAAGACCTTCATGGCAGATACTATGACTGCTGTTCAAAACCTTCTTTTATTTAGTATTTTTATGACTTCCTGTTATTTTAATGAACTTATAAATAAATCCATCAGATAAAAACATCACCTCTAACTTTTATCAGACGCCATCTGGTTGATCCAGGTGGAAACCAGGCTGATCGTATCAGAGCGATGAGACTGGATGTTGAACTACAGGCTGAGCAAACCAACACCAACCTGTCTGCAGATAAACTTCATTATTCAGCTTATTAATTATTTCACATACAGTCCAGTTGTATACAGGAACAGAAAATATTACAGAACTACACAAAATATTTTAACTGATTCATATTGGTGGCATCATAATCTAAATTGGTCCATCGGCTTCAAACGGTTCCAGAAACAGAAGTTATGATGGGCGACACGGACCTAAGATCTGTTCACTATAATTAGTTATTTATGGCAATAAGTGAGGAAAGTGATAATATAAAGTAAAAAATATTCAGTCCCTTTGGCATCACTGCACACAGCAAGAGCCTCAAACCTAAATACTTCTCTAAAACCAATACTTGTTTGTTAATGCATGAACACAGCAGCTGCTTTAAAAAGTTAAGCAGTTATGAAATGAATCAGAAATCTTAAATAATGAAATTAGAAATGGAAACAGCCAATCACGCTTTGCTGCTGTGGTTCAAAACTAAATAAATTAGATCTTATTGTTGTTGTGATGAATTCCAGATAATGACAAACTGATGAGTCAAAGCAAACATCAGAGAAACTCACACATGATCCCAGGTTATTTGTACCAAAACAAATCTTATCTAACTACTGTTTCATTGAACCATTAAATCATTTTAAATCCTCCAGCAGCAGATCTGAGCGTCTCCTCAGGTTTAGTTTAGCATTCAGATTGTTAAACTGATGCAGGTCTGAGTGACTCAGTCCAGGCTTACTAATGTATTTGTGGGCTGCCTGTATATAACCATATATATTTCAGATTATAAGACACACTGGAGTATAAGTCACATTGTTAAAAGTGAGTAATGATTATATCTGGTGATACGTTGTGTTCAGCTGCTTTTTAACAAACTCACAGAAGCTGTGGGTTTTGGTTTGGCGGTTTCTGTCTTTGCTCTAAATCTGGGCGATCAGGAACGACGTCGCTCCGACAGTGAAGTGGCAGCGAGGCGGAGCGGAGACGCATGTAGTAGACGGGTGAGAGAGGCGGCTGCGTTGTACGAAGCCGTAAAACCAAGATGGCCGACAGATGCACTGCGGTTGGAAGCAGAGATCCTCAGATCAGCAGCTCAGTCCTCATGTTCAAACTGATCCTCCACCTTCCTTTCAGCAAAATGTCTCCTTTCCTCACGGCTGCAGACGGTAATGTTTGATCCTTGGTTCATATCCGTCAGTATGAACTCATAATTAATGAATCAGTCAAAAGAATAAAACATCTGTGAGTTAATTCCTGACAGTAAAACACAGGACCAGCCAAGCTTCATGAAAACTAGTGTGACTTATAGTGCGGTAACTATGGTTTATATCCATGAAAACAGTCTGCATGTTGCCCATCTACATTAAAACTGGACCATTTCTACATGTTTATTCTTTGGTCTTTCCTCCTGGTTCTGTTGGAGCTTGCAGCGCCACCAGCTGGTGCATCGCTGCAGATGAACCGGGCGGTTCTACACAGCGCCGCCTACCGTAAAACAGAGAACACATTCTGCTTTTGGACAAACAGTTATGTGGTTTTTAAAACATCTCACAGACGCAGAGGAACATCGTGATGAGTAAAATAAACTTCAGCCTCCTTTCTGATTGGTTGTCTGCAGGGTTTTAAGGATCCACGATTAGTTGTAACATTTATTTTAGAAGTAAAAACAACTCAGTAGAACTGCAGAAGGTTTAGTTCTAAATTTAAATGAAAGACTTGTCATGTTTTGCTGCAATGCATCCTGGGTAAATGAAGAATGCTATGTGATGTAGCAATAGCTCCTTCCAGTCAGAACATTTTTGTGTTCAGCCCTTTTAACTTGAACTCATTGAATGGAAGCCAAGACAGAAATGATGACAGGAAATGAAAACAAAGAGGAAAGAGTCGGATGAAAAACCTGGTGTTTGTGTAGCTGCTGCTTGGAAACACAAACTGGAGAGTGAATCCTGCAGAGACGTCCTAATTCAAGCACTGGGGGCAAAAGCTCTTCTCCAATATTCTAAACGGTTTGTCACAACGACTTAAAGAGGCTTCATCATCACTTTAAACCACCATTCATGTTGTTCAGTTTGGTTGTTTTTGCTTTAGCTCCTGCTAACGGCTTATGGAGTAGATGAGTAGCTGATCACGTTAGCTTGATCCAACAAATCTGTTTAATTTCACATGAAACCCTGGTTTGCTGCCATCATCATCCTCCATCACTGGTTTTAGACTCCAGTCCACTTTCTCTCATCGGCCCAGGATGCATTGTGCATTTAAAAACAAATATTTTTAAAAATCAGCAACCTCCATAAGAGAGAAATGTCATAAAAATATTTTAAAAATTAAATAACTTTGAGTTTTACATCAAAAGCAACAACTTTTAGGTTGATGGGAAAATTAAAAGATATTTATTCCAACATGTTCGACTAGTCGTGGATCCCCTCTAAGGAATGTTGTGGATGTTTTGACAAATTACTTCATGTTTTTCTAAAAACTTCTGGAAACCTACACACAAGTTCACCATTGTGACAGTTCACTGGTGTCTCAGATGGTCTCTGTCAAACATCTGAGCTCAATGCAAAAAAATAAGGAAACTTAAGAGAAAATCTGTAAACTGTAGTCTGAAGGCTCCTGATCCTGAAGATCTCCCTCCTGCAGTCTGACAGCTTCTCCTCTGCGGTTGTCAGATGCATCTTGTCGGTTTTGGGAATGTTTTAATAAAGTGAGAGACGAACCAAAGGCCAGGCGGGGGGGCGGCTCACATGGTGATGTAATGCTGTCGCAGTTTGGCCACCAGGAACTCGTGGGTTAAATTATGTCTTGTGATGATTCCAACAATCTGAAAGAGACATTTTGCTCAGACACAACTAAAAAGTCTCTGCAGCTGTAGGTCCAGGACGTTTGAGGAGAACTTACTTCTCCCACAGCGTTGACCACTGGAAGGTGTCGCAGGCCCATGGTTCTGAACAGGTTGAACACCTGGGAGATCCGGGTGTTTGGTGAAACCGTGTAGGGACACGAGTTCATGTAGGGCGTCACATCCTGGAGCGCAGGGATCGCAGCTTTTAGCTTCAAATCAAACCGAATTCGAACGAGATTCAGCAGCGGATCGGGTCGTACCACTATCATCCGGGATTGAGCAGAGCCAGGTCCACTTCGTGGATGTCCGGGTACCGCGGGTAGTCTTCAGTCATCTCTGTGAACGACAGCCTGGGCTGAGCGGCGCTCTGCACAGACGGGACACTTCTGTCACCGACAGCAACGCGGAAAACGAAAGCAGCCGGACGTCTGACTGACCGACTGGCTCTCGGAGTAGCAGACGCCTCGGATGAGCAGGTTGACCAGCTGGGAGCGCAGGATGAGGCCGTGGAAGGTGAGCGGCCGGAACCGCTCCTCCATGGTCCACTCCTCACTGGGGGACTGGTCCGGGTACAGGTTGGGGTAGGGAGCGTGGCTGGAGACAGAGACAGAACCAACGTTATCCTGATGGAACCTCAGGGAACAAAAACATTCTGTCAAACGCTTGAAATCTTTCTGTCCCATAACAAAGCAGAAACATCCGACTGACGCCAACTGTGAGGTCCAACTCCAGGTTGTCCAACAAAAATCTCCAGATGAATAAAAGTAAAAAAGCAGGTAGCATAAAACATCACCAATTTTAGTCAACATGACAAATAATTACAATTTCCAGTAACACTTTATTTAAAGGGGTGTTAATACGACTGACATGTAGTAAACATGACATAAGACCTGTTATGACCATGAAGGAGACTTTATGAATGTTTATGACTGTTGTCATGAAGTGTCATTTGGTAAAAAATGACACCTTTAATGCAATTTGCTATAAATGTTGGATTAAGTCTATTAAAAATGCCAACTTTGCATTAAATTATCATAATTTACAAAATCATGCAAAGTTGACACTTTTAATGTACTTTAATGCAACATTTAGAGCAAATTGCATTAAAGATGTCATTATTTACCAAATGACACTTCATGACAACAGTCATAAACATTCATAGACTTCATGTTTGTTAAAGATTTTTGGGTATCATTTTGTTATTGCTTTAGTTCATATTCAGTCTAATATTAATCAATAGTTAATCAACATTCAGTCTAATGTTAATCAGTAAATGACGTGCTATGCAATACTTTCTAATTGTTCTGTTGAATATCTGTGTCTCTGAGAAATGATTGTTCCCTCCAGAGTTTGGCTCTCAAGGTAAAGAGCTGGTTGTCCTGTGTGTTAAAGATAAACAATAAAACTGTTTTATTGTTTATCTCTTCTGACTTTGTTATTCCAAATAAAAGTCCTGCTCTAGCAGAGAGAAGCTGTGTGACCGACTCAGAGGAGCCGTTTGCTGAGTCTCCCTCTGCAGAAGTTTGGCCATAAAATTCGTATAAGTTGTCCGTGGTTCTTTAAATGAAGGTCCAAGAGGAAAAATACCCATCAATGTTCATACCAGATGTCATGTCAGTCTTATTCACACCCCTTTAAATAAAGTGTTACCAAATCTCCCAACAGCAACAGATCCTGAAAACTTCTCTCCATTTTTCTGATGCTTTGGTTGATTTGCTCCAAATCAGAAGATGGAAAAACTAATGAACTTTTCCTGATTTATAAAGTTTGCAAGACAATGGAAGCAACCAGCTGAAAATAAGAGAAAATGTTTTTCCCTTGTCTTTTGATTTCAGACGACTTAAACGAGATTAAATATATTTTGTTATTCATGGTTCTGACAGAGCAGCTGTGATTTTGTCTCCATGCAGAAAGTTTGTGAAAATGCTGTAGTATTTTTTTCAGATACACATCAGAAAACTATGGAAGCCCATTTCCGCCATGAAAAAAAAAAAAGCTAAACAGGAAGTCATAATTTTGACTTTCAAATTTCGACTTTGAAAGTCATAATTTTGACTTTCAAAGTCATAATTATGACTTTGAAAGTCAAAAATAAAAGCTAAACTTTCTGTATAGCTTTTTTTTTCATGGCAGAAATGGGCTTCCCTAAAAAACAGTTTTAGAGATGCTGCTGTGTAAACAGGACCTAAATGTAATTTTATGTTTAAAATAAAAGCTATTAGATCTTGTTTATTTTTGAGTTTTATGTGATTTCTGCGTTCGCAGAGCCACAGGACAGAGTGACGTCCTGTTTCTGCTGATTTCCTGCTACCGTCTCTCCAGCATCTGCTGCAGCAGGTCCTCTCCCTCCTCTGCCGGCTCCGCTGCCGCGTTCTGATCGTCACAAACGTTCCTCAGCTCGCTGGACGGGTACGACTTCATCGACTGGCAGCGCCGCCGCTGCTCCGCCGCACGAGACACGATGTTGGATTTCTGACAGGGAAAAGAGAGTCGCAATGAAGAAAAATATCTTCAATCAGCAAATCCTCGAATTAAAAGACAAACTATGTGAGAGTCAGAAAACTTTATTTTCCGTAGTAATAAATTCCTCTAGGCTTAAACAGCACATCACCTATAAAACCTGTAACAAACTCATGGATATAAAACCATGTGAGAAACCAGATATTATAGTTTCTCACTCAGGTTTTTCCTTTAATGAATTAATTCATTATTTAAAACTGTTTTTCATATTTACTAAGGAAAATACAGAAAACAGGCATCATTAATTAATCACAGCTGGTGAAACATTGAAATGTGCTTAAAGCTGCAGTTTGAAACTTTTACAAAAATCTTTTTTTTTTCCATATTTTGTAAAAATGTCGCCATGTTGTGACGGCGTGATGTGAGGAGATGGAGCTGCTGCTCCTTCCTGTGAAGAAATGCTCCGACCAAAAGCAGCCAATCAGAGCCAGGGGGCGGGTCTCACTGCTGAACATTCGACAGGGTCAGCACTCCGTACCTTGAATCGAATGTTGTTGCTGATCAGGATGTTGCCCTTCATGAAGTCCCGCTCGTTCTGCCGGTTTTCCGTGACCACGGGGAAGGCGTGGTAGACGGTGGTCCGGAGGATGCTGACCAGAGACTGGACCCGAGTGTGGGGATAGACGTAGGTCAGGTTGGGCTCCATGATGTCGCTGGCTGTCAGCCTGGAGGGACGAAGGGAGGACAACTGAACACCAGCTGAGCGAAAAATCAAGGTGGAGGACAGAAACGTGGCTGAGCTGGTCATTTTAGGAGTAAACTTTACTTTAAGGATCAAACTTATCTGCCACAAGCTAAAGATGGAAAGGCCACCAAACATCTTCTGGTCTGATCTTACTTGTCCATCTCCACCTCCGTCTCCCACTCCAGCAGAGGGACGCCTTTCAGCTGGACGTGGATGTCATAGATGCCCTTGTTGAAGAAATCTCCAGTCCATTTAGCAACCTAAAGTCCAGACACAGATTTCATTTAATCTTTACCAACAATCATCCAAATGAAGTTTTTTTTTAATCTCATATTATTTTAGCAACAACTTGACTCTTTTCCATTTGACCCATTTGACTGTATTTGCTGTTGACGGTCCAGTTTAGGCCCAGCTTGATCCCAATTTGAGCCCAGTTTAGGCCCAGCTTGAGCCCAGTTTGGGCCCAATTTGAGCCCAGTTTAGGCCCAATTTGAGCCCAGTTTAGGCCCAATTTGAGCCCAGTTTAGGCCCAATTTGAGAGCCAGCCAGTTTAGGCCCACCTTGGGCCTAGTTTGAACCCAGTTTAGGCCCAGTTTCAGCTGCCAGGTCTCATCCGTCTCCAGAATACTTTCTGGTCAGTTCTCACTGACCAAGGCGCATTAAGACCAAACATCTCCAGTGTTTACATCTGCGGTTTCATTCAGATGCAGCTTTGCAAACTGAAGTCATGAAGTCTTGATGTTTTCAGAAGTTCTTTAGTCCTTCAAAACAAAATTGCTTTGTGTTTTCTAGCCATGAACATGTAACACGCTAAATGAGGCTGAGATCGACCTCTCAGGCGTTTCTGTCATTTAAACTAAAGGACCAAAACACACAAACGTCAGAAACATGAACTCCTAACTTCAAACTCCACAGACTGAAACCTTGACATGTGACAGAGAGGAGGCAGCGTCGGCACCATTAGCGTGATCATGATGGGCAGCCCGTATGTGATCTCATTGGTGGATTCGATGAGGATGACGGTGAGGCTGATGGTCATCCTGACCACGCCGCCCAGGAAGGCCGCCGCTCCGATCAGGGCAAAGGTCCCCGAGTAGATGTGGAGTCCCAGTTTCCTGAGAGAACAGATCCCAGTTAGAACCAGGAACTGAACCAGACAAATGATTTTAAAACCAGACGCTGAGGCCGGATCTAAAGCTGCAGTCAGACTGCGGCGCCGTTGAGAAGCGGACAGACGTAGCTACAGGTCCAAACAAGTAAATCGATTCTAATTAAGATTCTAATCTCTGATGTCCAGTAGGAGGCGGTTTGAAAAACCTACTGGGTGTTTGACATTTTCTAGATAAGATATGACACTATCATAAACATGACACAACACCTTTTATGAAGATGAAGGAGTCTTTATGAATGTTTATGACAGTTGTTGTTAAGTGTCATTTGGTAAATAATGACACTTTTAATACAAAGTTTCTCTAAAAATTGCATTAAAAGTCCATTAAAAATGCCAACTTTGGATTAAATTATCATAATTTACAAAATCATGCAAAGTTGGCATTTTTAATGGACTTTTAATGCAACATTTAGAGCAACTTTGTATTAAAAGTGTCAAAATTTACTGAATGACAATGACTTTAAAGATTCATGACAGTTGTCACAATCTAGTGATGGTGATAATATTGGTAAACACTGCAAAAATAATTTTTGTTGTAAAATCTACATATTTTCTCCTCTCCTCTGTTTTTGGCTCAATAATAAGTCACCATGAAAAGAGCAGTTTGATATATTCCATGTTAGCCAAAAGTAAAAACAGGCTTTTCATTTCACTTCCTGTTTCCACCTCAGACTCCTGCTCTGGTTGGAGCCGTTTTCCACCAGGTAAATTATCACTTTAGGTAATTTATCAACTGATGTCAGTTAAATACATTTAAATAAATGTGTCTTTGTATAATATTTAATGTTGGTTTTGTGGTTTTAATCTTCTTCTGTAGAACATTTCAGAGGAAACGAGAACTTTTTCTGTTTTTACACTTTGAGGATGTTTGCGACCAGACGTCCGAACGCAGCGCCACACAGGAGAGACGGGACGAAGAGACCGCTGGGGACCGAGACGCCGTACGTCCAACACGCCAACAGGAAGTACAACAGGAAGAAGATGGACAGAGTCGCCGGGCTGAAGGTTCCTGTCAGAAGAGAATCTATGAAGATCAGCTCATCCGTTTATGACGGTGTTGGAATAAAAACCATAAATCACTGAATGTCAGAAACTTTTACATCAGTGGTGGTCACCATCTTACCGCCTGTTTTTACATGTTTAACTCCACACAGAGCCTGTTAGTTACTCATGCAGTAATTATATTTTAAGACTGAACAGTGGTGCACTTAGTAGAGATGTTGCCTTGCAACAAGAAGGTTCTGGGTTCGATTCCAGGTTTTTTCTGCATGGAATCTCCATGTTCTCCCTGTGCATGTGTGGGTTTTCTCCAGGTACTCTGGTTTCCTCCCATAGTCCAAAAACATGACTGTCAGGTTAATTGGCCTCTCCAAATTCTCCCAAGGTGTGAGTGTGTGTGTGCATGGTTGTGTGTCCTGTGTGTCTCCATGTTGCCCTGTGACAGACTGGCGACCTGTCCAGGTGACCCCACCTCTTGCCCAGAACGTCAACTGGAGAGGAACCAGCACCTCCTGACCCACTGAGGGACCAGGGTGTTAGACGATGGATGGATGGACTTTTAATGTGGACTGAAAATATGCATTGCATGAGTTTATCTCTCGCATGAGATTAACTCAAAAAGGCCTCAAGAACTAAATCAATGTGCAGAATATTTGCATAGAATATCAGTTCTATGCAAAAACCAGTCAGATATTTGCGAAGCATCGTCTGATTTGTTCCTGCTGTGGGTCTTTGTGGCTGAAGCCTCACCGTCCTGGTGGAACAGCTGGTGGATGGCCGCCTCCTGTGGGTTGAACAGCAACGTCGCCATGTCGTTGTAGGATTTATTGGAGCAGAAAAACTGCCGGACGGTTGAGTTGATGTCTTCACTGCCAGAAACCTGCCAACAAAACGTGAGGCCTGTGAGGACAACAGACTGCAGAGGCTGAAGGTGAAGAATCACTTTTTGTTTTCTCTTCTCCGCCACAGAAAACCGGTGAAAACATTTAAAGGCATCTGCTCACTGTAGAGTTGTGGGTCGTCGGGGAGGACAGGTCCCGGCATTCACCCAACAGAACCGAGGCCAGAAATATCCCACCGTGGTCACCATGGCAACCAGCAGACTCTCCAGGACCCTGGGAACAAATCGCCGTCAGCCTGTTTGCAGCGCGGACCGACGCTGCCGTCCGGCTGCTGGCGAGGCGGACCTGATGAACCGGGCTTTGGGGTGGATGTGCCTCATCCGGTACTTGGCCAGGCACTTGTTCATGCAGTTGAATAGCGCCCCCAGCAGGCCGCCCACCACGCCCATCAGGACGAAGAAGCCCAGGTCCACTGCTGTCCACAGGTGGCATTTCTTACTCCCCGTCTGAACACTGAAGGACAAAGACGAACTTATGAAAACAGTTGTTTAGAAAGCTGCAGATATTTAACTGATTTATTCAGGAAAACATTTTATATCAATAAAGCCGCGTTTAATCTGGACTAAAACCCGGCTGGTTAGAATCATAACAGATTCTATTTGATGTGTTATGATCATGAATCTGAAACCATGTCATATAAATCATGGTTTTCACCGTCTGACTCGTTTATGATGTTTTCATGACTCCGTGTTGCTGAAACGTGCTATAAAAATAATTTACACCAATGGTTGATATAAATAATCAATTAAAACTGGAAGCAAATCCAGGGTTTCCCCCAGAAAACTTGCTAAGCCTGGTGGTCGGGGCGTCGAGTCGGTCCACCGGCGGTCCACTGTGTTTTTGTATTAAAAGATGTTAAGTTGACAGGAAACGCAAAAGTATTACTGTGTAACTATATGTTACGGTAAAACATCTCCAGTGAAATGCTACTTAAACACACAACTAGTCTAAAAACAACAAATTTGAACTTCTGTTTAATCCAAATTAAGTCAGCGGCTCCATCAGGGCTTCAGGGGCCCCATAAGCACTAATATTTTAGAACAGACCACAGATACATACATGTAACACTTGTTTATTGAGATTATCAATGCTGTTAAATTTTATTCAATTGTTTAGGCATTTGAGGCCTAAACAAACAATCTGATGCTGGGAGTTTAATCTTTGAATTTACAAATACCTTTCTAGGCTGGCCAATTAAACTACTCCCTTCTCCCATATTTCACTAAATCTAATGCAGAAGTCGTTAGAGGTGCTGATATTTTTAGGAACAAAAGGGGCCCGTAAATCAAATTCTGCTCCAGGCCTCATCCAGTCTTGACCGGCCCTGTAATCCGCTGCACTACGCAGAGATGCGCAACAAACGGGAGATTTAATTCAATGCTGCTAATGTGGCTTTAGTAGCTCTTCCATTTGGTGTCTCTTACGTTTTTAATCGTCACAGAAACTATTCTGGTTGGTCGAGTTTATGGGACGAGTTTCTCAGATCTCCGTGCGCCGCGTGTATTAACTCTAAGTAAACAGCGCATTTGATATGATTTGATGCATCGTGTAACCGGAAAAATAATACTAAAAATAATAATTAAATAATATAAAATCAGCGTGATGCGTTACAGACCGGGCTGAACCTGCATGATGAGGTCAGCGCTGCTCGTTATCTACAAACCCTCCGGCCAACCGGGACCACAGACAGAAACTTTACAGGGAAGACAGACACAGAGCCACACGCTAGGCAGCGTGTTGAGATGTAAACGCCACATATAATTGTTCGTTGACAAAGATAAACCATTCTCATCACTCCACAACAAGCCTCTGAATTCGCTACAAGTTATTCCTAAGGTTCACATGGAGCTACGCAACCAGAGCTAACGCGGCGGGTTAAACTCTTCCCTAGAGTTCTCCAGGATCATAATTCCTCACAGTAGGTTGATGTAAATATCCATACAGGTCAGCCTGTGTCCAGTTTGAGTTAAAGGAGGCGGCAGCGCGAGGCAAAGCGCCAGCTGTGATTGGTCCGCGAACTGTCGGGTTTACATGCATAAACTACAAACCTACCTATTATCAACCTATCCTTTAGGAATAAATCTGCTCCGCTAGTGAAATGCTAAGACAAAAGAGACGCTTGCAGCCCAGCTTAAAAAAAAGCGATTTTTTTTTCCCTAGAAACGTAAACAAGTAACACTTGTCTAGTAAAGCCTGGCGGGCCGCCAGCCTTTACTAGAGCCTGGCGGGGGATTGCAGGGGGAAACCCTGCTATCATATTGTTGCAATTAACTAAATTTAAATTTCAGGTCTAAACTGGATGAACCATTTTAATTTAAACTTAAAGAATAACCAACTTCAGATGCAGATCTCCACATTTTAACGTGATTTACTGTTTTGCTGTACAACCTGCAGCTTTTACATGTTTATTAAAGAAAATTTGGAATCAGAGACATAGACATGAGAGATTAAAGTCTAAAGACAGAATGACATCATTTGATCTGACTGGAAATGATTCACCGTTCATCAGCGCTGCAGCAGCTCACAGCAGGCTGCAGCAGCTACAGCAGCTGCAGCAGCTACAGCAGCTGCAGCAGCTACAGCGCTCGGATCTCTGCGGACAAAACCAACTGATGATGGATCCTCACCTTGAATTCTCCAAAGTTGAGGAGCCCAGGCAGCTGGAAGGAGCCCCATTTATTAAAGTTGATCCCAGAGCGGAAGAAGTTCAGCGTGAAAGTGGCCGACATCGAGCAGAAGAGCTGAAAAAAAAGATCAGATCAGAGAAGACCAACGCTCTTCAGTTCATCGCATTTAGTTTCTTTAAATCCTGCTATGAGCTACATGTTGGAAAAAATCTTAAAATGAGAAAGTTTAAACATTTCTTCCATCCAAGGCATCCAAAGCAACATGGCTGCAGGATCAAATCCTCAACTCAGTGTTTCTCTGCTCTGAACTTTAACCTTCTATGTCATACAGCAACATTCATCAGTCAGAAGCTTCTTCAGAGAATCTGTAAGACTGACTGCTACTGCAGATCCTTCTTGCCTGCAGCATCACCATCCACAAATGGTACCAACTTTACAATCCAGATCCATTTTTTCTCTCCATTCATTTAAATATGACTTAGAGCCAAAAATGTTACAAAAAAAAGCAACTTTTAAGTTTTATAAATATCTATTCCAGGAAATTTGTTGTCATTTTTTATATTTAGGGAATATTATTGTCTGTACTTTTAATGTCATTTTGTTGTGAAAGTGAAAAGCAATCAAAAAATAAAATAAAAAAAGTCTGAAACTTCCATTTATTACACAGTTATTAAAAAAAACTGCTGGTTTTTAGCGTTTTTAGCTAAAGTTATTGTTGTGGTGAAGTTTGCTAACGGACGGATCGGCGCTGCTTTAGGAAAAGACAACGCACCACTTTCCAGGTGAGGGCCTGGTTCCAGAAGGAGGAGCCCTCCTCCAGGCTGAACAGAGTGCCCCCTATTGGCGCACCGAAGGCAGCAGCAACTCCAGCGGCGGCACCAGCCGACACAAAGTCCCGCTTGTCTCTGGGGAGCAGATGAATAAGGAAATAAGACACGTTTCCCAATGTTAGATTAGTGAGATTCAGCGGCGGCAGGTCGAACCTGTCGCTGCGGAAATATGGAAAATCAAATCTGATCCTCTTGAAGGTGATGCTCTGGAACTGATGGAAGGAAAACACAGAAAATTAGACGCGTTTCACTTGGACAGGTCACTCATCGATCAGCAGTCAAACAAGTTGACCCAACGTGTGTGTGTTTGTGTGTGTGTGTGGGCTGTGTGAGCTGTCAGAGAGCCTGCAGTAACATTAACCCTCCTCTCCTGGTAAACCGGTTTAGAGGATCATCAGTGGATCCGTGTGGCGGCGCCGCACCTGAGGAAGTCCAGCTCCCACTATGGCTCCACTGTGGATCATCGGACCTTCCTTTCCCACAAACAGACCTGAGGGGACAAACAGCTGATCTGAGTCATCATGTCTGTTTGCCTGGTGAATGTCTCCTTCCAGCAGGTCCTCTGAACAACCCATAATAATGTCACATCGACCCAAAACCAAGATGTGAGAAAAGAATCATATGAAAGGGTAAAGTTAATCCAATTAAACAGTGAGAAAGTCTCTATTTACTTTATAAAACTGTTAATTTTGATGAATGTTGAAATAATCAAATCAATTCATTCTGGTCTTTTGCTGAAAGAACACAATCAGATCAATAATTAAGCAAAAACTGCAGAAAAATATAAACATTTTGCATTAAAACAATAAACGTCTGTCAGTAATTATGTTCTGCTCCAGATGCAGTTTTAGCTTCAAATTCTGTGAAAATAATTGTCCCACTGTTATCCAATGAATGATGAGAGAATAGAACCATAATGACTAGATCATCTCTACAAAATAGAACCATAATGACTAGATCATCTCTACTTGGCATCGATGTTCAGTCCAGCAGGAAGAGCTGAACTTTTCACAAGCCGACATTATTAGGCTTTTCTTAGCTTCATCCTGTAGAACAAACGATCCTAAAATGCACTGACAGAAAAGCTGTCAGTGCATAACGATCGTTTGCAGCAGCCGTACCTCCAGCCACGCTGAACAAAACTCCAGCAGCTTTGCAGAGAAACGTTCGAAGACGGACGATTCCTGGGATCTTCACTCCGTTCAGATAACTTTTAATCTCTGGGATTCCGGATCCTGCAGCCACCGGCTGGAGGACGAGACGCAGCGATAGGTGAAGGTTAGCGGATTGATCTGCTGCCACACACACACACACACACACACACACACACTTCAACTGGAAACACATCCCAGCAGGTCAGAGGAAGCAGTGACGGTCGCCGCCTTTGCTGCTGGATGTTCCCACCAACATGTGGTCACTGTGGAGAACGAACCTCGATGAGGACGAGGAGGCTGGCGATGAAGACGAACACCATGTTGAAGGACAGCAGCTCCAGCAGAGACAAAGACAGGCAGCCTCTGTCTGTGCATTTCTCTATAGCTGGACGTCTGCAGTTAAGGAGCACTTCCTGTTTTACACGACGGAGCTTCCTGTGTGTCGAAACGCTAAAGGATACAATCAGCGACCACGGAGAATTTGATTTTAGTGAAGAGATGAACAAAGAAGTCCACAAACAGCCCAACCAGTCCGACTGTGACCCCGATCACGAACACCATCACCCACCGCACCGCCTCGTACTTCCTGGCTTTCTGAGGGAAAATTAAAGATGCACTCAGACTTTTCACGTCAACCATCTTCAGATGTTTTTTTTTTCCCCCAAATGCTTTTATATTTATGTTTTTTCCTGAAATGACACTGAGCTTTTGCTCACCTTGTTGTCCAGGCCCTCCAGAACCTCCACATACGGCTCGTTGATGCAGCGGTCGTAATCCAGACTCTAACAAGGCCAAACAGAGACAAATATTCACCAATTCATCTGGGAATAACTTCATCAAACTCTGCGATAAAGACCAACCCAGTGGTTCTGGGCGTACAGTGGAACCAACATGCTTCTCCTTTTTAAAGTGGTTCTGATCAATAGTTCATGTCTAAAATCCCCCACAGTGGACAGAGGAAGGTCCTGGTTATCAGCTGACAGGGATCAACATTTGGCCCAGGACTTTAACGGGTTAAACTTGAATAATTAATTAGATTTTAACACAATTAACTGCTTTTTAAAATAGACATACAAACGTTCCGGTTATGTTTCTGGTCCACCTGTAAATCTGACGCACAAGCCACATCCGCTAACAACATCAATGGACGTGAAAAACACTAACAGAAGGAGAAAATGCTGATGATGAACAAGACGGTCATAGAACTGAGTCCATCAGGGTCAAAACAACAAAATACCACAGCAAAGCTGCTGCTGATCAGAACCGCTTTAAACGTCTCCGTTTCTCACCTCATAGTCTTTCCTGGGCAGAATCTCATCTTCCTCATCTCGGAGTTCCCCAAGAATTGTCTGAGAAAATATGAAAGAATATATTTTAAAAACGACGCACAAGCAGATTGAACCAATTATGAAACAAGATGAAATTCCAGCAGCAGGAACTGAAATCAGCTGTCAGGACCGATGCACAAAAATATTAAAATGAGTTACTGACAAACAGAAAGAGGCTGAAATTAAACCAATAAACGGGAAGAAAAACAGATTCTCTCTGGGGAGAAGCTGAAGACTTGAGGCTGGATGCAGCAGCAGCAGCAGAGACTCCAGGAGGAACCGGACCAGAACCGGAGCAGAACCGGAGCAGAACCGGACCAGAACCGGACGACCGAGCAGAACCCGGGACGCCCCGCCGAACCCCGCTGTCCTCACCAGCTCCTCCGGCGTCCGCGTCTCTCCCTCCCGGCAGCAACACTGGCAACAGAAACAGCCTGAGCAGTTCGCCATGTTTGCTGTTGTGTGATGCTGCTTTCATGAACTGTGGTAAAAAACAGAGTCAGCCGAGCTAAAAGCTAAGAAAACAACATTTACCGAAGGGAAAACCAAAAGATATGTGTGGAATAATAACTAAATATAAAGTAATTTGCTTCAAATGCTTCGTAATCTGTCTTTTTACTATTCGGAATCATTTAACAAATGCATGCTTTGTTTTGGAAGCGCATATTTCCCGAGACAAGTGAATGCAACAGAACTGCTTTCACGTGACAGTTTTCTGTTTGAAAGCTTTATTACACAACGTTCCGTTAACAAGAACAAAAATACTGGATAAAAAAACTGGATAGTTTTAAATATATGTATCGCTATAGAAATAAACTGAAGTGAAAATGTTCATGTTATTTAACCAATTCGACTTGAACATCTTTTGTAAATAAGTGTATTTAGAGTGCTTTTGCATATTAAAAAGATAAGGTCGAATTAGTGCAAATATGCCACATACATCTCTGACTATTCATTCGCTTGTGTTCAGGATGTGTGGGGTCTGCAGAAACGCTAGCTGCATTTTCCCTGACCTTTAACCTGTACATCTCCCACATGGAGGGAAGATCAGCCCTGATGATGAGTCCCTGCAGTCTAGACCAGAACATCTGTCCTGTTAGAGGAGCCGAACAGGACAGACTGACTACTTTACTTCTGTACAACGTTCCTCATATATTCCTGACTGATTCATTGCAAGCATAGATCGACATCAAGCATCTTCTATTAATGTGTCATAATTTTGATTATTATGGCCTACTGCTGAGAATTCATCTACTCTTTTTTATTTTATGGATTTTTGAAGCAGAAATATGCTGTGTATGCAGAGCTGCATGAATTCCTGTATCGATGCTTATTGCATGGAGCAGAGCAGCATCTGGCTCTGCTGGGCTTCTGTAAGCCGGGTGGCTTCAGGCTTCCTCTGCTCTCTGTTATGGTGACAATGTGCAAAACTGTGCAATATAGTTTTTATATGTAAAAACAATATGCATAATACTCACATGAAAGATTTAAAAACCATTAATAACCAACAAAATATCATGGTTTAGGGCTTTGACTGAATGTATATAAATAATTAGTATTTATATATTATGTTTAGTTTTTTTTTTTAATCACATTATATTTATAATGCTTCAAATGTTCCCTTTTTATGTAAAAGCAGGAGTTATGTTTTCATCATCAGCCTTATCATTTTACAGTCTGACTTCACAGCTCCCTCTGCTGGTGCTTTTTTTAAATCACAATAATAATTTTTATTGCAGCACAAGTAGTAAAGTATTTTCTCTTTTAAAAAAGTCAGAGGCAACATTGTTTTCTGATTGTGTGGTATTTTAATAAACTACAGGAGACTGAACATGATGCTGGAATAGATTTATTTATGCAGTTAAAGAATCAAAGCAAAGCAAAGAAACAATCTTAAATCAGCGGAACATGTTCTGTCCAAACAGGTCAAACCTATGAACACAGTGCAGCTCAGACTGAACTGGGTGATGAGATGAACAACATGCTGCCAGACAGAAGATCTGGAACTATATATGCAATTCATTTGTGATTAAATGCAAGAAGCTTATATGTGTGAAGTGTTGCCTTGATTTTAGGCACCTGGTTTAATCACAGGATCTGCAAAAGAACAAAAAGAAAGAAGGTCTGAGATGCTTCAAAAAGTGTTACAGAAACACTGAATGAAAAACTTTACTGGTAGAAAATATTGAGATTATGGAGAAAACAACTTTTCTTTAACGTCCTTTAACTTTTACTATGAGGTGCAGATATGATGGTATAGAAAAGCGTTTTTAAAGCAAAACAAGAAAACAAATGTGGTTGTTTTATGTTGTGACAAACAGCTTTTGACAGCTGTTAAAGGGAAATGCAATGTCCTTGTGTCTGTCACAATAAAAGCCTGTGGTTTTGTCCCACTCACTCTCACAGGTGTGGGCCACCTCCAGGTACTTGTACGTTCCAACACAAGGGTCTCCAAACACAGAGTTGCTTGCTTTGACAGAGCAGCTCGTTTTTCCATTGCAGCTGTGGATCCGCATTAATGCAACAGCAGTTAGCTGCAGAAAGCTGGAAGGTTAAAGCTGAGAGCCGACAGATAGACGATCAGTACCTGGCAGCGACTTCGCCTGAAGGCCTCAAGCAGTCGGTCTTTTGGACCTGAGCCGGCGGACGCTGGAAAGAGCAGGTGGTCGGGTCAGAGCGCCCGTAAAAAGCCCCAATCACAGCTATGACTGCCCATCATCTGGAAGGAAGAAACATGAGGTCAGTCGGTCAGTGAATGCAGAAAATTAAACAAAACTGAGAGAAACAAGGAATCTGTGATCAGACCACACTGAAGGTTTAACAGCGAATGTTCACAGGTCCACAGTTCGGACTGTTGGAGAAACAGAAATCATACGAATAAATCACATTCTGTCCAGCTTTTATAAGATCTCTGCGATAACACATACGAACCTGCAGGGAAACAGGAATATGTGGTGTCCACGTATTTATAGATGCCGCCACACGGATCAGAAGTACGAAACACGGCGGCATTTACTTCACACACTTTCTTCCCATCACATCTAAAGAAAGGAAGTTTCACATCAGTCTGGGTGTTTCATAAAACTGCTGCTGCTTGCTTAATGGCTCAGGCTATTTGAACCTTTGTTTAGGCCAGAGGTTCCCAAACTGTGGGGCGCGCCCCCTAAGGGGGGCACCGTGCCATTGCAGGGGGCGCGAAAGCCATGAAAAAAAAAAAACATGAACCCTGTATGCGCTGGGTTTTACCTTAGAATGACCAACTCTCTGTTATTCCTCTGTCAGTCTGATACAGTAGAGGCTTCTTCACTTCCCATATCTGTGTCCTCTGTCACTTTGATCAGAGGTTAAAACTGTTTAATCTGTTGTTAACATGTGGTAACCTGTTTTTCCGAGCCACCTATAAATGCAACATGAGCGCTACGACGCTCACGCTGGTTTTACACCAGTGAAGGAGACCTGATGCTACTGTAGAGCTACAGGTGTAAAGAACTTTTCACAGTTTTTCCCCAAACTAACAGACTGAGGAGTCTCTAAGAATCCTCTTTTCCTCCCACACGTCGTTCAACCAGACAGCCATTTGTAATCCCTAGGGGGGCCCAGAAAATGTTTGGGAACCTCTGGTTTGGGCCATTTCTGTCTTAGTTAGAGGCCAGGCCTCATGAGGAAGAGAAGGGGAAGAAGACACAATAAACACAGCATAAACATTACATTAAATAAATATTTTTAAAAGCAGAGCTTCAGTCGGCCAAGAAAAGCAGCAGTGTTGTCATATATTTCTGTCATGAAATGTGGTTGTTTGTAGATGAGGATGGATGTGATGGGACCGGGTGGCAGGGCAGAAATGTTGGTTTTACGGACAACGGACCACAGCTGACACGGACCGACCAAGGGTCCGTGGCACAGGAGGGGTTAAATAAAGGAGCAATCAGGGAACAGGAGACGGCCGGGACAGTCAGGGGCCAAACAAGACGACAGCGAGCAACTGAGCTACAAACACAATGTCTTTTAAATGTTCGCTTTAAATGCTACTTTAAATTAAGAGACAGTTTCTCCGTATTTGAAGGTCTTTCCAGATTTTTCCACTTTGCAAAGAATAGTAATCTTAATTATTGTGAATGAATTATTTCAGGCCTGAAATCTGAGTGTAAGATGTGTGGTCCCTATTTTCTTTGAATTAAAAGTAAAATTAAAAATGCTTATTGAAAATACTATGCTGTATGTAACAATTTATTTTTATTTTTTTAGGGAAACTCTTTACAAATGTATCCATCAAAGTCAAATGAGTGAATGTCAGATGTGTAGCATCGTTAACAGGAGGTTCAGGACCACAGAATCATAACAGGAGTTCAAAGGTCACTGCTTTAATCAAAATTTGCTCATTTTTTACCTCCAGCCAAATGGAGCCAGATTTGTATGGATTTACATCAGTATTTTCAAAAGCACAGCGCTGCCTTTGGATGAGACAACACCGTTTGTCTTGATTAAAAACTATAAAGTTTACAGCTGTTGGAACTTTACTGGCATTAACTGGGAACACTGGGGTCTGGTACCTGGCCTTCAGCGTGTCCAGGGAGCCCTTCTGGGAACATTTGGTGTCGGTGAGCTGGTTGTCGGGTCTGAACTCGCTGCAGGTCTCTCTGTCTTCCCGTCCGTACAGAACCGACTGCACAGAGATCACTCCTGTTTCTGTTACACAGTGAGGATGGGAGACAACCAGCAGATATGAAAAATCCCTTTGAAACGTCACACTGAACTGGACAAACTGCAGAGGAGGTCTTATTAGTTGTGAATGTTTTTATTTTTATTACCACCTTTTACCACCGGGTGGCAGTGTTCAGACAACACAACGTCATACCACCTTCAACCACCGGGTGGCAGTGTTCAGTCAACACAACGTCAGTCAGTAAAACTCTGTTTTTCCTTAAAAGAAAATAGAAACAAAGTTATGAAACCATTTCTAACTCACCACAGCTGAGGTGTTGGACATTATCGCTGTCATCACAGGTGATCACTCTCTGGCTGAAGACGCTGTTCTGAGCTTTGTGGAATCATGAGGGAGGAGAAATATGAGTGATTTATACTAGTTCAGAAGCTGAAAAATTGAGTAAGTTGATTCTAAAAGTCTGAGATTAAACTTTTGGCCTTACCATAAATTAAAAACAGTAAATTCTCAGTGTTTAAACATATTAAATATAAATACATATGGAAATATTGTGGGAAAAAATCTATTCCTAAAAGATACTGTATTTTTTCCAAAAGGAGGAAGACCAGGTAGAATTATCTAACTGCAGAGAGACAGTCTGGGGCAGAAACTCTGTAGTCAGTGTGGCGCTGAGGTGAAAATCTAAGCAGGTTGTGTCTAGGATGTGTGGGGTCTGCAGAAATGTTAGCTGTCGTTTTCCTGTCCCTTGACCCTTTATGGATGAAAGGTGATGCTCTCTGCAGTCCTGATTGTTCGCTGCAGGCTGGTCCTGTGTGAGACTGAATTACAGCCGTACAGAAGATGCCTGATGCTGTTTAGTGGAGATGAATTCAGCAACATTTTAAAAAATATTTTTTTGTCTTATAAACAAAAATTGACCTGTGACCTTCAATTTAACCAGACGGCATCTTCACAAAGTGAAGTTCTATCTTACTACTGTATCTTAGATTTAAAGAGGCAGCATTATATTAACTTTTTTGATCTTTGCATCATGTTATAATGTCATTTAAAAGCATACTAGAGTGTTACCTAAACACACACCTACACACCTACACACACACACCTGGAGAAACCCACACAAGTAGAACAGATTAATCCAGCTCAGATTGTCCCAAATACTAATATTTAAACTCTGGATCTTCATTCCTTGGATCTGAAGCCATTAAGCCTCCATGCTGATATCACTTAACACTGTCCACTGTAAATAAGAGATGAACTCACCTGATTCTGCCTGGTGCTGGAAAAGAGACAAAATATTAGAACTTAGTAAATGTGCTGGATTGTTTCACATAAAACAGATTGGATTGTTGTAATCATGCAGTTTGATCAAATAAACATAAGCAGTGACACATCAAATGAACAGAAACATGAAAAACTTACACTTTTTCTGATCCAGAGACCTGAGTTCAGACAAAGCAGCAAAGTCAAGAACAGACCTGAAGCCATCTGTGGAAAAATTAATCATAATGTTTATCTCATAGTTTTCTTAGAAAATGAACTGGAATAAAAAACAACATTAAACTAAAATCTGATCATTTCTAATAATTAGGAAGCTGTGGTGGCATAAACACAACATGAGCAAAAACAAGTTCAGCTTCACCTTGTTGAGATTTTCAATGAAAGAGTTTCTTCTACCAGCAGCCGTTTCTGGAACCAAGATGTCTCAGAGATGAGATTGCAGACATTAAGTAGCTGCAGCATGTCGCTAAATGTGACGTCTACAAACAACATGCACAATATTGTCATAATATTTAATTTGGGGCAATACTGTATCCTGCTGAACTGCAGGATACAGTAATGTTATACTCGTCCAGTCAATATTGGCTGAAGGCTGAAACCCTTTCAGCCAATATTTAAAGATGTAATCACCTCTGAATATTATTCATGCAAAACAAAAATGTTTATTAGTATTTCCATCCATCCATCCATTTTCCTACACCCTTGTCCCTTAATGGGGTCGGGAGGTGCTGGTGCCTATCTCCAGCTAGTGTTCCGGGCGAGAGGCGGGGTTCGCCCTGGGCAGGTCGCCAGTCTGTCGCAGGGCAACACAGAGACACACACAGGACAAACAACCATGCACCCACACACTCACACCTAGGGGCAATTTAGACAGACCAATTGACCTGACAGTCATGTTTTTGGACTGTGGGAGGAAACCGGAGTACCCGGAGAAAACCCACACATGCACAGGGAGAACATGCAAACTCCATGCAGAAAGGCCGGGCCGGGAATCGAACCCAGAACCTTCTTGCTGCAAGGCAACAGCTCTACCAACTGCGCCACTGTGCAGCTTGTCTATTAGTATTTCATTTAGTCAAATTATTTGATAAAGATGGGAGGTATGCAGATCAATGGATTGAAATCAATTTTATCTATCAATTTTATTTTACATTAAAAACCCTTTAATAATAAACTTCAGTAAGTCACAAAATATGAATATGAACAAATTGTAAAAACTATCTGCTGACCAGTGTACAACACTGAAATAGATATAGAATATGTGAAATATTGAACTTTTTCTTAATCTTTAATGAAACCAGAGTCATGAAAATCAAAGTTATTGGTTGTTAGAATCTGATGTTTTACTTCATCAAATTAAAACATTTCTACCCAACTCTGACTGAACCTGAACTCAGCTGTTAAACATTTTAAATGAACCGGTCCACCAGCACAGTCAGAACCAGCTGGAGCTTAAACTCATCAATACACAGGAGACTTACTTTGTAATTTACATTTTTAATTTACTTATTTCATTTTCAGTTTAAGATAAACATGCAACATATTAATATGAATGAAAAAGTAACTTGGAAGGAAGTAAAATCTGAAATTATCTGCCTTTTCTCTCCAATAATCGATATAATAAAACAAGAATGGATCCAAACTAGCTGCCACAGACGCTGAAGTCAAACAATAAAACATCTCCACTTCTGACTGATGCAACTGCCTAAATATTGTAACTTTAGATTGTAGTATGAAAGTAACCTGAAGTCTGTTTCTGTGTATCTCTGGTCACCTGACCAGGTACACAGACACACTCAACTGGTAAACACATTTCAAATGATGCGTTTTGATTATGCTCAGCAAACATTTCCATGCATAGATCAGAAATATTTATAGATTTATTCAAGACAAGTTCCTGGAACTGAAACAGTTCCTGGAACGGTTGTTGCAGTTTTAGTTTGGATGCCAGAAACATTCGGCCTCATCAGGAGACAGAATGTCATCCATCCTCCTCCCACAGGGCGGAAACAGCAGTGATTAAATACCCTCACTATGACTGACTGTATAAAAACAAAACTTTGTTCTCAGTCATGTTTTTATGTTTGTTTTTAAATTAATTTAATGATCCCTTTAAAAAGGTTTTAACCAGCTAAATATCAAACTTGAGTTGTGAGGATTTTGTTTATGTGAAACAGATATGCAGATTATTTTGTCTAATATGGAAAAAAGGAATTAGAATACTTTGTTTGCAAAGCTGGTGTTCAGAAACAAGGAATTTGACTGATTTTACACTCGGTGAAGAGATGTTAGCTATAGATTTATAAACTTTATAGAAGAAGAAATGGAAATGTTTAACCTCAGCACAGCAGACTGACAGGTGTTCATTATGTTCCTCAGTCTGTGGCAGCTGGTTGATGCAGTTAGACCAGTTTTTGTTTTAGAAATGTTTATAAGGTTGATTGAAGCTTTGTTGCTTTTAAACAAAGCATAATCTATTCTGAGAAAGGAGAAGATGGAAATCATTTCAGATTTTACTTCCTTCTGCTTTGCATAAAATTTTCCATTCATATAAAAACACAATACACTATGAAGAGGATCACAAACTTCACATCTAAATAGCTGTCAACAATTCAGTAAATTGCATATCAATATCTATACACAGCAAATTCAAACGTGTCCGATTTCCAGTGCAAGTGTTGTATGTTAAAAATACAGTGTTAATTCAACAACATGAGTGTTAGTTTCCCTAAAGAGTTCCAAAGTGTTAAATAAAAAGCAATCCAGTCCAGTGTTGATTTCTAAATTAACTCCAACAGTCTAAATCAACACTCAGTCTGGTATTGATTTGCAAATCGACACCAGACAGTTCCTACAACAATTGTCACATATTTGTAACATCACTTCAGGGAAGGAGCTACAGGTAGGATGGGGTTTGCAGCAGAGGGGACCTACAGGGGCCCCATTGGAGTCAGAACATGCCTTTAGGGATCCAATATTTTTTTATAACATCTGATGAGAACTGAAAAGAAAGCCCTGTCCTGTTGAAAACTGAGTATTCTGGGTAAAGCTTGTCACCATCGTCATCATCCGCCACTTGGCAAACAAATGGCAAACTAGCTAGAGCTACGGAACGTTAACATGTTTTGAATTTGTGTTGTTTCATCAATAGTGACCAGTAGCCTCTTGTTTCTGTTGTTCTCTTGGTTTTTTGTACTTCATGTCAGATGGATTTAAAAATGACAGAGTCGTTCTCTGTAGTGATGATTGGCGTCAGTGAAATCTTTTCTTTCCAGGCAGCATTTTGAAACAGTGATCCAGGCTTTTATTTCAACTCGATTGGACTTTACTGTAACTCCCTTTATCTAAGAGTCAGTCAGTCGCTGCTCTCACGTCTGCAGCTGGTTCAGAATGCTGCTGCACGACTTTTGACAGGAACTCGAAAGAGGGAACATGTGACCTCTGACCTGGCCTCACTTCACTGGCTGCCTGTATCTTTTAGGATTCATTATAAAATTCTTATGTTTATTTTTAAAACACTGCATAATCTTGCTCCGGCTGACCTCTCTGAGCTTCTTCACCTCTATCAGTCTCTCAGGTCCAGCTGCTCTTGGAGGTACCAAGATCTAGAAGGAAGCTCAGAGGGGACATGAAGCTCAGAGGGACAGGAAGCTCAGAGGGACAGGAAGCTCAGAGGGGACAGGAAACCAGAGGGGACAGGAAACCCAGAGGGGACAGGAAACTCAGAGGACAGGAAACCAAGGGACAGGGCTTCTCTGTCATAGGTCCTAAGTTATGGAATGACTTGCCTTTGCAGGCCAGAGAGACCCCGTCACTGTCCACTTTTAAAGTTCATCTTAAAACCCATCTATTTCACTTGACTTTCAACTCCAGCAGGATCTAGTTTTAAATTGTATGTTTTTGTTTCTAAACTGTAAGTTTTTTATTTTTTTTATTGTTATGTTGTGTTTTAATGTCCAGCACTTTGCATCAGCTGTGGTTGTTTTAAAGTGCTTTAGAAATAAAGTTGGTATGGCATGGTATGAAACTTGTTAGCTCCGCTGTTGCAGCATGTCCATGTTGAAAGTTAAATTATCATGAGCTTTATTATTTGGGCCCGGTCATTAGCTCCGCCCCCCCGGTCACTAGCCCTGCCCCCCAGCCGACGCCGTCTTATTCCGCTACTGCGTCACATGTTTGCCTGAGGAGCGGAGGCAGCAGTATGGCGACTTGTCTGGAGCTTATTATGACAAGGTAAGTTTCATGTTAAAATGATCATGATTTTGACAATTTTTTATGGAGGCATTATTTTTCCGTTTACGCAAGAGTATCAATTCATATACATAGTTTGCTTAATGTAAATTTATTTGTTTGGATATCACGGTATATACAACTATTTATTATTTTAACCAAACATTAAAACTATCAGGAAAATCTGGGGGCCATTTGAATTAGGATTTTTTAGCTGCGGGGTTGTTTTCTTTAAGTTTTTGGCTGTACCTGAAAAATGGGGGAGTGGCTGTGCTGAACCATTGGCTAGATCTATGCCGCAGGTGTAAACTCCAGTCCTGGAGGGCCACTGTCCTGCAACATTTAGATGTGTTGCTGCTGCACCACACCTAAATACAATAATTAGGTGATTAGCAGGACTCTGGAGAACATATCTACACAATGAGGAAACAATTGAGCCATTTGACTCTGGTGTTTTGTACCTGTGGCACATCTAAAAACTGCCAAAATGTTTTTTCTTTGTCAGTGTGTCATGATGGTGACTGAAGCCTGTTATAAAGACTTCAACACATTTCTTCAGACAGGTTGGCATGACTTTTAATGCTGTCCAAATTTTTTTCTATAAGCTGACTGATTTTTTTAATAATTATTTTTGACTTATTTATGCTTTATCTTGTTTCCACAAGTTGGCAGAGTAATTTGAATGAATATGATGGTGACTCACACAGATGAGTCTGATTAGTTTTGCTCACACTTCTTTTTAAAATATTTGTTATCCTAATGTTTCTGCTATATTTCTTGTTTTTCCTTCCAGGCTGGAAGTCTTCCTCCTTTATGTTGGCGAAAACAAGAGCAGCACCAAAGACGCTTCACCATCAGTGATCACAAGACCATTCATGGCTGCTTCAAATGAACTTTCAAAGCTTCACCTTCAGTGCAAAGTACCATGAATGTATGACCTTTGTTGTATATTGCTGTCAGTGCTGTTTGATGTTTAGAAATAAAAGTAAATTATATTCTGCAACTGGTGCTGGTGTTTTTGTAGATTCAAGTGGCATCTAATATCTTTTAAAATGAATTTGGGGATTATTGATGGCCAGTAGTTTCTGGGAAAAAGGTTTAATTGCTCTAGTGGCTTTTATTTGGTAGTAAATTGACAAAAAATGTTGGTAATGAGAGAGGAAGACCAGGAAGTGAACCCACGACAGCCGCATTGAAAGCTAGAGCCTCCATATGTGGGTTGTGCTTAACTCCTGCACCACCACAGCACCCCCTGCCAGTAGTGTTTCAAAAATCAGATTTCTATGTTGATATATACTTTACACTGTTCTGTGTTGCATTAACACTTTCATAGTGTTAATTTTTGACAAAATGCACTAGTGTTGGGTAAGTCAACACTGATGTGTGTTTAATTTCAACTACTGTGAGTGTTGATTCAACTATATCACAAATAACACTTTCTAAAGTGTAATTTCTACACCATCCAGAGTGGACCAATATAGACACTTTCAAAGTGATGAATTTAACTCTGCAGGAGTTGATGGAACATCCAAATTTGCTGTGTATCTAAAATGCTAAAAGTGGGTCAAACATTAGAATCACAGAAACAAACAGATCTTCGATATACCAGCTCAAATTAACTAACTGAACAAAAAAAAAACTTTTATTGATTTTTACCTTGAACATTTGAGTAAAACCTTTTTCTTCTTGAATTAACACTTTGAGATGTTCATTGATCATTTTATCATGGTTTGTTTAATGATAACCTGGTTGTTTTCTGTTCCCATCAGAATAAAAAGCAACACCATCCATTTCAAAGAAAACCCATCACGGCCGAATCAGTCAATGAAATCTGCAACGCAGAAACGATTACACAATGTCAAATTCCTTTGCTAGAAAACAATTCCACGAAGGTAAAGAAAGAAACATCTTTCCTGGAAATTTTGTCTTTCTTGTAAAGACTAATTTTATTTTGTCTTTACGAGAAGGAAGGATTAAGTTTTAAACATTCCTCAAACTATATAAGAGCCGTCCTTCTATCTGGAATTATTCTCTCTGCATGCAGCAAAGGAAGCATCCAGCTTTTCATCACTGTCTGTGTTTTCAACTCTGAGTTTATCTGAAAAGCTGTAATTTATCGTTTCTTCACAGATGGCTTCAGGTTTCCAGCTGGTGTTGATCCTCGGCTTCATCGCAATGACTGCTGAAGCTGTAAGTTATTTAACGCTAATTGATACTTTTATTTCTCCATAACCTGCATCATGAGCTGGGTCATAAAATGTAGCAAGCCAAAAACTGCTTATGTGAAACTAGGCGGCAGAAATCAAATGAATCTAACGTCCATTTTCCACTGCTCCATCTAATCTTGGTTTTTTTATCAGACAAAAACTGAAATATAGAATGAAAAGTGAAAATAAGTAAGCAGGTGACAGTTTGTCACCAGAATCTGAGGACACCGTTGTCATCAATGTGTTTTTGTGTTCACAGGGTCCAATTCCAAACTCGCCAGGTTGGTAATTATTTCTACAAAACTTTAGTGGTTTATTACAGGGCCAGATGATGTTACATGTGCTATGAATAAAACCATCTGTGTCATAGATATAGTTCTTATGTATCAGTTGTGTGACAGCTTCAGAAGCTGTTTGTTTATTTTCTGATATAAAGAAGATTTGGCAGCCGAAGTCTTGGAGCGTCGCTGTGCTGCACAGTGCAGCGTTTTCTCTACGTGTTGTTGATCGTGGCGCAAAGCCACAGTTAAATAAACCTCTGCAGACTGAAATGTTTTTGTTTAATTTTTCACACCGGCACCCTCTGTGCCTTGGCCTCCGGCGTTGTGACGGTGTCTGCTGTCCACCTCCCAGATCAAACTAGACGATGTGGAAGAAGCTCTCACAGCAGCTTCACCTGAAAAGACAGTTTCAGTGGAAACCAGATAGTTACATTCACTAAATAAAAAGACACAAACAGATTTTTCCTCACTGTGTGAAGTTAAATCTGAACAAACTTCTTTTGTTTTAGCTTAGTTAGAATTACCAACATTATTTATATTTTCTAAATGCCAGAAGACTTGGTGAGAACATTTCTTAGAGATTGTTTTGAACATTCCTTGAATTCAAAATTTGACAAACATTTGGTCGTTATCAGAGAAAGCAGTCAAACCTGTTGAGTTTCCTTCCACAAACCTCTGATGGGTTAACTGACACAATCAGACTGGTGCCACACCTCTGGATTTATTTCAAGGCTGCAGCTGAAATCTTTCTTATTCAACACAATAAGAAAGTTAAATGAAATTAGTGAAGCTATCAGAGAATCATGGAGCTTCTCCAGTCTGGTTCATCCTGGGAACAACTTACCAACGCTTAAAGGTGCAACGTTTGTCTGTGTAACTACAGGCATGATGGGAATGTCCAAACATCAAAGCGCTCAGGCAGGAGACGGGTTCTGGTCCAAAACACACAGATTAAACCCAGAACAAAAAGTGTTCTGGGCTTCCCCTTTAGTGTCACCAGACCAAAGGGCTGGTAAAGGGGAACTGTGTGGTTATCATGACACAGGGGAGGCTTTCACTATCCCAGCAACAAAACATTTTCGTTTAAAGGTTTTATCAGCTCTAGTGGTCAGACAGGACAGCAGGTTGTGAAGAGAGCAAAGGTCAACAGGTCGAACCTGCCACAGCCTGGTGAAGGACCGAGGCCTCCGTACGGACTGATCTCTCTCCCCTTTGTGCAGCCAAACTCTGAGTCATTAATTGATCAAAAGATCTGTCATCACAAATAAGCATCTTGAGAGTGAATTTAACTATAGAAGGGCTAGCTCATATATCTATGAATTCCTTATAATTTATTCAAATGAAAATATCTTTTGAATTTTTTTCCTTCTCACATATTAAATGACCCCAGCTTGTCCTCCTGGCTGGACCCAGTTTGGAAGTCGCTGCTTCATTTTCTTCTTCAACCCGAGGATATGGAGCGATGCTGAGGTACAGAGGCGCATGAAACACAACTCACTGCTTCAGTTTGTAATGTCCTTCTCAGCTGCACACCAACTCAAAGCTGCTCTGCTCTGTTTTCAGCTTTAAAGTAGCACAACAGGCACATGGATGTTCATTAAATAATCATGGTGAACCTTCAGACTGTTTCATCCCAATCATGCAGATCCTTTTGTACCATCAGTCTCACTTCCTTAACTTATTAAAAAAATAAACTCACTGCTGCTGAATGGCTCAAACTTGCATAAAAATAATTTAAAAACATTGCATGAAATAACCAAAGCTTTTCATTTTCTGTTTTAATTTGTTGGATTTTTGAATTTATCTTTCAACAAAATTTCAGAAAAATTACCATTTGTGTATCAACATTTTAACTTAAGTTTCAGACACATTTGATTCTTCATTTGAATATATTTTCCAAATGTAACTTTTTCTGCTGTGTCTGCTCTGCATTAGGCCTTCTGCATTTCTATTGGTGGGAATTTGGCCTCAATCCACAACAATGAAGAAAACGAGTTCCTGAGTGAAATGATCATCCGGGACACTGGGAACCCTTCGGTCACATGGGTCGGCGGCTATGACGCCATCACAGTAGGTTCATGAAAACAGAGCAGGTGACATGCTGCATGTTCACACACTTTCAACTTGTACTGTGTGCTGATAAACACAGAAACTTTATCAACTTTTCGACTTGTATTTGATAAGAGCTGTACTCTCTCCTGATATAAATGATATTTCATTAACTGCACTGTTAGTTAACTGCAAGCTGCCTGGCAGGTTTTTTGTTCTAACATTTCATTTCTGTTAGGAGGGACAGTGGATGTGGAGCGACGGATCAAAGTTTGACTATACTTCCTTTGGTCTCGGTCAGCCTGATAATTTCGCACAAGCAGAAAACTGTCTGGAAATTAACAACCCTGGTAAAGATAAACCCATTTTTGATTTGTTTGTTATTTAGTTTTTTTAATTAAGGAAGGCTTAAACCTGAACCTGGCTTAAAAGTTACGTATAATTAAATAAAACATGACCTAAGATGGAAACGTAGAAGAATCAGATGTTTTGTCATGCTTGTGCTTTTCTCTCCTAACAGTGAACAAGTGGAACGACAGATCATGTAACCAGCCATGGCCATTTATTTGTGCCAAAAAAGTCTGAAGCCTCCAACCATCTGCTGAAAATCTTCTCAGCTTCATCTCTGCTCAGTTTTAATACATTTAATAAACTGCAATTAATTTTGAGGTTGGAAGATGACAAAGGTTTAAAAGGTCTAAGGGGAATGAATGGAAGGGAATGTTGCTCTGATAGCAATTCTGTGTTTTTTAGGATTTCTTTTGGGATTAATAGGATTTTAATCTTATGAAATAAAAAAATAACATTATAAACACAAACTTGATTTAATGATCTTTATGCTGTCGAATATTTTTACTTCATTAAATGGTGTGAAAACCAGAGGTCCTGGCTCACTGCAGTGAAGCATCGCAGCATGTAGGACTTGTGGCAACACCAAGATCCTGAGAGGGATTACTGGAGATGAACTGATGTGTGGAGGAGGACAAGATTCCTGGTGACAGCTCTAAGGAACAGAGGATATGGACATATTTAATGATTGTTGTGGGATGAGATTCATTCATCCCAACAGGGGGACTGTTGAGAGTAGATAATTCTATTTTTTCATTTTATTTCTTTTAATTAGTTGCTAAGGTAAAGCTAGAGGAAAATACATGTCAGGAAATGCTATGGTTAGAGGACAGACTAGGGGACGGCTTCTTTAGGGTGTAGCTTAGATAAAGGCTAACAAAGGAGATCACTACCTCTTCTGGGATGCCATTTTGGTCTGTTGTCTCTTAGCGGTAGCAGAGACAAGCTGTGTTTTGGTATTAATAAATGGAGTTCATGGATTAAACTCACTGACTCTTTGACCTCATAAAACAACAAATCAGCATGGAGGACAGATAATCCTCCACAACATGAGGAATGTATTATGGCTTCATTAACTTGAAAATTTGGTTGATTTTTATATCATTTTGACAGACATTTAACCAACTTCCTGCACCAGTTCCTTCCTGTTCAGGGTAGAAACAATTTATATCCCCGTCAGGCTGTTTATAGTGAACAAAGGAAAACTGAGAAAAATCTAAACGCAAGTCAAGTTTATTCAAGAAAAGTTTAAATAAAAGCAGAAAGGATGAAGATTGGAGAAGAAAAACAAATTAAAAGCTAAGAAAACTGAAGACACTGCAGACAGATGAAGCTGTGCATCAGTGGATCACAACGTCTGTAGATGTTACTGATTATGATGCATTTCATCCTCACACTCCTCTGTTGATCGCGTCAGGGCCGATTATCTAGAGATGGATCTTGAAAATATTAACATAATTTCAGCAGAATGCATTGTAGACATCAGAAAGTAAAATATCATCAGTTCTAAACTTACAATAAGGCCTCTGGAGAGTCAGTGATGATTTTCTGACTTTGGTTAAAACATAAAATGTGTTCTTTCTAAATAAATGCAGAAAGACCCAGGCTAGGATTATAACCCAGGACCTTGTTGCTGCAAGGCATCAGTGCTACTGACTGTGTCACGGAGGAGGACTGAAACATTAAAGCTGATGAAGGAAAATTTTAACCAGACTGCAGAGTTTGCAAAAAACCTGCTCCACAGGATCGCCATGGCAACCAAACTCCAAGTCATGATATTTTATTATGTTATGATAACTTTAACAAAAAAGGAACTAGAGGAAGCAAAAATTGAATAAACAAAGAAGTTAATAAGGGTTCCCCCAGAGGAGCTGGAAGACGTGGCGGGGAGAGGGAAGTCTGGGCCTCCCTACTGAAGCTGCTGCCCCCGCGACCCGACCCCGGATAAGCGGAAGAAAATGGATGGATGGATTGATGGATGGATAAAAAAACAGTAAATTATTTCAGTTAAAAAATTTGCCAGTTGAATATCTGGGTTTGTTAATCAGGTTAAAAACCTGGTAAATTAAGCGGATTAAGTTTTTTTATTCACCTGAATAAAACCAATGGGACATTAATGCTTTTCAATGTTCCTGAATTTTAGAAAGATTTTAGTGAAGGTAGAACATAAACTCACATTGGCAAACATATAGCACCTCCAGGTACTTGTAGGTCCCGACACACGGATCTTCAAACACAGAGCTACTGGCTAAGACAGGGCACTCCGATTTCCTGTCGCATCTGTGGATTCAGATCAAAGTCAGCTTCCTAGAAAAAGTTATTTGGATTTATTATTCATTCCTGTCCAGTTTGAAAAGCCTTTAGGAAAGACTGAAGCTCCGTACATCTCAAACACTAAGTCTGCCCTCACAGCACAATCTGTTTTCTTTGTCTGGTCATCAGGTATCCCTTCGGAGCAAGTCGTCTGATCACTGCGTCCATATTTAGCACTCATCACAATTATAGATCCAGTTACTGTTGGAAGAAAGAAGCAGAAATGTTGAAAATCTGAATGTATTCATGGTGTAATGGTCCAGAACAACCAGTAAAACCAGTGACCTTACCACACTGGATGTGACTGACTGATCCCTCACATGTCACAAGGGATATTAATCTTGAGAACGACTTAGGTTCTGTTATATGAGAGATTCAGATCATATTAATATCAAGATACTGAAAGGTTCAGCTATCCATGATCTAAATTTATGTTTCATTATTGTAGATTCAATAATCGTGTCTTCATGCTAAAACCTGAAACACTACCTATTGGTTTTTGTAAACCACGTCCTGCCTGTTAAAAAACAAACATGATACAAAATTAATCACAAATGGAAACAACAGAGGATTTTTACTTCAATCATCTTGGAGCTGCAAGCATCAAATTAAAATCTGGTTAACAACTGAAAGACAAGAAAACTATAATTGCTCAATAAAACCAGTAAAATAATGTTTTTAACAACAGATATTCAAACCACAAAGAGAAGAGAAGGTTTTCCCTCACATTGATTTCCTGGATGAATCCACAAAGGAACAAAGTAATAAGGACGAATGTCATCTGTAAGAAAAGAGGAAACATTCAGTAACTCTGAGATATGACTGAGAAAAACTCAATGATTTTCTGAAATATTTTCAATAATTAATAAATATGAACATAAAAGCTTTCAGTAAGATTCTATTCCTTTTTTGTAAGTTTTAATCTTTATCAAAAAATGTAACTATAAGTTGACATTTTCCAGATTTCAGTCAAATCTTACCTTGTTGTGATGAAGAATCAGAGCAGCAGCAGCAGCAGGACTCACTGGAAGCAGTGAGCCTTAAACCAGGGAATGGAGGCTTTATAAACCTTCACTGATGATCTGACAGAGGAACAAAATGTCTTTAGTCCTTCAACAATTCAGCCTGTGGAGTTTTTCTGACCAGAAGTTCAGGTTGGTGATGGGTGTGTCACACCTGAAGCCAATTCTCCTCATTCCTGGTGATAAATCACTGATCATCTCTTTATAGCCATCAGCCCAGCTAGCAGGTCACAGCAGACTGAAATATTGAGATGGAAAAACACCGGCTGGGTTTTGGATAGAATAGATGCTCCAGTAGAGACTGGAGTTACGCTATGCATCCACTAGATGGAGCTGCACTAAAGAGAATGTCAACTAAACTGTCTGACTCTGGTCGGCGAGGAGAGCCTTCCTGGGCCGGGGCGTGGCCGGACGATGGCCACCCTTCTCCGTTTGCACTCAGCATGTTGGTGGTGCTAAATGACCTGCAGACGCTTTTCCTCTAGATCAGTGTTTCTCAACCTTTTTTGGGCCAGCGCCCCCCCAGCCTTTATCCAGGTTCCTAACTGCCCCCCACCAAAGAATTTGTAGGCTAATTTGCACTGACCATTATTTTATCATTAATATTACTATCACTATTGTAGATGTTTTGATTTTTATGCGTGTTTCTGTACTTATCAAAAATAATTTCCCAGAGAACAAAAAAGTCATGGGAATAGAAATTATTTTCACAGGTGTCTAGAAAAAATGTAATGAACATTCAAGTTAAAATCTGTAGGCCTAACAGCTTCCAATCAGAGTGGAAAAAATATTCTTATTCTTTGCCATTTTCTAGTTGTTAAATATTCAACAAAATTACCAGATAAAAGATGTTCAACATGCCAGTTTAAACTTTGAACTATTTGCAATGCTCTGCAACATTAAAACATGGATACAACTGTAACTACATTAATCATAGCTCTTCTTCTCTTCTGTGTTTCTGTCGGTTTCTGGTGGTGCAGCTCTGTGCTGCCTTCAGGAAAATGGGACATCAGAGTATCATCCATAAAACTTCACCCACATGGCATTTACTGTGCAAACCAGAGCTTTCAGTGGAAAAACAAAAGTTCCAAGTCATTTTAATGCAATACAGATATGAGACAGAAACATGGATTATATTTTTATAAAGACCTGTCTATTGATTATAGATTATAGTTTTACTGGACAGAAATTACAAAGAATAAATCTGGTTCTTAATCAAATCCTAATGAGTCAAATTGAAAGTGTCATGGAGTCTCAGCCTCATGACATTAACACTGACATGAAAAAGAAGATTGAAGAAATAAATACATCAAATCTAATTAAAAACAAAAAAAAGTGATCAGTTATTTACTGTTATGGTCTGTAAGACATATTTATTCTCAGTACTAGATATGGTCTCAACTAAACCCATGACATTTCAACAATATTATTTTACCTTTAATCTGGAAATAGTGTCTGTTTATTCTTGCCATACAGTCCTCTGTATTAAATATTGCTCAAAACGTCTTGCCATACCAGTTTATTCCTCTGTATTTACTTTTTGTTTCTTAGTTTATTTTTGCATTTTGTTCTTCATTCATTTCCATTTAGTTGTCTTTGATTAATATTATCCTCTCTTGGTTTATTGTATTGTTCACTTGATTTTCTTTCCTGTTAATAAATAAATAAATACATTTTTTATCATTTATTGACGCTCACCATCAGTAATCTCATCACCTGATGCGCCTCTTAGAGCACCGGTGTAAACGCTATAAGATGAATCCTCTCTATCATGGAGGGATTTCTTTATTTCTTTATTTAAATGGGTCCACTTTTCAGAGGGAAGCACAGTGAGGGTATCGTGATTTTAGCTACCAGTAGCAGGAGAGGAGTTGCGCCAGGACTCTAACAGGAGCTACAAACACAGAATAGAAGAAGAGCCGCCATCGATACAGTTGCAACCAAGCATGATTCAATGTTACACAATACAGTTTTACCAAGCTGCTCAACGTCTAAACTGGTATTGTTGTGCATTTAAGGTGTAAAGTTTACCTTCGACCAAATGCCCCCCAAAAGGCATCCCAGCGACCCCTTTGGTAAAAATGTCCGCCAGCGCCCCCTGCTGTACTCTGAATGCCCCCTGGGGGCGGTACTGCCCACGTTGAGAACCGCTAAGCTAGAGGAAAAGACATGTCAGGAAATGCTATGGGTAGAGGACAGACTAGGGGACGGCCTATTTAGGGCGTAGCTTAGATAGAGACTAACAAAGGAGATCGCTGCCTCTTTTGGTCTGTTGTCTCTTAAAGGTAGCAGGTCATAATGGACCAGCTGTATTTTGGTATTAATGAATGGAATTCATGGATTCAACTCACTGACTCTGTGACCTCATAAAACAACAACTCAGCATGGAGGACAGATAATTCTCCACAACATGAGGAATGTATTATGGCTGCCATAACTTGAAAAATTGGTTGATATGTATATCAATTGTTGACATACATTTAACCAACTTCCTGCACCAGTTCCTTCCTGTTCAGAGTAGCAATAGTTTATATCCCCATCAGGCTGTTTATAGCGAACAAAGGAAAACTGAGCAAAATACAAATAAGTCAAGTTTATTCAAGAAAAGTTTAAATAAAAGCAGAAAGGATGAAGATTGGAGAAGAAAAACAAATTAAAAGCTAAGAAAACTGAAGACACTGAAAACAGATGAAGCTGCACATCAGTGGATCACGTCTGTAGATGTTACTGATTATGACACATTTCATCCTCACACAGCAGATCTGATTGTGGCTTCAGGGACGATTATCTAGAGATGGATCTGGAAAATATTAACATAATTTCAGCAGAATGCATTGTAGACATCAGAAAGTAAAATATCACCAGTTCTAAACTTGCAACAAGGCCTCTGGAGAGTCAGTGATGATTTTCTGACTTTGGTTAAAACATAAAATGTCTTCTTTCTAAATAAATGCAGAAAGACCCAGGCTAGGATTATAACCCAGGACCTTGTTGCTGAAAGGCGTTAGTGCTACTGACTGTGTCACGGAGGAGGACTGAAACATTAAAGCTGATGAGGTAAAAGTTTTAACCAGATTGCAGAGTTTGGACAAAACCTGCTCCACCGTGTCGCCATGGCAACCAAACTCCAAGTCATGATATTTTATTATGTTATGATAACTTTAACAAAAAAGGAACTAGAGGAAGCAAAAATTGAATAAACAAAGAAGTTAATAATATAAATAATAAACAAAAACTGACTGAAAACAAAAAATAAAAATGAAATCTGACATAAAAAAACAGTAAATTATTTCAGTTAAATAATGTGCCAGTTGAATATCTGGGTGAGGAACCAGATGAAGCGCAGCCCGAAGACCCTTATGATGGAGACAAACTTTGAACCTGCTGTTCCCTCACCCAGACGCGGGTTACCGGGGTCCCACTCTGGAGCCAGGTCCGGAGGTGGGGCACGATGGCAAGTGCCTGGTGGCCGGGCTTTTACCCACGGAGCCCGGCTGGGCTCAGCCCGAAGAGGAGATGTGGATTCCCCTTGCAATGGGCTCACCACCTGTCGAAGGGGCCAAAGGGGTCGGGTGCAATGTGTTACGGGCGGCGGTCGAGGGAGGGGACCCTGGCGGTCTGATCCTCGGCTGCAGAAGCCCTTGGGACGTGGAACGTCACCTCTCTGGTGGGAAAGGAACATGAGCTGGTGTGCGAGGCTGAGAGGTTTCGGCTAGAAATAGTCGGCCTCACCTCGACGCATGGCTCTGGTTCCGGAACCAGTCTCCTTGAGGGGCTGGACTTCCACTCTGGAGTTGCCCACGGCGAGAGGCGCCGGGCAGAAGTGGGCATACTTGTTGCCCCCCATCTTGGCGCCTGCACGTTGGGGTTTACCCCGGTGAAAGAGAGGGTAGCCTCCCTCCGCCTACGGGTGGGGGGACGGGTTCTGACTGTTGTCTGTGCTTACGGGCCGAACAACAGTTCAGATTACTCACCCTTCTTGGAGTTCTTAGAGGGGGTACTGGAGATGCCCCTCCTGGGGACTCCCTTGTTCTACTGGGGGACTTCAACGCTCACGTGGGCAATGACAGTGAGACCTGGAGGGGCGTGGTTGGGAGGAACGGCCCCCCTGATCTGAACTCGAGTGGTGTTCTGTTGTTGGACTTCTGTGCTCGTCACGGATTGTCCGTCACGAGCACCATGCTCAAGCATAAGGGTGTCCATACGTGCACCTGGCACCAGGACACCCTAGGCCGCAGATCGATGATCAATTTTGTCACCGTTTCATCGGATCTGCGGCCATATGTCTTGGACACTCGGGTGAAGAGAGGGGCGGAGCTGTCCACTGACCACTACCTGGTGTTGAGTTGGCTCCGGAGGTGGGGGAGGAAGCCTGTCAGACTTGGCAGCCCAAACGTGTAGTGAGGGTCTGCTGGGAACGTCTGGCAGAATCCCGTGTGGAGACGGAGCTTTAACTCCCATCTCCGGCAGAACTTCGAACACGTTCCGAGGGAGGTAGGGGACATTGAGTCTGAGTGGACCATGTTCCGTGCCTCCATCGCCGAAGCGGCTTATCAGAGCTGTGGCTGCAAGGTTGTTGGTGCCTGTCGCGGTGGTAACATTTGAATCCGTTGGTGGGCACCTTCGGTGAGGGATGCTGTCAAGCTGAAGAAGGAGTCTTATGGGGCCTTTTTGGCCTGTGGGACTCCAGAAGCAGCTGATGGGTACCGGCGGGCAAAGCGGCATGCGGCTCGGGTGGTCGCTGAGGCAAAAACTCGGGCATGGGAGGAGTTTCTGGTTCACCATCCGGCGGCTCAGGAGGGGGAAGCAATGCAGGACCAACACTGTTTATAGTGGGGATGGTGTGCTCGGGGAAAACCCAGTTCACGCTGGAGGGACTATGTCTCTCAGCTGGCCTGGGAACGCCTTGGGGTTACCCCGGAGGAGCTGGAAGAAGTCGCTGGTGAGAGGAAAGTCTGGGCCTCCCCTCTGAAGCTGCTGCCCCCGTGAACCGATCCTGGGTAAGCAGAAGAAAATGGATGGATGGATGGATGGATATCTGGGTTTGTTAATCAGGTTAAAACCCTGGTAAATTAAGCGGATTAAGTTTTTTTATTCACCTGAATAAAACCAATGTGACATTAATGCTTTTCAATGTTCCTGAATTTTAGAAAGATTTTAGTGAAGGTAGAACATAAACTCACATTGGCAAACATATAGCACCTCCAGGTACTTGTAGGTCCCGACACACGGATCTTCAAACACAGAGCTACTGGCTAAGACAGGGCACTCCGATTTCCCGTTGCATCTGTGGATTCAGATCAAAGTCAGTTTCCTAGAAAAAGTGATTTGGATTTATTATTAATTCATACACAGTTTGAAAAGCCTTTAGGAAAGACTGAAGCTCTGTACCTCCGAAATACTAAATCTGCCCTCATAGCACAATCTGTTTTCTTTGTCTGGTCATCAGGTATCCCTTCGGAGCAAGTCGTCTGATCACTGTGTCCATATTTATCACTCATCACAATTATAGATCCAGTTACTGTTGGAAGAAAGAAGCAGAAATGTTGAAAATCAGAATGTATTCATGGTGTAATGGTCCAGAACAGCCAGCAAAACCAGTGACCTTACCACACTGGATGTGACTGACTGATCCCTCACGTCACAAGGGATATTACTCCTGAAAACGACTTAGGTTCTGTTATATGAGAGATTCAGATCATATTAATATCAAGACACTGAAAGGTTTAGCTATCCATGATCTAAAGCTAAATTTATGTTTCATTATTGTAGATTCAATAATCTTGTCTTCATGCTAAAACCTGCAAAACTAACTTTTCAGTTTTTGTAAACCACGTCCTGCCTGTTAAAAAACAAACAAGAAAAAAAATTTATCACAAATCTAAACAACAGACATTTTTTACTTCAATCATCTTGAAGCTGAAAGCATCAAATTAAAATCTGGTTAACAATTGAATGACAGGAAAGCTATAATTGCTCAATAAAGCCAGTAAAATAATGTTTTTATAAACAGATATTCAAACCACAAAGAGAAGGTTTTCACTCACATTGATTTCCAGGATGAAAATCAATGTGAGTGATTTTCATCACTCATATTGAGTGATGTGAGTTTTTACTTTGTCTACACAAAGTAAAAAGGACAAATTTCATCTGTAAGAAAAGAGGAAACTGTTGTGATCGGTGTTTTTCAGTATAGTTATTTTGAGATTTTCTGTGTTTAGTCCTGTTTCTCTGAGTCTCTGTCCTGTCCTCCCTGTTTATTGATCCCAGCTGTGTCTAGTTTCTTGATTACCCTCCCTGTGTATTTTAGTCCACCTGCTGTCTTTGTCTGCGTCGGATCCTCGTCGTGTTACGTCGTGTAACCACTCTGGTCTCCTTGTGCTCCCCGTTGTTCTGGTTTTGAGGTTTCATTAAATCCATCATTTTTCATCACGTCATCCTGGGTCTGCCTGCGTTACTCACCTCATCAAAACCGCAAATCATGACAGAAACATTCAGTTACTCTGAGATATGACTGAGAAAAACTCAATGATTTTCTGAAATATTTTCAACAATCTGCTCAACTAAATGGCATATTTTAATTAATAAATATGAACATGAATGCTTTCAGTAAGATACTATTCCTTTTTGTAAGTTTGAATCTTTATCAAAAAATTTAACTATAGGTTGACATTTTCCAGATTTCAGTCAAATCTTACCTTGTCGTGATGAAGAACCAAAGCAGCAGCAGCAGGACTCACTGGAAGCAGTGAGCCTTCAACCAGGGAATGGAGGCTTTTATAACCTTCACTGATGATCTGACAGAGGAACAAAATGTCTTTAGTCCTTCAACAATTCAGCCTGTGGAATTTTTCTGACCAGAAGTTCAGGTTGGTGATGGGTGTGTCACACCTGAAGCCAATTCTCCTCATTCCTGGTGATAAATCACTGATCATCTCTTCATAGCCATCAGCCCAGCTAGCAGGTCATAGCAGACTGAAATGTTGGGATGGAAAAACACCGGCTGGGTTTTGGATAGAATAGACGCTCCAGTAGAGGCTGGAGTTACGCTATGCATCCACTAGATGGAGCTGCACTAAAGAGAATGTCAACTAAACAGTCTGACTCTGGTCGGCGAGGAGAGCGTTCCTGGGCCAGGGTGATGGGTATTTTCTTGAACCTTCATTAAAAAGAACCACAGACAACACATGTGAATAATTATGACAAAGCTTTTGCAAAAGGAGAAGACTCAACAAACGGCTCCTCCAAGCCATTCACCGAGCGTTCTGAAAACCTTTGGTTACAGCTCGTCTTTTATTATCAAACACAAAAAGGGAGGATGGGGGAGGGAGGACAGCACAGACAATATTTATCACTGCACACAGGCAGTTTCTAATGTAGGGAGTATCTAGTGATAAGATGACACCTGTGGAAGCGTAATTTAAGGTCTGGGAAACCGACAGTTAACTGTTTCACAAAGATTAACAGGCAGACGTGGCCTTCAGGTCAGTTCAGAGACAGAAGTAAGAGAACACTTTAAACTGAGCATTAGACTGAATAAAAGTAATAACAAAATGATAATACCAAAAAGTCTCTAAGAGGGGCGTGGCCGGACGATGGTTGTTATGCTTGTTTCTGTACATATCATCACTATAATTAAAAACATAAATAAGTGATCAGCATTTTGTACTTACTGGTAACAATTTTGCATGACGCTAAATTTAATCCACAATCTAACAGAATAGAGAAAAAGCAAATTCAGATGGAATCGTTACCTCCAACATTTTTCCAGAGATATTAGTAAGGTTTTAAATATTCAGCTTATCCAAGAGTAAAATAACTGGTATTGTATAGAACAGATAAAGACATTAATTGTTTATGATTCCTGTATAAGACCAGAGAACAGATGGAGACGGCTGACAGAATCACGGTCCACATCAATGCCAAGAATCTTTGTTAACAGAAAATCCCACCTGGCTGCTGCAGTCAGTATCCAACACCCAACTGTGTTTTTTCCATCGCAACATTTCAGTCTGCTGTGACCTGCTAGCTGGGCTGATGGCTATGAAGAGATAATCAGTGATTTATCACCAGGAATGAGGAGAATTGGCTTCAGGTGTGACACACCCATCACCAACCTGAACTTCTGGTCAGAAAAACTCCACAGGTTGAATTGTTGAAGGACTAAAGACATTTTGTTTCTCTATCAGATCATCAGTGAAGGTTTATAAAGCCTCCATTCCCTGGTTGAAGGATCACTGCTTCCAGTGAGTCCTGCTGCTGCTGCTGCTCTGGTTCTTCATCACGACATTGTAAAATTTGACTGAAATCTGGAAAATATCAACCTATAGTTACATTGTTTGATAAAGATTTAAACGTACAAAAAAGGAATAGTATCTTACTGAAAGCTTTTATGGTCATATTTATTAATTAAAATGTGCCATTTAGTTGAGCAGATTGTTGAAAATATTTCAGAAAATCATTGAGTTTTTCTCAGTCATATCTCAGAGTAACTGAATGTTTCCTCTTTTCTTACAGATGAAATTTGTCCTTTTTACCTTGTTCCTTTGTGGATTCATCCTGGAAATCAAAGTGAGTGAAAATCTTCTCTTCTCTTTGTGGTTTGAATATCTGTTAAAAACATTATTTTACTGGTTTTATTGAGCAATTGTAGTTTTCTAGTCATTCAATTGTTAACAAAATTTAAATTGATGCTTTCAGCTCCAAGATGCTTGAAGTAAAAATTGTCTGTCGTTTCTATTTGTGATTAATTTTTGTTTCTTGTTTGTTTTTTAACAGGCAGGACGTGGTTTACAAAAACCAATAGGTAGTGTTTCAGGTTTTAGCATGAAGACACGATTATTGAATCTGCAATAATGAAACATAACTTTAGCTTTAGATCATGGATAGCTGAACTATTCAGTGTCTTGATATTAATATGATCTGAATCTCTCATATAACAGAACTTAGATCATTACCAGGTTTCTCATCCCTCGTGTCATGTGAGGGATCAGTCAGTCACATCCAGTGTGGTAAGCTCACTGGTTTTACTGGTTGTTTGAAAAATTACACCATGAATACGTTCAGATTTCTAACATTTCTTCTTCCAACAGAAAGTGGGGTAATATTTGTGAACAGTGCTAAATATGGACGCAGAGACCTGACGACTTGCTCCAATGGCATACCTCACGACCAGAGAAGGAAAACTAATTGTTCTAAGAAGGCATCTGAAGTGTTTTGGAGGTACAGACCTTCAGCTTTTCCTAATGGTTTTTCAAATTGGACATGAAATGATAAATCCAAGAAATGCCAAATCACAAATTTTAGGAAATTGACTTTGATATATATTTACAGATGCCATGGCAAACCAGAGTGCTCTGTCTTAGTCAGTAGCTCTGTGTTCGGAGATCCCTGTGTCGGGACCTACAAGTACCTGGAGGTGAATTATCGTTGTGAAAGGTGAGTTTATGGTCTAACTTCCCTGAAATATTTCTAAATTCAAGAACAACATTGTCACATTTTTTTTATTCAGGTGAATTTAATTTAGTTTATCTTAAAAAAAAACTTAAGCACTAGCAGCCTAATTTACCAGGTTTTTAACCTGATTAACAAACCCAGATATTCAACTGGCAAATTAAATGACTGAAATAATTTACTGTTCTTTCATGTGTCAGGTCCCATTTTTATTGTATTCAATTTTTTGCTTATTATTTATTTATTTATTTGTTTTTTGCTTCCTCTAGTTCTTTTTTGTTAAAGTTTGCATCACAAAATAAAATATTTGGACTTGGAGCTTGGTTGCCATGGCGATACTCTGGAGCAGGTATTGTCCAAACTCTGCAGTCTGGTTAAAACTTTTCCCTCATTAATGTTTTGGTCCTCCTCAGTAACACAGTCAGTAGCACTAATGCCTTGCAGCAACAAGTCTTTGGGTTGCCTGGGTCTTTCTGCATTTATTTAGAAAGAAGACATTTTATTTTTTAACCAAAGTCAGAAAATCAGCACTGACTCTCCAGAGTCCTTGTTGCAGATTTAGCACTGGTGATATTTTACTTTCTGATGTCTAAAATGCATTCTGCTGAAATTATGTTGTTAATATTTTCCAGATCCATCTCTAGATAATCAGCCCTGAAGCGACCATCAGATCTGCTGCACCCAGGATGAAATGCATCATAATCAGTAACTTCTACAGACGTTGTGATCCACTGATGTGCAGCTTTATCTCTCTTCAGTGTCTTCAGTTTTCTTAGCATTTATTTGTTTTTTTTTCTCCAATCTTCATCCTCTTTGCTTTTATTTCAACTTTTCATCAATAAACTTCCTTTGCATTTACATTTTTCTCAGTTTGTCTTTGTTCGCTACAAATAGCCTGATGGAGATTAAAATTTTGACGAATGCCTTCCAAACTATGAAGGCAGTTTAAAAACTGTTTTCAGTCTGAACAAGAAGAAACTGGTGGAGGAAGTTGGTTGAATGTCTGTGAGAACGCTGCCTGCTGTCATCTGGGTCAGACCAAGATGGCCGCCAACCAGAAGAGACACCTTTTTATTGTTTACACACCAAAACTTGCAATTTTATTTTTTGCCAAACTTTGCATATACTTTCACTCCATAAGACCTCCCTTCCATATCTAATATGGTCGTGTTTGCCTGAGGTTTGAGGGGATTATTTACAAAAATGGAAAAATGCTTCATCTGACATCCAAACTTTAAAAAATTCCTAAACATCACACTTTCAGGCTAATGAACTGTGACTTTTTGAATGCTTCTTTGATAAACTGGTATTTCATAGAGCAGATAAAGACATTAATGGTTTATGATTCCTGTATAAAACCAGAGAACAGATGGAGACAGCTGACAGAATCACGGTCCACATCAAGGCCAAGAATCGTTAACAGAAAATCCCACTGATGGGTATTTTCTTGAACCTTCATTAAAAAGAACCACAGACAAAGCATGTGAATTATTATGACAAAGCTTTTGCAAAAGGAGAAGACTCAACAAACGGCTCCTCCAAGCCGTTCACCGAGCGTTCTGCAACCTTTGGTTTCAGCTTGTCTTTTATTATCAAACACAAACAGGAAGTATGGGGGACGGAGGACAGCACACACAATATTTATCACTGCACACAGGCAGTTTCTAAAGTAGGGAGTATCCAGTTGATAAGACGACACCTGTGGAAGAGTAATTTAAGGTCTGGGAAACAGACAGTTAACTGTTTCACATGAAGATTAACAGGCAGACATGGCCTTCAGGTGAGTTCAGAGACACAGAAGTAAGAGAACACTTTAAACTGAGCATTAGACTGAATATGAACTAAAGTAATAACCAAAAGATAATACCAAAAAATCTCTAACACCACCTGGATGCTGCAGTCAGTATCCAAAACCCAACTGTGTTTTTCCATCCCAACATTTCAGTCTGCTGTGACCTGCTAGCTGGGCTGATGGCTATGAAGAGATGATCAGTGATTTATCACCAGGAATGAGGAGAATTGGCTTCAGGTGTGACACACCATCACCAACCTGAACTTCTGGCCAGAAAAACTCCACAGGCTGAATTGTTGAAGGACTAAAGACATTTTGTTCCTCTGTCAGATCATCAGTGAAGGTTTATAAAGCCTCGATTCCCTGGTTGAAGGCTCACTGCTTCCAGTGAGTCCTGCTGCTGCTGCTGCTGCTTTGGTTCTTCATCACGACAAGGTGACCGAAATCTGGAAAATGTCAACCTATAGTTACATTTTTTATAGAGTAAGATTTAAATTTACAAAAAGGAATAGTATCTTACTGAAAGCATTCATGTTCATATTTATGAATTAAAATGTGCCATTTAGTTCAGCAGATTGTTGAAAATATTTCAGAAAATCATTGAAAATCATATTCAACTAGCAAATTAATTAACTAAAATAATTTAGTATTTTTAATCATTTATATTTTTTACTTATTCCTCTAGTTTTTCTTTGTTTCTTTTTTAAAATAAAAAGTTAGCATGAAGACACGATTATTGAATCTAAAATCCATCCATCCATCCATCCATTTTCCTACACCCTTGTCCCTTAATGGGGTCGGGAGGTAGAATCTAAAATAATAAAACATAAATTTAGCTTTAGATCATGGATAGCTGAACTTTCAGTGTCTTGATATTAATATGATCTTAATTTCTTATATAACAGAAACCAGGTCGTTCTCAAAAATAAGAACCGTTGTGGCATGTGAGGAATCAATGGCTGGATTAGTGGTCCAGAACTGGTTGTTCTGGACCATTACATCATCAATACATTCAGTTTTCCAACATTTCTTCTTTTGTCTTCCAACAGAAAGTGAGCCTATAACTGTGATCAATGCTAAATATGGACGCAGAGACCAGATGACCTGCTCCAATGGGAAACCTGACGACCAGACAAAGAATACTGATTGTGCTACAAAGGCAAATTTAGTGTTTCAGAGGTACCGAGCTTCAGTCTTTCCTAAAGACTTTTCAAACATGACTTAATAAATCCAAGAAACATCAAGTCCCAATTTCTAAGAAACTGACTTTGATATGAATCCACAGATGTGAGGGGCAATTTCTGTGCCTCGTCTTAGCCAGTAGCTCTGTGTTTGGAGATCCCTGTGTCGGGACCTACAAGTACCTGGAGGTGAAATATATTTGTGAATGTGAGTTTATGATCTAACTTTACTAAAATCTTTCTAAAATTCAAGAACAATATTGAAAAGCATTAATGTCACATTGGTTTTATCCAGGTGATTTTAAGTATCTTTATCTTAAGATAACTTAATCAGTAGCAGCTTAATTTACCAGGGTTTTAAACTGATTAACAAATCCAGATATTCAACTAGCAAATTAATTAACTAAAATAATTTATTTATTTTAATCATTTATATTTTTTACTTATTCCTTTTTTTACTTATTCCTCTAGTTTTTCTTTGTTTCTTTTTTAAAATAAAAAGTTAGCACCACAGAATAAACTAGAAAATGTCTGAAGAATTTTAAAGGGAGCCTGCCAAAGCGTGCCAGTCGGTTGGAACCCTGCATTCTAATGCTGCAAATTAGCATCAAGGCTATTCTTAGCTAAGATGTAGTTAACAGCATCTTTAAAATCACAAGCATATTGACTAACATGGACTTACTCCATTCACTATACTAAACATGTCTATGTTGGAAGAAAACCTTATTTAACTATTAAAAACAACTTGGCTCGGGTTTTCTTCCTTGGTCCCAGGTTTTTTCCGCGTCTCGAAGCCGAAGCCGCGTGGGGAAAACAGGCACTCGCTGCGTGTTGACGTCACAGAAGTTCAGAGTTTAATCCAATCAGTAGAAAGTATAACATAAGACAGAAAATTTAAAGAAACACAGTCACACATTAGTCACCTGAGAGAATAAGACAGATAAAGATCGGAGACATCTTCGGAGAAAGAGCCAGCCCAAGAGGAGCTAAAAATTGGCTATTTTCTGGCTTATTTTCTTTGTGTAAAGGATTTTATACGAGTAGGTGTGTTCTCCTCTGTAATATATTAAAATAAGGTGTGTTTCTACTCGACCAATCAAAAGCTGTCTCTTACCCTTACTCTTAAAAGTTAATGCTTTAATCAGTTTATAACCTCCGTGAGCTGCCTGAGTTCCTGTTTCCCAGAGAATTTCAAATGATGGTGCCGTCTGGCTCCCTGCATGTTAATTTACGACCTCCTGTCTTTTGTATTAGAACCACAGGAGTCTGAGCCAAAATTTCCCCTGCAGACCTCCTTTGTTTCAATTCTTATCCAAGCATAAGTTTTAAATGTCCCAAAACCACCCAGACAAACCTATTCAAAACTAAGAAATTTATTCTAAAAATACTAAACTGAATTAGACACTAGAAATAGTCATTTTTCCTCAACATCTAATAATTAAGAAAAATTAGATAAAGTTTTTCACTAGTGAGGGGTAGTGAAATGGTAATGTTTGTGCTAATGGTAAGGCAGTGCACTAACCTGAGAGTAAAAGATTGTAAAAGACTAATATTGCACCGACTAAGGTGGTGCACTAACCTCAGAGAAATAGAGGCTTTTAGGGTGAATTCAGACCAACACAGAACTAGAGTTCTGTTGAAAACTTTTTACATTCTTAGTGTTTAGTACAGTTAATCTTACGACATGTGAAAATAGTGGATTGAGCAGGATTCCTTTGAATAACATCTTGGAGGGCCTGCAGAAAACAATGTCTGTTATCATGGAGGAACCGCGTTATGACTTAACTCTGGCACACAGACCTCAAAAGAGCAGGCAGTGAGGAGACATCTCAAGTCATCTCCCTCAGAAAAACACTAAAACCTAAGGACAAAAACTTACAACACATAATTCTTTTAATAATTACAATTTAATTAGTAGAATACCGTTTAGTTTAAATTAACATGACTTGAACTAGTCTAATTTATAGTTTTATATTAAGGTGCTTCAGAGCGAAAATGTGATGGTAAAATCAGGCTCTCAGCCATTCATTTTCATGCTTTTCTCAAAAATTTCAGAGCTCAGGGCACACCATCTCTCTCTCATCGCTGCCATTACTGTGAGTGATATATTAATATATATATTAATCTCGGTACTATTGGAGACGACAAATAATAATAATAATAATACATTTTATTTGTAGGCGCCTTTCTGGACACCCAAGGTCACCTCGACATAAAAACAAGTACATTATAAAATACATACCAGCAATAAAAAAAAAAAAATAAAAAATATTTAAAAAAAACACAAGATTTATAAAACAGTACAAAGATAATTAAAAGATATATGCTAGTTCAAACAAATGGGTTTTGAGTTTGGACTTAAAATATTGCAAAGACTCAATGTTACAGAGATCAGGTGGGAGTGAGTTCCAGAGTTGGGAGCAGAGCGGCTGAATGCTCTGCTCAAACAGCCCTCTCATACGCTTCAAATGGTTTTCAAATACGTCTCACGGTTCCTGAACGGGAAGGAGTTGCTTGGACTGCTTTTTTCAGAAAAACTGACTGGGTGTCTCACAAAGATTAAAGTCTTTCTCCACCTCTCTGTCTCACACACACAGTTGGCTGAGGGCTCAGCTCCTCTTTGGAACTACATTGATAGCTGAAGGTTAGAACTACAGACATGGTGGAACTCTCACTTACTATAGAGGAGGGCTGAGTTGGCAGTTAACAGAAAACCATCAGCCCTAGAGAAATTTCGAAAACATTTTACGGAAGCAGGCATTCTGTGCAATATCAAATCCAACATTCATACCAATAGAGCTATTGTTGCAGGCGTGAGGGCGATTTTCAAAATTATTTTGGGGTCAAAAATCCACTCAGATTCTTACTCCAACAGTTGGTGTCAGTTACACTCTACGTTTCGGCAGTTGGAAATTTCCCTCTTTTTACGCTTTTTACATCACCATCATAACTATGATCCCCAATAAAAATAATTCAACCTGGAGAGACTCACGCACAGAGAGAGGGAGTGGTATTAGAAAGTTTAAATGACAAATGAAAGTCTTTGGCGCTCGGAGCCAGGAGGAAGACGTTGCGCTGAAAACCGCTGTCAGAGAGAATGAGCCGCTGAGTATGAAAATTAAAGACATCTTCCCTCCTGGGCCCGGACACTGGTGGTGGAGACTGAATGGACATTGAAGAAGTCTTGGGCTGATGGTGGAGGAGGGGTGGAGGAAGGTTGAAGCTCAGCCAACGAGCGCAGCCGACGAGCGGGCACCGATGAACAGCTGGACCTCATCAAGGGAGTGAGACAATCACCGATTGGTTGGAATCGAGGTGCAGGACGACATCTTGTTGGGCAGGTGGGATGAATATAATAGTCTTCCAGTCTGAATTTCCGCCAAGGGCTTCATTTCGACCTGGAGAGACTCACGCACAGTGAGAGGGAGTGGCATTAGAAAGTTTAAATGACAAATGAAAGTCTTTGGCGCTCGGACCCAGGAGGAAGACGTTGCGCTGAAAACCGCTGTCAGAGAATGAGCCGCTGAGAATGAAAATTAAAGATGTCTTCCCCCCAAAAATAAACTAAGGGGACCAAGCCAGTGCCAAAGACGCTACGGAAACTGAAGAGAGAGATCACGAATGCTTGCTAAGGAAATTACTCTGCATGATTAAAGATGGAGGGATGGAATACGAGATTTTATGAAGGTGAGAAAATTATCTGAAATTGAGAGAAGACTAGAAGCAGAAAGATAGAGGATGTGAACGAAGCACCAAGAAGTAAAGGGGAAGCTCCCGAGAAGTCGGAAGAGAAGAATTGTGGGAGCCTGTGAAGATATCGGAGAAACTGAGAATGATTATGATAATTATGGTGATATTGGGTTGCCATTGTATCAGATGCCTGTGCAAGCATAGGAAGACGTTGGAGAGAAGGCCACAAAGGGCCTGAATAGTCAGATTCTGCCCGGAGAGGAGAAATGGATTGAGTCTGAAAAGTAAACGAAGAGTTTGAGAAGAAACAGGAGAACGATGCAATATTTTAGAGGAAGCTGAGGCGAAGCAGAAAGGTAGGAAGGAAAGTAATTTCTGAAAATAAACAGTAGGGAAAGCCAGTAGGGCATTGGTAAGGTTGAACATGGTTATGATGACTGTTGTCATGATGTTGATGATGATGATGCATGAAAGCAGTCAGTTGCCTGCTAGGGCGTCGATAGAGAGAGACGGGAAGAGATGCCTGCACAGGCAGTGAGTTGTCAGCATGGGGCGTCGGTTGCCAGCAAGGGCGTCGTTAGAAAGAGACGGGGAGAAATGCCTGCTCGGGCAGTGAGTTGCCGCATGGGGCGTTGGTTGCCAGCAAGGGTGTCGATAGAGAGAGACGGGAGAAATGCCTGCATGTGCATGAAAATGCCCAATTGGGCAATTGACAGAGAGAGACGAGAATGCCTGCCAAGGCGTCGAGAACTACCTGAAATGGAGTTAGGGGCCTGTGAAGGCGTCGACAGGAGAGACAAGAATGCCTGCTAGGCGTCGAGCGCTGCCTGAAATGGCGTCTGGGGCCTGTGAAGGCATCGACAGGAGAGACGAGAACGCCTGCAGAGGCGTCGAGAGCTGCCCAAAGTGGCGTCTGGTGTCAGCATGACGTCTATAGGAAAAACGAGGTCGGAACCATACACAGAGGAATGCTCTCCACCACCAGGTATTTGATGAATGAGCTATACGAGACAAATGGAGAACAATGAGAGCCAGATTTAGAGGATAGGTTAGGACGGATATAGGATGCATAAGCTGAGGATGAACAATGGCCAAGATGCTGAAGAAAGTAGTATGAATATGAATTGATAAGTGTGACGAGAAAAGTCGAAGAAGGAATCAAACGATGACTGAAGCTGATGAGGAAAGAGTTGGAAGCATTTAGCATGATGAGCTACTATGATCAATTCTGCAGAGGATTCCAAATAAGGAGGCTAATACTGAAGAGCTTGCTGCCCCAGGACCCCCCAAAACCTAAGCATGGGTGGTTACTGGGAAATATTAGAATGAAACGGAAGGGAACACAACATTGCAGAGAAGCTACTTCAACTACAGAGACTGTGTAGATGGCGCCAGGAGTGAAGATGACTCGGACTGAGGAACGCCGGAGCTATGGGACATGAAATGACCAGGGAACGAGATGATGGGTGCTCAGGAATATGGCTTGCCCAACCAGCCTGATAAATATACTGCCATTTACCAAATGGGGAACTAGATGACCACATGGCCATGGGACTTTGAGAATAGAACTGAACAGAAAACTAGATTTAAAAGTGAGGCGAGTGTTGAAAAAAAGGAGTACTAAGTAAAATTTAAAAAATACAATTCGGTTCCTTCTCCTTTTTTCCTGGTCCCGGATCTCAGCAGCGGTCTGGGAGCCCACGTGAGAACACAAGAGGCGTACGCAGCGTGTTGGTGTCACAGAAGTTCAGAATTTAATCCAATCAGAAACAAAGAATCAGACATACAGAGCAGAACAGAAAAAACATGCAGAGTTAAATTTAGTTACCTGAGATACTTAGAAGACAAACAAAGAAACAAGACGTCTTGGAGAAATATAACCAGAGCATAGAGATCGGCTATAATTTCTGAATTATTTCTGGCTGTAGGCAGATTATATTCTCCGTGGGAGGTTCTTGCTTCAAGCAAGGCGTCCCTTGCCTCGACCAATTAGAAGCCGTCTCCGAGCACCACTGAAAACGGCACCTCCCCTCAACTCTGCTCGAATGTTCAAAGAAACGTATTTGGAATTCCCTGCCTCAACTCAAACAAATAAAGGCACATTTTATAAGCTTTTAAACAAATACTTTTTCGGGTAAACTGCAGGTCAATGCATCCGGGTCGACCATAAATCTTAAAGATGTATCCAGGTTTTATTTCACCAATTGATGCAATCTCCTGACTCAGGCAGAGTCAGGAGATCTCCAGAATCTGGCTTTTTCCTGAGCCACGAACATCCAAGGATTTCACAAGTCTCTGTGAAATCCTGGGTTTTCTACCCTAAATCCTATATTTAATTCAATAAGAGTTATCTCTAAACTTAATATGCTTTTTGCTCTGTTATTCCTCCCAACGTCTCCCTGATATTAAACTCATACAAACTACAAAAAATAATCAAATCCATTTCCTGTTTCTTAATACAGAACAAAACATTTTAAATTACCTTTATCATTGACTAGTATCATGCCTTCCTTGATAGTCGGCAAAATGAGATCTTCATCAAAAATGTACCAAAATACGCGCATAAAGAACCGAGAGTTCATAAAGAGTTCGCAAGATCAACGATAAAAAACGCAAAAGTGGGGTCGATGTGTGATCCTCTTGAAGCTTGATCCGTCGTGTACCCTCATCGGGTATTTAAAGCTCAAGTTTCCCACCTGAGCGTCCGTTGCTCACTGAAAATTGGATTATTATGCCAATTAAACAGTGAGTTTAAGGAAAGGTTTCAATCTCCTCTTTTCTCAATAAATTAAGACCGAAACAGGATTATTATGCCTGTTCGGGTCTCTGAAGACCTCAAAACTCAGGAAGCGGAAGTGGTCTCAGCAGGAATTCCTGCTGCACTTATTACTGGAACCATCGATCCTCCTTGGTCTGGGGAACTGCGTGACGAAGCTCCTCCATCCGAAGACTGAAGCTGCAGGTCCTCCTGTACGTCTTGAAGAGCGCGCTGGGGCTCCTCAGCTTCTGTGTCCTGACTCCAATGGAACCCGGCGTCTCCTTTTCCGTGCAGATGAACAGCATCAGACGTCCTCTTCATCTCTCAGAATGGTCTGGTGAAGTGAAGTTCAGCCCCCATCCTTCTGATGACTTTTAAACTGGACCCAGATGATTCCTGGAACTGGTCCGGTGACGTCTGGTATTCTGCAAACTCCGGTCCCAAACCTATGACTTCTCAAAAACATCATTATGAAATAAATGTGCAGGTTCACCTGTCCCTTCTGGAGTCCATGCGCAGGTGTCGGACACATCCTTCTCGTGTCAAACTCGTATGAAGAGAACCCTGTTAATTTGTTAATGGACAACACATAAAAATATCGACCCATAGCAAAGCGTTTTATCCAATTTGAATTTAGACTGTGCACAGTTTGTAGCCAATTTCAACTTTTCTTAAATTTCATCCAAAATTATCCGTATAACGAATGAGCAAATTAGACCCAATACACCGCATATAAAACGCTTCGAATCTATCAATAAATCTACAGTCGCTGTGAAAGAAAAAATTGATTAGGAACAATTGGTTGTACAAATTTTCAAACATATCTTCATTTTGAGTCTCTGTGTTCCTTAATTCTCCTTGAAGTAAAATGAATTCCTTGGCAAGTCCATAGATGTAAAATGTAGAAATGGAGGAAACAACAATAAACGATCCTAATTATTTTGTCGTTTCAAATCATATATTATTCTTATTATCAAATTTTATTTAAATAGTTTATTTCAATTTATCAGTCATGTAGAGATTTTGTATTAACTTTTTATTTTATTATTCTATGACTTCATTTCAGACTCTTAAGACTCTATTATAGAATTCTGTCTAAAAAAAATGCAACCAGTTGTAATCGTTTTTTGTGTGCTCTGACTTTCTCTCCACAGCTTTGAGTGTGTTGGTTTTATATGTTTGAAGGATGAGGATGTATGTGTTCATGATTGATTTGTAATTGGTGGACATCCTGAGTTAGTATTATGTGACTCATTCAGTTTTCCATTTTATTATGTCTGGGTGATGATTGTAATGTGGTTTGATTCCCCTGAAATGATTGAGTTATAAGATCTTCATATTTTAAAAAAAGGTTAATGGGTATTTGACATTTGGATAGGAAAGCTTATGAATTCTTTAGGTTCTTTCTACAGGTGAGTATTAAATTTCGCTCAGGCTCATTCTATCATCTCTAGGTAGAATACAGAGTTTAATTTGAGATATAAGTAACTGGTCCGGGTGGCAGTAGCTTACCTACTCCACCTCCCTATCAGTGGTTTTTCCAAGGTGCTGCAGATGATGGGGCTGTAGACCAGTGGTGTCCTGCTTGGACAGGGCTTTTAGTTAAAAAGGGGGACTGTTAAAGGATTATATCAATGTTTGGTCACTCTAAATTTTTTTTGATTCCTTGGTTAAAACACTAATCAATTTATTTTGTGAGGTCTGAGTATGTCAGACCTCAAAAGGGGGACTGTTGAGGAAATATAATCATTGTTTAGTGTTTTGTTGAATTCAATTATATAACCATTTCTAGTGCTTTAGTTTAGTGAATCTTTTACTAATATAATCATTTTTTAGTGTTTGAGTTAGCTCTATCGTTTACTTAAAGTCAGGAGTTTTTGTGTCACTGAGGTCGTAAAACCACAGGAGGCAAGCAATCTTATCTGTGTGAAAATCATTTAAAAGCAGGGCCACATTTGGTCTCAGGAAATAAGGAATCTCAAGTGGACATCTGGCATGGTGAACCATTGACCGGCAGTTCAACCCGCAGAGAATTTGGTCTAAAACAATACATGTGGTTTGTTATTTATCTGTTTGGATAGAGCCAAGTCTCCTGAGACATTTGCGGAGTTGTAAAAGTCAGCAGGACGTTAGAGTTCTGGCTAATTTCAAACAACAACAAGGAGTAAAACTTCTCTTTGATGGCTCACCAAATTGTAGGGAGGTGCCGTTTTCAGGGTGCTCGGAGACGGCTTCTAATTGGTCGAGAGGTGTTGCCCCCTATTTGAATAGAACACACCTACTAGTATAAAACCTCTTACACAAAGAAAATGAGGCAGAAATGGCCAATTTTTAGCACCATGGGCTGACTATTTCTCCGAAGACGTCTTTGACGTCTTCGTATTTTCCTCTATCTGTCTCATTTTTTAGGTGACTAATTTGTGACTGTGTTTCTTTAAATTTCTGTCTTGTGTTATACTTTCTTCTGATTGGATTAAATTCTGAACTTCTGTGACGCCAACACGCTGCTTACGTCTTTTGTGTTCTCGCGAGGGCTCCGGACAGCAGCTGAGATCCGGGACTCGAAAAAGGAGCAGAAGGGACCGAATTGTATTTTTAATTTGACTTAAATTATTCCTTTTTCAACACAACCCAGGTTGTTAAACAGATGCAAGCAAAAAAAATCACATTGTTGTTTTCATGGTGCCATGTACGTTATTCTGAGATACTATAGGAAAAAATAAGATAAAACTATTTATAAACGATAAATCATAGTCATAGATTCACATTATCAACAATTTGTGAATAGACAAAACACTTACACATTTACCACAGCACACTATAGGTAAATGTTATTTAGTTTGGTTAAGAATAATTATTGCACTGTCAATAAATAACTTATAATAAATTTTCTTAGATCCTAAAGGAACACTTTAACATCTTCATGAGCTCAGAGCGTCAAACTGATAAATAAAGACAATTGCCATTTGCTAGAATATTTCTTGCTGTCTTCCAAGTTCTTTCAGCAACAGAGTTGTTTTTGGTTTCACCACTAATAACTTATAATTACCATTATAACTGCCATTCAAAGTATTCTTAAAAGGTTGTCTGTTAATCTGCAGATAATGTGAACAAACCAACTGAGGAGATGAAAAGTTAAACCTTGAATTAAAATGTTGTTTTAACTTGAGTTAAGTTAGAATGTTAAGCTTTTAACATTTTAACACAACCTCAAGTTGGGTAACCCCAAGGTCTTCTTAAAAGATAGAGTCTCTGAGAACAGTTCTTACAGATATAGTCAGTGTTTTCAGCAAAGTTGAGCTGACTGTCCAGGAACGTCACAAGGAATTTAAAATTTGCCACAGTTTCAACAGGTTGGCCATCAAGTGAAACTGGAATCGCTTACAGGTCTTGTTTATGTGATTTAATTAGCTCTACTTCCTTAAGAATATGGAAAGGTATGTTCTTTTGTTAGGGAATTTATCTTTTGCTGTTCCAGTAATGCCAGAATTAATAAATAATAAAGACTTTGGTATTCTGATTTAGTAACGTGATTATGTTAGTTGTGTTACCACCGCCAGGCCACTAGAGGCAGCAGTAAACCCCAAAGATGGGACTAAGGAGCAGATTTAGAACTACACCAAAAACTACAGAATTTGTTAAGAACTGTGAGCTGCGCTTAAGTAACTAAAAGATTGAAGTTCAAATACATACTGAGAGTGAAACTCCTTCCTAAAGATGAAGATATATCACAGATTTAAAAAGAAAATAAAAACGGGAGACCCGGATAATACAGGAAATAGCGCCCCCTAAACGTCCGGATTGCAATGGTCCCATTTCCATATAAGGTATGAGGCTGACAGTGGTCCGTCCCCGCCCCTTTCCGTTTGCTGCAGCGAGGTGTACTTGAAGCTACGGGGGAGCAGCAAGAAAGACAAGGAATAAATATTGTTGGAGTGGCCAGAACTACGTATCCCACCGGAAAGGGAGGAGCAGGGCGAGGTACTGAGTTTTCTTCTTTTTTTTTATTAAACTACTGAGCGAAGCCGATGCCGTTCCGCAAATGATGCTTGATATGATTAAACAACAAAATGAAGAGCATGCTATGCAAACATCCAGACTTGGAAGCATGTAGAGAACTGGGAGAATACGTCTTACCTAGGAACCGCCCAAACGGGCGTTGGCGAGGGAGGCGATCATGGGAGGGGCTGCAATACGAGCTGAGGCCCGAGTCATGAAGCAGAGAGAGATGTGGGAGGCTGGTGGCGACGGCTTATGGAAGAACTGAAGAGTGTACTACGAACTTCCTGCGGTGGCGTAGGCGAAGGAGAAGGTGATGGGAAGTACTGAGAGGTGATCTGCTGCCTCGAACGTGAAGGAGTAAACGAGGTAGGATGGTGGCGACATCTTCTGGAGGAGCCGAGAAATGATCTGGAGCAGCTGAGGAATATCCTGAAGCGACGGCTATGACTAAAGAGCCGAGTAAAAACAGACGAATCGAAAATCTGCGATGGGAAGGATAATGCTGGAGATGCTGAAGAAGATCCGTGCTACAAAGGTGCAACCAGAGCAGTTAAGGATAGATCATCCCGGAACCGAGTGGGATTTTCCCGGAAAGACCAGAGTCTGAATCATCTCCGCAACGGGAGCTTTTCTAAGCCTGGAAAAAGGAGAAAGAGTCCGATATTTCCATGAAAAGCGAGGACATGCATGAAACCATGACGAGGTCGAGCAGCAACTTTCTTGAAGCTCAGCCAAGGAGCGCAGCCGACAAGCGGCACCAATGAACAGCTGGACCTTAGTGACGCTTGATGATTGGAGGAGGAGACCATCACCGATTGGTTGGAATCGAGGTGCAGGACGACATCTTGGTTGGGCAGGTGGGATGAATATAATAGTCTTCCAGTCTGAATTTCTGCCAAGGGTTTCATTAGTCCATTCTCGGCATCGAACCAAATGTTTTGATACCATTTTTTGGGGGCGAGGAGCAAGCAGTAGTACGAGGCACATTAACGTGATGGGAGAAAAAAAGAATAAATAAGGAGACATTCTTCTACGTGTAGACAATATGTGCCTTCCACGCATTACATGGAGGCATTGGTATGCCTAACTTTACATTGTTCTCTGATGTAACGCTATGGCAGGCCCCAAATATCAGAACTTGGAGTTTGGTTGCCATGGCGATACTGTGGAGCAGGTTTTGTCCAAACTCTGCAGTCTGGTTAAAACTTTTCCCTCATCAGCTTTAATGTTCCAGTCCTGCTCAGTAACACAGTCAGTAGCACTGATGCCTTGCAGAAACAAGGTCCTGGGTTGGACTCCTAGCCTGGGTCTTCCTGCATTTATTTAGAAAAACACATTTTATTTTTTAACCGAAGTCAGAAAATCAGCACTGACTCTCCAGAGTCCTTGTTGCTGGGAAGTGCTGAGAGGTGATTTGCAGCCTCGAACGTGAAGGAGTAAACGAGGTAGGATGGTGACGACATCTTCTGGAGGAGCCGAGAAATGATCTGGAGCAGCTGAGGAATATCCTGAAGCGACGGCTATGACTAATGTTGAGGAAATATAATCGTTTCTAGCATTTAGAAAATGTAATCATTTTTTAGTGTTTGAGTTAGCTCTATCTTTTACTTAAAGTAGGAGTTTTTGTGTCAGTGAGGCTAGATGTAGAGGCTGTCGTACCTGGGTTCAGAATGTCACAGGATCTACGAAACCTTTTGGGTGAAGGTTTTGAGATTGTAAAATAATAAAACCACAGGAGGTAGACAATTTTATATGTGTGAAAACATCTCAAAGCAGGGGGACATTCAGGTCTCAGGAAATAAGGAGCCTTCAGTGAACATCTGGCATGGTAAACTATTGACCTATAGACTTCTGAACTTTGAAGCTGTGAACTTTTAAACTTTCAGACTGTTATCATATAGAATATTTTAATATTGCATGCTTTAACTGAATATTTTATTTTAATATTGTATTAGTAGTAGAATTAAAACCAGTCAATGATGAATGTAATTGAAAATGTTTTGTTCTGTATTAAGAAACAGGAAATGTATCTGATTACTTTTTGTAGTTTTGTATGAGTTTAATATCAGGGAGACTTTGGGAGGAATAACAGAGCAAAAGCATATTAAGTTTAGAGATAACTCTTATTGAATTAAATATAGGATTTAGGGTTTGTTTTGGGAGAAATGGAGAAGACCAGAATTTCACAGAGACTTGTGAAATCCTTTGATGTTCGTGGCTCAGGAAAGAGCCAGATTCTGGAGAAAAACTATGCCGGAGTCAGGAGATAACATCATTTAGTTAAAAAACCTGAATACATCTTAAGATTTATGGCCTACCCGGATGCATTGACCTGCAGTTTACCCGAAAAAGTATTTGTTTAAAAGCTTACAAATGTGCCTTTATCTGTTTGGGTTGATTAACAAGGAATCCCAAATACGTTTCTTTGATCATTCGAGCAGAGTTGAGGGGAGGTGCCGTTTTCAGGGTGCTCGGAGACGGCTTCTAATTGGTCGAGGCAAGGGACGCCTTGCTTGAAGCAAGAACCTCCCACAAAGAATATAATCTGCCTACAGCCAGGAATAATTCAGAAAAAATAGCCGATCTCTATTGCTTTTGCTCTGGCTTTATTTTCTCCAAGACGTCTTGTATGTATGTCTTCTAGTATCTCAGGTAACTAGTTCAGCAACTTTCTTGAAGCTCAGCCAACGAGCGCTCGTCGGCTGGGAAAGTTTTAGACATCAGGAGAAGGACTTCAGAGTCCTTCTCCTGATGTCTAAAACTTTCTGATGTCTAAAATGCATTATACTGAAATAATAATATTTCCATGGTTTCAGTTCCAATTAAAACTGTCTGAAGCGACCATCAGATCTGCTGCACTGAGGATGAAATGCATCATAATCAGTAACATCTACAGACGTTGTGATCCACTGATGTGCAGCTTCATCGCTCTTCAGTGTCTTTCAACTTTCTTATCATTTTATTTGTTTTTCTTCTCCAGTTTTCATCCCTTTTGCTTATATTCCTATTTTTCCTCAATAAACCTGACCTATATTTGCCTTTTGCTCAGTTTGCCTTTGTTCGCTACAAAAAGCCTGATGGGGATGAAAAATTTGACAAACTGCTTCCAAACTATGAAGGCTGTTTAATCATGCAACAGCTCAGGAGGGAACTGTGGAGAGACAGAGACATGGGAGTTTCTGACAGACCAGCCTTTGTGTGTGTGTGTGTATGTGTGAGTTTGTTTGTAATGCCTTTTGGAGACCATTTTCCTGACATGTACGACAGTGTGAGGACCCGCTGCTCCTTATGGGGACCAAAACCTGGTCCCCACAGGGGAAATGCTGTTTTTGGGTCAGGGGTCAGGTTTAAGACTGAGGTGTGAATTGAGTTTTGGTTTGGGTTAGGGTTAGACATGTAATAGGTAGGGTTAGGATAAGGGTTAGTCTGTAGAAATTAATGGAAGTCAATGGAAAGTCCCCATAAAGAGAGACTCGCAAATGTGCATGTGTATTTTATGTTATATAGGAATCTAAATACAAAACTACTATCAGTGTTTTCTGCCTTTTGGTGGAACTCAGTGTTGCGGCTGTTTTGCAGTTTTCTGAAAGGTTGTTCAAATTTGTGGCGCTTAGAAGCTGAATGCTTCTCTATGTTGTTTTCTGGTTCTGGATACAGATCAGAACCAGAACCTGAGAGGTCTGAAGGTTGATCCATTAGCAGCGGATCTTTGATCTGTTCAGTGATTTATTAACCACCAGCAGTAGATGAAAGTCTGGACTGTAGAACTGGGTGATGTAGAACCAGGTGATGTAGAACTGGGTTATGTAGAACCGGGTAATGTAGATGTGGACCCGAGTGGTTTATCAAATGAATAACTGCAAGGATTGTGGACAGTCTCATGCAAACCCATAAAAGTTACAATAATTTATTTAGTAAACAAATAATCAAAGTGAAGGAGATGCAGGCAGTCCTTGACGAAAAAATCAATAAGCAAGTCTGTAATGTCTTAGCTGGACAAGGAAGAGAGGGCGCGGTCCTCCACCACTCTCAACCCTTCTTGGCTCGATCCGGATAAATCCTCCAGATCCTGGCGAACCTCGTCAATAATCCAGCTGTCCGCTCCTCAACGGCGACCAGTCCCCCCGTTTAGTCCACCGGTCCTCATACACCGTCCTTCAGCTCCAAACGTGCTTGCCTCCCCCCAAGTCTGTCTGCTGCTCTTGTAGCCGTGTATCCCTCCACGCTAGTTAAACAGATGCATAACACCTGCGCCGGTGCAGTGGGCCTCTCCGGGTATCCGGGCATGTGACCTCAAATATAACCAATCAGAAAACATGCAAAACAAAACAATAACTCAAAAGTTTAACTCAACTAAACCTAAGAAAATACCTAACTTCAAAATATAACAAGCAATCAAAAAAATATAAGAAACATAGATAGAACTCCAAATAAATGGAAAACCGAGGCCACATTACCACATAGAGCTGGGTGATGTTCTCTTGTCAGAGAAGAACTTCACATCTAGCAGAGATTATCATCATGGCTAAATGATTCTTGTTTAACTCGTCTTACAAAGACAGTAAAGTCTGTTTGTTTTTCAATAAAGAAAGAACCATTACAGTCCTTGTAAATTCAAATCATTTTGATTCTATTGAACAAGAATCGCAAGAGGTTTAGCTCAGTGTTTTCTTCCATCTCCTTAAGCTGTTTTCATGCTCATACACACACAACACACACACACAGTGCAAAGCTAAAGTTAAAGGACATGATACAGTAGGGAATGCCCTAAGTGATTGGGTATACAGAGTCAACATCATCTTATTGTTTTAAATGATTATTATTTCATTAAGTTTTTATATGAACTGTTTAAAAAGCCCATCTAGGAACAAGAGCTGTGAATTAGCTTGTGCTGTAAACTCTGAAGCAAACCTGGGGCTGCTGCTCTGTTCAGTTTGTCTGTGTCAACGTATGTCTGTCTCTATCAAACAACCGTAAGTTAAATTACAGTCCTATGAGGTCTAGCAGAAGGGGCCTGACTTAGATGCTCTATAGTGGTATTATGTGAACAGTTGAAATGAAAGGTGAGGTATTGGGATGTTTCTCATCCATTCATCCATGCAGCCATCCATCCATGTTCGTACAGGCTAACGTTACGTGCGAGAGGCGGGTTCACCCTGGGCAGGTCGCCAGTCGTAGGATGTTCCTCATTATTTTGTAAAATATTTCTGACCAGGTATTAATAAATTACTAATTAATATCCACTTCTAGTTGTTATGGCCATGTGGATTATTGTATTTCTCCCAGCTGTGGCCCCAGTGACTTCTACATAACCTGCTTGGTAAATTCTCATTTGAGCATCTAAGAGCCACTCAGTTATGGGAACATCCAGTTTGTATTTACCAGAGTCTCATTGAAGGTGAAATAACTAAAGGAATTCATTGATATATTTGTTACTAACTACAAACACTGACCAGAGTTACTTGCTAACAGTTTGGGGTTTGCCAGCAGAGTTCAGTTACCAGCCTGGCTCCTGTGAACTGAGAGGAATACATTGATAATCTTAAAAACTAAATTAATTAATGTAAGGCTATGTACATGTTCTTCTTTGTGCTTTTTGATTTATTTTGAGTGAAGCAGTTTACAAGACATGCAGTTGGAGAGAAAGTATATATTTAAGGTTGATATAACAAGAAGAAAAATAAAGAGACTTTCAAACTATAATCTGAGTTATTACTTTATTTATTATGTTTAATTGTGATTCAAGTTATTTTCTGCTAGATTCTTGAGGAAACTAAGATCCTTCCAGGTTTGCAGCAAGATGCTGCTGATCTTCTCTCAGCATGTTGGGGCAGCAGAACCAGAGCCTTCATCAGCCTCCTGATGAAGAAGGAGACGTCTGCTTCTATTCTGGGCGTGACTGAACCTCTGAACTCAATGATGCTGATGAGGATGAAGATGAGGATGATGCACAAAGAATTATTCATAAAATCAAGAAAACTATGGACGACCCTAACATCCTGACATCCTCTTCAGACTGTCTTGGGAAAAGAGTGTCTTCAGTCAGAGGCCTCTTCAGATTTGCTGTAATACAGACTGCTACAGGAGGTCGTTCCTGTCAACAGCCATCAGCATCAACAAGAACTGAAGAATTTGAATTAATGACTTTCAGCAACATTTTTTTCCCCTTGGGATCAATAAAGTATTTTTGAATATGAACTCAGAAGATTGGAACCTGTTGTTGATTCATTCATAGATATTTGAGGCATGTGGCTCTTGATCAAATGCTTGATGGGTTGAGCTGCTTTAACTCATCTGTAAATGTTCTCTACAAAAGATGCACCAGTTGGTGCAACTTAAAATATGACTTCTATGTACTTGTATTGTTATGTGGCAGTCGGTTTATATGCTTTTTGAGGTATTGATAACTAATTAGATTTTACAGTGTACATGCTGATGGCTTTTGGCAGAAGAGATCTCTTGTAGCAGTCTATATTTCAGCGAGTCTGGAGAAGCCTCTGACCAAGACAGTCTCATGAAAAGGACAGTCAGGGTCGTCCAAACCTGAAGAAATAATATATTTAATTTTGCTGTGATGATTTTTTATCTTTTAAACAAAAAATTAAACAAAGGAAGAAAAAACAGAATAAACAAATAAATAAATTAAAACCGAATTCAGCACAGAGTATTTTTAAAAGTTTAAAGAAAACACAATTTTTAAAATATTTATTTAATTTTTGTGTTTGTTAATCAGGCTAAATAATGAATGAAGCTACTGATGGCTTTTTGTTTAGAAATGTAAGAACATTAAAATAAGCAGTAAAAACATCCATAAAGTTGCTGTTTGTGTTGCACCAAGTTTTTAAAACTGTTCCTGTATGTAGACAGATTTTAGTGAAGTGACAACCTGAACTCACCGTAACAAATATATTCCACCGCCAGGAACTTGTAGGTTCCATAGCAGGGGTTTCCAAACACATAGTTACTGGCTCTGACTTTACACCACTGTTTCCCATTGCATCTGTGGATTCAGATCAAAGTCGGTGATTTTCCTTTCTTAGACCTCCTCATTCACTTATTCACATCCAGTTGGATAAACCTATAGGAAACACTGAAGCTCTGTACCTCTCACCAACTTCCTCTCCGTCTGTGTAGCATTCAGAGTTCTCTAGCTGGTAGGCAGGTCTCCCAGCGCTGCAGGTCTTCCTGTCCCAGCGTCCGTATGCAGCACTGGCCACATAGATGGCCTGACCTTTTGCTGCCAGAGCGAAGAGGAAATGTTGGAAACCTGAATGTATTCATGGTGTAAAGCTCCAGAACTGACCAGTGAAACCAGTGACCTTACCACACTGGAGTCGAGCCACTGCTCCCTCACATGCCACGAGGGATTTTTCCTTTGGGAGGCTTGCTGCATATGAGACATTCAGATCATATTAATATCAGGACACAGAAAAGTCCAGACACCACGATCTAAAGATACATTCATGTTTAACAGTTTTATATCCAATGAATGATGAAAGTTCAACATCAGCCTTCATTCTCAGCTTGTCTTCATACTAAAACCTGCAGCGCCACCTTGTGAACTCAAAATACCAGAAAGATTAAAGCACAAACCTTCTGAGGAACTTTTCCCCTGTTAATAAAAAGAAACAGATATAAACAATAATTACTTACAAAAACGATTTTGTCTTCAAAGATTTTAGAACTGATTAAAAATAAAGTTATCATTGTTTATCTGCTATTCACACAGACAGGCAGTGTGAAACAGGCAGTATTTCACTGCCTGTTTCACAAAATAAAGAGATAAAACCACTGAAGGTCGATTTTTAACAACTGATTTTCTAAACAGAAAATAAGGGTTTCACTCACATTTACTTTAAGGATGAATCCACAAAGGAACAAAGTAAAAAGAACAAATTTCATCTGGATGAAGATAAGAAAACAGTTACTCTGAGATATGACTGAAAATATTATATGATTTTCTAGATTTTTATCAAGCTGCTGAACCAAATGATACATTTCATCCATCAATGTGAACATGATGGAAACAAGTTTTTATGTTTCAGAGAATCAGAACCAGATTTGATCATAAAATATATTAGAAGAACAGAATTGTAGGCAGGTTTTCCTTTTGGTTTTGTTGAGTCAAATCTTACCTTGGTGTGATGAAGAATCAAAGCAGCAGCAGAAACCAGATTGACTGGAAGCCGTGTGCCTTCAACCAGGGAATGGAGAGTTTATATCCCTTCACTGATGATCTGACAGAGGAACAAAATGTGTTTATCCAGGCAACAATTCATCCTGTTGAGGTTTTCAGACCAGAAGTTCAGGGTGGTGATGGTGAGGCAGAGATGTGTCAGGTTTTATCAGATTATGGAAATATTTCAGTGCTGTGCTTAGATGATTCAAGAAACTGTAAAAAAATTACTTTGCAATGGTACAAATTTAACAGTATAAATTTAGTTTTACTGTCCAGGATTTTGATTCAGTTTCACTAGCAACACTCAGGATAAATTGCAGCCAAACTGTAGAAGCAGATTACTGGTAGTGGCCAGATGCATTCTGGGAAACAACAAGCGTAGAGCTAGTTTGGTCTCTTCATATGTCAGATATCCAGCCAGAAGCTGGTTATCTATTGTGCAGCAATGTGCAGTTGTTGTTGGTTGGTTCCATGGTTATCAGCCGTTGTGATGATGTAGAGAACATTCTGTTTGGATCAGCTGTTCTTGAACGTCTCCTGTTTTCTCCATCAGGACAGTGCTAATGTGCAACAGTGTACTGGGTGCAATGTACGGTTGAAATGTACATCAGTACTTTATTGAGGTTCTCAGACAGCTAAACTGTCCTTGCATTACTTCCTTCAAGGAACAGGCCGCTTCTGAATTTGAAGAGGATTTAATGCAGAAATGTGTGAAAATGAAATGAGAAAAATTCTCCAAGTACAAATCATACTATGGTCAAATAAATATTATAGTTTATGTGGTTCATTTAAACTTGGAATTCCTCTTAGATAAAGTTAGATAAGACTGAAATATGTTCATGTTCAGACATGTTGCTGGACAAGATAAATGTGAATTTGACTCTTGTCAAACTTTGCAGAATGACTAAGGCTGACATGTTCCACTATTGGGAGCAATTTAGTCAGGATTGTCAAAGGACTGAGAAAGATACAGATATTTTTGTTAAGTACAGACTTGTGAAAAAACTCAGAGTGAGGCAGAAGAAGATATGGCTATATATGGAGTGTATGAAATGTTGAGAACAATTTAAAGAAGCATTCGAAAAATCACAGCTCATTTGCCTGAGAGTGTGATGTTTTAGGAATTTTTTAAAGTTTGGATGTCAGATGAAGCATTTTTCCATTTTTGTAAATAAGCCCCTCAAACCTCAGGCAAACATGACCATATTAAATATGGAAGGTAAGACTTAAGGCGTGAAAGTATATGCAAAGTTTGGCAAAAATAAAATTGCAAGTTTTGGTGTGTAAGCAATAAAAAGGTGTGGTTGGCGGCCATCTTGGTCTGACCCAGATGACAGCAGGCAGCGTTCTCACAGACATTCAACCAACTTCCTCCGCCAGTTTCTTCTTGTTCAGACTGAAAACAGTTTTTAAACTGCCTTCATAGTTTGGAATGAGTTTCATTAACAATAAATAAAAGTAAATACAAAATGCTGTTTAAATGATGAATTAATTTCAACCTATCTATACATTTTGTTGAAATATAGATGTATTTATCATTCCTTGATGTAAATACATTTAGGAAGAGAGAAGAAATAAATCTTTAATATTTCAGTCTGCAAATTATCACCAAGTCGTTTATAAGGCCTTGGGATCCTGGAAAAGCACAGAGAGAACCGTTATCTGTAAATGTGATGTGGATGTTTCTGCACCAGAGTCTGTGCTGCTTTGTCTGGGACTGGAGGTTCATGTTTATGTTTATGATTATTTATGACCCTTATGATGGAAACGAACTTTGAATCTCGCGTTCCCTTGCCCGGACGCGGGTCACCGGGGTCCCACTCTGGAGCCAGGCCTGGAGGTGGGGCACGATGGCGAGCGCCTGTTGGCCGGGCTTTTAACCACGGAGCCCGGCTGGGCTCAGCCCGAAGAGGAGACGTGGATTCCCCTTCCAATGGGCTCACCACCTGTCGGAGGGGCCAAAGAGGTCGGGTGCAATGTGTTACGGGGGTGGCCGAGGGAGGGGACCCTGGCGGTCTGATCCCCGGCTGCAGAAGCTGGCTCTTGGGACGTGGAACGTCACCTCTCTGGTGGGGAAGGAGCCGGAGCTAGTGTGCGAGGCTGAGAGGTTTCGGCTAGAAATAGTCGGCCTCACCTCGACGCATGGCTCTGGTTCCGGAACCAGTCTCCTTGAGAGGGGCTGGACGTACTTCCACTCTGGAGTTGCCCACGGCGAGAGGCGCCGGGCAGGAGTGGGCATACTTGTTGCCCCCCATCTTGGCGCCTGCACGTTGGGGTTTACCCCGGTGAACGAGAGGGTAGCCTCCCTCCGCCTACGGGTGGGGGGACGGGTTCTGACTGTTGTCTGTGCTTACGGGCCGAACAACAGTTCAGATTACCCACCCTTCTTGGAGTCCTTAGAGGGGGTACTGGAGAGCGCCCCTCCTGGGGACTCCCTTGTTCTGCTGGGGGACTTCAACGCTCACGTGGGCAATGACAGTGAGACCTGGAGGGGCGTGGTTGGGAGGAACGGCCCCCCTGATCTGAACTTGAGTGGTGTTCTGTTGTTGGACTTCTGTGCTCGTCACGGTCTGTCCATCACGAACACCATGTTCAAGCATAAGGGTGTCCATACGTGCACTTGGCACCAGGACACCCTAGGCCGCAGTTCGATGATCGATTTTGTCGTCGTTTCATCGGATCTGCGGCCGTATGTCTTGGACACTCGGGTGAAGAGAGGGGCGGAGCTGTCCACTGACCACTACCTGGTGGTGAGTTGGCTCCGGTGGTGGGGGAGGAAGCTGGTCAGACCTGGCAGGCCCAAACGTGTAGTGAGGGTCTGCTGGGAACGTCTGGCGGAGTCCCCTGTGAGACGGAGCTTCAACTCCCACCTCCGGCAGAACTTCGAACACGTTCCGGGGGAGGTGGGGAACATGGAGTCTGAGTGGACCATGTTCCGTGCCTCCATGGCCGAGGCGGCTTATCGGAGCTGTGGCTGCAAGGTCGTTGGTGCCTGTCGTGGCGGCAACCCCCGAACCCGTTGGTGGACACCTTCGGTGAGGGATGCTGTCAAGCTGAAGAAGGAGTCCTATGGGGTCTTTTTGGCCTGTGGGACTCCAGAAGCAGCTGATGGGTACCGGCGGGCGAAGCGGCATGTGGCTCGGGTGGTCGCTGAGGCCAAAACTCGGGCGTGGGAGGAGTTTGGCGGGGCCATGGAGAAAGACTTCCGCACGGCTTCGAGGCGATTCTGGTCCGCCATCCGGCGTCTCAGGAGGGGGAAGCAGTGCAGCACCAACACTGTTTACAGTGGGGATGGTGTGCTGCTGACCTCGACTGGGGATGTTGTGGGTCGGTGGGCGGAATACTTCGAAGACCTCCTCAATCCCACCAACATGCCTTCTGTTGAAGAAGCTGAGCCTGTGGACCCTGGGTTGGGCTCTCCAATCTCTGGGGACGAAGTCGCCGAGGTGGTCAAAAAACTACTCGGTGGCAGGGCCCCGGGGGTGGATGAGATCCGCCCGGAGTTCCTTAAGGCTCTGGATGTTGTAGGGTTGTGTTGGCTCACACGACTCTGCAATATCGCATGGACATCGGGGGCAGTTCCTCTGGATTGGCAGACCGGGGTGGTGGTCCCCCTGTTTAAAAAGGGGGACCGGAGGGTGTGCTCCAATTACAGAGGGGTCACACTCTTAAGCCTCCCTGGAAAGGTCTATTCAGGGGTCCTGGAGAGGAGGGTCCGTCGGATAGTCGAACCTCGGATTCAGGAAGAGCAGTGTGGTTTTCGTCCTGGTCGTGGAACACTGGACCAGCTCTATACCCTCAGCAGGGTCCTGGAGGGTGCATGGGAGTTCGCCCAACCAGTCTACATGTGTTTTGTGGACTTGGAGAAGGCGTTCGACCGTGTCCCTCGGGGGCTTTGTGGGGGGTTCTCCGGGAGTATGGGGTACCGGGCCCTTTGATACGGGCTGTCAGGTCCCTGTATGACCGGTGTCAGAGTCTGGTCCGCATTGCCGGCAGTAAGTCGGGCTCGTTTCCGGTGAGAGTTGGACTCCGCCAAGGCTGCCCTTTGTCACCGATTCTGTTCATTACTTTCATGGACAGAATTTCTAGGCGCAGCCGAGGTGTTGAGGGGATCCGTTTTGGTGGCCTTAGGATCGCATCTCTGCTTTTTGCGGATGATGTGGTCCTGATGGCTTCATCAGATCGTGATCTGCGGCTCTCGCTGAAACGGTTCGCGGCCGAGTGTGAAGCGGCCGGGATGAGGCTCAGTGCCTCCAAATCCGAGGCCATGGTCTTGAGCCGGAAAAGGGTAGAGTGCCTTCTCCGGGTCAGGGGGGTCGTTCTGCCTCAAGTGGAGGAGTTTAAGTATCTGGGGATCTTGTTCACGAATGAGGGAAGAAGGGAGCGGGAGATCGACAGGCGGATTGGGGCGGCGTCTGCTGTGAAGCGGGCGCTGTACCGGTCCGTCGTGGTGAAGAGAGAGCTGAGTCAAAAGGCGAAGCTCTCGATTTACCGGTCGATCTACGTTCCCACCCTCATCTATGGTCATGAGCTTTGGGTCATGACCGAAAGAACGAGATCACGGATACAAGCGGCCGAAATGGGTTTCCTCCGCAGGGTGGCCGGGCTCTCCCTTAGAGATAGGGTGAGAAGCTCGGTCATCCGGGAGGGACTCAAAGTAGAGCCGCTGCTCCTCCACGTCGAGAGGAGCCAGTTGAGGTGGCTCGGGCATCTGGTCAGGATGCCTCCTGGACGCCTCCCTGGTGAGGTGTTCCGGGCACGTCCCACCGGGAGGAGGCCCCGAGGAAGACCCAGGACACGCTGGAGGGACTATGTCTCTCGGCTGGCCTGGGAACGCCTTGGGGTTCCCCCGGAGGAGCTGGAAGAAGTGGCTGGGGAGAGGGAAGTCTGGGCCTCCCTTCTGAAGCTGCTGCCCCCGCGACCCGATCCCGGATAAGCGGAAGAAAATGGATGGATGGATTATTTATGTTGAATGAGATCCCCATAAGCATCAGCAATATGATAAACTACAAATAGATTAAGAGTTAGACATAAATATCTGGTGTGGATGGTGTGATATCTAATCATAAGAGCTCCTTCTCAAAGATGAAATGTTTAAAGCAAACTTTAGAAAAATAAAGCATCAGTCTAATTTAACAACTGGTTAAGGGAACAGCAAGAGGTTAAATAACCTCTAATAATCAGAAATGTGAAGAAATAGCTATAGGATTGATCTCCTTCTGACCCCGACCCTTCCCATTACTCATCTTGGCCACAAGTAAGGTGGACCTGGCCGTTCTGCACATTATTTTAAAGATTTCTTGGAGTTTTTCTTTAACTACTTGAGCTGCTCATTGAAGGGAAGGCTCTTGAAATATGCAAAGCCATTTACACATTCCTCCATCAACACAAGAAGAGTTATTGTAGTTAGCAAAAATACAAAGTGAGCCTTTTCTTGACCTTTCAGAGATGAGATTGAAATACCCAGATTAGTTTGTCCTCTGGAGTTTTTCTTATCTTAATCATGCAACAACCCAGTAGCGAACTGTGGAGAAAAAGAGTCCTGGGAATTCCTGACAGACAGGCCGGTGTGTGTTTGTGTGTACTTGTTGTTATCACATCATGGGGACTTCAATCTATTTACACAATCACGTCATGGGGACCTCCTCCTCATGGGGACCTAAAAGTTGGTCCACAGAAGGACGATTGTTTTAAAATACTGCATAAGCCATTTTAAAGGTAATGGTGAAGTTTCAGCAATGGTCCATATCTCATATTTTACTGTCATTTTTGTGTTATGGTGTATGGTCAACTCCATAGTATGGCCGGGTACCACCTACTCCCCAAAAAGAAGGTTATGGCAAGAACTTGAAATTATTTGGTTTCAAAGACAATGTCAACTTAAAAGACAAAATCCACAATGCAAACTGAAAACACAAAAAGCACAATACTGAGTTATTGCCTTTAGCAAAACTAACAAGTGACTCTTCTTTTTCTTGACTTTTCAGAAATAACATTTAAACAGCCAGATGAGTTTGCCCTCTAGAGCTTATCTTATCTTAATCATGCAACGGCCCAGGAGCGAACTGTGGAGAAAAAGAGGCCTGGGAGTTGATGACAGACAGGCCTGTGTGTGTGTGTGTGTGTGTGTGTGTGTGTGTGGGGTGTGTGTGTGTGTGTGTGTGTGTGTGTGAGAGAGAGAGAGTGTGCGTTTTATGTTATATAGGAATCTAAATATAAAATGACGATCAGAGTTTTGGGCTCTCTCTATGGGCTATGGCCAATCAATCGTCCCCACAACGTAGTATGTGTCCAGAGTGGGGCCCCGGTGACCCGCATTCGGGCAAGGGTATGTTATATCCAAGGTTTTTGTGCATCATAAGGGGACGGCGATTTTGGTCCACCATCCAGTGTCTCAGGAGGGGGAAGCAGTGCAGCACCAACACTGTTTATAGTAGGGATGATGAGCTGCTGACTTCAACTCGGGACGTTGTGGGCTGGTGGGCGGAATACTTCGAAGGCCTCCTCAATCCCAACAACATGCCTTCTGTTGAGGAAGCTGAGCCTGGGGACTCTGGGTTGGGCTCTCCAATCTCTAAGGAAGAGGTTTCCGAGGTGATCAAAAAGCTCCTCGATGACAGGGCCCTGGGGGTGGATGAGATCCGCACAGAGTTCCTTAAGGCTCTGGATGTTGTAAGGTTGTGTTTGCTCAGGCGACTCTACAATATCGCATGGACATCGGGGGCAGTTCCTCTGGATCGGCAGACTGGGGTGGTGGTCCCCCTGTTTAATAAGGGGGACCAAAGGGTGGGCTCCAATTACAGGGGGGTCACACTCTTAAGGCTCCTTATTAAGTTCTATTCAGGGGTCCTGGAGAGGAGGGTCCGTCGGATAGTTTTGGTTTGTAAACAATAAAAAGGTGCCGCTTCTGGTTGGCGGCCATCTTGGTCTGACCCAGATGACAGCACTCAGCGTTCTCACAGACATTCAACCGAAGTCCTCGACCATTTCCTTCCTGTTCAGACTGGAAACAGTTTTTAAACTGCCTTCATAGTTTGGAAGGATTTTGTCAAAGTTTTCATCCCCATCAGGCTGTTGGTAGCGAACAAAAGCAAACTGAGCAAAATGTAAAAGCAAGTCAGGTTTATTGAGGAAAAGTTGAAATAAAAGCAAAAAGGATGAAGATTGGAGAATAAAAACAAATAAAATGCTAATAAAACTGAAAACACTGAAGAGAGATGAAGCTGCACATCAGTGGATCACAACGTCTGTAGATGTTACTGATTATGATGCATTTCATCCTCAGTGCAGCAGATCTGATGGTCACTTCAGGGCCATCTGAAGTGGGATCAGGACAATTTTAACATATTTTCAGCAGAATGCATTTTAGACAACAGAAAGTAAAATATCACCAGTGCTAAACCTGCAACAAGGCCTCTGGAGAGTCAGTGCTGATTTTCTGACTTTGGTTAAAACATAAAATGTATTCTTTCTCAATAAATGCAGAAAGACCCAGGCGACCTAGAGCCTTATTGCTGCAAGGCATTAGTGCTACTGACTGTGTTACTGAGCTGCAGTGGAACATTAAAGCTGATGAGGGAAAAGTTTTAACCAGACTGCAGAGTTTGGACAAAAAATGCTCCACAGTATCGCCATGGCAACCAAACTCCAAGTCCTGATATTTTATTATGTGATGATAACTTTAACAAAAAAGAACTAGAGGAAGCAAAAACAAATAAACAAATAAATAAATAAATAATAAACAAAACATTAGTGAATACAATAAAAACGGGACCTGACACGTGAAAAAACAGTAAATTATTTCAGTCAATTAATTTGCCAGTTGAATATCTGGGTTTGTTAATCTGGTTAAAAACCTGGTAAATTAAGCTGCTACTGAGTAAGTTTTCTTAAGATAAACTAAATTAAATTCACCTGAATAAAACAAATGTGACAATGTTGTTCTTGAATTTAGAAAGATTTTAGGGAAGTTAGACCATAAACTCACCTTCTACAACGATAATTCACCTCCAGGTACTTGTAGGTCCCAACACAGGGATCTCCGAACACAGAGCTACTGACTAAGAGAGAGCACTCTGGTTTGCCATGGCATCTGTAAATATACATCAAAGTCAATTTCCTAAAAATTGTGATTTGGCATTTCTTGGTTTTATTATTTCATGTCCAGTTTGAAAAACCTTTAGGAAAAACTGGAGCTCTGTACCTCCAAAACACTTTGTGTGCCCTCGTAGAACAATTAACTTTCCTTGTGTGGCTGTGAGGTATGCCATTGGAGCAGGTCGTCCGGTCTCTGCGTCCATATTTAGCACTGATCATAAATATTACCCCACTTTCTGATGGAAGAAGAAAAATTTTAGAAATCTGAATGTATTCATGGTGTAATGGATACATTCATTGTGTAATGGATACATTACAGAACAACCAGTAAAACCAGTGTCCTTACCACACTGGATTTGACTGACTGATCCCTCACATGTCACAAGGAATGAGAAATCTGCGGTTGGGCTAGTTTCTGTCATATTAGAAATTAAGATCATATTAATATGAAGACACTGAAAAGTTCAGCTATCCATGATCTAAAGTTAAATTTATGTTTCATTATTGTAGATTCAATAATCGTGTCTTCATGCTAAAACTTAAAACACTACCTATTGGTTTTTGTAAATCACATCCTGCCTGTTAAAAAACAAACAAGAAACAAAATTAATCACAAATAGAAACGACAGAGGATTTTTACTTCAATCAACTTGGAGCTTAAAGCAATTAAAATCTGGTTAACAATTAAATGATGAGAAAACTATAATTGCTCAATAAAACCAGTAAAATAATGTTTTTAACAACAGATATTCAAACCACAAAGAGAAGAGAAGGTTTTCACTCACTTTGATTTCCAGAATGAATCCACAAAGGAACAAGGTTAAAGGGACGAATTTCATCTGTAAGAAAATAGGAAACATTCAGTTACTCTGAGATATGACTGAGAAAAACTCAATGATTTTCTGAAATATTTTCAACAATCTGCTGAACTAAATGGCATATTTTAATTAATAAATATGAACATAAAAGCTTTCAGTAAGATACTATTCCTTTTTGTAAGTTTAAATATTACTCTATCAAAAAATGTACCTGTAGGTTGACATTTTCCAGTTTTCAGTCAAATCTTACCTTGTTGTGATGAAGAACCAGAGCAGCAGCAGCAGGACTCACTGGAAGCAGTGAGCCTTCAACCAGGGAATGGAGGCTTTATAAACCTTCACTGATGATCTGACAGAGGAACAAAATGTCTTTAGTCCTTCAACAATTCAGCCTGTGGAGTTTTTCCGACCAGAAGTTCAGGTTGGTGATGGTGTGTCACACCTGAAGCCATTTCTCCTCATTCCTGGTGAGAAATCACTGATCATCTCTTCATAGCCATCAGCCCAGCTAGCAGGTCAGAGCAGACTGAAATGTTGGGATGGAAAAACACAGTTGGGTTTTGGATAGAATAGACGCTACAGTAGAGGCTGGAGTTACGTTATGCATCCACTAGATGGAGCTGCACTAAAGAGAATGTCAACTAAACAGTCTGACTCTGGTCGGCAAGGAGAGCCTTCCGTTACATGTTCCGGGGCGTGGCCGGATTATGGTCACCCTTCTCTGTTAGCGCTCAGCATGTTGGTGGAGAATGTGGTGCTAAATGACCTGCAGACAACCTTATTCTAGATGGTCGGTAGGTAGATAGGTCAGTCAAACTTTATTAATAGATTACAAACCAGAGTTTTGACAACTATCCCTGCATGTACCACGCACCTCTTCTTCTACGGGCAAAAATGATGTCAGCGGCTGCTTACCGTAGTTTCTAGACCTGTTGTGGCTCTATAAAATACCAATTATTTTACTCTTGACTGAACCCAATATTTAAAACCTTTACTAATATCTCTAGAAACATGTTGGAACTAACGATTCCATCTCAATTTGCTTTTTCTCTATTCTGTAAGATTGTGGATCAATTTTAGCATCATGCAAAGTTGATCCCAGTAAATACAAAATGTTGTTTTAAACGATGAATTAATTCCAATCCTATCTATACATTTTGTTGAAATATAGATGTATTTATCATTCCTTGATGTAAATACATTTAGGAAGAAAGAAGAAATAAATCTTTGTTATTTCAGTCTGGAAATTATCAACATGTTGCTTCTCAGGCCCTGGGATTCTGGAAAAGCACATACAGAACCGTTATCTGTAAATGTGATGTGGATGTTTCTGCACCAGAGTCTGTGCTGCTTTGTCTGGGACTGGAGGTTCATGTTTATGTTTATGATTATTTATGTTGAATAAGATCCCCATAAGCATCAGCAATATGCAATAAACTACAAATAGTTTATTGCATATTGCAATAAACTATTGCAATATGCAATAGTTGCCAGATATTCATAGGCATGAATATCTGGTGTGGATGGTGTGATATCTAATGATAAAAGCTCTTTCTCAAAGACAAAATGTTTAAAGCAAACTTTAGAAAAGTCTTATTTAGCAACAGGATAAAAGAACAGCCAGGGGCGGATCTGCTGCGGTGGCTCATTTGGGGTGGCGGTATCCACCCCAAATGAGAGCCTTGCCACCCCTCTTGCCATCCCAGTTGGCGACTATGAATTTAATAAATAGTTATGTGAACTAGGACATTAAGCGCGTGAATCTCTTTTCTCCAATAACATTGAATGCAACACAATGTAACCTAGCACCCACTGCTAAGTAGCGGGAAGTACATGAGAAGGACAAAGCACGAGGCAGAAGCATTGATGGATATATTACTGAACTGGACATTTCATGACTTATCGTGCGCCACTGCTGTCCATTAAGTCTGGAATATCGGTGGTCAGTAAAATACCATACTTACACAATGAATCTGAAAAAATTACCCAATGTTTAGCGGTTAATTAAACCCAATGACAGCCATAGATAACAAGGTTGAAGGGTTTCACATTTAACGGTTGAGGGAAAAGTTTTAATTTAGAGAAAATATTGAGAAAGTGAGCAGTGAGTTAGTTACGCTAGCCTAACTGTTGCTGGCCTGCTATTGACTTTGATGGCCTTGTGCTGCGCAGTTCGGTGTGTTTTGGTTCCGTATAGGGCTGAACAATAATATTGATATCAAGATATATATCGATATTTTCTTTCCTAGAAAAAAATCGATATTCATCTGCAAGTATCGTAACATCCAACTGTCACCTTGCTCACTCACTGCTTGCTTCGCCGGGAGAGTAATCTGGTTATCAGGCTTAGAGTGATTCCTTCAAATGTTCAGTTTAAAAAGGTATCAAACTATTCAGAGCAGGAACTTGGTTCACTTTATTTACTTTACTAATGCATGTCAGCTACAGTTTGGACTGTTTCAATTAAAAGAAACATGTTTTCTCACCACTTCTTTGATTCATTTTGTCCAGCTGTCCACTTTAAGTCTGTGTCCAACCAGAGCCAGGTATTGTGTAGTTGGTGCTTTTAATCAGTTTTCAGTTAAATTCATTAAATCCAACTATATAACAGTCACAAAATGTCACCAAAATCCCTCTGTCCCTCTAAAATCTTTCAGAAAATCGCAAAAGTGTATTGAATTATATCGGTTGCTTCATATTGCAATATATATCGTATCGCGGACAGAATATTGTGTATCGTATCGATGAGATTATTGTATCACTACAGCCCTAGTTCCGTTAACACTAAAACAGGTCAACCCGCCACCTTGTCATCAGTAGAGCAGCTGTTTAAATCAACTAATCAACCACCTGCGGTGCTCAGGCAAAAACTTATTAATCACAAGATAGATATCAAGCCTGACAACATAACTTAACAGACTGAATGTTCTGTTTTGGTGTTTTTGCTACTTTGTGTGTGGGAAATGTTTGTTTCTTGGTGTTGTTCCCCCTGATCGGTAATTTCTGCTCTATCCGCTCGTTGAGCTGTTGTCTGTCGATTGCCATGGCAACGGGTCCGCGTGTAAAGCCGACACACAGCGAGAAAAAGCAAAATGGAAGTGGAGTTTAGTTCTTCACCTGTTTATCAGCTTTGTTGTACGTTTATTGCGGCGCTGCAATTCCTAAAAGTTAAACAGGCGACAAAAACTGAGCTAATCCCCTCTGTTCACATAACGTGGTGATATTAATAACAGTCGTCAAACTACGGCTCCTACAGCATATTTAAAATAAAACGATTGACCAATATTTTCAGGGGTGGCATATGCTGCCACCCATAAAATAATCCCCCTCCCCCCTCTTGCCACCCCAATAGATATTTTTCTAGATCCGCCCCTGGAAACAGCAAACGGTTAAATAAGCTCTAATAATCACAAATCTGAAGAAGTATCTTCAGGATTGACCCCTTTAACCCCGATCCTTCCCATTACTCATTCTGGTCACAAGTAAGGTGGACCTGGCCGTTCTGCGCGTTATTTTAAAGATTCCTTGGAGTTTTTCTTTAACTACTTGAGCTCATCAGTGAAGGAAAGGCTCTTGAACAATGCAAAGCCATTTACACATTCCTCCATCAACACAAGAAGCACAGGCCTAAGTTATTGCATTTAGTAAAAATAACAAGTGAATCTTTTCTTGACATTTCAGAAATAAGATATAAATACCCAGATTAGTTTGTCCTCTGAACTTTTTCTAATCTTAATCATGCAACAGCCCAGGAGCGAAATGTGAAGAGAAAGAGGCCTGGGAGTTCCTGACAGACTGGCATGTGTGTGTGTTTGTTTGTAATAACTTGTGGGGACGATTTTCCTGACACATGCTACATTGTGGGGACCAATGGCTACTTTTAGGGGCCAGAGCCTGGGTCCCACAAGGGGAAAACCTGTTTTTGGATCAGGGGTCAGATTTAGGGCTAAGTTATGAATTGAGTTTTGGGTTACTACGTCTTCCTAGCATAAGTGGAAAGGGGTGTTCGTTTAGTGTTGCAAAAAACTGGTTTGAAAAATTGTCCCACTAATACATGAAAACCCTGTGTGTGTGTGTGTGTGTGTGTGTGTGTGTGTGTGTGTGTGCGTATAGGAAGCTAAATATAAAATGACTATCAGAGTTTTGGGCCTTCTGATGGGCTATTATCAATCAATCAATCAATCAATGGTGGTTTGTGGTGATATCTGAAGTTTATTTATTTTGCTGTTCATGTGTATTATAGTGATAGCTTGGACATACACATGGACATATATAATGATTGATGCCTGTGATGTTATATCACCCGAAGTGAGGAACTTTTGAGAATAAATAATTCTGTGTTTTCCTTCTATCTCTTTTAGCTAGATGGAAAGCTAAAGCTAAAGGAAATGATATATTAGGAAATGCCCTCTGAGGTAGGGTTAAACAGTAAGACATACTAGGGATCACCCTCTTTAGGGCGTAGCTTAGATAGAGGCTAAAAAAAGAGAGTAAAACTTTTGTTTGATGCCATTTTGTCCTGCTAACTCCTAAAAGTAGCATGAGAAATGGACCAGCTGTATTTTGATGTTAATAAATGGAATTCATCAATTCAACTCACTGACTCTGTTAGAGATTTTTTGGTATTATCATTTTGTTATTACTTATTTATATTCAGTCTAATGTTAATCAACAATAGTTAATATAGATTGTGATTTTTAGTTTAAAGTGGTCTCTTACTTCTGTGTCTCTGAACTGACTTGAAGGCCACGTCTGCCTGTAAATCTTTATGTGAAACAGTTAACGGTCTATTTCCCAGACCTTAAATTACGCTTCCACAGGTGGTCTTATCACTAAATACTCCCTACTTTAGAAACTGCCTGTGTGCAGTGATAAATATTGTCTGTGCTGTCCTCCGTTCCCCATCCTCCCTGTTTTTGCTTGATAATAAAAAGACAAGCTGTAACCAAAGGTTTTTTAGAACGCTCGGTGAACGGCTTGTAGAAGCCGTTTGTTGAGTCTTCTCCTTTTGCAAAAGCTTTGTCATAATTATTCACATGCGTTGTCTGTGGTTCTTTTTAATGAAGGTTCAAGAAAATACCCATCATTATTTGGTGCCGAAAACCCGGGATCTCTCACACTGATCGCTGACAGGCAGAGGAAGACGCGCTGAATCCATGCATGGCCAGAGTCAACTGGACCTGGAAAGAAAGACCCAGGAAGTGAATTCTTCGCTGGGCCGGCTGCATAGGTCCGACTTTGTCTGCCAACGACTGAGTGACGAGATCCGACCGGACAACCCGAAAACTACAGAAACGTAAGTGAATATTAAAATGACTTTTCTAAGGTTTTGAGAATCCTTGTTAGGCAACGTCCTACTAAAACTCTGAGGTTTTGAGTTCCCTTGTATGATGTCGCTCTGCTAAAACTCTGAGGTTTTGAGTTCCCTTGTATGATGTCGCTCTGCTAAAACTCTGAGGTTTTGAGTTCCCTTGTATGATGTCGCTCTGCTAAAACTCTAAGGTCTGAGAATCCTTGTATGATATCGCTCTGCTAAAACTCTGTTCGAGGAAACCCCATAAGGGCAAATCCTCACTGAATGCTTGTCACTGCTGTGTGGTTTTGGTCTTGTGCGACGGGCAAGATGTGACTGGTGCTGAGTTCTCTGAAAGTATAACTTATTGTCTTCTCTGAAGAACCACACCGAAACACAGTTTTGGTGGGAGTTTGTTCTTCAGAGGACAATAAGGCCCTATTGGAGCACTTTCCGTGAAGAGGCACAACACAGATCATATTGCGTTTAAGTCGCAGAGTCATTACTGTTTGTCATTTGCTGTGTTGGTGTGCATGAAGGAGTGAATGGTGCTTTTCTCTCTGAGAGTAAAACTTTCTGTCCTCGGAAATAGAATCCTAAGTGAAGAACCGGACCAGAACTAGTCTGGCCTAGAAGACTGTTCTTCAGGGGACACTAAGCGCTCACTTAGAGCACTCTTGTTGAAGAAAAAGCACAAAATATCAAGTCATTGTAAACTAAAATTGTAAGCGTTTTAAATAATGGGAAACATAAAGTCTTGTAATTCCTCACTTGCTAAGGGCCCCGACGGGGATCAAAAGTACATGCAATCCAGGTCTCCTGGTAGCACTGTACACATAAAAAAAATGGAGAAAGAAATATAAAATAGATGGAAAGCTAAAAATTTATCAATGGTAAACAATTGTGGGAATTTTGGAGAGTAGTTTAGCAAGAAAATCTGGGATAAAAAAGGCTAAAAAGGAGAAAGAGTTGAGATGTGCTAAACTATGGTTAAACGAATCTAAAAACTTATTTGTAGAATCAGCAGATAATAAAGTAATTTATCAGGGAGTGCGAGCTCCTGCAGCCACCCCTCCACCTACAACAGCTCTGTCTGCCTCAGTATCAGCCGCTGCAGCCCCAGCAGTACGACTGTACTCCTCACTAGAGGAAGGAACACAAAACATATATGTTTTCAGACCCTGTACCTTAGAAGAGGTCAGGAAGGCTATGAAAGGATTAGATGTTTTTCACCTGGATGAATTTGGAGGTTTAGATATCTCTACCTTTTCCAACTGCCAGACAAAAGGCCGCGGAAGAAGCAGAGGCAGAGGAGATCATAATAGGCAACGGCCCCAAAATAACACCCCACAAAATCCACGCCATTTAAATGGCTGCTGGATTTGTGGCAATATTGGTCACTGGGCAAGAAACTGCCCTTCAAAAAATCCTGCACGGGGAAACAATCCTCCGCATGATCACACTCAACCACACCCCAAAAAGAGAAACCACTAGACTAAATTGATGAAATGGTGGACATATGTTCAGTTAGTTACACGTTAAGTAAAAATAAATAAATAATTAAAATAAATTTCATTCCTGTACGAAATCAGTGCATGCAAAAATAATTTTTAATGTTACTAAAAATTAGATTTAAATTTCACAAGTGAGAAATTATTTGTTTTAAGAAATACTGGTGTTTGTTTTGTTTTGTTTTGTTTTTCTTTTTGAGCATTCCTACACTTTTAAAGAAAAACCAGTAGAGAGAAATAATATATATATAAGTATATATTATATATATATATATATATATATATATATATATATATATATATATATATATATATGGTAACAACTTCTTTGTATACTAAAAGTGGAATAATTACATTCCTGAAGGAGGAGAAGCTGAAAGGTAAAACTAAATAATAAAATTCTCCTCAGAGAACAATGTTTAATGTATTGTGTCAAAATGAGATTACAACACCAACTTGGTGAAATGATCCTTTGGCTGTCTAACTGGAGGAGTCAGCGGTCAGAGTAAGGTACCGACCTGGACATTATCCAGCCTCGTAACTCTCTTAGGCCTTGAGAGGAGGGCTGACCTCTGACCTCACAGTCTACAGCACTGAGATCAACAGGTTTAGAGAAATCCATTGTTCTCTGGTGAGACGTGTTTTAAATGAAGTTAACATAAACTTACATATTACATTGTAAAGGTTAAATGTTGTGCAAAAATAAAATAAAATAAATAGAAATAATAAAAGAGACTACAGCTTTTAACATGTTTACATGTGTTTTAATAAGGAAATAATTCATGACTTCTTAAAAATGTTGGGTAATATGTGGCTAAAAAACTATACGATGAAAAGAAAGAAGTTATATGGAAAATGTTTGTGTAAAAAAAAAAAAAAAAAAAAAAAAAATTACAGAAATACGAACAAACCCTAATTGACTCTTATTTGCTTCTTTCATTTTCCTCTGTCTGAGCCTCGCTGCGGTGCGTCTGACCTCTGACCTCAGCTCAGACCTGTCCTGCCGATCAGATGAAGTCCCTCTTTCATCACCAGCCAAAGACAGTTGATAAAGAAGAAAAAAGAACAGGACGATTTCTACCAACTGGGCACTGAAGGCACTGAAGTGTCCGCTGATCCTAATTCCTGGACATCTGAGAACTGCCACGCAGCAGATACTGTATGGAGTCCTGCTGGACATTTGGACTGGAACTATATTCCTGTGTTTGGCTGCAACTGAACCCTCACAACCCTCGCTGATTTACTCTTTGACATCAGCGTGGAGAAGGAAAATAATGTGTTTTAAAGAAAAAGAAAGCAAACTGAACTGTTTTTTTGCTTGTTTCATTGGTGGACAACCTGGACATTCACTAAGGGACAGTCTGGACAACTTATAAATAATCCAGCACCAGATCCAGTTGGACTGACAGGGAGCTGGAGGAGAGACAGGGGGAGGACCAGCTGCAGCGACGCCAGCAGCAGGAGGTGGAAGCGAGAAGCGAGACAGAAAGGAGAAATGCGAGATAAGTTATACACACACATCTGTGATAGACAATGTGTCACTAATTCTGTTTACATATAGAAATTATCTATCTATAAAAGAACATTTTGAAGGATTTTAGGTTCAATGTTAGAAAAAATTGTTCATTTTGTGCCCTTTAACTCAGTCCTTAACAGAAGGACCAGTGATCCTCTTAGGGCCCACGAGCCATAGATTGGGAAACTGTAAAGGAAAAAAACTGTAATGACTAAATTTAAGAAAACAAATAAATAAAGCTGATAGAGCTATGCAACTAAATTACAACTAAAAAATTATTAGATACTGAGCTAATAATTATTTGCAAATGTTTTATTTTTCCTTTAAAAGAAATACTAGTTTAAAACTAAATTTAACATTTCTAAGTGTTGAAAATAATTGATATTGCAGTGTTGAAATATTATGAAGTATTTCTTTACATTTAACTGAAACATTTAACTTAAGAGTTTGATTCTATAAAGAATCTACAAATGGATTGGGTTTGTGAATTTTATATTGGAATGAATGAAAATTATTATGAGAGAAAAGAAATTTTACTACAAAATTAAATAACGGATGAAATTATTGATCATTTACTATAACAATATAAAATACTTATGTTGTGGACTTGTCTGAAATGCAAAGTTTAAGTGAAGTCTGAGATTTTAAGCAACCTAGGAGATGTAAATGGCTACTAAAAACTGATGATTGTGGATAAAAGCAACATTTTCTAGATTTCAGTCTAAAACATTTTAATCAAGATTTGATTGATAGTCAATACATTCAAAAAGAAAAATGTTGAATTAGAAGATTTGAGATTTGGTTTAAATCAAAGATGGTCATTTTTATTTTAGAGAAATAAAATAGAAATGTTGAAAGGTGCTGAATTTAACAAAAAATAAATACATAAATGGAAGGTAAACCTGTAATTAAAAGATTTGTTTACTAAATGATCTTCTACAAGCAATAAACCTGTGAGTTCACCTGAATGAACTATTAACTCTCCCAAGTCTCTATTTGAAGCTAAAGCGATTGTGACACACGGCCATGCCATGTGTCAATAGGGGGGAAATAAGAAGGAAAAATGGTCAGGTAATACTATATAACTACTAAAAACATAATTTTTTTTGTTATGAACTTTTGAATTAAATAGTGTTAGATAATGATTGATATATATATTTAATAGGTTAAAATAGTTCCAGCAAAGCATGTTTTTGAAATAATTCATGGGAGAGCTTACAGATTTCCTCTGTTTGCTCCAGACTTGCAGAAAGCTGATGAAGAACAAACATTAGCAGACTATATGATCAGGACTCTTAAACTGAAGGAAGTGTCCAGTACAAATTTACTGCCTTCTGATTCTATTCCTTCGCAGGAGGCCACTCACATCGAGTCAGATGACTGGGTCTACATAAAGGTCATCAAACGAAATAACTGGGCGAGTCCACAGTGGGAAGGACCGTTCCAAGTGCTGATGACCACAACAACAGCTGTTTGCTGAAAGACCCAGCTGGATACATCTCAGTCACAAGAAGCAGCAGAGAGTGTTGAACCCCTAATTTGTCATCCAGTCAGGGCTACAAAGGGGTTCTACTTTTAGTGTAGTTCGTCTCAAACCCTGTGAAGAAACGCTTAAAAGTCTCATTTCCTTAGTTTGGGGGTTTTGACATCTCTGCGCGCTGAGCAACAATGGCGACTCCATATTATAGATGGATCTTCTACTGCGTTGCGACTGCAGCATGTCTGATGTTTGGAGGAGGAAGTGACCTCACTTTCCACCCACATGACTACGGTACCAACCCCTGGTGGCAGCTGATGAACAGGACTGGTCATGAGGAGAACAGGTGAACTGCTATATGTGTGTGCAAAGCTGCCAATCGCCACACACAACTCAGGTCTGCATCCGGGAAACATCACTGAAGACAAACAGATGTGTCTCTATGGCCTGAGTGCAAAACCATGACTCAGCGTGCCACCTCCGAAAGGATGCAAATGGTGCAAGAAGGATTTTTCTGTTCTACTGAGGAGAGGAGATGCTGCAAAAGGACTTTTTGGATCTAAGAACTGTTCATCTAATGCTGACGTACTTCCTCTTCTACCGTTCCCGCAAGCTGCATGGAAAAATACCAGAGACCATTTCTTTAGCAGAAGCTAAACCCTGGTCTCTGAGGAGCTGCGTTTTCAACGACGGACACATTTGACTTAGGATGTTACCTTGGAATTTGTGTAACAAAGTTTACACCTATTGTGACATGACACCGGATTACATCAACTACATTGCCTGCACGGGTCAAAGGGCGACCCCCGACTGCAAAGTCTGGAAGGACAACCCAGACTGTGACAACTTGCTTGATGAGAGTTTCAAGGCCACGTTGAGATCAACAGATATGGATTACTGCGACTCATCAACAGCACACACCAGCTGGCCAATGGCACAGCAAAAGAACTGACTGAACTGAGAAACATGGTTTTGCAAAATCGTGTTGTCCTGGACTTCCTCACAGCCTCTCAGGGTGGTGTTTGTAAAATCATTGACCCAGCGTGCTGTACATTCATTCCTGATGAAACAGGGACTGGTGGAACTATTTCTGACGCTCTACATGACCTGGAAGAATTTAAACATTATATGGAAAGTGGAACGCAAGGATCATCTTCTTTTGACTTTCTTTCTTGGCTCACTTCTGGGCCATGGTGGAATTTACTGTTGAAGCTTGGAACACCTATTCTGGGTGTTTTGATTCTTTTTTTGTCTGTTCACAGGTTGCATTGTTCCATGCCTTCGAAGCATGATGCTAAAGTCAATTAACACTGCTGTGGTCAACTATCAGCTGGTGAAAATGACCTATGAGACAAATGAAGACGACTTGTTTTCTGATGATGAAGTTCTGTAATCAATAAACAGATTAATTCATTTGCTGAATGATTCCTACATCAAAATGTGAAAACAAGTGGTGTAGTGATGAGAAAAACTGCATTTGATTTTTTGCTGTTTCTTTTATTTTTCATTTACTTTTCATTTATATCATATATTCATTCTGTATTTAAAAAATATAATAATTCTTGCATTTATTGGATCTATTCTTTTCTTTTCTATGCTTGTCTTTTGAAAATGATAAAAAGGGAGGAATGTTAGAGATTTTTTGGTATTATCATTTTGTTATTACTTATTTATATTCAGTCTAATGTTAATCAACAATAGTTAATATAGATTGTGATTTTTAGTTTAAAGTGGTCTCTTACTTCTGTGTCTCTGAACTGACTTGAAGGCCACGTCTGCCTGTAAATCTTTATGTGAAACAGTTAACGGTCTATTTCCCAGACCTTAAATTACGCTTCCACAGGTGGTCTTATCACTAAATACTCCCTACTTTAGAAACTGCCTGTGTGCAGTGATAAATATTGTCTGTGCTGTCCTCCGTTCCCCATCCTCCCTGTTTTTGCTTGATAATAAAAAGACAAGCTGTAACCAAAGGTTTTTTAGAACGCTCGGTGAACGGCTTGGAGAAGCCGTTTGTTGAGTCTTCTCCTTTTGCAAAAGCTTTGTCATAATTATTCACATGCGTTGTCTGTGGTTCTTTTTAATGAAGGTTCAAGAAAATACCCATCAGACTCTTCTTGGAACTCATACATTAAGAACTTAGCATGGAGAAGGAAAAATGATCCACAACACAAACATTGCCTTGTTATTCACACTGCAATGCATTCTGGGTAAATGATATCTAAATGTTCAACTGTGCCAGATCCGTCCAGTCAAAACAGCAATGAATAACGTCTTTAAGCCTCTACAAATTGAAATCGATAAGGAAGCAGAAATCACAAGAAGTGATGAAGATGAGGAGAACCAAACAGAGGAAGAGGACAGAGTTGGCTGTAGGAGCTGCTAGTGTTTTGCTGCTGCTGCTGCTTATTTTAGATTCATAAATGAACCAATGCCTCTTGTTGGACTGTGCAATCCAATAACCCGTTCTGTAGTTCTGTGACCTGTAACATCTGTTAAGATCCGGTCTTCTGTCCGGTGTCAGACAAGAGGTTTCACATTCAGCCCCTGTGGCAGCAGCAATAGTGCTGTTATCATGTGAAAAGAGCTTCCAACGTTCCCAGTGTTTATTCAGTCATTCGCCGGCGGCAGCGGGGTATGGGTGCTTTGTGGATAAAAATTGTCAGCACAACAGATATTTTTAGCTAGTCAAGGTAACAGTCATCTGTTGAAACCTTAGTCAGTTTTGCTCATACTCAGAGTCTTCTGGAGAGAAATGCACAAATAGGTCCTTCTGAAATTGTCCTTTGGTTCTTTTCCACTATGCTCTTTTTTCATGTGGGAAGCAATCAGGACTCACCACAGCCAACAGTGACACAGTGTGGCATTATCTAGAATTACACCAGTCAAACACAGTATAATAACTCAGGTAAAGTTAGCCTTCCAATGTTTACTCTGTATTCAGTACATAATGGACCATTACGTGTCATGAACCCAGCAGGTTAAAAAACGTCGACCTCCGTGGGTCAAAAATATAACAGAAGATGTACATTTGTGAATCACTTCAAAAATGTGCTTAATTTTTATAGTAGTTATGAGTTTTGGGGCATCAAAAACAGCATTTGTTTTAGTTAATTGGAAATTAAGAACATATTTATGCTAACATGTTCAGCTAGTCCTGGATTCTTTAAACCTGGATCCAGTGTCTCAGTCAGACTTGCCAAGGCAAATGAGACAAGCGGTGGTTAATTTAACAGTAGCAAACAACATCAAATGTCGTTAATTTTAGGAAGCTTATACGTTTTCAGCCTTTGTGACACTGCAGATTTCTGTCAGTGTTGTAGCCAGAGAGGATGCCTGTGTCCAAGTCAACAAGGGTGAAACAAACAATGAGTGCTGAGTTTGTATGACGTTCATGTTGTGCTGAAAACAGACAACATATTTTTGCTTTGTTTCTGCTTTCAGCTGCAGAGAGGATCTGGCAGTGAACAACTGAATGAACCCTAGTCTTCAACTGGTGACTTGGAAGACCATGATCATGTTCATGACTTTCCATGCTTTGTGATGTAATATTGTGACTCCAATAAAACTCCCTAAATGTATCGCGTCTGGTTGGCGGCCATCTTGGTTTTTTCCAGATGACAGTAGGTAGCGTCCTCACAGACATTCAACCAACTTCCTCCACCTGTTCCTTTTCAGACTGGAACAGTTTTAAACTGCATGCATTCATAGTTTGGAGAGATTTTTTTTATCCTGACCAGAATGTTTGTAGTGAACAAACCAGAAAAAGTCAGATAGAGCAAAATGGAGATGCAAGTCAAGTTTATTCAGGAAAACATGACATGAAAGCAACACGGATGAAGAAAAGAAATATCTAATTAAAAAAACAATGGTTGAGAAAGTGAAAAATTCTGAAGAGAAATTGCATGTAAATCGGTGGACCACAGCGGCTGTGGATGTTACTGATTCTGATGCATTTCAACCACAGCACAGGAGATCTGATGGTCGTTTCATTGAACTGCATAAAGAAAAGAATAATGACTTTATTAATAATATATTTTAGCAGAAAAAATTGAAGACATCTTGAAGAAAAATATCACCAGTTCTAATCATGAAATATTTTTTACTTTTTTAGAAGTAAAAAATAAAATAAAATAAAATACAAATAAAAAAATCTAGCATATCTGACAGAGTTCTAGATCTTAAAAAACATTTTTTTATATTTACTTAATTTGCCAATCATATATTCGAGTTTAAGTTGAAAAACAGAATAAATAAGCTTCTTCTCAGTGCTTCTTGTTTAGATTTGTTCAGTTAAAGTAGATCATTAGAGAAAACATTCATAAAGTTGGTGTTTGTGTTGCACCAAGATTTTAAAGCAGTTCCTGTTTGTAGACAGATTTTAGTGAAGTGAGAGCCTGAATTCATCATAAGGACCTCATAAATATTCACACAAGCTCTTGTTCTGATTGGATGTCTGCCAGAAGGTCCTACACTGGGGATGAGTTGGCATAATGATTACTCTGCGCTATAAAGACTGAATATTTTATGAAGGTTAGTTGGATGCCTAAACCCAACCTTTTGTCCAACCTTTTGTCCAACCTTTTGTCCAACCTTTTGTCCAACCTTGGAATGTATGTGGCACCTAAAAATATACAGAAATTAATATATATTTTGATAAAATATTATGTATTTAAAATATTATGAATAATAAAACTGTGTAATAAGTGCATGGATTAAAATAAATATAAACCATAAGAGAGACATTTTTTCACCAAACTATTTTTGTGCTCCACTACTATCATTTTGTTGAATCTGGTCTGCTCTGCATCCCCAGAACCAGAACCAAGCTTTTTGAAGCATAATTTAGCTTCGATGCACCACAAATCTTGAAAAAACTTCCAGAAAACTGCAACACAACTGAATTCCTTTAAATCAAGGCTCAAAAAACACTGATTTAAAGTTGTTTCTGAATCAATATGTTCTATGTATATGATTTTAATTTTGGTTTTACTTTGAATTTAATTTCTTTGTTTTTCTTTTTTAAGGTGAATGTATGTTATTTTTATGACTTTTTACTTTTTTAATGTGAAGCACTTTGAACAGCCTTGCAGCTGAAATGTGCTATACAAATAAAATGGACTTGACAGCAGTTTTCAGATCTTGCCAAAGATTCTCCACTGAGTTTATGTCTAGACTTTGACTTTGCCATTCTAACACATAAATATGTTTTGACTTAAACCATTCCATTGTAGATCTGGCTTTATGTTTAGGGTCGTTGTCCTGCTGGAAGGTGAACCTCTGCCCCAGCCCCAAGTCTTTTGCAGGCTCCAGGATCAGGAGTGTTCAGGTTTTCTTCCAAGATTACCCTGTATTTGGCTCAATCCATCTTATAATCAACTCTAAAAATCTTCCTTGTCCCTGAAGAAAAGAAGCACCCTCAGAGCATGGCGCTGCCACCACCATGTTTGTCAGTGGGGAAGGTGTGTTCAGAATGATGTGCAGTGTTTGTTCTCCACCATAAATAGTGCTTTGCATTTTTGCCAAAAAGTTCAATTTGGGTCTCGTCTTATCGTTTTTGCTGTATCCCAATATGGCTTCTGGCAAACTGCAAATGGGACTTCTTACAGTTTACTTTATACAATGGCTTTTCTATTGCCACCCGTCAAGTGACAGTGGATCTCACACTCAGTAGCCGACAGTATAGGTCAATGGGCATTTTACCAGTTGTTCACCTGGGAGACCAGTGTCTGAATCCAGGCTGAAGCAAAAATGAAAGATACAACAGTGACATGAGAGATTGCCCTCCCCTCGATCCCAGTAGGACGGCAGGGCTGGGACTCTCTCTGTGTTGAGAGAGATTCCCTTCCCTATTGCCCTCCCTTGGATCCCAGTAGGAGGGCGGCACTGGGGACGAGAGAGTCTCGTTCAATGTATACACAATCTGTTTTTAACCAACAGCTCTGTCCAGAACAAAGTTCTAGTGAGGTGACATCATCAAAAGAGGAGTATGTTCCTGATTCCGTAGATGATTCAGACATCTCATGGCATGACAGATGCACTCCCCAGAAATAAGCACTAGTTTTAGTCCATACTTTCATGTTTGGACTTCTTAATGCACATAAATTGTATGTTTTTTGTATGTGTTTGCCGTGGTCCTGATAAATAAAATTGGCCAGGACTATTGCTATTGGTGCCATGTGCGGAGCCAAGCACCTCATTATTTTTTGTCCTTTTGATGCAGCATTGCGTCAGCTTCTTGTATTTTGAGTTCTGATGTGTGTATCTAAATCTTTAAGTGAGATCTATGTTGAGTAGCTCCACAGGATTTTTGACTTTTACTACATCTTCCTAGCATAAGTGGAAAGGGGTGTCGGTTTAGTGTAGCAAAGAACTGGTTTCAAAAATTTCCCACTAATACATAAAAACCCATGCTATGTGTGTGCAGGTTGGTTGTATGTGTGTGCATGGTGTGTTTGTGTGTGTGTGGTGTGTGTGTGGTGCGTTTTATGTTATATAGGAATCTAAATATAAAATGACGATCAGAGTTTTGGGCTGTCTCATGGGACTATGGCCAATCAATCGTCCACACAACGTAGTTGTGTCAGGAAAAACGTCCCCACAAGGATTAAAAAAACCACATACCACAACACACACACACACACACCTACGCACGCTTTTCAGACTTTTCAAACCTAACTTTACCTTTACCCTTTTTCTGACCCTACCAAAACTCAATTCACACCTTAGCCTTAAATCTGACCCCTGACCCAAAAACAGGGTTTCCCTTGTGGGGACCAGACTTTGGTCCCACAAGTAGCAATTGGTCCCCACAACGTAGTATGTGTCAGGAAAATCGTCCCCACAAGGATTACAAACAAACACACACACCCATACACACACAAACACACGCACACACACAGGCCGGTCTGTCAGGAACTCCCAGGCCTCTTTCTCTTCACATTTTTCTCCTGGGCTGTTGCGTGATTAAGATAAGAAAAACTCCAGAGGAGCAAACTAATCTGGGTATTTCAATCTCATCTCTGAAAGGTCAAGAAAAGACTCACTTTTTATTTTTGCTAACTACAATAACTCTTCTTGTGTTGATGGAGGAATGTGTAAATGGCTTTGCATTGTTCAAGAGCCTTTCCTTCAATGAGCAGCTCAAGTAGTTAACGAAAAAATAAAAAAAATCTTTAAAATAACGTGCAGAACGGCCAGGTCCACCTTACTTGTGGCCAAGATGAGTAATGGGAAGGGTCGGGATCACAAGGAGATCAATCCTATAGCTATTTCTTCACATTTTGATTATTAGAGTTATTTAACTTTTGCTGTTCCCTTATCCTGTTGTTAAATTAGACTGATGCTTTATTTTTCTAAAGTTTGCTTTAAACATTTCATCTTTGAGAAGGAGCACTTATGATTAGATATCACACCATCCACACCAGATATTTATGTCTAACTCTTAATCTATTTGTAGTTTATCATATTGCTGATGCTTATGGGGATCTCATTAAACAAAATAATCATAAACATAAACATGAACCTCCAGTCCCAGACAAAGCAGCACAGACTCTGTACAGAAACATTCACATCACATTTACAGATAACGGTTCTCTATGTGCTTTTCCAGAATCCCAAGGCCTTAAAACGACTTGGTGATAATTTGCAGACTGAAATATTAAAGATTTATTTCTTCTCTCTTCCTAAATGTAATTACATCAAGGAATGATAAATACATCTATATTTCAACAAAATGTATAGATAGGTTGAAATTAATTCATCATTTAAAACAGCATTTTGTATGTACTGGGATCAACTTTGCATGACACTAAAATTGATCGACAATCTGACAGAAGCTCCAACATGTTTCCAGAGATATTAGTAAGGTTATAAATATTGATCTCATCCAAGTGTAAAATAACCCGGTATTTCATAGAGCAGATAAAGACATTAATGGTTTATGATTCCTGTATAAAACCAGAGAACAGATGGAGACGGCTGACAGAATCACGGTCCACATCAAGGCCAAGAATCTTTTAACAGAAAATCCCACCTGGCTGCTGCAGTCAGTATTCAAAACCCAACTGTGTTTTTCCATCCCAACATTTCAGTCTGCTGTGACCTGCTAGCTGGGCTGATGGCTATGAAGAGATGATCAATGATTTATCACCAGGAATGAGGAGAAATGGCTTCAGGTGTGACACACCATCACCAACTGAACTTCTGGTCAGAAAAACTCCACAGGCTGAATTGTTGAAGGACTAAAGATATTTTGTTCTCTATCAGATCATCAGTGAAGGTTTATAAAGCCTCCATTCCCTGGTTGAAGGCTCACTGCTTCCATGAGTCTGCTGCTGCTGCTGCTCTGGTTCTTCATCACAACAAGGTAAGATTTGACTGAAAACTGGAAAATGTCAACCTATAGTTACAGTTTTTGATAGAGTAATATTTAAACATACAAAAAGGAATAATATCTTACTGAAAGCTTTTATGTTCATATTTATTAATTAAAATGTGCCATTTAGTTCAGCAGATTGTGGAAAATATTTCAGAAAATCATTGAGTTTTTCTCAGTCATATCTCAGAGTAACTGAATGTTTCCTCTTTTCTTACAGATGAAATTTGTCCTTTTTACCTTGTTCCTTTGTGGATTCATCCTGGAAATCAATGTGAGTGAAAACCTTCTCTTCTTTGTGGTTTGAATATCTGTTGTTAAAAACATTATTTTACTGGTTTTATTGAGCAATTATAGTTTTCTTGTCATTTAATTGTTAACCAGATTTTTATTTGATGCTTTCAGCTCCAAGTTGATTGAAGTAAAAATTGTCTGTCGTTTCTATTTGTGATTAATTTTGTTTCTCGTTTGTTTTTTAACAGGCAGGACGTGGTTTACAAAAACCAATAGGTAGTGTTTCAGGTTTTAGCATGAAGACATCATTATTGAATCTACAATAATGAAAAATAAATTTAGCTTTAGATCATGGGTAATTGAACTTTTCAGTGTCTTCATATTAATATGATCTGAATCTCTCATATAACAGAACCTAGGGTGTTCTCAGGATTAAAATCCCTTGTGACATGTGAGGGATCAGTCAGTCACATCTTTTGTGGTAAGCTCACTGGTTTTACTGGTTGTTCTGGACCATTACACCATGAATACATTCAGATTTCTAACATTTCTTCTTCTTCCAACAGAAAGAGGGGTAATATTTGTGGAGAGTGCTAAATATGGACGCAGAGACCGGACGACTTGCTCCAATGGCATACCTCACAGCCAGACAAGGAAAACTAATTGTTCTAAGAAGGCATCTGAAGTGTTTTGGAGGTACAGACCTTCAGCTTTTCCTAAAGGTTTTTCAAACTGGACATGAATTAATGAATCCAAGAAATGCCAAATCACAATTTCTAGGAAATTGACTTTGATGTATATTTACAGCTGCCAGGGCAAACCAGAGTGCTCTGTCTCTGCTAGTAGCTCTGTGTTCGGAGATCCCTGTATCGGGACCTACAAGTACCTGGAAGTGAATTATCGTTGTAGAAGGTGAGTTTATGGTCGAACTTCTCTAAAATCTTTCTAAATACAAGAACAACATTGTCACATTCGTTTTATTCAGGTGAATTTAATTTAGTTTTTCTTAAAAAAACTTAATCAGTAGCAGCTTAATTTACCAGGATTTTAACCTGATTAAAAAACCCAGATATTCAACTGGCAAATTAATTGACTGAAATAATTTACTGTTTTTTCACGTGTCAGGTCCCGTTTTTATTGTATTCGCAAAATTTATTATTTATTTATTTATTTGTTTATTTATTTTTTGCTTCCTCTAGTTCTTTTTTGTTAGTTATCATCACATAATAAAATATCAGGACTTGAAGTTTGGTTGCCATGGTGATACTGTGGAGCAGGTTTTGTCCAAACTCTGCAGTCTGGTTAAAACTTTTCCCTCATCAGCTTTAATGTTCCACTGCAGCTCAGTAACACAGTCAGTAGCACTAATGCCTTGCAGCAACAAGTCTCTGGGTCGCCTGGGTCTTTCTGCATTTATTTAGAAAGAACACATTTTATTTTTTAACCAAAGTCAGAAAATCAGCACTGACTCTCCAGAGTCCTTGTTACAGGTTCAGCACTGGTGATATTTTACTTTCTGATGTCTAAAATGCATTCTGCTGAAATTATGTTAAAATTTTCCAGATCCCGCTCCTGATTGCCCTGAAGTGACCATCAGATCTGCTGCACTGAAGATGAAATGCATCATAATCAGTAACATCTACAGACGTTGTGATCCACTGATGTGCAGCTTCATCTCTCTTCAGTGTTTTCAGTTTTATTAGCATTTTATTTGTTTTTATTCTCCAATCTTCATCCTTTTTGCTTTTATTTCAACTTTTCCTCAATAAACTTGACTTGCATTTAGATTTTGCTCAGTTTGCTTTTGTTCGCTACCAACAACTTGATGGGGATGAAAACTTTGACGAACTACTTCCAAACTATGAAGGCAGTTTAAAAACTGTTTTCAGTCTGAACAGGAAGAAACTGGCGGAGGAAGTTGGTTGAATGTCTGTGAGAACGCTGCCTGCTGTCATCTGGGTCAGACCAAGATGGCCACCAACCAGAAGCGACACCTTTTTATTGTTTACACACCAAAACTTGCAATTTTATTTTTGCCAAATTTTGCATATACTTTCACTCCATAAGACTTCCCTTCCATATTTAATATGGTCATGTTTGCCTGAGGTTTGAGGGGCTTATTTACAAAAATTGAAAAATGCTTCATCTGACATCCAAAGTTTAAAAAATTCCTAAGCATCACACTCTCAGGCTAATGAGCTGTGATTTTTTGAATGCTTCTTTGAATTGTTCTCAACATTTCATACACTTCATGTATGGCCATTTCTTTTTCTGCCTCACTCTGAGTTTTTTCACAAGTCTGTACTTAACAAAAATATCTGTATCTTTCTCAGTCCTTTGACAATCCTGACTAAATTGCTCCCAATAGTGGGACATGTCAGCATTAGTCATTCTGCAAAGGTTAACAAGAGTCAAATTCACATTTATCTTGTCCAGCAAGATGTCTGAACATGAACATATTTCAGTCTTATCTAACTTTATCTAAGGGGAATTCCAAGTTTAAATGAACCACATAAACTATAATATTTAATTGACCATAGTATGATTTGTATTTGGAGATTTTTCTCTTTTCCCACTTTTCTGCATTAAATCCTCTTCAAATTCAGAAGCAGCCTGTTCCTTGAAGGAAGTAATGCAGGACAGTTTAGCTGTCTGAGAACATCAATAAAGTACTGATGTACATTTCAACCGTACATTGCACCCAGTACACTGTTGCCCATTGGCACTGTCCTGATGGAGAAAACAGGAGACGTTCAAGAACAGCTGATCCAAATCCAGAACCCCAAATATACACCAAAAAAAACACCAAAAAAACCCAACAAAAAAACGAGAATTACGTTTAATACACATAAAATTGATTTTGTGAATAATCTTTGAATCACCACAGTGGCAGGTTTGTGTGATAGCGGGACCTAGTGAATATTCACACAAGCTCTTGTTCTGATTGGATGTATGCCAGAAGGTCCTACTAATTACTACAGTGTCTTTATATTTCACGTGTTGCTGTTTACACACATGAATTGTGTGTAAATTTCCAACTCTTACACTGGGGATGAGTTCGCAAAAGAATTACTCTGTGCTATAAAGACTGAATATTTTATGAAGGTTAGTTAGTTGGAAGCCTAAACCCAACCTTTTGTCCAACCTTTTGTCCAACCTTATGTCCAACCTTTTGTCCAACCTTGGAATGTTTGTGGCACCTAAAAATATACAGAAACTAATATATATTTTGATAAAATATTATGTATTTAAAATATTATGAATAATAAATCTGTGTAATAAGTGCATGGATTAAAATAAATATAAACCATAAGCGAGACATTTTTTCACCAAACTATTTTTGTGCTCCACTACTATCATTTTGTTGAATCTGGTCTGCTCTGCATCCCCAGAACCAAACCAGAACCAAGCATTTTGAAGCACAATTTCGCTTCAATGCACCACAAATCTTGAAAGAACTTCCAGAAAACTGTTACAACAACTGAATTCGTTTAAATCAAGGCTAAAAACACACTGATTTACAGTTGTTTCTGAATCAATATGTTCTGTGTATATGATTTTAATTTTGGTTTTACTTTGAATTTAATTTCTTTGTTTTTCTTTTTTAAGGTGAATGTTTGTTATTTTTATGACTTTTTACTTTTTTAATCTGAAGCACTTTGAACAGCCTTGCAGCTGAAATGTGCTATACAAATAAAATGGACTTGACAGCAGTTTTCAGATCTTGCCAAAGATTCTCCACTGAGTTTATGTCTAGACTTTGACTTTGCCATTCTAACACATACATATGTTTTGACTTAAACCATTCCATTGTAGATCTGGCTTTATGTTTAGGGTCGTTGTCCTGCTGGAAGGTGAACCTCTGCCCCAGCCCCAAGTCTTTTGCAGGCTCCAGGTTCAGGAGTGTTCAGGTTTTCTTCCAAGATTACCCTGTATTTGGCTCAATCCATCTTATAATCAACTCTAAAAATCTTCCTTGTCCCTGAAGAAAAGAAGCACCCTCAGAGCATGGCGCTGCCACCACCATGAGTGTCAGTGGGAAGGTGGGTTCAGAATGATGTGCAGTGTTTGTTCTCCACCATAAATAGCGCTTTGAATTTTTGCCAAAAAGTTCAATTTGGGTCTCGTCTTATCGTTTTTGCTGTATCCCAATATGGCTTCTGGCAAACTGCAAATGGGACTTCTTACAGTTTACTTTATACAATGGCTTCTCTATTGCCACCCGTCAAGTGACAGTGGATCTCACACTCAGTAGCCGACAGTATAGGTCAATGGGCATTTTACCAGTTGTTCACCTGGGAGACCAGGGTTCAAGTCCAGGTTGAGGCAAAAATGAAAGATACAACAGACATATGTATTTATATGCATATGTATAATATATAATATATATATATATATATTATATATATATATATATATATACATATGTCTGTGTATATAAATATAATTTTTCAGCTTATATACAGGTTGGGAGAGTCAAGTGACAGTGGCTCTCACACAATAGCAGACTGTACAGGTCAATGGTTATGTCACCAATTGTTCACCTGGGAGACCAGTGTCTGAATCCAGGCTGAAGCAAAAATGAAAGATACAACAGTGACATGAGAGATTGCCCTCCCCTCGATCCCAGTAGGACGGCAGGGCTGGGACTCTCTCTGTGTTGAGAGAGATTCCCTTCCCTATTGCCCTCCCTTGGATCCCAGTAGGAGGGCGGCATTGGGGACGAGAGAGTCTCGTTCAATGTATACACAATCTGTTTTTAACCAACAGCTCTGTCCAGAACAAAGTTCTAGTGAGGTGACATCATCAAAAGAGGAGTATGTTCCTGATTCCGTAGATGATTCAGACATCTCATGGCATGACAGATGCACTCCCCAGAAATAAGCACTAGTTTTAGTCCATACTTTCATGTTTGGACTTCTTAATGCACATAAATTGTATGTTTTTTGTATGTGTATGCCGTGGTCCTGATGAATAAAATTGGCCCTGACTATTGCTATTGGTGCCATGTGCGGAGCCAAGCACCTCATTATCTTTTGTCCTTTTGATGCAGCATTGCGTCAGCTTCTTGTATTTTGAGTTCTGATGTGTGTATCTAAATCTTTAAGTGAGATCTATGTTGAGTAGCTCCACAAGATTTTTGACTTCTTACTACGTCTTCCTAGCATAAGTGGAAAGGGGTGTCGGTTTAGTGTAGCAAAGAACTGGTTTCAAAAATTGTCCCACTAATACATAAAAACCCATGTATGTGTGTGCGGTTGCGTGTGTGTGTAGGTGTGTGTGTGTGTGTGTGTGTGCGTTTTATGTTATATAGGAATCTAAATATAAAATGACGATCAGAGTTTTGTGGCTGTCTCATGGGCTATGGCCAATCAATCGTCCCCACAACGTAGTATGTGTCAGGAAAATCGTCCCCACAAGGTATTAAAAACAAACGCACATACACACACACACAAACACACGCACACACAAACACACACCTTAGCATGGCTGTCTTTGTGGGCATTTTCCATTGACTTCCATTCATTTCTACAGCCTAAACTTTACCTTTACCCTTTTTCTGACCCTACCAAAACTCAATTCACACCTTAGCCCTAAATCTGACCCCTGACCCAAAAACAGGGTTTCCCGTTGTGGGGACCAGACTTTGGTCCCACAAGTAGCAATTGGTCCCCCAACGTAGTATGTGTCAGGAAAATCGTCCCCACAAGGTATTACAAACAAACACACACACCCATACACACACATACACACGCACACAGACAGGCCGGTCTGTCAGGAACTCCCAGGCCTCTTTCTCTTCACATTTTTCTCCTGGGCTGTTGCATGATTAAGATAAGAAAAACTCCAGAGGACAAACTAATCTGGGTATTTCAATCTCATCTCTGAAAGGTCAAGAAAAGACTCACTTTTTATTTTTGCTAACTACAATAACTCTTCTTGTGTTGATGGAGGAATGTGTAAGTGGCTTTGCATTGTTCAAGAGCCTTTCCTTCAATGAGCAGCTCAAGTAGTTAAAGAAAAACTCCAAAAAATCTTTAAAATAACGTGCAGAACGGCCAGGTCCACCTTACTTGTGGCCAAGATGAGTAATGGGAAGGGTCGGGGTCAGAAGGAGATCAATCCCATAGCTATTTCTTCACATTTCTGATTATTAGAGCTTATTTAACCTTTTGTTGTTCCCTTATCCAGTTGTTAAATTAGACTGATGCTTTATTTTTCTAAAGTTTGCTTTTAACATTTCATCTTTGAGAAGGAGCTCATATGATTAGATATCACACCATCCAGAACAGATATTTATGTCTAACTGTCTTTTTGTAGTTTATATCATATTAGTGATGCTTATGGAGATCTCATTCAACAAAAATAATCATAAACATAAACATGAACCTCCAGTCCCAGACAAAGCAGCACAGACTCTGGTGCAGAAACATCCACATCACATTTACAGATAACGGTTCTCTCTGTGCTTTTCCAGAATCCCAAGGCCTTAGAAATGACTTGGTGATAATTTGCAGAATGAAATATTAAAGATTTATTTCTTCTCTCTTCCTAAATGTATTTACATCAATGAATGATAAATACATCTATATTTCAACAAAATGTATAGATAGGTTGAAATTAATTCATCATTTAAAACAGCATTTTGTATTTACTGGGATCAACTTTGCATGACACTAAAATTGATCCACAATCTGACAGAAGCTCTAACATGTTTCCAGAGATTTTAGTAAGGTTATAAATATTGAGCTCATCCAAGAGTAAAATAACTGGTATTTTTTAGAGCAGATAAAGACATTAATGGTTTATGATTCCTGTATAAGAACCCCGCCTCTCGCCCGGAACGCTAGCTGGAGATCGGCACCAGCAACCCTCCCGACCCCACCAAGGGACAAGGGTGTCAAGAAAATGGATGGATGGATGGATGGATTCCTGTATAAAACCAGAGAACAGATGGAGACGGCTGAAAGAATCACGGTCCACATCAAGGCCAAGAATCGTTGTTAACAGAAAATCCCACCTGGCTGCTGCAGTCAGTATCCAAAATCCAACTGTGTTTTTCCATCCCAACATTTCAGTCTGCTGTGACCTGCTAGCTGTGCTGATGGCTATGAAGAGATGATCAGTGATTTCTCACCAGGAATGAGGAGAAATGGCTTCAGGTGTGACACACCATCACCAACCTGAACTTCTGGTCAGAAAAACTCCACAGGCTGAATTGTTGAAGGACTAAAGATATTTTGTTCCTCTGCCAGATCATCAGTGAAGGTTTATAAAGCCTCCATTCCCTGGTTGAAGGCTCACTGCTTCCTGTGAGTCCTGCTGCTGCTGCTGCTCTGGTTCTTCATCACAAGGTAAAATTTGACTGAAAACTGGAAAATGTCAACCTATAGTTACATTGTTTGATAAAGATTTAAACTTATAAAAAAGGAATAGTATCTTACTGAAAGATTTCATGTTCATATTTGTTAATTAAAATGTGCCATTTAGTTCAGCAGATTGTTGAAAATATTTCAGAATATCATTGAGATTTTCTCAGTCATATCTCAGAGTAACTGAATGTTTCCTCTTTTCTTACAGATGAAATTCGTCCTTTTTACCTTGTTCCTTTGTGGATTCATCCTGGAAATCAATGTGAGTGAAAACTTTCTCTTCTCTTTGTGGATTTGAATATCTGTTGTTAAAAACATTATTTTACTAGTTTTATTGAGCAATTGCAGTTTTCTTGTCATTTAATTGTTAACCAGATTTTAATTTGATGCTTTCAGCTCCAAGTTGATTGAAGTAAAAATCCTCTGTCATTTCTATTTGTGATTAATTTTGTTTCTCGTTTGTTTTTTAACAGGCAGGAGGTGATTTACAAAAGCCAATAGGTAGTGTTTCAGGTTTTAGCATGAAGACACGATTATTGAAACTGCAATAATGAAACATAAATTTAGCTTTAGATCATGGATAGCTGAACTTTTCAGTGTCTTGATATTAATATGATCTGAATTTCTCATATAACAGAACTTAGATCGTTCCCAGGTTTCTCATCCCTCGTGTCATGTGAGGGATCAGTCAGTCACATCCAGTGTGGTAAGCTCACTGGTTTTACTGGTTGTTTGAACCATTACACCATGAATACATTCAGATATTTCTAACATTTCTTCTTCTTACAACAGAAAGTGGGGTTATTTTTGTGAACAGTGCTAAATATGGACGCAGAAACAAGTGGACTTGCTCCATTGGTGTACGTTACAACCAGAGAAGGAAAACTAATTGTTCTATGAGGGCAAATGAAGTGTTTCAGAGGTACAGAGCTTCAGTTTGTCCTAAAAGTTTTCCAAACTGGACATGAATTAATAAATCCAAGAAATGCCAAATCACAATTTTTAGGAAATTGACTTTGATGTATATTTACAGATGCCATGGTAAACCAGAGTGCTCTCTCTTAGTCAGTAGCTCTGTGTTCGGAGATCCCTGTGTCGGGACCTACAAGTACCTGGAGGTGAATTATCGTTGTGAAAGGTGAGTTTATATGGTCTAACTTCCCTAAAATCTTTCTAAATTCAAGAACAACATTGTCACATTTGTTTAATTCAGGTGAATTTAATTTAGTTTTTCTTGGAAAAAAAAACTTAAGCACTAGCAGCTTAATTTACCAGGTATTTAACCTGATTAACAAACCCAGATATTCAACTGGCAAATTAATTGACTGAAATAATTTACTGTTCTTTCATGTGTCAGGTCCCGTTTTTATTGTATTCACTAATTTTTTACTTATTTATATATTTGTTTATTTGTTTTTTGCTTCCTCTAGTTCTTCTTTGTTACAGTTTGCATCCCAAGATAAAATATTAGGACTTGGAGTTTGGTTGCCATGACGATACTGTGGAGCAGGTTTTGTCCAAACTCTGAAGTCTGGTTAAAACTTTTCCCTCATCAATTTTTCAGTCCTCCTCAGTAACACAGTCAGTAGCACTAATGCCTTGCAGCAACAAGGCTCTGGGTCGCCTGGGTCTTTCTGCATTTATTTAGAAAGAATACATTTTATTTTTTAACCAAAGTCAGAAAATCAGCACTGACTCTACAGAGGCCTTGTTGCAGGTTTACCACTGGTGAAATTTTACTTTCTGATGTCTAAAATGCATTCTGCTGAAATTATATTGTTAATATTTTCCAGAGCCCTCTCTAGATAATCGGCCCTGAAGCGACCATCAGATCTGCTGCACCGAGGATGAAATGCATCATAATCAGTAACATCTACAGATGTTGTGATCCACTGATGTGCAGCTTCATCTCTCTTCAGTGTCTTTCATTTTTCTTAGCATTTTATTTGTTTTTCTTCTCCAATCTTCATCCTTTTTGCTTTTATTTCAACTTTTCATCAATAAACTTGACTTGCAATTAGATTTTGCTCAGTTTGCTTTTGTACGCTACCAACAGCCTGATGGGGATGAAAACTTTGACGAACTCCTTCCAAACTATGAAGGCAGTTTAAAAACTGTTTTCAGTCTGAACAGGAAGAAACTGGCGGAGGAAGTTGGTTGAATGTCTGTGAGAACGCTGCCTGCTGTCATCTTGGTCAGACCAAGATGGCCGCTAACCAGAAGCGACACCTTTTTATTGTTTTGTCAGAGTTGACACCTATTAAACACAGCAAATAACACAGAAAAGACAAGAGAGTTAGATTCTGAATACTCGCGAGTAGAACAGACAGAGATGTGCTTTCAGTTACAAATCTCCTACTGCTCTGAAATCACATTTGCCTGCCCCTCTCTTTTTATTGTGTTTAGGATCCCTAATCACAGAGAGCTGTAACTCTAAAGGGAGGGGAAAGAACACTTTCACACAGTTACAGCGCCAAGATTATCACTAACAATCACAATCTAAGAGGTCAAAACAGGGCATTCTGTGAAGAGCTGCTGGCACTGCTCTTCTTCAGAGAGGCCCTCTGAGAAAGGAAATCAGAAAGATTAACAATACAGAAACATGTTCTTAAAATATATGACTAAACTAATAAGAGTACATAAACTAAGAAAATAAAGGCACAACAAATAGTTGATAATAATACAATTTACCCAACATTCCCCCCAGTTTATCAAATATTTGTTCTAAGTCTCACATTCCTTCTAAACAATTTTCAGCTGGGAATTCATTTTTAAGAACGCAAATATTATTTACACTAAATTCCTGTGTTATTATCTGGCTGGCTCTGTCTAACACACAGGTCATCTAGCTGTTTCAAAGTCTGAAGGGAACAATCAGTTTTCAAGAACACAGATATTCTACACAGCAATCAAAAGTATTCGCACAGCACGTCATTTACTGATTAACAATAGACTGAATGTTGATTAACTATCAATTAATATTAGACTGAATATGAACTAAAGTAATATTCAAAATGATAATACCAAAAATCTCTAACATGTTTACACACCAAAACTTGCAATTTTATTTTTGCCAAACTTTGCATACACTCTAAGATATGGCTGTAAATTTACGGTGGAATTCCAGCAGTAACATACTGTTATTCCAAAATACGGTAGGATATTGTCAATTTGATGTCTTCTTCTCTTGTCACAATCAAGACTGATGACTTGATTGTCATCAGTCATCAGTCATCAATTATTTTACGGCAGTAAACTACCATAAAATAATTGTACAATACAGTTGTTTTTCCCAGGAAAGACATTTTACTTGTATTTTCATCTTAGAGAACCAGCATTTAAAGACAATATTAAACGGAAAGAAAAAAATACTTTCCATAATAATTTTTTTAGGGAATGAATCAATATCTACATAATCAAAAATGTTAGAATACAAGTGTTGGTGTTGTATGTTAAAAATACAATGTTTAATTACACACTTGTTTAGTCAAATTAAAAGATAGGTTTGTCAGTTTCCCTAAAGAGATGATGTTTGATAAAGACACCATCTTTATAAAGATAAAGACTCCCACCGCATCGTATCAGTGACGTCACGTGTTTGCCCTGGAGACAGCAGTATGGCGTCTTGTCTGGAGCTTATCATTACAAGGTAAGTTCCCCAAAGCTATTAAAACATGCTTTTTGTTCTTTCTTTAATGTATTTATAGAAATTATTATCGTCATTATTTGTATGTATGGTGTGTAATGATTATAACTCCCTGGTCGACATTATATCACAATGTATGTTGCATTTATACTGTTATGTATTCTGTATCTCAATAAAGATCAATTTAAAAAAACAAGGTAAGTTCCATGTAAAGACCATCATGTTTTTGATTTTGATTATTTTTTATGAATGCATTAACTTTCTGTTTGAGTATTGTTGAGGAAATATAATCGTTTCTAGCATTTAGAAAATATAATCATTTTTTAGTGTTTGAATTAACTCTATCTTTTACTTAAAGTTAGGAGTTTTTGTGTCACTAAGGTTGTAAAATAATAAACCACAGGAGGTAGAAAATTGTATCTGTGTGAAAACATCTCAAAGCAGGAGGACATTCAGGTCTCAGGAGATAAGGAGCCTTCAGTGAACATCTGGCATGGTAAACTATTGACCTATAGACTTCTGAACTTTGAAGCTGTGAACTTTTAAACTTTCAGACTGTTATCATATAAAATATTTTAATGTTGCATGTTTTCACTGAATATTTTATTTGAATATTGTATTAGTTGTAGAAGTAAAACCAGTCAATGATGAATGCAATTGAAAATGTTTTGTTCTGTATTAGGAAACAGGAACTGTATCTTATTACTTTTTGTAGTTGTGTATGAGTTTAATATCAGGGAGATTTTGGGAGGAATAACAGAGCAAAAGCATATTAAGTTCAGAGATAACTCTTATTGAATCAAATATAGGATTTAGGGTTTGTTTTGGGAGAAAAGGAGAAAAAAACAGAGTTTCACAGGGACCTGTGAAATGCTTTGATCCTCGTGGCTCAGGAAGGAGCCAGATCCTGGGGGAAACTCTGCAGGATTCAGGAGATAACATCATTTAGTGAAAATAAACCTGAATACATCTTAAAATTTATAACCTACTCGGGCACACTGACCTGCAGTTTACCCGAAAAGTATTTGTTTAAAAGCGTACATGCGGGTTGTTATTTATCTGTTTGGATTAGGAGAGAGTTCCAGCCACGTCTCCTTAGACATTTGCAAAGTCGTAAAAGTCAGCAGGACTTTAGAGTTCTGGTTAACTTCACTAACAAAAAAAGAGAAAACTTCTCTTTGATCGCGCGAACAAAATTGTAGGGAGGAACTAAATTTGAAATCGTCAGGAACGGTCACCGGTTGGTTGGGCTGAGGAACGCCTGTTTTGAATATGCGAAAACCAAGGCACTCCCATCACAGATAAAAACTGATGCACCGGAAAAATAACTCAGAAAAAATAGCCGATCTTTATTGTTTTTGCTCTGGCTTTATTTCTCCAAGACGTCTTGTATGTTTGTCTCCTAGTATCTCAGGTAACTAAATGTAACTCTGCATGTTTTCCTGTCCTGCTCTGTTATGTCTGATACTTTGTTTCTGATTGGATTAAATTCTGAACTTCTGTGACGCCAACACGCTGCGTACGCATTTTTGTCTCCTCACGTGGGCTCCAAGACGGTAGCTGGAATCCGGGACCGGGAAAGGAAAAGAACCGAATTGTATTTTCTAATTTAGATAAATTACTCCTTTTCAACAGTATCAACTTATGTTTAACGCAAGTTTATTTGTTTTGATATCGCGGTACGTCGGTTCAGTCCAGGGGAGCTCAAGTCCAGTCCTGACAGCTGCTATCCTGCAACTTTCAGATGCTTCCCTGCGCCAATTAACACACCTGAATCAAATGAATGGCTGGTTAGCAGGTCCGTTCAGAGCTGATTCTGTTCTGTTGTATGGAAAAGTTGCAGGACATCTCAAGGACTGGACGTAAGCACCTTGGTTTATTATTTAAGTTAGCAGCTAAAGCTAGCCAAGCAGGTGTAGCACAGGGTGTCGGGTGGTTAAACGAACATTAAAACTGTCAGAAAGGCCATCTGATTTAACGTTATTTAGCTGCTTCTTGAAGTTTTCGGCTATAGACGACATAATTGGGAGAGTGGCTGTGCTGGACCGGTGGTTTGATCTATGCGATCAAAGCTAAGCCAAAATGTTTTTGAAACTGGGTGGACAAAGTATTTTGGTAGGTCTGGTTAGTTTTGATCACTTCTCTTTAAAATCTCCATTTATTATCCTAATATATCTGCTATTTATCCTGTTTTTCCCCCAGGCTGGGAAAACCAGGCATTCTTCTGTTGGTTCATGTGCTTCTGTCGGAGCGATATTCCATCTACGGAGTTGTTTTTGCAAAAGGATTTGGTGGAGCGATATTCCATCTATGGAGTTGTTTTTGCAAAAGGATTTGGCATTTCACTAGATCGAACTGACCTGACTCCCATGTCTCTAGTTGCGTACAAAGTGCGTAATTTATACTTGCAAGGAATGCTGTTGGACGCGATAGCGTCAACGATCTCAGACAAATTATAGTCTATTTGGCATTTATCAGTAGGAGCAGATGTTGCGAGGTCTGTTGAAATCTTGGAGTCTTATGTCTTTGTTTGGATTTCCAAAAGTACATTAAAGGTCGTCCAATACACACTAAATGATAGAGCCCCCAGGTCTTCTGGCGAAAACAACCCCTTTTCGCCATTGGTTGAAACATTGGGTGTCGGGTGGTTAAACGAACATTAAAACTGTCAGAAAGGCCATCTGATTTAACGTTATTTTGCTGCTTCTTGAAGTTTTCGGCTATAGACGACATAATTGGGAGAGTGGCTGTGCTGGACCGGTGGTTTGATCTATGCGATCAAAGCTAAGCCAAAATGTTTTTGAAACTGGGTGGACAAAGTATTTTGGTGGGTCTGGTTAGTTTTGATCACTTCTCTTTAAAATCTCCATTTATTATCCTAATATATCTGCTATTTATCCTGTTTTTCCCCCAGGCTGGGAAAACCAGGCATTCTTCTGTTGGTTCATGTGCTTCTGTCGGAGCGATATTCCATCTAAGGAGTTGTTTTTGCAAAAGGATTTGGTGGAGCGATATTCAATCTAAGGAGTTGTTTTTGCAAAAGGATTTGGCATTTCACTAGATCGAACTGACCTGACTCCCATGTCTCTAGTTGCGTACAAAGTGCGTAATTTATACTTGCAAGGAATGCTGTTGGACGCGATAGCGTCAACGATCTCAGACAAATTATAGTCTTATTTGGCATTTATCAGTAGGAGCAGATGTTGCGAGGTCTGTTGAAATCTTGGAGTCTTATGTCTTTGTTTGGATTTCCAAAAGTACATTAAAGGTCGTCCAATACACACTAAATGATAGAGCCCCCAGGTCTTCTGGCGAAAACAACCCCTTTTCGCCATTGGTTGAAACTTTCCAGCACGCATCCAATGAAGACCTGAGAGGTATATTAGGAAGCTATTGTTAGACTTCGAAGAGATTTTTGATGAAGAGATTTTGATGAAGAGATTTTTGTGAAGAAGATTTTGTGAAGACTATGGAAGAAATTTGAATATTGTGATTCCGTGGGGTGTAATAAATCTCCAGCTCGCTTTGGCCTAGCAGAGAAACTTGTCTCAGAGTATTATTTCCTTTTTATAATATATTTAAAAGTAAAGCCACCCTTAAATTCCTCAATACTTCGTCCTACATCCAAAGGCCATAAAAAGAATCCAAAACAGCTCATGTCAAACTGTGGACCATGTTTTCAGATATGTGCAGGTATGTGGTTATTCTAATGATCCTACTTTATAGATCTCTCATTGGCTTTGTTTGCTATCTGAATGTAGCTATGTTACTAAATATATTTAATATTTTTTTATTATTCATCTTATCATTATTCAAGCCAGTGTTGAAGCCTTCCTCATTGCAGTGCAACCAGGACAACCTTCCTCCTGCATGTTGGTGAAAACAAGAGCAGCACCAAAGACACTTCACCATCAGTGATCACAAGATCATCCAAGGTAGCTTTTGATCAACTCTGAAAGCACACTTCTCCTTCAGTGCAAGTACCATTAATTCCTCTACAACTTCTGTAAATTAATCCAGCCTACAGTTTTCAACATTGATGTGACTTGCACAACAATTGAGGAGTTTAAGATCCTTGCTTTATTTTACCTGGCAGAGTGAACACTCTTTATTATGATGATCATTTAAATGCATACTTTATCAATAAGAGGATTTGTTTTATGTTCTTCCAATTAAGGACTTGGTTTATTACAGTCCCTGTGGCAAGCAGTTTTCTGCATGGTCAGCATTGAAGGCCATATTGTCTTTGAGAGGGTCCAGTCAACATTCCAGACAGGACAGTATTGTCCATCTTCTTCATCTTCAGCCTCCAGTGAGGCAGCCAAGACTTTGGTTCATTCAACGGTAAAAACCATTCCTGTATTTTTTTTTTTTTACAATTACATGGTTTTAAAGTTATGATGAACATTTGACAAAGGTGGTGATGTTTTCTCTTTAAATAATTAAAAACAGCTTTATTTATATATTGTACCAGCTGTATTCAGAATGCCAATTGTCCCATTTTTGATTTTGTTTTTTAGTCGCTCCATTGGGATTAACCCAGAAAGGGGCACAAAAGCCGGTCATGGGAAGATGGTATCCAAAAACACAGGAAAGACCATTCAAAAGAAAAAGTGACCATCAATGTTCAGGTTTCTACCTTCATCAAAAACTTGATGGACTTTGAGTGGCTTCCCATTCAGGTTAGTTGTTGTCTTTTTCTATTCTTTGAAATATTTCTGTTTCTATATTATTTAGGATCTAAATTGTATTGTCTTTTCTTTTTCCATGTTGGACGGTTCCTTCATCTGCATCTAATAAAGTAAGTGCCACTTGGACTCTTGAAAACCATTAATAGTTCAGATTTTAAAACCCTGTTAATACTAGAATTCCACATTATATCAGCCATGTTGAATTTTAGATTTTAGAAGTAATTTTTCTTTGATTTGTTTAGTGATAACCAAAGCATGGATATTTCTTTCAGAACTGCATTATGTTCATAAGATTGTAGAAGTTAATGAGTTAAACCCAGTTTATTTCGCTGGACTTTGAAGGTCTATTTTTTTTTACCAGCTCTCTGAGGAATGGTTGTGTTATTCGTTTTGAATATTTCAATATACTGGAAATATATGTGGTTTGAAGCATAGCGGTGCCTTTAAATAAAAATTATGTTCTGAAGGTTGCTGATCACATCCTCTTCTGTGTTATGTGAAGTTCTGATTATGTAGATTTTGCATTTTAGGACCGCACCAATTGTAGCACTTCTAAGAAGCTTACAATGAGTTAGTTTTACAATAGAACATTAATACCTAAGACTGTACTTTAAAAAGTAGCATTACAGTTTTTGCAGTAGCTTACTCATAAAATGAGTACAGTATTTGTACTGTAAAATAAATTTACAGTATAAATACTGGACCCTACAGACAGACATCAGTATTTGAAGGTATATTTATTTTCACCACTGTATTTTACGGTGGCCAATAGGTACAAACACCCAGCAAAGAGGAGAAAAACACATTCAACAAAAAAAAGATGCAAACAAAAAATGCTGAAAACAGAAGTGATCCAGACCACTAGGGGGAGTCGAACAAAGAACAGCTGTGTCCGAAGGCAGGTTTTGCATCATTGGGTCTTCGACAACCAGAAGAGAGAAGCTGTAACTTTCAGCTAGCTGCTTAGCCTCTACCGTGGCGTTATGTTGCTTAGTAACCGTGACAACGTGAATCACAGCTGCGACGGAAAAAAAACGGACTGGAAGTATGTTTTTTTTTCTCCTGATTTCTCTTTACCTTTTGTAATAAAGGCTGTTGCATATTGAAAAATCTTAGTCGGATTCTAAAATGTTCAAACACGTTTAGCACATTTACACAAGGAATGTAAGCAATGTATCCCTTTTCAAATACTCTCCAAATCTCAGGTAAGACAATACAGTTTAATCAAACTATTATGTTTTTAGGCTTAACTTTAATCAGTCAAACTGATTTGCTCAAGAATATACAGTATTAATTATTTGAATGAACCAAACTATTACAACTAGATGTTACCTGACTTAATATCTGTGTTTAACTGTGATTTGGGAAAGCGCAAACGAGTCAGGTTTTCCTTTCGTGGTTTACTAAACTGAGGCCAGGGAAGCTGGGTGTCAATGCAGCGGGAGCAGACGTGCCCAAAGCGTCTGAGCAATATTGCAATTAGGGGATGCACTGATGTACCGAGCAGAAATGTGAGATTTATACATCTACATTCTCGCCTACAAACATTGTTTAAATCATTTTGTGTTACGGCTGCTAAGCAATATAACGCTGAGGTGGAGGCTAAGCGGCTAGCTGAAGGCTAATCGGCTAGCTGAAGGCTACGGCTTCTCTCTGCAGGGCTCACTGCCTTCAGGACCCTCTTCCATTGACCGGGTCGTTTCTCAAGCCCATGAAACAATAAGCTTGAAAGGTTGCAGACCCTGAATTCGGACACAAAGCTCTAGTGGTCTGGACACTTATTTTTATATATTTTTTGCATGTCTTTTATGTTTGCATCTTTTCTTTGTTGTATTTGTTTTCCTTGTGTTTGCTTGCGCGTTTGCACCTGTCAGCCACCATAGTATTTTAACGATTCTGTATTTTAGTTCTGCTGGGCTTCATGTGATTATGTGTATTTGTTATAAGTTGCATTGTGATCACTGTTAGAATGTTTTGGGCTTCCCCTGTCTGACTCTGCTGACTCCCCCTCACATGTGATGGACCCGTCATGTGGACGGTGGAGCAGAAGGACCAGGACCGATGCTAACAGAACCGGATGAGCGGAGAGTTCAGTGTGTTAGCAATGAAGCTGTTCAGTTGAGTGTAACGATTTGTTAGAGGCGCAGCTGCAGCCTAAGGAATAGCAGCTCCTCTTATTTCTAATAAACCCTGAACTACGTCTGCGATATGTCATTACAGTATTTACTTATACCACTTTAAGAGGTCATTACAGGATTGAAAAGGTAAAATACTGGTAGCTACTGTTAAGGAAGAAAATATTATAACTGACTAAATTTAGAAAAACAACTTGGCTCTGATTTCTTCCTTTGTCCCAGATTCTCTCCACGTCTCGAGGCTGCATGCGGAGACAGAACCACAACAATGCGTGTTGACGTCACAGAAGTACAAATTTAATCCAATCAAAAGAAAGTATAACAAGAAACATAAAATTTAAAGAAACACAGAAACATACATTGGTTACCTGAGAATTATAAAAATAAATATCAAAGCAATATTGAAGACGTCTTCGGAGAAATAGCAGCCCAAAAAGGAGCTAAAAAATAGGCCATTTCTGCCTTATTCTCCTTGCGTATAGGTTTTTATACCAGTAGGGGTGTTTTCTCTGCAATATATTCAAATAAGGTGTAACTCTGCTCGACCAACTGGAAGCTGTTTCTGACCCTTTTCAAATTCAGAAATTCCCTAGAATTAATTCAAAAGACAAAAGACCGGCTTCTCCTTTGTGTTTTAGATAAGTTGGAAGCAGGATGTCTCCGAACCCCTGTTGGTTTATGGTTTTTCATAGAGTGGTGGCAAACAGCTGGAACTTCCACTGCTGGTGTCCCAAAGACAAAAGGGATAATCTGAGATCTTCTAACACAATTCACTTTAAACTAAAAGTAAGGTCAATAAACCAGAATAAGTTTCTAAATTCCAAAACTATTATTAGACTATTTTCATCAAGACAGGTTAAATTTTAAAACTAACTTATTTATTTCAATATATTTTCTTACTGGTATTCAGCTTCCAGCCATCTGGGCAAAGAGAAACAGATTAAGGAATTTCACAGTTAGCTGTGAAATTCAGGTTTTCTGTCCTTTGTGTTAAAACCACAGGAGTCCGAGCCAAAAGTTCTCGTGGAGACCTCACCGTTCCAACATACATCCAGGCACACGATCCATACATTCCAAATCACCCACACAGACCTATTCAAAACTAAGATTTTTTTCTGAAAGACTAAACTGAATTGGACACTAAAAATAGTCATTTTTCCTCAACACTACAAAGGCCGCTTTTTTAAAAATAAAAAATTTACCGTTTATTCTGAAAGAACGGTAAAAAAAACCCCAAAAAACCTGGCGTCTGTAGCGACCAGTATTTTTTTACCGTTCTTTCACAGAACGGTAATCTACCGTCAGGATTAATTATGGTACAGCCACTGTGGATTTACAGTAAACTTCTGGCGTCTATAGCTGCCAGTATGTTACTGTAAATTTACAAGATTATTTCTGAGAGTGTATACTTTCACGCCATAAGACTTCCCTTCTATATTTAATATGGTCATGTTTGCCTGAGGTTTGAGGGGATTATTTACAAAAATTGAAAAATGCTTCATCTGACATCCAAAGTTTAAAAAATTCCTAAACATCGCACTCTCAGGCTAATGAGCTGTGACGTTTTGAATGCTTCTTTGAAAAACTGGTATTTCATAGAGCAGATAAAGATATTAATGGTTTATGATTCCTGTATAAAACCAGAGAACAGATGGAGACAGCTGACAGAATCACGGTCCACATCAAGGCCAAGAATCTTTGTTAAAAGAAAATCCCACCTGGCTGCTGCAGTCAGTATCCAAAACCAAACTGTGTTTTTCCATCCCAACATTTCAGTCTGCTGTGACCTGCTAGCTGGGCTGATGGCTATGAAGAGATGATCAGTGATTTATCACCAGGAATGAGGAGTGACACACCATCACCAACCTGAACTTCTGGTCAGAAAAACTCCAAAGGCTGAATTGTTGAAGGACTAAAGACATTTTGTTCCTCTGTCAGATCATCAGTGAAGGTTTATAAAGCCTCCATTCCCTCGTTGGAGGCTCACTGCTTCCAGTCAGTCCTGCTGCTGCTGCTGCTCTGATTCTTCATCACAACAAGGTAAGATTTGACTGAAATCTGGAAAATGTCAACCTATAGTTACATTTTTTGATAAAGATTTAAACTTACAAAAAGGAATAGTATCTTACAGAAAGATTTCATGTTCATATTTATTAATTAAAATGTGCCATTTAGTTCAGCAGATTGTTGAAAATATTTCAGAAAATCATTGAGTTTTTCTCAGTCATATCTCAGAGTAACTAATATTTCCTCTTTTCTTAGATGAAATTTGTCCTTTTTATCTTGTTCCTTTGTGGATTCATCCTGGAAATCAAAGTGAGTGAAAACCTCTTCTCTTTGTGGTATGAATATCTGTTGTTAAAAACATTATTTTACTGGTTTTATTGAGCAATTGTAGTTTTCATTTAATTGTTAACCAAATTTTAATTTGATGCTTTCAGCTCCAAGATGCTTGAAATAAAAATCGTCTGTCGTTTCAATTTTTTATTAATTTTTGTTTCTTGTTTGTTTTTTAACAGGCAGGACGTGGTTTACAAAAACCAATAGGTAGTGTTGTAGGTTTTAGCATGAAGACACGATTATTGAATCTAAAATAATAAAACATAAATTTTGCTTTAGATCATGGATAGCTGAACTTTCAGTGTCTTGATATTAATATGATCTTAATTTCTTATATAACAGAAACTAGGTCGTTCTCAAAAATAAGAACCGTTGTGGCATGTGAGGAATCTATGGCTGGATTAGTGTGTGGTAAGGTGACTGGTTTTACTGGTTGTCCTGGACCATTAAATCATGAATACATTCAGTTTTCCAACATTTCTTCTTCTGTCTTCCAACAGAAAGTGAGCCTATAACTGTGATCAACGCTAAATATGGACGCAGAGACCAGATGACCTGCTCCAATGGGAAACCTGACGACCAGACAAAGAATACTGATTGTGCTACAAAGGCAAATTTAGTGTTTCAGAGGTACCGAGCTTCAGTCTTTCCTAAAGACTTTTCAAACTGGACATGAATTAATAAATCCAAGAAACATCAAGTCCCAATTTCTAAGAAACTGACTTTGATCTGAATCCACAGATGTGAGGGGCAATTTCTGTGCCTCGTCTTAGCCAGTAGCTCTGTGTTTGGAGATCCCTGTGTCGGGACCTACAAGTACCTGGAGGTGAAATATATTTGTGAATGTGAGTTTATGATCTAACTTTACTAAAATCTTTCTAAAATTCAAGAACAATATTGAAAAGCATTAATGTCACATTGGTTTTATTCAGGTGATTTTAAGTATCTTTATCTTAAGATAACTTAATCAGTAGCAGCTTAATTTACCAGGGTTTTAAACTGATTAACAAATCCAGATATTCAACTAACAAATTAATTAACTGAAATAATTTAGTGGTTTTAATCATTTATATTTTTGACTTATTCCTTTTTTGCTTCCTCTAGTTTTTCTTTGTTTCTTTTTTTAAATAATAAAGTTAGCATCACAGAATAAACTAGAAAATGTCTGAAGAATTTTAAAGGGAGCCTGCCAAAGCGTGCCAGTCGGTTGGACCCAGCATTCTAATGCTGCAAATTAGCATCAAGGCTATTCTTAGCTAAGATGTAGTTAACAGCATGTTTAAAATCACAAGCATATTGACTAACATGGACTTACTCCATTCACTATACTAAACATGTCTAATAATTAAGAAAAATTAATTAAAGCTTCACTAGTGGGGGGTAGTGAAATGCTAATGTTTGTTCTAATGGTAAGGCAGTGCACTAACCTGAGAGAAAAAGATTGTAAAAGACTAATATTGCACCGACTAAGGTGGTGCACTAACCTGAGAGAAATAGAGGCTTTTAGGGTGAATTCAGACCAACACAGAACTAGAGTTCTGTTGAAAACTTTTTATATTCTTAGTGTTTAGTACAGTTAATCTTACGACATGTGAAAATAGTGGATTGAGCAGGATTCCTTTGAATAACATCTTAGAGGGCCTGCAGAAAACAATGTCTGTTATCATGGAGGAACCGCGTTATGAATCAACCCATCGCACACAGACCTCAAAAGAGCAGGCAGTGAGGAGAGATCTCAAGTCATCTCCCTCAGAAAAACACTAAAACCTAAGGACAAAAACTTACAACACATAATGCTTTTAATAATTACAATTTAATTAATAGAATACCGTTTAGTTTAAATTAACATGACTTGAACTAGTCTAATTTGTAGTTTTATATTAAGGTGCTTCAGAACGAAAACGTGATGGTAAAATCAGGCTCTCAGCCATTCATTTTCATGCTTTTCTCAAAAATTTCAGAGCTCAGCGCACACCATCTCTCTCTCATCGCTGCCATTACTGTGAGTGAGGTGCAGATATTAATCTCGGTACTATTGGAGACGACAAATAATAATAATAATAATACATTTACAGTTTGTTTTTATTTGTTTCTGGACACCCAAGGTCACCTCGACATAAAAACAAGTACATTATAAAATACATACCAGCAATAAAAAAAACAAAAAAAAACAACAAGATTTATAAAACAGTACAAAGATAATTAAAAGCTATATGCTGGTTCAAACAAATTGGTTTTGAGTTTGTTAATGGACAATAATATTGCAAAACTTTACTCTTTATATCCTCTCTGCCCGGGTTCAGAAAAATGCTGTGCGCAAGGACTGAGACCACGCAGCGACAACAGCATCACCATAATCAGCATTTATTCAAGACAGATGCAAACCATCACCAGAAAAGCACATCACAAAACATCAGAAAACCTCAGAGCACAAACAGATAAATTTACCTGAGAAGAGGAAAGATACACAGATAGCAAGAACGTCCTTGGAGAAATTGCAAGTGCAAAATCTGATTTGTTACTCCGTGTTGAAAGTTTTATCCTTTTTTTCTTTAATTTATTCAAACAAGGTGTCTCTCCGCTCGACCAATTGGAAGCTGTCTCTGACCCCCTTCGAAAACGGCACCTCCCTTCAATTCTGTTCAAGCGATCAAAGAGAAGTTTTTTTAGTGATCCCTCAAGTCCTGCTAGGTTTTATGACTTTTGGATGTCTCAAGAAACGTATTTGGAATTCCCTGTTAATCCACCCAAACAGATAAAGGCACATTTGTAAGCTTTTAAACAAATACTTTTCGGGTAAACTGCAGGTCAATTGTGCCAGAATAAGTTATAACTTTTAAGATATATTCAGTTTATTTCACTAAATTATGTTATCTCCTGAATCTTGCAGAGTTTTCTCCAGGATCTGGCCCCCTCCTGAGCCAAGAGCATCAAAGCATTTCACAGGTCTCTGTGAAACTCTGGTTCTCTCCTTTTCTCCCAAAACAAACCCTTAATCCTATATTTGATTCAATAAGAGTTATCTCTGAACTTAATATGCTTTTGCTCTGTTATTCCTCCCGAAGCCTCCCTGACATTAAACTCATACAATAACTATATTAACTGCAGAAAGTAATTAGATACAATTCCTTATCTGCTTACACCATTCATATAAAATTAAACCATCCTAATCATTTTCCAACTACCTTAATTCTACAGGTAAATAATACATTTTAATCCGAGCATGCAATACTAAGAGTAATCTATATGATATTAGTAGTTTAAACAGTTTAAAGTTCACAGCTCTAAAGTTCATAAGTTTACAGTTCAATAGTTTAACATGCCTGAAGGCTCTTTATTTCCTGAGACCTGAGTATCTCCTGTCCTCCCAAGATGTCTGAAAAGATAGGAGCCCATAGCTCCACAGATATATTGTTTAACAACGTCTTAAAAGGTTTTCTCCATCCATCACTTGTTCTTTGATATTGTGAACCCAGCCATGGCTCTTCCTGCCAATTGAACTCACCCACACAAACTTCTTCAAAATTTAAGTAAAAGATTCAGCTAACTAAACACAAAAAGATGGTTATATTTTCTAAATGCTAGAAACGATTATATTTCCTCAACAAGTTTGGACTTAAAATATTGCAAAGACTCAATGTTACGGAGATCAGGTGGGAGTGAGTTCCAGAGTTTGGAGCAGAGCGGCTGAATGCTCTGCTCAAACAGCCCTCTCATATGCTTCAAATGGTTTTCAAATACGTCTCACGGTTCCTGAATGGGAAGGAGTTGCTCGGACTGCTTTTTTCAGAAAAACTGACTGGGTGTCTCACAAAGATTAAAGTCTTTCTCCACCTCTCTGTCTCACACACACAGTTGGCTGAGGGCTCAGCTTCTCTTTGGAACTACATTGATGGCTGAAGGTTAGAACTACAGACACGGTGGAACTCTCACTTACTATAGAGGAGGGCTGAGTTGGCAGTTAACAAAAAACCATCAGCCCTAGAGAAATTTCGAAAACATTTTACGGAAGCAGGCATTCTGTGCGATATCAAATCCAACATTCATACCAATAGAGCTATTGTTGCAGGCGTGAGGGCGATTTCAAAATTATTTTGGGGGTCAAAAATCCACTCAGTTTCTCACTAACAGTTGGTGTCAGTTACACTCTACGTTTCGGCAGTTGGAAATTTCCCTCTTTTCTACGCTTTTTACATCGCCATCATAACTATGATCACCAATAAAAATAATTCAACCTGGAGAGACTCACGCACAGAGAGAGGGAGTGGTATTAGAAAGTTTAAATGACAAATGAAAGTCTTTGGCGCTCGGACCCAGGAGGAAGACGTTGCGCTGAAAACCGCTGTCAGAGAGAATGAGCCGCTGAGAATGAAAATTAAAGACGTCTTCCCCCCAAAAAATAAACTAAAGGGACCAAGCCAGTGCCAAAGACACTAGGGAAACTGAAGAGAGAGATCACAAATTCTTGCTAAGGAAATTACTCTGCATGATTAAAGATGTAGAGATGGAATACGAGATTTTATGAAGGTGAGAAAATTATCTGAAATTGAGAGAAGACTAGAAGCAGAAAGATAGAGGATGTGAACGAAGCGCCAAGAAGTAAAGGGGAAGCTCCCGAGAAGTCGGAAGAGAAGAATTGTGGGAGCCTGTGAAGATATCGGAGAAACTGAGAATGATTATGATAATTATGGTGATATTGGGTTGCCATTGTATCAGATGCCTGTGCAAGCATAGGAAGACGTTGGAGAGAAGGCCACAAAGGGCCTGAATAGTCAGATTCTGCCCAGAGAGGAGAAATGGATTGAGTCTGAAGAGTAAACGAAGAGTTTGAGAAGAAACAGGAGAATGATGCAATATTTTAGAGGAAGCTGAGGCGAAGCAGAAAGGTAGGAAGGAAAGTAATTTCTGAAAATAAACGGTAGGGAAAGCCAGTCGGGCATTGGTAAGGTTGAACATGGTTATGATGACTGTTGTCATGATGATGATGATGCATGAAAGCAGTCAGTTGCCTGCTAGGGCGTCGATAGAGAGACGGGAAGAGATGCCTGTTCGGGCAGTGACTTGCCTGCATGGGGCGTCGGTTGCCAGCAAGGGCGTTGATAGAGAGAGACGGGGAGAAATGCCTGCATGTGCATGAAAGCGCCCAAATGGGCAAATGACAGAGAGAGACGAGAATGCCTGCTAGGCGTCAAGAGCTGCCTGAAATGGCATCTGGGGCCTGTGAAGGCGTCGACAGGAGAGACGAGAATGCCTGCTAGGCGTCGAGAGCTGCCTGAAATGGCGTCTGGGGCCCGTGAAGGCATCGACAGGAGAGACGAGAATGCCTGCTAGGCGTCGAGAGCTGCCTGAAATGGCGTCTGGGGCCCGTGAAGGCATCGACAGGAGAGACGAGAATGCCTGCTAGGCATCGAGAGCCGCCTGAAATTGCGTCTGGGGCCCGTGAAGGCGTCAATAGGAGAGACGAGCAGGCGTCGAGAGCTGCCCAAAGTGGCGTCTGGTGCCAGCATGACGTCAATAGGAAAAACGAGGTCGGAACCATACACAGAGGAATGCTCTCCACCACCAGGTATTTGATGAATGAGCTATACGAGACAAATAGAGAACAATGAGAGCCAGATTTAGAGGATAGGTTAGGACGGATATAGGATGCATAAGCTGAGGATGAACAATGGCCAAGATGCTGAAGAAAGTAGTATGAATATGAATTGATAAGTGTGACGAGAAAAGTCAAAGAAGGAAACAAACGATGACTGAAGCTGATGAGGAAAGAGTTGGAAGCATTTAGCATGATGAGCTACTATGATCAATTCTGCAGAGGATTCCAAATGAGGAGGCTAATACTGAAGAGCTTGCTGCCCCAGGACCCCCCAAAACCTAAGCATGGGTGGTTACTGGGAAATATCAGAATGAAACGGAAGGGAACACAACATTGCAGAGAAGCTACTTCAACTACAGAGACTGTGTAGATGGCGCCAGGACTGAAGATGACTCGGATTGAGAAACGCCGGAGCTATGGGACATGAAATGACCAGGGAACAAGACGACGGGTGCTCAGGAATAAGGCTTGACCAACCAGCCTGATACATATACTGCCATTTACCAAATGGGGAACTAGATGACCACATGGCCATGGGACTTTGACAATAGAACTGAACAGAAAAATAGATTTAAAAGTGAGGCGAGGAAGCCTGTGAAGAAGTGTTAGGAGAGAGAATTATTGTTTATTTTACAAATTAAAACAAGAGACTAGATAAATGGCACGACTTAATGAGATCAGGCACATGAACTACGCAAAAGAATAAATGCCATTATGATACCGTGTACACGAGAATTGGGTGAAAAATAATTTGAATTCCTACGATGAAGCCTGGACGAAATCCGAGCCGATTCCACGAGCAGAGATGTTAACTCAGAAAAGGTTGAGGTTCTCGGCTGATGAATGATTGCTGCTGTGGGTGCAACTTCTGATGAAGCATGACTGCATGCTCTTAACACTTGCCCGTGACTTGAAAATGCAGAAACGATGACGTTAGACTAATTGAAAATAGCACTGATGAACAAAATAACTGAGGTTAAGATAGATATGGCACCAATTAAGGTGGCTGATGCCGATTAAATATAGGAGAGCAAGGTCAATGAGGATTGGACGGCTCTGAAACTTTTGCTGTTGCCAAATCTAAACCACGGACAAATCGTGACTGCAAAATGCTCTAAAATCGTAAAATTATTTACGGCTGTTTGGAGCCAAATGCCCTGACGAAATCCTAATTGAGAAACTTTCTAAGAGAGCAGAACTACTACGAACTAATTATGATGTGACAAAAATCACCACGATTATTGGTAAACTTAAACGTGTCAGAGTCAGTAATTGCCACCTTGAATTTAATTAATTTATATTAAAGTTAAAGCCTATTTATTCTGACCCCTGATAAAACCTAATGGCCCTGGAAGAGTTGCTCTGGCATCAAAGCTGCAATGATTGTCTCTAGCTTCCGCAATAAAGAGTAATAGGATTAATCAAAATACTGCGGAAATAAAGTAATGAGAAAGCATCTAAAAGAGAGATCAGCTTTGAAACGGGTATGTTGGTTTTATGGAATCAGTCTTCCCAATACCAAATAGCCCCAGATTCATGAGGACCGGAGGCAGCATTATGCACATGTTTACCGAGATGTCGAGAAATAGAACCAGGTCTAAAGATGCTTTTACAGCGCTGTTGCACGTGAGGGTTTTTAATGGAAAGAGATAATCGAATCGCAGAATGCGGACCGATTAGAGCCTAGATGACCCCGAGGCAACAATGAAGCCAGGTGATTATTTGGATCTTTAATCAGCAGGTTAGAACGACTTCACGGGCTGGTTCAGGTGGACTGGAGTATGAAAACGTGTGCATGTGAGATTCTACAGAGTATTTGGATGAATACAATTACAATCCATCATGAAGACAGATACTCATTTATGAACGTATTCCAAACGTGCTGCTAGTAAACTAAATGAAGTAAAAGAAAGCAATTTAACGTGGTATGGTTTACCATTTCAGCATAGAAATTAGCTTAGCCTAGCCGTCCCTTATTCCAAAACCTAACAGAAATGTTCAAAGTAGTAAAACACACGTGCAGTGCCGCTCAAACATAGGCTACGACCTACCACTCAGATGGACGCAAGCTCGGATAAAATCACGGAACATGCTAAAAAAGTCTGCTGTCCTGCATGGCTTCACGAACAATGGTTGGTAAGAGAACAAAATACTAGTCACAAAGCGGCCGCGCCACCTGGTGGTGAAGCTAGGAACTGCGGTACGGCCTTCGGATCGGATGCGATTTCACCAGTTGGCTAATTACCTAATGGCGATGGGGAAGGCGCAGGGAATAGGAATTTAAAATTAGAGGTTCAAAGCCGGGATGTCTAAAACAAGCGAAGGGGGAAAAGAAAATAGGTCCAGCACTTCAGACAATGATGAAGAAAGAACGTGATGAACTAAAAGAATTATAATCTAGCGCGGCCCCTTTAACGAAGCCCATTTAGAATAGAGTAGCTACGGGGGAGCAACAAGAAAGGCGAGGAATAAATACTGTTTGAGTGACCAGAACTACCCATCCCACCGGAAAGGGAGGAGCAGGGCGAGGTACCGAGTCTTCTTAATGGAGTTTTTTTTATTATTATTATTATTATTAAACTACTGAGCGAAGCTGATGCCGTTCCGCAAATGATGCTTGGTATGATTAAACAGCAAAATGAAGAGCATGCTACGCAAACATCCAGACTTGGAAGCATGAAGAGAACTGGGAGAATACGTCTTACCTAGGAACCGCCCAAACAGGCGTTGGCGAGGGAGGCGGTCATGGGAGGGGCTGCAATACGAGCTGAGGCCCGAGTCATGAAACAGAGAGAGATGTGGGAGGCTGGTGGCGACGGCTTATGGAAGAACTGAGGAGTGTCCTACAAACTTCCTGCGGCGGCGAAGGAGAAGGTGATGGGAAGTACTGAGAGGTGATCTGCGGCCTCGAACGTGAAGGAGTAAACGAGGTAGGATGGTGGTGACATCTTCTGGAGGAGCCGAGAAATGATCTGGAGCAGCTGAGGAATATCCTGAAGCGACGGCTATGACTAAAGAGCCGAGTAAAAACAGACGAATCGAACATCTGCGATGGGAAGGATAATGCTGGAGATGCTGAAGAGGATCCGTGCTATGAAGGTGCAACCAGAGCAGTTAAGGATAGATCATCCCGGAACCGAGTGGGATTGGCCCGGAAAGACCAGAGTCTGAATCATCTCCGCAACGAGAGCTTTTCTAAGCCTGGAAAAAGGAGAAAGAGTCCAATATTTCCATGAAAAGCGAGGACATGCATGAAACCATGACGAGGTTGAGCAGCAACTTTCTTGAAGCTCAGCCAAGGAGCGCAGCCGACAAGCGGCACCAATGAACAGCTGGACCTTAGTGACGCTTGATGATTGGAGGAGGAGACCATCACCGATTGGTTGGAATCGAGGTGCAGGACGACATCTTGGCTGGGCAGGTGGGATGAATATAATAGTCTTCCAGTCTGAATTTCTGCCAAGGGCTTCATTAGTTCATTCTCAGCATCGAACCAAATGTTTTGATACCATTTTTTGGGGGGCGAGGAGCAAGCAGTAGTACGAGCCACATTAACGGTGATGGGAGAAAAAAAAGAATAAATAAGGAGACATTCTTCTACGTGTAGACAATATGTGCCTTCCACGCATTACATGGAGGCATTGGCATGCCTAACTTTACATTGCTTCTCTGATGTAACGCTATGGCAGGCCCCAAATATCAGAACTTGGAGTTTGGTTGCCATGGCGATACTGTGGAGCAGGTTTTGTCCAAACTCTGCAGTCTGGTTAAAACTTTTCCCTCATCAGCTTTAATGTTCCAGTCCTGCTCAGTAACACAGTCAGTAGCACTGATGCCTTGCAGAAACAAGGTCCTGGGTTGGAATCCTAGCCTGGATCTTTCTGCATTTATTTAGAAAAACACATTTTATTTTTTAACCAAAGTCAGAAAATCAGCACTGACTCTCCAGAGTCCTTGTTGCAGGACAAGTCCTTGTCCTGATGTCTAAAACTTTCTGATGTCTAAAATGCATTATACTGAAATAATAATATTTCCATGGTTTCAGTTCCAATTAAAACTGTCTGAAGCGACCATCAGATCTGCTGCACTGAGGATGAAATGCATCATAATCAGTAACATCTACAGACGTTGTGATCCACTGATGTGCAGCTTCATCGCTCTTCAGTGTCTTTCAACTTTCTTATCATTTTATTTGTTTTTCTTCTCCAGTTTTCATCCCTTTTGCTTACATTCCTATTTTTCCTCAATAAACCTGACCTATATTTGCCTTTTGCTCAGTTTGCCTTTGTTCGCTACAAAAAGCCTGATGGGGATGAAAAATTTGACAAACTGCTTCCAAACTATGAAGCCAGTTTAATCATGCAACCGCTCAGGAGGGAACTGTGGAGAGACAGAGACATGGGAGTTTCTGACAGACCAGCCTTTGTGTGTGTGTGTGTATGTGTGAGTTTGTTTGTAATGCCTTTTGGAGACCATTTTCCTGACATGTACGACAGTGTGAGGACCCGCTGCTCCTTGTGGGGACCAAAACCTGGTCACCACATGGGAAATGCTGTTTTTGGGTCAGGGGTCAGGTTTAAGACTGAGGTGTGAATTGAGTTTTGGTTTGGGTTAGGGTTAGACATGTAATAGGTAGGGTTAGGATAAGGGTTAGTCTGTAGAAATTAATGGAAGTCAATGGAAAGTCCCCATAAAGAGAGACTCGCAAATGTGCATGTGTATTTTATGTTATATAGGAATCTAAATACAAAACTACTATCAGTGTTTTGTGCCTTTTGGTGGAACTCAGTGTTGCGGCTGTTTTGCAGTTTTCTGAAAGGTTGTTCAAATGCGTGGTGCTTAGAAGCTGAATGCTTCTCTATGTTGTTTTCTGGTTCTGGATACAGATCAGAACCAGAACCTGAGAGGTCTGAAGGTTGATCCATTAGCAGCGGATCTTTGATCTGTTCAGTGATTTATTAACCACCAGCAGTAGATGAAAGTCTGGACTGTAGAACTGGGTGATGTAGAACCAGGTGATGTAGAACTGGGTTATGTAGAACCGGGTGATGTAGATGTGGACCCGAGTGGTTTATCAAATGAATAGCTGCAAGGATTGTGGACAGTCTCACTGCAAACCCATAAAAGTTACAATAATTTATTTAGTAAACAAATAATCAAAGTGAAGGAGATGCAGGCAGTCATTGACGAAAAAATCAATATGCGAGTCTGTAATGTCTTAGCTGGACAAGGAAGAGAGGGCGCGGTCCTCCACCACTCTCAACCCTTCTTGGCTCGATCCGGATAAATCCTCCGATCCTGGCGAACCTCGTCAATAATCCAGCTGTCCTCTCCTCAGCGGTGACCAGTCCCCCCGTTTAGTCCACCGGTCCGCATACACCGTCCTTCAGCTCCAAACGTGCTTGCCTCCCCCCAAGTCCGTCTGCTGCTCTTGTAGCCGTGTATCCCTCCACGCTAGTTAAACAGATGCATAACACCTGCGCCGGTACAGTGGGCCTCTCCGGGTATCCGGGCATGTGACCTCAAATATAACCAATCAGAAAACATGCAAAACAAAACAATAACTCAAAAGTTTAACTCAACTAAACCTAAGAAAATACCTAACTTCAAGATATAACAAGCAATCAAAAAAATATAAGAAACATAGATAGAACTCCAAATAAAAGGAAAACCGAGGCCACATTACCACATAGAGCTGGGTGATGTTCTCTTGTCAGAGAAGAGCTTCACATCTAGCAGAGATTATCATCATGGCTAAATGATTCTTGTTTAACTCGTCTTACAAAGACAGTAAAGTCTGTTTGTTTTTTAATAAAGAAAGAACCATTACAGTCCTTGTAAATTCAAATCATTCTGATTCTATTGAACAAGAATCACAAGAGGTTTAGCTGAGTGTTTTCTTCTATCTCCTTAAGCTGTTTTCATGCTCATACACACACACACACATGTGCAAAGCTAAAGTTAAAGGACATGATACAGTAGGGAATGCCCTAAGTGATTGGGTAATCAGAGTCAACATCATCTTATTGTTTTAAATGATTATTATTTCACTAAGTTTTTATATGAACTGTTTAAAAAGGCCATCTAGGAACAAGAGCTGTGAATTAGCTTGTGCTGTAAACTCTGAAGCAAACCTGGGGCTGCTGCTCTGTTCAGTTTGTCTGTGTCAACGTATGTCTGTCTCTATCAAACAAACGTAAGTTAAATTAAAGTCCTATGAGGTCCAACAGAAGGGGCCTGACTTAGATGCTCTATAGTGGTATTATGTGAACAGTTGAAATGAATTTGAGTAGGCGAGGTATGGGATGTTTCTCATCCATCCATCCATGCAGCTATCCATCCATGTTCGTACAGGCTAACGTTACGGGCGAGAGGCGGGTTCACCCTGGGCAGGTCGCCAGTCGTAGGATGTTCCTCATTATTTTGTAAAATATTTCTGACCAGGTATTAATAAATTACTAATTAATATCCACTTCTAGATGTGATGGCCATGTGGATTATTGTATTTCTCCCAGCTGTGGCCCCAGTGACTTCTACATAACCTGCTTGGTAAATTCTCATTTGAACATCTAAGAGCCACTCAGTTATGGGAACATCCAGTTTGTATTTACCAGAGTCTCATTGAAGGTGAAATAACTAAAGGAATTCATTGATATATTTGTTACTAACTACAAACACTGACCAGAGTTACTTGCTAACAGTTTAGGGTTTGCCAGCAGAGTTCAGTTACCAGCCTGGCTCCTGTGAACTGAGAGGAATACATTGATAATCTTAAAACTAAATTATTTAATGTAAGGCTATGTACATGTTCTTCTTTGTGCTTTTTGATTTATTTTGAGTGAAGCAGTTTAGAAAGAGAAGCAGTTGGAGAGAAAGTATATCTTTAAGGTTGATATAACAGGAACAAAAATAAAGAGATTTTCAAACGATAATCTGAGTTATTACTTTATTTATTATGTTTAATTGTGATTCAAGTTATTTTCTGCTAGATTCTTGAGGAAACTAAGATCCTTCCAGGTTTGCAGCAAGATGCTGCTGATCTTCTCTCAGCATGTTGGGGCAGCAGAACCAGAGCCTTCATCAGCCTCCTGATGAAGAAGGAGACGTCTGCTTCTATTCTGGGCGTGACTGAACCTCTGAACTCGATGATGCTGATGAGGATGAAGATGAGGATGATGCACAAAGAATTATTCATAAAATCAAGAAAACTATGGACGAACCTGACATCCTCTTCAGAATGTCTTGGGAAAAGAGTGTCTTCAGTCAGAGGCGTCTTCAGATTTGCTGTAATACAGACTGCTACAGGAGGTCGTTCTTGTCAACAGCCATCAGCATCAACAAGAACTGAAGAATTTGAATTAATGAGTTTCAGCAACATTTCATTTCCCCTTGGGATCAATAAAGTATTTTTGAATATGAACTCAGAAGATTGGAACCTGTTGTTGATTCATTCATAGATATTTGAGGCATGTGGCTCTTGCTTAAATGCTTGATGGTGCAACTTAAATTACGTACTTCTATGTACTTGTATTGTTAAGTGCAGTCGGTTTATATGCTTTTTGAAGTATTGATAACTAATTAGATTTTACAGTGTAGATGCTGAAGCAGTCTGTATTTCAGTGAGTTTGGAGAAGCCTCTGACCAAGACAGTCTCAAGAAGAGGACAGTCAGGGTCGTCCAAACCTGAAGAAATAATATATTTAATTTTGCTGTGATGATTTTTATCTTTTAAACAAAAAATGAAACAAAGGAAGAAAAAACACAATAAACAAATAAATACATTAAAGCCAAATTCAGCACAGAGTATTTTCAAAAGTTTAAAGAAAACAAAATTTTTAAAATATTTATTTAATTTTTATCTTTGTTAATCAGACTAAATAATGAATGAAGCTACTGATGGCTTTTTGTGTAGAAATGGAAGAACATTAAAATAAGCAGTAAAAACATCCATAAAGTTGCTGTTTGTGTTGCACCAAGTTTTTAAAAATGTTCCTGTATGTAGACAGATTTTAGTGAAGTGACAACCTGAACTCACCGTAACAAATATATTCCACCGCCAGGTACTTGTAGGTTCCATAGCAGGGATTTCCAAACACATAGTTACTGGCTCTGACTTTACACCACTGTTTCCCGTTGCATCTGTGGATTCAGATCAAAGTCGGTGATTTTCCTTTCTTAGACCTCCTCATTCACTTATTCACATCCAGTTGGATAAACCTTCAGGAAACACTGAAGCTCTGTACCTCTCACCAACTTCCTCTCCGTCTGTGTAGCATTCAGAGTTCTCTAGCTGGTCGGCAGGTCTCCCAGCGCTGCAGGTCTTCCTGTCCCAGCGTCCGTATGCAGCACTGGCCACATAGATGGCCTGACCTTTTGCTGCCAGAGCGAAGAGGAAATGTTGGAAACCTGAATGTATTCATGGTGTAAAGCTCCAGAACTGACCAGTAAAACCAGTGACCTTACCACACTGGAGTCGAGCCACTGCTCCCTCACATGCCACGAGGGATTTTTCCTCTGGGAGGCTTGCTGCATATGAGACATTCAGATCATATTAATATGAGGACAGAGAAAAGTCCAGACACCACGATCTAAAGATACATTCATGTTTAACAGTTTTATATCCAATGAATGATGAAAGTTTAACATCAGCCTTCATTCTCAGCTTGTCTTCATACTAAAACCTGCAGCGCCACCTTGTGAACTCAAAATACCAGAAAGATTAAAGCACAAACCTTCTGAGGAACTTTTCCCCTGTTAATAAAAAGAAACAGATATAAACAATAATTACTTAAAAAAACGATTTTGTCTTCAAAGATTTTAGAACTAATTAAAAATAAAGTTATCATTGTTTATCTGCTGTTCACACAGACAGGCAGTGTGAAACAGGCATGTTATGCTGTTCAACAGTGAAAAGGCATAAGCATGCCTGTTTCACAACATAAAGAGATAAAACCACTAAAAGTAGATTTTTAACAACTGATTTTCTAAATAGCAAACAGAAGAGAAGGATTTCACTCACATTTACTTTAAGGATGAATCCACAAAGGAACAAAGTAAAAAGAACAAATTTCATCTGGATGAAGATAAGAAACACAGTTACTCTGAGATGTGACTGAAAATATTATATGATTTTCTAGATTTTTATCAAGCTGCTGAACCAAATGATACATTTCATCCATCAATGTGAACATGATGGAAACAAGTTTTTATGTTTCAGAGAATCAGAACCAGATTTGATCATAAAATATATTAGAAGAACAGAATTGTAGGCAGGTTTTCCTTTTGGTTTTGTTGAGTCAAATCTTACCTTGGTGTGATGAAGAATCAAAGCAGCAGCAGAAACCAGATTGACTGGAAGCCGTGTGCCTTCAACCAGGGAATGGAGAGTTTATATCCCTTCACTGATGATCTGACAGAGGAACAAAATGTGTTCATCCAGGCAACAATTCATCCTGTTGAGGTTTTCAGACCAGAAGTTCAGGCTGGTGATGGTGAGGCAGGGATGTGTCAGGTTTTATCAGATTATGGAAATATTTCAGTGCTGTGCTTAGATGATTCAAGAAACTGTAAAAAAAATTACTTTGCAATGGTAAAAATTTAACAGTATAAATTTAGTTTTACTGTCCATGTTTTTGATTCAGTTTCACTAGCAACACTCAGGATAAATTGCAGCCAAACTGTAGAAGCAGATTACTTTTAGTGGCCAGATGCATTCTGGGAAACAACAAGCGTAGAGCTAATTTGGTCTCTTCACATGTCAGATATCCAGCTAGAAGCTGGTTATCTATTTTGCAGCAATGTGCAGTTATTGTTGCCCAGTTGGTTCTATGGTTATCAGCCGTTGTGACGATGTAGAGAACATTCGTTTGGATCAGCTGTTCTTGAACGTCTCCTGTTTTCTCCATCAGGACAGTGCTAATGTGCAACAGTGTACTGGGTGCAATGTACTGTTGAAATGTACATCAGTACTTTATTGAGGTTCTCAGACAGCTAAACTCTCCTTGCATTACTTCCTTCAAGGAACAGGCCGCTTCTGAATTTGAAGAGGATTTAATGCAGAAAAGTGGGAAATGAGAAAAATAAAAAGGTTTTGCTGCAATAACGATGGGGTAAGTTCAAATAGTGCGAGAGAAATGATTCTTTTAGCTTCACTATTTACCTCTGTAATAGTCACTAATTCTATAAAGAGAATAGTACTTGTGTAGAGCTGAAAGTGCTTGGGATGATTGTGAAAGTCATAATCAATGTGCCTTTGCAGAAATGACTGAGGATGAGTGAGCCTTGAACAGAAGGGATGCTGGCTGCTTTTTGGTGGAATATTTGAAATGTACTATTTCTCTGAGAAATGATACGATTACATAGTTCACATAGTTAAGAAATTTTAGCAAATGGTATTTGAAATTTGCATTGGTGAGTAAAATTAAAAGAGCAAAATGATTTGATGGATCTTTCGGAGCTACATGACGAATAAAAGGGAGGATCTGACTCCTCTACTTTTGTGTTCTGAGGGACAGGGATGAGGGATGTAAAAATGAGGGAGGAAGGGATGGAGGGACAAAGGGATGTAGAGATGAGTTTACAAGAGGATTGATATCTGGGGTTTGGGTTGATATGAAGGGGAGGGGCAGTGAGAGACTGCCCATCAGAGGCTGAAGAAGTGCAAGATGAGGAACGAGAATGAAGAGGGAGAGTAATTGAACAAGTAGTTGCTGGATGAGATGTAGCACCGCAGAGACTGTGAGAAAGATAGTTGCTGTTGAAACATTGCAAATTGTATGTAAAAACAAAATGTTATTTCAATTGTTGACTGTGTTTTCTAGGACTGCATTTTTAAAAACGTAATGCGAGCGCTCTAGAACTATCTTGTTTGCTGAAATGTGCAGGAACTTGATAAAATGACAGGAACGTTTGGAGATGATTACGCAAATGAAGATTCTTAATAAATCAAGAAAATTACGAACAACATCTTATTCATGAGGCTGATTTGGGAAAGCAGGTTTCTTCAGAGGTTTCTTCTGATTCTGTGTAGAACAAATTGCTGCAGAAGATTTTTTATTTTTTCCAGGCAACAGGAAAAAATAATTCATTTTGCCACATTATGGCAAAATGAAGGTGAAACGGAAGAAGGATGATATGTTATGTTATTGCATGAAAGGGACAGAAAGGGGAGCTCTGGTTGTGTAAGTTAAATAGATGTTTGTGAAGCTTGGGAGGGTAGGGTATGATGGTACAGACAAGATCTTGAGCTCAAACAGAGAGAATGCGGGCAGGTATTGTAAAGCAACCTGGCTCCCAATGGGGGAGCTGTCAGTACGAGTGGAAGTCCGGAATCGATGCGAGTGGAGGTGACAATGACATCACTAGAGACACCGGAGGCCTGGGATGTTTGAACTTCAGTGGTGTTGCCATTGACCATTGAGTTTCTCAGGAGGAATGCTGAGATGTGGATATGTCGGTGGCACTTGATTGAGAGACTCTAGAAGTCCGCAGTGATCCGGGGGGAGCCTGACACTCCGATGGAGGTCTATGAGTTGTCGTGGGGATGACGTCACCAGAGATGTTTGAGGAGGAAACAGACATTGTCCGTTTCCGACGCTGAAAGAACGAGCCTGAAAGCTGACACCTCTAAGTGGTCTATGGCCATGGGATTGGAATGTTGTTGGAGGTGGAGGATGAACCTCGGATGGACGCCAATGAGGTGCGAGATGAAGTTCGATTATCAAAGACGACAGAGCAGTGTTTGTGACTATGAGCTTGACTAATCACTGGAAGGGGAGAATATTTGGCAGCAGATGCAGTGTTGAAAATCATCTTCTGAATCCGAATGGTAGAGCTGAATAGGCGCGTCGCATTCTGTGGCTAGTTGAATTTAAAGATTTGTAATCGTAGCAAGAATCACTGGTCTGACGGTTGAAAAAAATTTAACAGATTGAGATGAGTGGGTGAGCATAGAATTAATAGGTTGGCTGGAAAATTAGAGGTGTGGTTTGGGAGTGGCCCAGCTCCCAAGCTTCAGTTAACACATTAACTTCACTTGACAAAATTTTCATCTCCATCATTCTATTTGTAGCGAACAAATAATAATAATAATAATCAATTTAATTTATAATGCACTTTTCATTAATAAAAATCTCAAAGTGCTACATGGCGCATCTAAAAACATAAAATCAGCAATCAAAAACAATAAAAAACAAACAAAAACAAACAACTGTCATTTAAAAGTGGGGTAGGCTTGTCTAAAAAGGAAAGTTTTCAAGCCAGTTTTAAAATCAGACGATAATTGCGGGGCTCTCAAATAGTCAGGGAGAGAGTTCCATAGACGAGGAGCCGCCACCGCAAAGGCTCGATCACCCATAGTCCTTAGTTTTGATCGAGGAAGGTGGAGAAGATTGCAGGCTTGGGATCGTAGGGGTCTAGAAGGTGAATGTGAAGTAAGGAGGTCCTTCAGGTAATCCGGTGAGGTTCCATATAGACAGTGATGGGTGATAAGTGCAATTTTATATTGAATTCTATAGGTAACAGGAAGCCAGTGAAGCTCGTGAAGAGTAGGTGTGATGTGGTCGAATTTACGAGCTCTCACTAGGATCCTGGCAGCACTGTTTTGGATGTACTGGATGGAGTCTCTGAAGGTGTTTTCGGTGGACTCCAATGAACAGCGAGTTACAGTAGTCGAGTCTGGAGGAGACAAAGGCTGGATGAGGGTCTCAGCATCCGAGCGGGAGAGAGATGAACGAAGTTTGGAAATATTGCGAAGATGAAAAAAACAGGTTTTAAACAGGTGCTTTATGTGATTTTCAAATGTGAGGTGAGAGTCCATTCGAACTCCAAGGTTTGTAACAACGGAGGAAATGGGAATGTCTTGTCCAGAGAATGAAATACTGGTCAGAGTCGAGTATTGAACCTGTTGAGGCGTTCCGATCAGTATGGCCTCGGTTTTGGAAAAGTTCAACTGAAGAAAGTTCTGGTTCATCCAAGTCTTGATCTCCTCCACGCAGGACGTTAGTGCAGTAAGCGGAGGTGAAGTAGAAGGTGATCCCATTGTAATGTTCAGTTGCAAATCGTCCGCATAACAGTGAAATGAAATGTTATACCAATTGATGATTTTACCTAAAGGCAACAAGTAAAGAGAGAAAAGCATAGGCCCTAGAACTGACCCCTGCGGGACGCCGCAAGACACACTAACGGTCTGGGACTTGGAGTTGCCAAGGCAGACACATTCTAGCCTATTAGAAAGAAAAGATTGAAACCAATCCATGACAGATTCACCAAGACCGACTTCCACATGCAGACGACGTAGGAGAATGTTATGGTCCACGGTGTCAAATGCAGCAGTGAGATCAAGGAGGACAAGAATGGAAGTGCAGTCAGTATCAGCAGCCATGAGAGCATCATTTGTAACTCTTAGCAGGACAGTCTCAGTACTATGAGTAGGACGGAACCCAGATTGAAATTTATCGTACAGAGAGTTTCTTTGAAGGTGGCGTTGGAGTTGTGAAGCAACTGCCTTTTCCAGCACTTTAGAGAGAAAAGGAAGATGTGAAATAGGACGATAATTGGAAAAGGATTCAGGATCCAGAGTGGGTTTTTTTAGGAGGGGTTTGATGATGGCAGTTTTAAGAGACAGAGGGACATGACCGGATTTCAGTGATTTATTTATAATTTGAGTAATTAATGGGCTTATCGCAGTCCGATTTGATTTTATAAGTGAGGAGGGAAAAGGATCAAGTGCACAAAAAGAGGGTTTCATTCCCTTAAGGAAGGTCTCAACCTCGCTTTGAGCAACATCATCAAAGCTGTTCAGCCCAAAAGGCAAAGAAGCAGAGGCCAGTCGGGGATCAGAGATACCAGGAAACTGAGATCTGATCGTGTTTACTTTGTTTTGAAAAATGATAGAAACAGATTGCATTGTTGAGTTGTATCTTCAGCGTAGATTTGTTTGTGGGGATTAAGGAGGTGATGTATTGTAGAAAAAAGCTGTTTAGAGCTTCCCGGACAACTATTGATAATGCTGGAATAGTACTGAGATCGCGCTTGTCTGAGGGAAAAAGCATATGCTTTCTGATGTTCCCTGTATGCCTGCTTATGAACAGAGAGACCTGATTTGTTTACACGTCTCTCGATGGCGCGACCAGCGGTTTTCATATTTCATATTCATACAAAGGCAAATTGAGAAAAATGTAAATGCAAGGGAAGTTTATTGATGAAAAGTTGAAATAAAAGCAAAAAGGATGAAGATTGGAGAAGAAAAACAAATAAAATGCTAAGAAAAATGAAAGACGCTGAAAAGAGATGAAGCTGCACATCAGTGGATCACAACATCTGTAGATGTTACTGATTATTATGCATTTCATCCTCGGTACAGCAGATCTGATGGTCGCTTCAGGGCCGATTATCTAGAGAGGGCTCTGGAAAATATTAACAATATAATTTCAGCAGAATGCATTTTAGACATCAGAAAGTAAAATTTCACCAGTGGTAAACCTGCAACAAGGCCTCTGTAGAGTCAGTGCTGATTTTCTGACTTTGGTTAAAAAATAAAATGTATTCTTTCTAAATAAATGCAGAAAGACCCAGGCGACCCAGAGCCTTGTTGCAGCAAGGCATTAGTACTACTGACTGTGTTACTGAGGAGGACTGAAAAATTGATGAGGGAAAAGTTTTAACCAGACTGCAGAGTTTGGACAAAACCTGCTCCACAGTATCGTCATGGCAACCAAACTCCAAGTCCTAATATTTTATCTTGGGATGCAAACTTTAAAAAAAAACAACTAGAGGAAGCAAAAAACAAATAAACAAATAAATAATAAGCAAAAAATTAGTGAATACAATAAAAATGGGACCTGACACATGAAAGGAAAAGTAAATTATTTCAGTCAATTCATTTGCCAGTTGAATATCTGGGTTTGTTAATCACGTTAAAAACCTGGTAAATTAAGCTGCTAGTGTTTAAGTTTTATTAAGATAAACTAAATTAATTCACCTGAATAAAACAAATGTGACAATGTTGTTCTTGAATTTAGAAAGATTTCAGGGAAGTTAGACCATAAACTCACCTTTCACAACGATAATTCACCTCCAGGTACTTGTAGGTCCCGATACAGGGATCTCCGAACACAGAGCTAGTGACTAAGAGAGAGCACTCTGGTTTGCCATGGCATCTGCAAATATACATCAAAGTCAATTTCCTAAAAATTGTGATTTGGAATTTCTTGGATTTATTATTTCATGTCCAGTTTGAAAAACCTTTAGGAAAAACTGGAGCTCTGTACCTCCAATACACTTCATTTGCCCTCGTAGAACAATTAGTTTTCCTTTTCCGGTCGTGAGGTACACCATTGGAGCAAGTCGTCCGGTCTCTGCGTCCATACGTAGCACTCTCCACAAATATTACCCCTCTTTCTGTTGGAAGAAGAAGAAATGTTAGAAATCTGAATGTATTCATGGTGTAATGGTTCAAACAACCAGTAAAACCAGTGAGCTTACCACACTGGATGTGACTGACTGATCCCTCACATGACACGAGGGATGAGAAACCTGGGAACGATCTAAGTTCTGTTATATGAGAGATTCAGATCATATTAATATCAAGACACTGAAAAGTTCAGCTATCCATGATCTAAAGCTAAAGTTATGTTTCATTATTGTAGCTTCAATAATCGTGTCTTCATGCTAAAACCTGAAACACTACCTATTGGTTTTTGTAAACCACCTCCTGCCTGTTAAAAAACAAATGAGAAACAAAATTAATCACAAATATAAACGACAGACGATTTTTACTTCAATCAACTTGGAGCTGAAAGCATCAAATAAAAATCTGGTTAACAATTAAATGACAAGAAAACTATAATTGCTCAATAAAACCAGTAAAATAATGTTTTTAACAACAGATATTCAAATCACAAAGAGAAGAGAAAGTTTTCACTCACATTGATTTCCAGGATGAATCCACAAAGGAACAAGGTAAAAAGGATGAATTTCATCTGTAAAAAAATAGGAAACATTCAGTTACTCTGAGATATGACTGAGAAAAACTCCATGATATTCTGAAATATTTTCAACAATCTGCTGAACTAAATGGCACATTTTAATTAACAAATATGAACATGAAATCTTTCAGTAAGATACTCTTCCCTTTTTGTAAATTTGAATCTTTATCAAAATATATAACTATAGGTTGACATTTTCCAGTTTTCAGTCAAATCTTACCTTGTTGTGATGAAGAACCAGAGCAGCAGCAGCAGCAGGACTCACTGGAAGCAGTGAGCCTTCAACCAGGGAATGGAGGCTTTATAAACCTTCACTGATGATCTGACAGAGGAACAAAATGTCTTTAGTCCTTCAACAATTCAACTTGTGGAGTTTTTCTGACCAGAAGTTCAGGTTGGTGATGGTGTGTCACACCTGAAGCCAATTCTCCTCATTCCTGGTGATAAATCACTGATCATCTCTTCATAGCCATCAGCCCAGCTAGCAGGTCACAGCAGACTGAAATGTTGGGATGGAAAAACACAGTTGGGTTTTGGATACTGACTGCAGCAGCCAGGTGGGATTTTCTGTTAACGATTCTTGGCCTTGATGTGGACCGTGATTCTGTCAGCCGTCTCTATCTGTTCTCTGGTTTTATACAGGAATCATTAACCATTAATGTCTCTATCTGCTCTATGAAATACCAGATATTTTACTCTTGAATGAGCTCAATATTTCAAACCTTACTAATATGTCTGGAAACATGTTGGAGCTTCTGTCAGATTGTGGATCAATTTTAGTGTCATGCAAAGTTGATCCCAGTAAATACAAAATGTTGTTTTAAATGATGAATCAATCTCAATCCTATCTATACATTTTGTTGAAATATAGATGTATTTATCATTCCTTGATGTAAATACATTTAGGAAGAGAAAAGAAATAAATCTTTGATATTTCAGTCTGCAAATTATCACCAGTCATTTATAAGGCCTTGGGATCCTGGAAAAGCACAGAGAGAACCGTTATCTGTAAATGTGATGTGGATGTTTCTGCACCAGAGTCTGTGCTGCTTTGTCTGGGACTGGAGGTTCATGTTTATGTTTATGATTATTTATGTTGAATGAGATCCCCATAAGCATCACTAATATGATATAAACTACAAATAGATTAAGAGTTAGACATAAATATCTGGTGTGGATGGTGTGATATCTAATCATAAGAGCTCCTTCTCAAAGATGAAATGTTTAAAGCAAACTTTAGAAAAATAAAGCATCAGTCTAATTTAACAACAGAATAAGGGAACAGCAAAAGGTTAAATAAGCTCTAATAATAAGAAATGTGAAGAAATAGCTATAGGATTGATCTCCTTGTGACCCCGACCCTTCCCATTACTCATCTTGGCCACAAGTAAGGTGGACCTGGCCGTTCTGCACGTTATTTTAAAGATTTCTTGGAGTTTTTCTTTAACTACTTGAGCTGCTCATTGAATGAAAGGCTATTGAATAATGCAAAGCCATTTACACATTCCTCCATCAACACAAGAAGAGTTATTGTAGTTAGCAAAAATACAAAGTGAGCCTTTTCTTGACCTTTCAGAGATGAGATTGAAATACCCAGATTAGTTTGTCCTCTGGAGTTTTTCTTATCTTAATCATGCAACAACCCAGTAGCGAACTGTGGAGAAAAAGAGTCCTGGGAATTCCTGACAGACAGTTCGGTGTGTGTTTGTGTGTACTTGTTGTTATCACCTCATGGGGACGTCAATCTGTTTACACAATCACGTCATAGGGACCTCCTCCCTCATGGGGACCTAAAAGTTGGTCCACATAAGGACGATGGTTTTAAAATACTGCATAAGCCATTTTAAAGGTAATGGTGAAGTTTCAGCAATGGTCCATATCTCATATTTTACTGTCATTTTTGTGTTATGGTGTATGGTCATCTCCATAGTATGGCCGGGTACCACCTACTCCCCAAAAAGAAGGTTATGGCAAGAACTTGAAATTATTTGGTTTCAAAGACAATGTCAACTTAAAAGATAAAATCCACAATGCAAACTGAAAACACAAAAAGCACAATCCTGAGTTATTGCCTTTAGCAAAACTAACAAGTGACTCTTCTTTTCTTGACTTTTCAGAAATAACATTTAAATAGCCAGATGAGTTTGCCCTCTAGAGGTTATCTTATCTTAATCATGCAACGGCCCAGGAGCGAACTGTGGAGAAAAAGAGGCCTGAGAGTTGATGACAGACAGGCCTGTGTGTGTGTGTGTGTGTGTGTGTGTGTGTGTGTGTGTGTGTGTGTGTGTGTGTGTGTGTGTGCGTGCGTGGTGTGTGTGTGTGTGTGTGAGGGTGCGTGTGTGTGTGTGTGTGTGCGCGTGTGTTCCATTTATAGTGATTCAAAGTAGCTCTAACCAGGTGGGTTTGAGTCTTGATTTAAAGCACATGTGTCAAACTCAAGGCCCGCGGGCCACATGTGGCCCGCCATGTCATTTTATGTGGCCCCCCAGTGTTTTATAGGCCCATGATTGACTTAAAATATGTTTTGAGCACGAATTGACTACAAACTACATCTCCCAAAATGCATTGCGATTGTTACCGGCCAACATTATGGCTTCTCACCAATAGAGAGCACCAGAGTCACCTCAAGCTGCTTATTGATTTTACCAGCGAATAAAACCAAGACATCGACAAGCTAACATCAAAATGTCCAAGAAAAGAAAAATCGATTTACAAGTAAGACTGTGAATGAAGATGTGTGTAAGTTGGTGTCAGGGCGGCAGGTGGCGCTAGACGTTTTTTGCTATCCGTCATCTTGACCGACAACATTAAAAAAAAGTCGGTCATGTACTATTTTTATCTGTGAAATTACAATCATCGGCTATTTAGCCGCATTTAATGTGGTTTAGCTCATATTCACCGTGAATCCAGATCCCATCACAAATTAAGCAGATACATGTATCTACATTTTTCTCCGTAGTGACAAAAAACACTGACTGAGGCCTCAATAACTTAATAAATTAAATTAAGCGACTTCACTTAAATTAGCATCACTTCCCCCTCTGGGGTCTGAACCACTTCCTCTTGGTTCCCATCTGCAGAAAAATCTGCACTGATCAAACAGATCAAATGAAATCTGTGAGTGTTTTACCCTTCGTGGTCTGGTGTGGCTTTTACCAGGTTTATTTTATTATTTTATTTTTCGCTTTTCCGAAACGGACAGATGTTAAGTCTGCAGCTCCTCCAGAGCGTCGCTCTCCTGGGTAACGTGGACCCAGAGGCTCCATTTGTTAAACCCGCTGGATGAGTTACTTCCAGTGGTTTTTAATTCTTTGCAGCGGCGTAGCCGCGTCCGCAGTGGTCGAGCAGCGGACTGCGCATGTTACGGTTTAATTAACTTTTGTGTCGTCATTCATTTCCTCAAGATAAACTGCCGACTCCTCAAATGGATTAACACAACGTTGCATTCTCTTTAGTTTTCTCTGGTCTGTAATGGAGACTTGAATTTAATGCGCCATTGAATGAATGCGGAATCTGGAGGACTGAACCTGGGCTCTCCTGATTTGTACCGTCAATGTGGCCCGTTGACGGTGGCCAATAAGCTCAAGTGGCCCTCGGTGAAATTGAGTTTGACACCCCTGATTTAAAGGATCTCAGCGTTTCGGCTGTTTTGCAGTTTTCTGGTGGTTTGTTCCAGATTTATGGTGCACAGAAGCTGAATGCTTCTCCATGTTTGTTTCTGGTTCTGGATGCAGAGCAGAACCAGAACCAGAACCTGAGAGGTCTGGAAGGCTGATCTGTCAGCACCAGATCTTTGATAAGTTCAATGATTTATAAACAACTATCAGTAGATGAAAGTCTGTTCTCTCAGTGAATGACTGTAGAGCTGGGTGGTGTATAAATGGATGATGGAGAACTTGCTGGTGTAGAACTGGGTGGTGTAGAACTAGTCATTAATATCCACTTCTAGATGTGATGGCCATGTGGATTATTGTATTTCTCCCAGTTCTCCCAATTCCACTTGGTTATGGCCCCAGTAACTTCTACATAACTGCTGCACAGTGGCGCAGTTGGTAGAGCTGTTGCCTTGCAGCAAGAAGGTTCTGGGTTCAACTCCCAGCCCTGGTCTCTCTGCATGCATGTTCTCCCTGTGCATGTGTGGGTTTTCTCCAGGTACTCCAGTTTCCTCCCACAGTCAAAAACCATGACTGTCAGGTTAATTGTCTTCTCCAAATTGTCCCTAGGTGTGAGTGTGTGTATGTTGTGTACTGCAGACTTCTACCCAGGTCCCCCTTGAAAATGAGATCTAAATCTCAATGGGGTTTACCACGTGAAAGAAAGAAATGAAATGAAAAAAAAATAAATAACCTGCTTGGTAAATTCTCATTTGAGTGTCTAAGAGCCACTCAGTTATGGGTGACTCTTAGGCTCTACAATTTATTTCGCCTTGATGGCCATTTTGTTATTTCGCCTTCAATGTGACTCTGGTAAGAGTCACAAATAACAAAAAGGAATACATTGATATAATTGTTGTAATTGTATAAACACATAGTTACTGGCTCTGACATTACACCACTGTTTCCCATTGCATCTGTGGATTCAGATCAAAGTCAGGGATTTTCCTTTCTTAGACCTCCTCATTCACTCATTCACATCCAGGATGTCAGATGAAGCATTTTTCCATTTTTGTAAATAACTCCCACAAACCTCAGCCAACCATGACCATATTAAATATGGAAGGTAAGACTTATGGCGTGAAAGTATATGCAATGTTAGGCAAAAATAAAATTACCAGTTTTCAGGCTGAGTCCGGCCGGGCTCCGTGGGTAAAAGTCCGGCCATCGTGCCCCCCCTCCTGGCCTGGCTCCAGAGTGGGGCCCCAGTGACCCGCGTTCGGGCAAGGGTACGTTATGTCCAAGGTTTTTGTGCATCATAAGGGGACAGCGATTCTGGTCCACCATCCGGTGTCTCAGGAGGGGGAAGCAGTGCAGCACCAACACTGTTTATAGTAGGGATGATGAGCTGCTGACTTCAACTCGGGACATTGTGGGTCGGTGGGCAGAATACTTCGAAGACCTCCTCAATCCCACCTACATGCCTTGTATTGAAGAAGCTGAGCCTGGGGACTCTGGGTTGGGCTCTCCAATCTCTGGGGACGAGGTCGCCGAGGGGTCAAGAAGCTCCTCGATGACAGGGCCCTGGGGGTGGATGAGATCCGCCCAGAGATCTGTAAGGCTCTGGATGTTGTAGGGTTGTGTTGGCTCAGGCGACTCTGCAATATTGCATGGACATGGGGGCAGTTCCTCTGGATTGGCAGACCGGGGTGGTGGTCCCCCTGTTTAATAAGGGGGACCGGAGGGTGAGCTCCGGTCACACTCTTAAGGGAGGCTTAAGAGTGTGACCGGAGGGGGTCACACTCTTAAGCCTCCCTGGAAAGGTCTATTCAGGGGTCCTGGAGAGGAGGATCTGTTGGATAGTTTTGGTGTGTAAACAATAAAAAGGTGTCGCTTCTGGTTGGCGGCCATCTTGGTCTGACCCAGATGACAGCACTCAGCGTTCTCACAGAAATTCAACCAAAGTCTTCGACCATTTCCTTCCTGTTCAGACTGGAAATAGTTTTTAAACTGCCTTCATAGTTTGGAAGGATTTTGTCAAAGTTTTCATCCCCATCAGGCTGTTTGTAGCGAACAAAAGCAAACTGAGCAAAATGTAAAAGCAAGTCAGGTTTATTGAGGAAAAGTTGAAATAAAAGAAAAAAGGATGAAGATTGGAGAAGAAAAACTAATAAAAGGCTAAGAAAACTGAAAACACTGACGAGAGATGAAGATGCACATCAGTGGATCACAACTTCTGTAGATGTTACTGATTATGATGCATTTCATCCTCAGTGCAGCAGATCTGATGGTCACTTCAGGGCCATCTGAAGTGGGATCAGGAAAATTTTAACATAATTTCAGCAGAATGCATTTTAGACATCAGAAAGTAAAATATCACCAAGGCTAAAACCTGCAACAAGGCCTCTGGAGAGTCAGTGCTGATTTTCTGACTTTGGTTAAAAAATAAAATGTCTTCTTTCTAAATAAATGCAGAAAGACCCAGGCGACCCAGAGCCTTGTTGCTGCAAGGCATTGATGCTACTGACTGTGTTACTGAGGAGGACTGAAACATTGATGAGGGAAAAGTTTTAACCAGACTGCAGAGTTTGGACAAAACCTGCTCCACAGTATCGCCATGGCAACCAAACTCCAAGTCCTGATATTTTATCTTGTGATGCAAACTTTAACAAAAAGAACTAGAGGAAGCAAAAAAACAAATAAATAAATAAATAATAAACAAAAAATTAGTGAATACCATAAAAACGGGACCTGACACGTGAAAGAACAGTAAATTATTTCAGTCAATTAAATTGGCAGTTGAATATCTGGGTTTGTTAATCAGATTAAAAACCTGGTAAATTAAGCTGCTACTGATTTCATTTTCTTAAGACAAACTAAATTAAATTCACCTGAATAAAACAAATGTGACAATGTTGTTCCTGGATTTTAGAAAGATTTTGGGAAGTTATACAATAAACTCACTTTTGACAACGATAATTCATGTCCAGGTACTTGTACGTCCCGACACAGGGATCTCCGAACACAGAGCTACTGACTAAGAGAGAGCACTCTGGTTTGCCATGGCATCTGTAAATTTACATCAGTCAGTTTCCTAGAAATTGTGATTTGGCATTTCTTGGATTAATTAATTAATGTCCAATTTGACAAGTCTTTAGGAATGACTGAAGCTCTGTACCTCTGAAACACAAAATCTGCCCTTGTAGTACAATTAGTTCTCCTTCCCTGGTTGTGAGGTACGCCATTGGAGCAAGTCCATCGGTCTCTGCGTCCATATGTAGCACTGATCATAAATATTACCCCTCTTTCTGTTGGAATAAGAAATGTCGGAAATCTGAATGTATTTATTCATGGTGTAATGGTCCAGAACAACCAGTAAAACCAGTGAGCTTACCACACTGGATGTGACTGACTGATCCCTCACATGACACGAGGGATGAGAAACCTGGGAATGATCTAAGTTCTGTTATATGAGAGATTCAGATCATATTAATATCAAGACACTGAAAAGTTCAGCTATCCATGATCTAAAGCTAAATTTATGTTTCATTATTGTAGATTCAATAATCTTGTCTTCATGCTAAAAGCTGAAACACTACCTATTGGTTTTTGTAAATCACGTCCTGCCTGTTAAAAAACAAACAAGAAACAAAATTAATCACAAATGGAAATGAGAGAGGATTTTTACTTCAAGCAACTTGGAGCTGAAAGCATCAAATTAAAATCTGGTTAACAATTGAATGACAAGAAAATTATAATTGCTCAATATTGAATGACTAGAAAACTACAATTGATCAATAAAAACAGTAAAATAATGTTTTTAACAACAGATATTCAAACCACAAAGAGAAGAGAAGGTTTTCACTCACATTGATTTCCAGGATGAATCCACAAAGGAACAAGGTAAAAAGGATGAATTTCATCTGAACGAAAAGAGGAAACATTCAGTTACTCTGAGATATGACTGAGAAAAACTCAATGATTTTCTGAAATATTTTCAACAATCTGCAAACTAAATGGCACATTTTAATTAACAAAAATGAACATACATTTTTTCAGTAAGATACTATTCCTTTTTGTAAGTTTGAATCTTTATCAAAAAATATAACTATAGGTTGACATTTTCCAGTTTTCAGTCAAATCTTACCTTTTCGTGATGAAGAATCAGAGCAGCAGCAGCAGCAGGACTCACAGGAAGCAGTGAGCCTTCAACCAGGGAATGGAAGCTTTATAAACCTTCACTGATGATCTGACATAGGAACAAAATGTCTTTAGTCCTTCAACAATTCAGCCTGTGGAGTTTTTCTGACCAGAAGTTCAGGTTGGTGATGGGTGTGTCACACCTGAAGCCATTTCTCCTCATTCCTGGTGAGAAATCACTGATCATCTCTTCATAGCCATCAGCCCAGCTAGCAGGTCACAGCAGACTGAAATGTTGGGATGGAAAAACACAGTTGGGTTTTTGATAGAATAGACGCTACAGTAGAGGCTGGAGTTACGTTATGCATCCACTAGATGGAGCTGCACTAAAGAGAATGTCAACTAAACAGTCTGACTCTGGTCGGCGAAGGAGAGCCTTCCTGGGCCGGGGCGTGGCCGGATGATGGCCACCCTTCTCCGTTTGCACTCAGCATGTGGAGAATGTGGTGCTAAATGACCTGCAGCCAACCTTTTTCTAGACGGTCGGTAGGTAGATAGGTCAGTCAGACTTTATTAATAGATTACAAACCAGCTTTCTGACAACTGTCCCTGCATGCACCACGCACCTCTTCTTCTTCTACGGCAAGAAACTACGGCTGCTTACCGTAGTTTCTAGACCTCTTGTGGCTCTATAAAATACCAGTTATTTTACTCTTGAATGAACTCAATATTTAAAACCTTTATTAATATCTCTGGAAACATGTTGGAGTTAACGATTCCATCTGAATATGCTTTTTCTCTATTCTGTCAGATTGTCGATCAATTTTAGTGTCATGCAAAGTTGATCCAAGTAAATACAAAATGCTGTTTTACATGATGAATTAATTCCAATCCTGTCTATACATTTTGTTGAAATATAGATGTATTTATCATTACTTGATGTAAATACATTTAGGAAGAAAGAAGAAATAAATCTTTGATATTTCAGTCTGGAAATTATCAACAAGTTGCTTCTCAGGCCCTGGGATTCTGGAAAAGCACATAGAGAACCGTTATCTGTAAATGTGATGTGGATGTTTCTGCACCAGAGTCTGTGCTGCTTTGTCTACAACTGGAGGTTCATGTTTATGTTTATGATTATTTATGTTGAATAAGATCCCCATAAGCATCAGCAATATGCAATAAACTACAAATCGGTTTAAGATTTAGGCATGAATATCTGGTGTGGATGGTGTGATATCTAATGATAAAAGCTCCTTCTCAAAGATAAAATGTTTAAAGTAAACTTTAGAAAAGTCTTATTTAGCAACAGGATAAAGGAACAGCCAGGGGTGGATCTGCTGCGGTGGCTCATTTGGTGTGGCTCATTACCGCCACCCCAAATGAGCCACCGCAGCAGATCCACCCCTGGCTGTTCCTTTATCCTGTTGCTAAATAAGACTTTTCTAAAGTTTACTTTAAACATTTTATCTTTGAGAAGGAGCTTTTATCATTAGATATCACACCATCCACACCAGATATGGCAAGAGGGGTGGCAAGGCTCTCATTTGGGGTGGCGGTATCCACCCCAAATGAGAGCCTTGCCACCCCTCTTGCCATCCCAGTTGGCAACTATGAATTCGATAAATAGTTATGGGAACTAGGACATTAGGCGCATGAATCTCTTTTCTCCAGTAACATTGAATGCAACACCATTTAACCTGACACCCACTGCTAAGTAGCGAGAAGTACATGAGAAGGACAGAGCACGAGTCAGAAGCATTGATGGATATATTACTGGACTGGACAAAGAATCTGAAAAAACGACGCAATGTTTAGCGGTTAATTCAACCCAATGACAGCCATAGATAACAAGGTTGAAGGGTTTCACATTTAACGGATGTGGGAAAAGGTTTAATTTAGAGAAAATATTGAGAAAGTGAGCAGTGAGTTAGTTACGCTAGCCTAACTTTTGCTGGCCTGCTATTGACTTCGATGGCCTTGTGCTGCGCAGTTTGGTGTGTTTTGGTTCAGTTTAGGGCTGTATAATAATATCGATATCACGATATATATCGATATTTTCTTTCCTAGAAAAAAATTGATATTCATCTGGAAGGATCGTAACATCCAAATGTCACCTTGCTCACTCACTGCTTGCTTTGCCGGGAGAGTAATCTGGTTATCAGGCTTAGAGTGATTCCTTCAGATGTTCAGGTTAAAAAGGTATCAAAATATTCAGAGCAGGTACTTGGTTCACTTTATTTACTTTACTAATGCATGTCAGCTACAGTTTGGACTGTTTCAATTAAAAGAAACATGTTTTCTCACCACTTCTTTGATTCATTTTGTCCAGCTGTCCACTTTACGTGTGTGTCCAACCAGAGCCAGGTATTGTGTAGTTGGTGCTTTTAATCAGTTTTCAGTTAAATTAATTCAGTCCAACTCTATAACAGTCACAAAATGTCACCAAAATCACTCTGTCCCTCTAAAATCTTTCAGAAAATCGCAAAAGTGTATTTAATTACATTGGTTGCTTAATATCGCAATATATATCGTATCGCGACAGAATATTGTGTATCGTATCGTGAGATTATTGTATCACTACAGCCCTAGTTCCGTTAGCACTAAAACAGGTCAACCCACCACCACGTCATCAGTAGAGCAGCTGTTTAAATCAACTAATCAACCACCTGCGGTGCTCAGACAAAAACCTATTAATCACAATATAGACATCAAGCCTGACTACATAACTTAACGGACTGAATGTTCTGTTTTGGTGTTTTTGCTACTTTGTGTGTGGGAAATGTTTGTTTCTTGGTGTTGATCCCCCTGATCGGTATTTTCTGCTCTATCTGCTCGTTGAGCTGTTGTCTGTCGATTGCCATGGCAATGGGTCCGCGTGTAAAGCCGACACAGAGCAAGAAAAAGCAAAATAGAAGTGGAGTTTAGTTCTTCACCTGTTTATCAGCTTTGTTGTACCTTTATTGCGGCGCTGCAATTCCTAAAAGTTAAACAGGCGACAAAAACTGAGCTAATCCCCTCTGTTCACATAACGTGGTGATATTAATAACAGTTGTCAAACTGCGGCTCCTACAGCATATTTAAAATAAAACGATTGACCAATATTTTCGGTGGTGGCATATGCTGCCACCCATGAAATAATCCCTGCCCCCCTCTTGCCACCCCAATAGATATTTTTCTAGATCCGCCCCTGGAAACAGCAAGCAGTTAAATAAGCTCTAATAATCACAAATCTGAAGAAGTATCTTCAGGATTGACCCCTTCTAACCCCGATCCTTCCCATTACTCATTCTGGTCACAAGTAAGGTGGACCTGGCCGTTCTGCACGTTATTTTAAAGATTCCTTGGAGTTTTTCTTTAACTACTTGAGCTCCTCAGTGAAGGAAAGGCTCTTGAACAATGCAACGCCATTTACACATTCCTTCATCAACACAAGAAGCACAGGCCTAAGTTATTGCATTTAGCAAAAATAACAAGTGAGTCTTTTCTTGACTTTTCAGAAATAAGATATAAATACCCAGATTAGTTTGTCCTCTGAACTTTTTCTAATCTTAATCATGCAACAGCCCAGAAGCGAAATGTGAAGAGAAAGAGGCCTGGGAGTTCCTGACAGACTGGCCTGTGTGTGTGTTTGTATGTGTGTATGTTTATTTGTAATAACTTGTGTGAACGATTTTCCTGACACATACTACGTTGTGGGGACCAATGGCTACTTGTAGGGACCAGAGCCTGGGTCCCACAAGGGGAAACCCTGTTTTTGGGTCAGGGGTCAGATTTAGGACTAAGGTATGAATTGAGTTTTGGGTTATTACGTCTTCCTAGCATAAGTGGAAAGGGGTGTTCGTTTAGTGTTGCAAAAAACTGGTTTGAAAAATTGTCCCACTAATATATGAAAACCTGTGTGGGTGTGGGTGTGTGTTTTTTATGTTATATTGGAAGCTAAATATAAAATGACTATCAGAGTTTTGGGCCTTCTGATGGGCTATTATCAATCAATCAATCAATTGATCAATGGTGGTTTGTGGTGATATTTTATTTTACTGTTCATGTGTATTATAGTGATAGCTTGGACATACACATGGACATATATAATGATTGATGCCTGTGATGTTATATCACCCGAAGTGAGGAACTTTTGAGAATAAATAATTCTGTGTTTTCCTTCTATCTCTTTTAGCTAGATGGAAAGCTAAAGCTAAAGGAAATGATATATTAGGAAACGCCCTCTGAGGTAGGGTTAAACAGTAAGACATACTAGATTTCTGTAGATTCTTCTACTTCTTGTAGATTTCTGTCAGTGTTGTAGCCAGAGAGGATGCATGTGTCCAAGTCAACAAGGGTGAAACAAACAAAGAGTGCTGAGTTTATATGACGTTCATGTTGTGCTGAAAACAGACAACATATTTTTGCTTTGTTTCTGCTTTCAGCTGCAGAGAGGATCTGGCAGTGAACAACTGAATGAACCCCAGTCTTCAACTGGTGACTTGGAAGACCATGATCATGTTCATGACTTTCCATATTAGTCACAATACGGTGACTAATATGGACTCCAATAAAACTCCCTAAATGTATCGCGTCTGGTTGGCGACGTTTACATTCATAACCCAACTTCACACTTCCACCTGTTCCTTTTCAGACTGGAACAGTTTTTAAACTGCATGCATTCATAGTTTGGAGAGATTTTTTTTATCCTGACCAGAATGTTTGTAGTGAACAAACCAGAACAAGTTAGATAGAGCAAAATGTAGATGCAAGTCAAGTTTATTCAGGAAAACATGACATGAAAGCAACACGGATGAAGGAAAAAAAAAAAACAATGGTTGAGAAGGTGAAAAATTCTGAAGAGAAATTGCATGTAAATCGGTGGACCACAGCGGCTGTGGATGTTACTGATTCTGATGCATTTCAACCACAGCACAGGAGATCTGATGGTCGTTTCATTGAACTGCATATAGAAAAGAACAATGGCTTTATTAATAATATATTTTAGCAGAAAAAAATTAAGACATCTTGAAGAAAAATATCACCAGTTCTAATCATGAAATGAGTATTCTGTAAGAAAAGGAAACAAAGATAGAAGTAAAAAATAAAATGAATAAAAAAATCTAGCACATCTGACAGAGTTCTAGATCTTAAAAAACATTTTTTTATATTTACTTTATTTGCCAATCATATATTCTGAGTTTAAGTTAAAAAACAGAATAAATAAGCTTCTTCTCAGTACTTCTTGTTTAGATTTATTCAGTTAAAGTAGATCATTAGAGAAAACATCCATACAGTTGCTGTTTGTGTTGCACCAAGATTTTAAAGTTGTTCTTGTTTGTAGACAGATTTTAGTGAAGTGAGAGCCTGAACTCACCGTAACAAATATATTCCACCTTCAGGTACTTGTAGGTTCCATAGCAGGGATTTCCAAACACATAGTTACTGGCTCTGACTTTACACTGCTGTTTCTCGTTGCATCTGTGGATTCAGATCAAAGTCTGTGATTTTCCTTTTTTAGACCTCCTCATTCATTCACTCATTCACATCCAGTTTGATAAACCTTGACATGCTCTCTCAGAATCAAAGCAGCAGCAGAAACCAGATTGACTGGAAGCAGTGAGCCTTCAACCAGGAAATGGAGGGTTTATATCCCTTCACTGATGATCTGACAGAGGAACAAAATGTGTTTATCCAGGCAACAATTCATTCTGTTGAGGTTTTCAGACCAGAGGTTCAGGCTGGTGATGGTGAGGCAGGGATGTTTCAGAAACTGAAAAAATGTCCTTTACAATGGTATAAATTAATAAATAATAATAATAATAATAATATAATAATAATAATAATAAATAATAATATAATAATAATAATACATTTTATTTCAAAGGCACCTTTTTGGCACTCAAGGACACCGTACAAAGAGTAAAAAAAACAGTAACAGAAACAAATAAAATGTAACAATTAAAAATAGATAAAAAATAAATAAAACAAAACAATGTATCTATATAAAATCTATGTAAAATCAGGCAAACCAATTGTGTCATGTGGAAAAGGCAGATCTAAAAAGGTGTGTTTTGAGTTCGGTTTTAAAATTTGAGAATGACTTTATGTTTCTAAGGTGGGGTGGTAATGAGTTCCAGAGTTGGGGAGCAGAGCGACTGAAAGCTTTGCTCCCCATGGTGGTGAGACGGGCGAAGGGGACAGTCAAATGGATGGAGGAGGATGATCTGAGGGAGCAAGAGGGAATGGCTATATGAATAAGATTTGAAAGTTAATTAACATTATGAATTTAGTTTTACTATCCATGTTTTTGATTCAGTTTCACTAGCAACACTCAGGATATATTGAGGAATTTAAGGGTGGCTCTACTCTTAAATATATTATAAAAAGGAAATAATACTCTGAGACATAGGCCAAAGCGAGCCGGAGATTTATTACACCCCAAGGAATCACAATATTCAAAATTCTTCCATAGTCTTCACAAAATCTTCTTCACAAATATCTCTTCATGAAAATCTCATAAAAATCTCGTCGAAGTCTAACAATAGCTTCCTAATATACCTCTCAGGTCTTCATTGGATGCGTGCTGGAAAGTTTCAACCAATGGCGAAAAGGCGTTGTTTTTGCCAGCAGACTTGGCGTGCTTTTGCATTTAGTGTGTATTGGGCAACCTTTAATATATTTTTGGAAATCCAAACAAAGACATAAAACTCCAAGATATCAACAGACGTTGATGCTATCGTGTCTGGACAGCATTTCCTCCTAGTCCCTTCGCGCTCTTCGTACGCAATTAGCAGGAAGGGAGTCAGGTCAGTTTGACCTTAGTTCAATGCCAAATCCTTTTGCATTGAATTAGTAGGAAGGGAGTCGGTCAGTTTGACCTTAGTTCAATGCCAAATCTTTTTGCAAAAACAACTCCTTAGATGGAATATCGCTCCGACACATAAAGCTCAGCCAAACATAGAAGCAGATTACTGGTAGTGGCCAGATGCATTCTGGGAAACAACAAGCGTAGAGCTAGTTTGGTCTCTTCATATGTCAGATATCCAGCCAGAAGCTGGTTATCTATTGTGCAGCAATGTGCAGTTGTTGTTGCCCAGTTGGTTCCATGGTTATCAGCCGTTGTGATGATGTAGAGAACTTTCTGTTTGGATCAGCTGTTCTTGAACGTCTCCTGTTTTCTCCATCAGGACAGTGCTAATGTGCAACAGTGTACTGGGTGCAATGTACTGTTGAAATGTACATCAGTACTTTATTGAGGTTCTCAGACAGCTAAACTATCCTGCATTACTTCCTTCAAGGAACAGGCTGCTTCTAAATTTGAAGAGGATTTAATGCAGAAAAGTGGGAAATGAGAAAAATTCTACAAGTACAAATCATACTATGGTCAAATAAATATTATAGTTTATGTGGTTCATTTAAACTTGCAATTCTCCTTAGATAAAGTTAGATAACACTGAAATATGTTCATGTTCAGACATGTTGCTGGACAAGATAAATGTGAATTTGACTCTTGTTAACCTTTGCAGAATGACTAATGCTGACATGTCCCACTATTGGGAGCAATTTAGTCAGGATTGTCAAAGGACTGAGAAAGATACAGATATTTTTGTTAAGTACAGACTTGTGAAAAAACTCAGAGTGAGCCAGAAGAAGATATGGCCATACATGGAGTGTATGAAATGTTGAGAACAATTCAAAGAAGCATTCGAAAAATCACAGTTCATTAGCCTGAGAGTGTGATGTTTAGGAATGTTTTAAACTTTGGATGTCAGATGAAGCATTTTTCCATTTTTGTAAATAAGCCCCTCAAACCTCAGGCAAACATGACCATATTAAATATGGAAGCCTTATGGAGTGAAAGTATATGCAAAATTTGGCAAAAATAAAATTGCAAGTTTTGGTGTGTAAACAATAAAAAGGTGTTGCTTCTGGTTGGCGGCCATCTTGGTCTGACCCAGATGACAGCAGGCAGCGTTCTCACAGACATTCAACCAACTTCCTCCGCCAGTTTCTTCCTGTTCAGACTGAAAACAGTTTTTAAACTGCCTTCATAGTTTGGAAGGAGTTCGTCAAAGTTTTCATCCCCATCAGGCCCCAACAGTAGAAGACTATATAGACCACCTTCTGTCACTTTTTAATCGGAGTTTGATGGATTAATTGATATTAATTGATATCAAACCCCTCCCCCCTCCCTCACCCCATGAGAACTTTGTGACCTCCTGACCTCCCCCCCTCCCCCCACCATTAGAACCTTGTGACCTCTTGACCTCTTTCTGTAATCATCTACTCACCGTTAACTCCTCCCGAAGTCTTTGAATTACCCAATAGAATCGGAGACAGAGGGTTTGACCTTTTTTAAGGTTTCTGTTATAAATACTATTGAGAGTTGTTCAAGAACTTTATAATGTATGGAGCTAAACGAGTTCATCCTGCTGCTGAAAATAAAGAAACTGTCTCCTCTGCAACATCTGATACGGATTTGGAGTTATCCTTCCCCCATGGATACTTTGTGAACTCCTCCCCTCCCCTGATACCTTCACTCAAATTTTCATAAAGGTTTTTCAAACTGTACAAGAATACCTGTGAAAGCTTTGCTTCCTGGTCTTCATGCTATGAATGCAGTATCTGGTTTTTCTTACTTTAACCTGCCCAACTTGCACCTGATTGGCACGTTAGCCTTTTGATTCCCTCCCAGTGAGGCGGTGCTTCACAAAGCAAACTGTTGATCTCCCTCAGAAGATGAGAAGACATGGTGACTGAGTTTTAGACACTAGTAGACAGCTCATGCAGCTTTTTACTAAATGGCTGTCCTAAAAGTATATATCTTTAAATTATGAATAAATATGTACAATTTCATAATTATTTGATCCAGCGGTTATAGAAGTTTGATAATAATGCAATTCGGGGATTGTTGTTTCTTAACGTCAGTGTTTCTACTACTGGAGTGAGACAGTGAGAAGACAAGGAATAGGGTTAGAAGAGGATTTAGAAATAAAATTACAAAGATGATAGTTGTATTTACTGGGAGAAAGACTATGACTAGTTATCAGGACAGAATGAGACCCATAAAACTGTTGGGTCCATACAATCCAAGGAGGGCATCAGTCATCTGCTCCAACAATGTATCACCCTTTAGGAACAATGTTTGGACACAAGGAGCAGGGACATCACAACATCAGATGTATTTCCATCCTTATATCAGTGATTTAAAACTATTTCTAATTTTTGATACCATACGGCAGACCGCAAAGTTGTGCACAAATGTAAAAGTCAATTATTTTCTTCACTGATAGAAATGTGTAATGTGTTTTATTATGAGTAGGATTAACTGAGCTGAAGGAAAACAAAGGAGAAATAAATATTAATTGATACAGAACCGAATCAGCAATTATGAACTTATGAAACTATTGTAACCTTCAAGAATCTTATGTTGTGTAAGATATTAATACTGAAACCGCACTCATGAATTTCTTTATTTCACTGTTATCTCTAAAATATGTTACTTTTTAGGTTGAACACCAGACATCTCACCTCTTTCACCCAGTTTTTTCACTTAGTTCCACGACTGCAGTGGATTTTATAATCAGTGTTAAAAGCCAGCAGAAAGTCTGAAGCGATGGAAGAAATTTACATAAACATATAACCTGTTGGACAAACTGCATCTCATCACACAAGTAAGAATAAAGTTACAGATAATTCTAGCATGTATTTAATTACATTTTGCTAAGGTTCAGGTTTTCGTTAAGGTTCGAACGGCTCCAAAGAGGCTCTGCCTCGGTGTGGCTTTGGGAATCCTGAATGTTTTACTTTTAATCAAACTCATCGCCCTCAGTGTATACAGTGAGTCTTCTTCTACTCATCTTAAAGATGAGTACATTTTAATAGAGTAAATTTTATGTTTCTGTAATAAAAATGTCATTGGCTTTTCTGAAATTAAACTGACCAATTAGCAAGGGTTTGAAAAGTATAAAGCTTGGTGACTCAAAGTGTTGCAGAGGTGAATCATTATACTGTGTCACATCAGTTTGATTCGTTTTCAACAATTGATGCTTTTTCAGCCATTTAGGTTAGCAAGTCTTTAATATCTCCTCTTTTTCACACTATCTACCCAACAATTTATTGTTTAGTGTAACCTCAATTTAAATTCTACAACCATAACCAAAATCATAAAACTATTTTATAAGTCTTAAGTGAAAATATGATGCTACTTCTATTTTTGCAAACATGCTTGTTGTTTTTTCCAGCTCATGACATGACAGCAGATTTTTCTGACATTAGTAACTTTCTGACTGAGCAGAACAGCGACAGCCAGATTTCCTCCACGAACGCTAACTTCACTGAAACGACTCCACGAGCTGAAGAAACTCTAAGGTTTGTCAAAACTTTGAAAAAATTTGGATCTCATAAAAAAAAAACCTTTTCCCCTCTGAATTGTAGAGTATAACTAATAACTTTCCTTTTGTGGCTAAATGATTATAATGTTAATCAACAACTTTTATTTGAATTTATTAAGTACTGTATCATTTGTGTGCTCTAAAAATATCAATGTAAAAGAAACAAAACTGTTTTTTTTTCTTACAGAATGAACAAACATCAGTTGTTCCTGTTAATTCAGGGGCTGCAGAAGAAGAAGAGAGGAGCAGATCCAGTAGAGATCAATGATTAGGATTTGTGTTCAGTGCGATATTATTTACCAACAACCATGTAGCTTATAAGCATGGTGTTACATAAAACCTAAAAATAAAATGTACACTTGTTGTGACTTTTCCCAACAATTTTACCGGTTGTACTCTGTGTTTTTCTTTCTTCTTAAAACTGACTTGATAAACAAACATTGGAGGATGGTTGTGGCTAGGATCGGTTCAGCATGAGGCATTCTGATTGTGTCTTAATGTGATATTTACTATGAGACTTTTGGACACAAATGTTCCATAATCAGTCATTACAGGGTAAAAGTAATTTGAAGAGGGGGTGAACATATAAACATGTCAAGTCAATAACAAGTCAATGGCATGATGCAATCCGCATTTTTAACTCGGATAACTTAACTTTTTTTTACTAACTTAATAATACATTTAAATTGCTGCACTGTTAAGTAGAATGGAAATGACTTTTTTTGTAAATTGTCTTAAGATTACCTATTGTAAATTAGTGTTATGTAAATCAAATTAGTTGTATTATGAAAGGTTTCAATTTGCCCAATGGACTGGACTGAAGAAAAATGATGAGCAATGTTTTATAGGTTGATGAAAGCAAAAATTGGTATTTTTTTGGTAACATCAAAAGTTCATTTTTTGAGGTCAGACTAAAAATATATACATTTCTTTCCAATACATTTTTCCACATACGATAGCCTGGTGTCTGAGCAGGTGAAGGTAATTTCTTGCAATAATAAGCTTTCACAGGTAGTAGAATATCATAATACAAGAGATACAGGATAGAAGATTTGACTGAATCAAGACATTGTCCAGAAGTTCATACTGGGAAGCTAACTGGAAAATTGCTAGCCAAGTATGTGGAGCAGGAAAATAGGCTGTAGTTACTTAAATTTATGCAAATCAATTGTCTCAAAAGATTCAATTACTGTAACATGTAAAAGACAAGTGTAGTTACATTGTGTGATTTTGGCAAACAATATTTGTAAACTCATCCAAAATATTATTCAATACAAAATTTATTTTACGTTCTGCTTACAGCAGCAGCAGCAATGTATTTACTACATGTCATTACTTGACATAGTTGTACTGTTCAAAACCTCTCGGTTTGCTTGAGTAGAAATGGAGTAATGTCTGTGTATGTTAAAATGTGAAACATTTACCACCCAAAATCCTCACTACTATCAAATAGTTAACTTTTTATTTTATTCTAGTTGTTGCAGATTCAACTTAAACAGATTAACTTGTAAAGCATCTTTTTTTTCTTTTTTTAAATGCAAAAGTTCCTACCACTTGTTTAAGATGAGTACAAACAACAAGTTGATGAAAATTAAGTGATGTTCACTTGAGCTCTTTTATTAAGCAGAATATTTTATTTTACAGTGAGGAAGGCCGGGGTCTAGCTTTAGCAGACGGCTGAAAGCATCTGACCAACTTCAAACTCAGTACCTGTTTGCTCTACAGCAAAAATTTGGTAAGATTAAATTTAGTCGACTAAAGAAAGTCAGACGGTTCATTCTCCAACGAATGAAATTCCATGGGGTAGTCAAGTTTCTTGTTTGTTCAGATTTTGCTAGTCATTTCCATTGTATGATTACTAATTAACAGTTAACTCTTTTGTGTCTAATTGCAATCTAATTATTCAGTTCACAATTGAAGTTTTATTATCAGGATTCTGCAGATTTAATATTTTCAAAGGATATTTCAATCGTTTCTTTGATACAGTCGAAGCTCCCTAAAAAGGATACTTTTGATTCCTTTGAGCTTCACGATATTTTACTTAATCTGACGGATATGATCTTCTTGAACGCATACTGATGCTTCACATTGATCATTTATAAGCTTATCAATTATAAAAGGTGTTTGTTTGGTGTGTGTTAGTGAACGTTAATGAACAGGTAGCATCATTAGGACCAAGGAAAAATAGTTGTAGATCATTTTAAAGGTAACAAAACAATTTACCACGTTGTGACCAACTCTTGGAGCCTGGTTGTGTAGTGAACATGTTTTATTGTTTAGGTAAGTGTGCCAACAGCAGACTTAGTCAATGCTATTATAAGTTGGGCCAAGTGTCAGAAGATGTAAGTAAGTCTCTGTGAGAGGGGCTACTTGAGAAAAAAAAGAAAAAAAAGCAAAGATTCACTGATTGAATTGTGGGTCGATAGCCAGCATATATATTTGAATTTGTGCAACAAATATTGAAAGGAAAGCAAAAACTATATAAAACCTGGATGATCATTCAGTTTGATAAATATCTACATAGAGCATCATTTAATAAATCGATAGAAATCCAAGTGTTCACATCAAAACATCAAATTTAAATAAATAATACAAATTGTACTAAATATTTTAATACAGACTGATGGTTGACATTGATCATTTATATGTTTTAGTAATGGAACCTTCAACAACTACGGGTGTACTATATTTTGTTAGTGAACACACTTAAGCATGTAAGATAATGGGTGGAAGTAAATATTTATAAGGGCCATGAAACAAACAGTGTATAAGTCAGAGACAAAAGCTGTAGATAATATTAAAGGTAACAAAACAATTACCATGTTGGAGCAATTCTTGGAGTGTGGTTGTGCACTGTAAAAAAAAAAACTTTAAACTTTGGGGAAAACTGAAAGATAAATATGAGCAGTAGGTATGTTTATTTCCTGTCACATATTCTTAAGAAATAAAGTTTACAGATGAGCAACTTTTACTGAAATATATCACACTAGCAATTGTTGAAGAAAAAAAAATCTATGACTTTCAAATGTATTTAAACCAACTTTTACTATGTTGGAGAAGGCATGAAGCACTGAGAAGATCAGTGTTGATTCAACAACAGGAAAAAGACTGAAGCAAAGTAGCATTCAAAATGATGTGAGAACAAATTCTGGAAAGGGATTGATGTTACAGTTTGTCTTTCACTTTAACTGTAGAAAGCTAAAAGTAAAATTTGAATAGCCTCATGTAGGCCTGTTTACTACCTGCCACATATCCTTAAGAAATACATGTACAAATGAGGAACATTTGCTAAAATGTATCACACTAGCAGGTGTTACAGAAAGTATCTATAGAGTTTAAAATTTAAGTGACTGTTTTCGGAACGGATGAAGGAAATTACAAACTCATAGTCAGCACTGACTAGTTGTGCTACCTTAAATATTGCAGTAAAACAGTTAAACTGTTATGTGTCAGTGAATCTGCTGGTTTTTCTTTCAGAAGGATTGCCTGAGGCAGTCATCAACAGTTGCAGGGTCAGAGGTCATCCCTCTTGCCTAGCTATAAGTCTGTTGTCCAACATCAAATAATGCACTGTAAGCTATTGTCAGAAGGAATGTCTGACGTATCCTGAGAGTTTCTCATGCTTGAGGACAGATACACACGCACGCACACGCAGCAAGACTCTGTTTTCTCCCAACCTGTGTGTCTCTTACGGAACAAGAGTTAAAGGCATTTAATTCCTACACAGTGCATCAAGAAGAAAATCTGTTTAAAACCTGATAGTTACAAAATTCTTATACTATTTCAACATAGTTTAGTATATAGTATATTTATTCACTTACAAGTAAATGATTCAGTTTCTATTGATTAATTCAAAGAGTTCGGGAGGAGTTAACGGTGAGCAGATGGTCAGCGAGGGAGGCCAGGAGGTCACAACAATCAGATAACGCAGCATAATCTAAATATTTATAGTAAAAAAAAAACAGTTAAACTGTTGTTTCCTTCATAGGTATTCCCTCATACCTAGCTTTGAGTCTGTTGTCCAACACCACATAACGCACTGTAAGCTATTGTTTGAAGGAATGTCTCCGACATATTCTGCGGGGTTTATCATGCTTGAGGACAGATACATGCGCATGCTCACGCAGTAAGACTCTCTTTTCTGTCAACCTGCGTGTTTCTTAACAAACAAGAGTTAAAGTAATTTAATTCCTACACTGTCTATCAAGAAGAAAATCTGCTTAAAACCTTAGATAGTTACAAAATTCCTAGAGTTTGGTAGGAGTTAATGGTGAGCAGATGATCACAGAGAGAGGACAGGAGGTCACAAAGTCCACGTATGATTAATGTCTTTGTTCGTGGGGGAATTTCCGGTCACAGGAAAGGGTAAGGGGTTTAATTCCTACACTGTCTATCAAGAAGAAAATCTGCTTAAAACCTTAGATAGTTACAAAATTTCTAGAGTTTGGGAGGAGTTAATGGTGAGCAGATGATCACAGAGAGAGGTCAAGAGATCACAAGGTTCTAATGGTGGGGGGAGGGGAGTAGGTCAAGAGGTCACAAGGTTCCCACAGGTGAGGTCAGGAGGTCACAAAGTTCTCATGGGGTGGGGGAGGTGGTAGGGGTTTGATATCAATTAATAGCAATTAATCCATCAAACTCCGATTAAAAAGTGACAGAAGGTGGTCTATAAAGTCTTCTACTGTTTTTAAACTGCCTTCATAGTTTGGAAGGAGTTCGTCAAAGTTTTCGTCCCCATCAGGCTGTTGGTAGCGAACAAAGGCAAACTGAGCAAAATGTACAAGCAAGTGAAGTTTATTGAGGAAAAGTTTAAATAAAAGCAAAAAGGATGAAGATTGGAGAAGAAAAACAAATAAATGCTAAGAAAACTGAAAACACTGAAGAGAGATGAAGCTGCACATCAGTGGATCACGTCTGTAGATGTTACTGATTATGATGCATTTCATCCTCAGTGCAGCAGATCTGATGGTCACTTCGGGGCCATCTGGAGTGGGATCAAGAAAATTTTAACATAATTTTCAGCAGAATGCATTTTAGACAACAGAAAGTAAAATATCACCAGTGCTAAACCTGCAACAAGGCCTCTGGAGAGTCAGTGCTGATTTTCTGACTTTGGTTAAAAATTAAAATGTGTTCTTTCTACATAAATGCAGAAAGACCCAGGCTAGGATTCCAACCCAGAGACTTGTTGCTGCAAGGCATTAGTGCTACTGACTGTGTTACTGAGCAGGACTGAAACATTGGTGAGGGAAAATTTTTAACCAGACTGCAGAGTCTCATCTTGGCAACCAAACTCCAAGTCCTGATATTTTATTATGTGATGAAACTTTAACAAAAAAGAAATAGAGGAATCAAAAAACAAATAAACAAATAAATAATTAAATAATAAACAAAAAATTAGTGAATACAATAAAAACGGGACCTGACATGTGAAAAAACAGTAAATTATTTCAGTCAATTAAATTGCCAGTTGAATATCTGGGTTTGTTAATCAGGTTAAAAACCTGGTAAATTAAGCTGCTACTGATTAAGTTTTTTAAGATAAACTAAATTAAATGCACCTGAATAAAACAAATGTGACAATGTTGTTCTTGAATTTAGACAGATTTTAGGGAAGTTAGACCATAAACTCACCTTTTACAACGATAATTCACCTCCAGGTACTTGTAGGTCCCGATACAGGGATCTCCGAACACAGAGCTACTGACTAAGACAGAGCACTCTGGTTTGCCATGGCATCTGTAAATATACATCAAAGTCAATTTCCTAAAAATTGTGATTTGGCATTTCTTGGATTTATTAATTCATGTCCAGTTTGAAAAACCTTTAGGAAAATCTGAAGCTCTGTACCTATAAAAAAATTCATTTGCCCTCGTAGAACAATTAGTTTTCCTTCTCTGGTTGTGAGGTACGCCATTGGAGCAAGTGTCAGGTCTCTGCGTCCATATTTAGCACTGTTCACAAATATTACCCCACTTTCTGTTGGAAGAAGAAGAAATGTTAGAAATCTGAATGTATTCATGGTGTAATGGTCCAGAACAACCAGTAAAACCAATGACCTTACCACACTGGATGTGACTGACTGATCCCTCACATGTCACAAGGGATTTTAATCCTGAGAACACCCTAGGTTCTGTTATATGAGAGATTCAGATCATATTAATATGAAGACACTGAAAAGTTCAATTATCCATGATCTAAAGCTAAAGTTATGTTTCATTATTTTAGATTCAATAATCGTGTCTTCATGCTAAAACCTGAAACACTACCTATTGGTTTTTGTAAACCACGTCCTGCCTGTTAAAAAACAAACGAGAAACAAAATTAATCACAAATAGAAACGACAGAGGATTTTTACTTCAATCAGCTTGGAGCTGAAAGCATCAAATAAAAATCTGGTTAACAATTAAACGACAAGAAAACTATAATTGCTCAATAAAACCAGTAAAATAATGTTTTTAACAACAGATATTCAAACCACAAAGAGAAGAGAAGGTTTTCACTCACTTTGATTTCCAGGATGAATCCACAAAGGAACAAGGTAAAAAGGACGAATTTCATCTGGAAAAAACTAGGAAACATTCAGTTACTCTGAGATATGACTGAGAGAAACTCAATGATTTTCTGAAATATTTTCAACAATCTGCTGAACTAAATGGCACATTTTAATTAACAAATAAGAATATAAAAGCTTTCAGTAAGATACTATTCCTTTTTGTATGTTATAATCTTTATCAAAAAATGTAACTATAGGTTGAAATTTTCCAGTTTTCAGTCAAATCTGACCTTGTGATGAAGAATCAGAGCAGCAGCAGCAGCAGGACTCACAGGAAGCAGTGAGCCTTCAACCAGGGAATGGAGGCTTTATAAACCTTCACTGATGATCTGACAGAGGAACAAAATGTCTTTTGTCCTTCAACAATTCAGCCTGTGGAGTTTTTCTGACCAGACGTTCAGGTTGGTGATGGTGTGTCACACCTGAAGCCATTTCTCCTCATTCCTGGTGAGAAATCACTGATCATCTCTTCATAGCCATCAGCCCAGCTAGCAGGTCACAGCAGACTGAAATGTTGGGATGGAAAAACACAGTTGGGTTTTGTATACTGACTGCAGCAGCCAGTTGGGATTTTCTGTTAACAACGATTCTTGGCCTTGATGTGGACCGTGATTCTGTCAGCCATCTCCATCTGTTCGCTGGTTTTATATAGGAATCATAAACCATTAATGTCTGTATCTGCTCTATGAAATACCAGTTATTTTACTCTTGGATGAGCTCAATATTTAAAACCTTACTAATATCTCTGGAAACATGTTGGAGCTTCTGTCAGATTGTGGATCAATTTTAGTGTCATGCAAAGTTGATCCCAGTAAATACAAAATGCTGTTTTAAATGATGAATCAATTTCAATCCTATATATACATTTTGTTGAAATATAGATGTATTTATCATTCCTTGATGTAAATATATTTAGGAAGAGATAAGAAATAAATCTTTAATATTTCAGTCTGCAAATTATCACCAAGTCGTTTCTAAGGCCTTGGGATTCTGGAAAAGCACAGAGAGAACCGTTATCTGTAAATGTGATGTGGATGTTTCTGCACCAGAGTCTGTGCTGCTTTGTCTGGGACTGGAGGTTCATGTTTATGTTTATGATTATTTTTGTTGAATGAGATCCCCATAAGCATCACTAATATGATATAAACTACAAAAAGGATTCAGATTTAGGCATAAATATCTGGTGTGGATGGTGTAATATCTAATCATAAGAGCTCCTTCCCAAAGATGAAATGTTAAAAGCAAACTTTAGAAAAATAAAGCATCAGTCTAATTTCACAACAGGATAAGGGAACAGCAAAAGGTTAAATAAGCTCTAATAATCAGAAATGTGAAGAAATAGCTATGGGATTGATCTCCTTCTGACCCCGACCCTTCCCATTACTCATCTTGGCCACAATGAAGGTGGACCTGGCTGTTCTGAACATTATTTTAAAGATTTCTTGGAGTTTTTTCTTTAACTACTTGAGCTGCTCATTGAAGGAAAGGCTCTTGAACAATGCAAAGCCATGTACACATTCCTCCATCAACATAAGAAGAGTAGGGTTAGGGTTAGGGTTAGCCTAACCCTAACCCTAACCCAGAAATAATGACTAGTTTTAATCCATACTTTCATGATTCTTAATGCACATAAATTGTATGTTTTTTGTATGTGTATGCTGTGGTCCTGATAAATAAAATTGGTTCTGACTATTGCTATTGGTGCCATGTGCGGAGCCAAGCACCTCATTATCTTTTGTCTTTTTGATGCAGCATTGCATCAGCTTCTTGTGTTTTGAGTTCTGATGTGTGTATCTAAATCTTTAAGTGAGATCTATGTTGAGTAGCTCCACAAGATTTTTGACTTCTTACTACGTCTTCCTAGCATAAGTGGAAAGGGGTGTCGGTTTAGTGTTGCAAGAAACTGGTTTGAAAAATTGTCCCACTAATACATGAAAGCCCATGTATGTGTGTGCGGTTGCGTGTGTGTCTGTAGGTGTGCGTGTGTGTGTGTGTGTGTCTGTGTGGGTTTTATGTTATATAGGAATCTAAATATAAAATGACAATCAGAGTTTTGGGCCTTCTGATGGACTATAGCAAATCAATCATCCACACAAGGTACTAAAAACAAATACACACATACACTAGCAACACACACGCACACGCAAACACACACCTTAGCGTGGCTATCTTTGTGGGCATTTTCCATTGACTTCCATTCATTTCTACAGCCTAAACTTTACCTTTACCCTTTTTCTGACCCTACCAAAACTCAATTCACACCTTAGCACTAAATCTGACCCCTGACCCAAAAACAGGGTTTCCCGTTGTGGGGACCAGACTTTGGTCCCACAAGTAGCAATTGGTCCCCACAACGTAGTATGTGTCAGGAAAATCGTTCCCACAAGGCATTACAAACAAACACACACACCCATACACACACAAACACACGCACACACACAGGCCGGTCTGTCAGGAACTCCCAGGCCTCTTTTTCTCCACAGTTCGCTACTGGGTTGTTGCATGATTAAGATAAGAAAAACTCCAGAGGACAAACTAATCTGGGTATTTCAATCTCATCTCTGAAAGGTCAAGAAAAGGCTCACTTTTTATTTTTGCTAAGTGCAATAACTCTTCTTGTGTTGATGGAGGAATGTGTAAGTGGCTTTGCCTTGTTCAAGAGCCTTTCCTTTAATTAGCATCTCAAGTACTTATAGAAAAATTCCAAGAAATCTTTAAAATAACGTTCAGAACGGCCAGGTCCATCTTACTTGTGGCCAAGATGAGTAATGGGAAGGGTTGGGGTCAGAAGGAGATCAATCCTATAGCTATTTCTTCAGATTTCTGAAACATCAATGTTTCAGTCCTCCTCAGAAACACAGTCGGTAGCACTAATGCCTTGCAGCAACAAGTCTCTGGTTCGTCTGGGTCTTTCTGCATTTATTTAGAAAGAACACGTTTTATATTTTAACCAAAGTCAGAAAATCAGCACTGACTCTACAGAGTCCTTGTTGCAGGTTTAGCACTGGTAATATTTTACTTTCTGATGTCTACAATGCATTCTGCTGAAATTATGTTAAAATTTTCCAGATCCCGCTCCTGATTGCCCTGAAGTGACCATCAGATCTGCTGCACTGAAGATGAAATGCATCATAATCAGTAACATCTACAGACGTTGAGATCCACTGATGTGCAGCTTCATCTCTCTTCAGTGTTTTCAGTTTTATTAGCATTTTATTTGTTTTTCTTCTCCAAATCTTCCTCCTTTTTGCCTTTATTTCAACTTTTCCTCAATAAACCTGACTTGCTTTTACATTTTGCTCAGTTTGCTTTTGTTCGCTATAAACAGCCTGATGGGGATGAAAACTTTGACAAAATCCTTCCAAACTATGAAGGCAGTTTAAAAACTGTTTCCAGTCTGAACAGGAAGTAAATGAGAAAGGAGATCAATCCTATAGCTATTTCTTCACATTTCTGATTATTAGAGCTTATTTAACCTTTTGCTGTTCCCTCATCCTGTTGTTAAATTAGACTGATGCTTTATTTTTCTAAGCTTTGCTTTTAACATTTCATCTTTGAGAAGGAGCTCTTATGATTAGATATCACACCATCCACACCAGATATTTATGCCTAAATCTTAATCCTTTTTGTAGTTTATATCATATTAGTGATGCTTATGGGGATCTCATTCAACAAAAAATAATCATAAACATAAGCATGAACCTCCAGTCCCAGACAAAGCAGCACAGACTCTGGTGCAGAAACATCCACATCACATTTACAGATAACGGTTCTCTCTGTGCTTTTCCAGAATCCCAAGGCCTTAGAAACGACTTGGTGATAATTTGCAGACTGAAATATTAAAGATTTATTTCTTCTCTCTTCCTAAATGTATTTACATCAAGGAATGATAAATACATCTATATTTCAACAAAATGTATATATAGGATTGAAATTGATTCATCATTTAAAACAACATTTTGTATTTACTGGGATCAACTTTGCATGACACTAAAATTGATCCACAATCTGACAGAAGCTCCAACATGTTTCCAGAGATATTAGTAAGGTTTTATATATTGATCTCATCCAAGAGTAAAATAACTGGTATTTCATAGAGCAGATAAAGACATTAATGGTTTATGATTCCTGTATAAAACCAGAGAACAGATGGAGACGGCTGACAGAATCACGGTCCACATCAAGGCCAAGAATCGTTGTTAACAGAAAATCCCACCTGGCTGCTGCAGTCAGTATCCAAAACCCAACTGTGTTTTTCCATCCCAACATTTCAGTCTGCTGTAACCTGCTAGCTGGGCTGATGGCTATGAAGAGATGATCAGTGATTTCTCACCAGGAATGAGGAGAAATGGCTTCAGGTGTGACACACCATCACCAACCTGAACTTCTGGTCAGAAAAACTCCACATGCTGAATTGTTGAAGGACTAATGACATTTTGATCCTCTGTCAGATCATCAGTGAAGGTTTATAAAGCCTCCATTCCCTGGTTGAAGGCTCACTGCTTCCAGTGAGTCCTGCTGCTGCTGCTGCTCTGGTTCTTCATCACAACAAGGTCAGATTTGACTGAAAACTGGAAAATGTCAACCTATAGTTACATTGTTTGATAAAGATTTAAACTTACAAAAAAGGAATAGTATCTTACTGAAAGATTTCATGCTCATATTTGTTAATTAAAATGTGCCATTTAGTTCAGCAGATTGTTGAAAATATTTCAGAAAATCATTGAGTTTTTCTCAGTCATTTCTCAGAGTAACTGAATGTTTCCTCATTTCTTTCAGATGAAATCCATCCTTTTTACTTAGTTCCTTTGTGGATTCATCCTGGAAATCCATGTGAGTGAAAACCTTCTCTTCTCTTTGTGGTTTGACATTATTTTACTGGTTTTATTGAGCAATTGTAGTTTTCTTGTCATTTAATTGTTAACCAGATTTTAAGTTGATGCTTTCAGCTCCACGATGCTTGAAGTAAAAATCCTCTGTCATTTCTATTTGTGATTAATTTTGTTTCTCGTTTGTTTTTTAACAGGCAGGACATGGTTTACAAAAACCAATAGGTAGTGTTTAAGGTTTTAGCATTGAGTTAAGATTATTGAATCTACAATAATGAAACATAACATTAGCTTTAGATCATGGATAGCTGAACTTTTCAGTGTCTTGTATTAATATGATCTGAATCTCTCATATAACAGAACTTAGATCATTCCCAGGTTTCTCATCCCTCGTGTCATGTGAGGGATCAGTCAGTCACATCCAGTGTGGTAAGCTCACTGGTTTTACTGGTTGTTCTGGACCATTACACCATGAATACATTCAGATTTCTAACATTTCTTCTTCTTCCAACAGAAAGAGGGGTAATATTTGTGAACAGTGCTAAATATGGACGCAGAGACCGGTGGACTTGCTCCAATGGCGTACCTCACGACCGGAGAAGGAAAACTAATTGTTCTACGAGGGCAAATGAAGTGTATTGGAGGTACAGAGCTCCAGTTTTTCCTAAAGGTTTTTCAAACTGGACATAAATTAATGAATCCAAGAAATGCCAAATCACAATTTCTAGGAAATTGACTTTGATGTATAGTTACAGATGCCATGGCAAACCAGAGTGCTCTGTCTTAGTCAGTAGCTCTGTGTTCGGAGATCCCTGTGTTGGGACCTACAAGTACCTGGAGGTAAATTATCATTGTGAAAGGTGAGTTTATGGTCTAACTTCCCTAAAATCTTTCTAAATTCAAGAACAACATTGTCACATTTGTTTTATTCAGGTGAATTTAATTTAGTTTATCTTTAAAAAAAAACTTAAGCACTAGCAGCTTAATTTACCAGATTTTTAACCTGATTAACAAACCCAGATATTCAACTGGCAAATAAATGACTGAAATAATTTACTGTTCTTTCATGTGTCCATCAAGTGACCATCAGATGTGCTGCACTGATGATGAAATGCATCATAATCAGTAACATCTACAGACGTTGTGATCCACTGATGTGCAGCTTCATCTCTCTTCAGTGTCTTCAGTTTTATTAGCATTTATTTGTTTTTCTTCTCCAATCTTCATCGTTTTTGCTTTAATTTCAACTTTTCCTCAATAAACTTGACTTGCATTTAGATTTTGCTCAGTTTGCTTTTGTTCGCTACCAACAGCCTGATGGGGACGAAAACTTTGACGAACTACTTCCAAACTATGAAGGCAGTTTAAAAACTGTTTTCAGTCCAAACAAGAAGAAACTGGCGGAGGAAGTTGGTTGAATGTCTGTGAGAACGCTGCCTGCTGTCATCTGGGTCAGACCAAGATGGCCGCCAACCAGAAGCGACACCTTTTTATTGTTTACACACCAAGACTTGCAATTTTATTTTTGCCAAACTTTTCATATACTTTCACTCCATAAGACTTCCCTTCCATATTTAATATGGTCATGTTTGCCTGAGGTTTGAGGGGCTTATTTACAAAAATGGAAAAATGCTTCATCTGACATCCAAAGTTTAAAAAATTCCTAAACATCACACTCTCAGGCTAATGAGCTGTGATTTTTTGAATGCTTCTTTGAATTGTTCTCAACATTTCATATACTCCATGTATGGCCATTTCTTTTTCTGCCTTCACTCTGAGTTTTTTCACAAGTCTGTACTTAACAAAAATATCTGTATCTTTCTCAGTCCTTTGACAATCCTGACTAAATTGCTCCCAATAGTGGGACATGTCAGCATTAGTCATTCTGCAAAGGTTAACAAGAGTCAAATTCACATTTATCTTTTCCAGCAACATGTCTGAATATGAACATATTTCAAATTTATCTAACTTTATCTAAGGGGAATTCCAAGTTTAAATGAACCACATAAACTATAATATTTATTTGACCATAGTATGATTTGTACTTGGAGAATTTTTCTCATTTCCCACTTGTCTGCATTAAATCCTCTTCAAATTCAGAAGCAGCCTGTTCCTTGGAGGAAGTAATGCAGGACAGTTTAGCTGTCTGAGAACATCAATAAAGTACTGATGTACATTTCAACCGTACATTGCACCCAGTACACTGTTGCCCATTGGCACTGTCCTGATGGAGAAAACAGGAGACGTTCAAGAACAGCTGATCCAAATCCATAACCCCAAAAATGCTCCACAAAACCCCCCAAAAAACGAGAATTACGTTTAATACACATAAAACTGATTTTGTGAATAATCTTTGAATCACCACAGTGGCAGGTTTGTGTAATAGCGGGACCTAGTGAATATTCACACAAGCTCTTGTTCTGATTGGTTGTCTGCCAGAAGGTCCTACGAATTACTACAGTGTCTTTATAATTCACGTGTCGCTGTTTACACACATGAATTGTGTGTAAATTTCCAACTCTTACACTGGGGATGAGTTCGCAAAAGAATTACTCTGTGCTATAAAGACTGAATATTTTATGAAGGTTAGTTGGATGCCTAAACCCAACCTTTTGTCCAACCTTTTGTCCAACCTTTTGTCCAACCTTGGAATGTATGTGGCACCTAAAAATATACAGAAATTAATATATATTTTGATAAAATATTATGTATTTAAAATATTATGAATAATAAATCTGTGTAATAAGTGCATGGATTAAAATAAATATAAACCATAAGAGAGACATTTTTTCACCAAACCATTTTTGTGCTCCACTACTATCATTTTGTTGAATCTGGTCTGCTCTGCATCCCCAGAACCAGAACCAAGCATTTTGAAGCATAATTTAGCTTCAATGCACCACAAATCTTGAAAAAACTTCCAGAAAACTGCAACACAACTGAATTCGTTTAAATCAAGGCTAAAAACACACTGATTTACAGTTGTTTCTGAATCGATATGTTTTAGGTATATGATTTTAATTTTGGTTTTACTTTGAATTTAATTTCTTTTTCTTTTTTAAGTTGAATGTTTTATGACTGTTTACTTTTTTAATGTGAAGCACTTTGAACAGCCTTGCAGCTGAAATGTGCTATACAAATAAAATGGAGCAGTTTTCAGATCTTGCCAAAGATTCTCCACTGAGTTTATGAATAGACTTTGACTTTGCCATTCTAACACATAAATATGTTTTGACTTAAACCATTCCATTGTAGATCTGGCTTTATGCTTAGGGTCGTTGTCCTGCTGGAAGGTGAACCTTTGCCCCAGCCCCAAGTCTTTTGCAGGCTCCAGGTTCAGGAGTGTTCAGGTTTTCTTCCAAGATTACCCTGTATTTGGCTCAATCCATCTTATAATCAACTCTAAAAATCTTCCTTGTCCCTGAAGAATAGAAGCACCCTCAGAGCATGGCGCTGCCACCACCATGTATGTCAGTGGGGAAGGTGTGTTCAGAATGATGTGCAGTGGTTGTTTTCCACCATAAATAGCGCTTTGCATTTTTGCCGAAAAGTTCAATTTGGGTCTCGTCTTATCGTTTTTGCTGTATCCCAATATGGCTTCTGGCAAACTGCAAATGGGACTTCTTACAGTTTACTTTATACAATGGCTTCTCTATTGCCACCCGTCAAGTGACAGTGGACCTCACACTCAGTAGCCGACAGTATAGGTCAATGGGCATTTTACCAGTTGTTCACCTGGGAGACCAGGGTTCAAGTCCTGGCTGAGGCAAAAATGAAAGATACAACAGTGACATATGTCTGAGTATATAAATATAATTTTTCAGCTTATATACAGGTTCGGAGAGTCAAGTGACAGTGGCTCTCACACAATAGCAGACTGTGTAGGTCAATGGTTATGTCACCAATTGTTCACCTGGGAGACCAGTGTCTGAATCCAGGCTGAAGCAAAAATGAAAGATGCAACAGTGACATGAGAGATTGACCTTCCCTGGATCCCAGTAGGATGGTGGGAATGGGACTTTTTATTTTTATAGTAGTTATGAGTTTTGGTGCATCAAAAACAGCATTTGTTTTAGTTAATTGGAAATTAAGAACATATTTATGCTAACATGTTCAGCTAGTCCTGAATTCCTTTAAACCTGGATCCAGTGTCTCAGTCAGACTTGCCAAGGCAAATGAGACACAAGCGGTGGTTAATTTAACAGTAGCAAACAACATCAAATGTCGTTAATTTTAGGAAGCTTATACGTTTTCAGCCTTTGTGACACTGCAGATTTCTGTCAGTGTTGTAGCCAGAGAGGATGCCTGTGTCCAAGTCAACAAGGGTGAAACAAACAATGAGTGCTGAGTTTATATGACGTTCATGTTGTGCTGAAAACAGACAACATATTTTTGCTTTGTTTCTGCTTTCAGCTGCAGAGAGGATCTGGCAGTGAACAACTGAATGAACCCTAGTCTTCAACTGGTGACTTGGAAGACCATGATCATGTTCATGACTTTCCATGCTTTGTGATGTAATATTGTGACTCCAATAAAACTCCCTAAATGTATCGCGTCTGGTTGGCGGCCATCTTGGTTTTTTCCAGATGACAGTAGGTAGCGTCCTCACAGACATTCAACCAACTTCCTCCACCTGTTCCTTTTCAGACTGGAACAGTTTTTAAACTGCATGCATTCATAGTTTGGAGAGATTTTTTTTATCCTGACCAGAATGTTTGTAGTGAACAAACCAGAAAAATTCAGATAGAGCAAAATGTAGATTCAAGTCAAGTTTATTCAGGAAAACATGACATGAAAGCAACACGGATTAAGAAAAGAAATATCTAATTAAAAAAACAATGGTTGAGAAAGTGAAAAATTTTGAAGAGAAATTGCATGTAAATCGGTGGACCACAGCGGCTGTGGATGTTACTGATTCTGATGCATTTCATCCACAGCACAGGAGATCTGATGGTCATTTCATTGAACTGCATAAAGAAAAGAATAATGACTTTATTAATAATATATTTTAGCAGAAAAAATTGAAGACATCTGGAAGAAAAATATCACCAGTTCTAATCATGAAATAAGTATTCTGTAAGAAAAGGAAACAAAGATAGAAATAAAAAATACAATAAAATAAAATACAAATAAAACAATCTAGCTTATCTGATAGATTTCTTTAGTATTTAATTAATTTGCCAATCAGATATTCTGAGTTAAATTGAGTTAAAAAACAGAATAAATAAGCTTCTTCTCAGTGCTTTTTGTTTAGATTTGTTCAATTAAAGTAGATCATTAGAGAAAACATCCATCAAGTTGCTGTTTGTGTTGCACCAAGATTTTAAAGTTGTTCTTGTTTCTAGACAGATTTTAGTGAAGTGAGAGCCTGAACTCACCGTAACAAATATATTCCACCTCCAGGTACTTGTAGGTTCCATAGCAGGGATTTCCAAACACATAGTTACTGGCTCTGACTTTACACTGCTGTTTCTCGTTGCATCTGTGGATTCAGATCAAAGTCTGTGATTTTCCTTTTTTAGACCTCCTCATTCATTCACTCATTCACATCCAGTTTGATAAACCTTCAGGAAACACTGAAGCTGTGTACCTCTCAACAACTTCCTCTCCGTCTGTGTAGCATTTAGTGTTCTCTAGCTGGTAGGCAGGTCTCCCAGCGCTGCAGGTCTTCCTGTCCCAGCGTCCGTATATGGCTCTCTTCACATATATAACCTGACCTCTTGCTGGAAGAAAAAAAGAGGAAATGTTGGAAACCTGAATGTATTCATGGTGTAATGCTCCACAACTGACCAGTGAAACCAGTGACCTTACCACACTGGAGTTGAGCCACTGCTCCCTCACATGCCACGAGGCATTTTTCCTCTGGGAGGCTTGCTGCATATGAGACATTCAGATCATATTAATATCAGGACACAGAAAAGTCCAGACACCACGATCTAAAGATACATTCATGTTTAACAGTTTTATATCCAATGAATGATGAAAGTTCAACATCAGCCTTCATGCCCAGCTTGTCTTCATACTAAAACCTGCAGCGCCACCATGTGAACTCAAAACACCAGAAAGATTAAAGCACAAACCTTCTGAGGAACTTTTTCCCTGTTAATCAAAAGAAACAGATATAAACAGTAATTACTTGGGAAAACATTTTTTTCTTCAAATATTTTAGAGCTGATAGAAAAAAAAGTTATCATTTATCTGCTGTTCACACAGACACATTTCAGTGTTTCACTGCCTGTTTCACAAAATAAAGAGACTTTTTAACAGTTGTTAAAAAGTTGATTTTTAACAACTGATTTTCTAAACAGCAAACAGAAAATAAGGATTTCACTCACATTTACTTTAAGGACGAATCCACAAAAGAACAAAGTAAAAAGAACAAATTTCATCTGTATGAAGATAAGAAACACAGTTACTCTGAGATATGACTGAAAATTTTACATGATTTTCAAGATTTTTATCAAGCTGCTGAACCAAATGATACATTTCATCCATCATTGTGAACATGATGGAAACAAGTTTTCATGTTTCAGAGAAACAGAACCAGATTTGATCATAAAATATATTAGAAGAACAGAATTGTAGGCAGGTTTTCCTTTTGGTTTTGTTGAGTCAAATCTTACCTTGATGTGATGAAGAATCAAAGCAGCAGCAGAAACCAGATTGACTGGAAGCCGTGTGCCTTCAACCAGGGAATGGAGGGTTTATATCCCTTCACTGATGATCTGACAGAGGAACAAAATGTGTTTATCCAGGCAACAATTCATCCTGTTGAGCTTTTCAGACCAGAAGTCCAGGCTGGTGATGGTGAGGCAGAGATGTGTCAGGTTTTATCAGATTATGGAAATATTTCAGTGCTGTGCTTAGATGATTCATGTAACTGTAAAACTGTACTTTCAAATGATATAAATGTAATGCCCTATATGCATTGCGTGCAAATATAAAAGTATTATTTTAATTTGCCATGTTTTTGATTCATGTTTCACTGGCAATACTCAGGGTTTAGTGCAGCCAAACTGAAGAAGAAAGAATAATGTCCACATAGAAACTGTCTGACAACATGAAGTAGGGTAAGGTTGTCATATACTACAAATCATGGTTTTTTGGTGTGGTGTCATTTGGATCCAACCCAGTGTTGGGCTCCAGAAGGAATTCAAAATAAATCAATCGTCATTAATGGATGTGATGGTTAGTAAATAAATTATAGTTGACTTAGTCAACTGGATGTTGCTTTAGAAGGGAAAAACATTTCAGTATTGATTTCATTTTTCAGTTCTGGCATACTTCTTAATTATAGACAGAGGCATTTTAACATTGGTGCCAGATGTATTCTGGGATACGACAAATGTAGAACTAGTCTGGTCCCTTTCCATGTCAGATTTCAGATATCCAGGCAGGAGTTTATCTGTTTGTTGTGCAGCAGTATGCAGTTGTTGTTGTCCAGTTGGTTCCATGGTTATCAGCCGTTGTGATGATTTAGAGAACTCTCTGTTTGGATCAGCTGTTCTTGAATGTCTCCTGTTTTCTACATCAGGACAGTGCTGAATGTGTTCTCTGGTCCTGCTGACTGTGGCCTGGTTTGAAGAGATGATTACTCTGCAGTACATGTTATTTTAAGCTATTCATTAATAAAAAGCAGTCTGGATATCTGACCTCCATATTGAACAGAAGCAGTCAATTGATAATCAGATTCTGAGTTTCATGATTTTGTTCAGTAATGGTCAAATTTCTGACTGTTTTGGTCCCCATTCGGCTGAGCAAAATGTATAGGCAAGTCAAGTTTATTGAGGAAAGTTGAAATAAAAGAAAAAAGGATGAAGATTGGAGAAGAAAAACAAATAAAATGCTAAGAAAACTGAAGACACTGAAGAGAGATTAAGCTGCACATCAAGATGATCACAACGTCTCTACATGTTACTGATTATGATGCATTTCATCCCCACACAGCAGATCTGATGTCGCTTCAGTCAGCTGCAATAACAATGAAAATATTATTATCATTCCAGCAGAATGCAGAAAACAGAAAGTAAATATCACCGGTTCTAAACCTGCAACAAGGACTCTGGAGAGTCAGTGCTGATTTTCTGACTTTGGTTAAAAAATAAAATGTATTCTTTCTAAATAAATGCAGAACAACCCAGACTAGGATTCTGTGTTACTGACTGTGTTACTGAGGAGGACTGGAACATTAAAGTTGATGAGGGAAAAGTTTTAACCAGACTACAGAGTTTTAACCTGTGGCGCAGGACAAAACCTGCGCCACAGGATCTCCGTGGCAACCAAACTCCAAGTCCTGATATTTTATTATAACTTTAACAAAAACACTAGAGGAAGCAACAAACGAATAAACAAATAAATAAAGAAGTAAATAATATAAATAAAGAAAATATGACTGAAAAAAAACAAAATCTGAAATATATGGTGGATTTTTCAACCCTGGAAAAAAACATTCAATTATTTCAGTTAATTAATTTGCCACTTGGATAGCTGGGTTATTTTAAATCGGGTTACAAAACTGATAAATAAAGCTGCTACTAATGGTGTTTTCTTAAGACAAAGGTAATTAAAATCACCTGAATAAAACAAATATGGCATTAATGCTTTTCAATGTTCTTAAATTTTAGAAAAGAAAAATTGTGAACTCAAACCATAAACTCACCTTCACATACATATTTCACCTCCAGGTTCTTGTAGGTCCCGACACAGGGATCTCCAAACACATAGCTATAGACGAAGAAAGGGCACTCCGATTCCACGTTGCATCTGTGTATTCAGATCGAAGTCAGTTTCCTAGAAACTGTGACTTGATGTTTTTGGGATTAATTAATTTATATACTGTTTGAAAAGCCTTTAGGAAAACCTGAAGCTCTGTACCTCAGAAACACTAAATCTGCCCTCATAGCACAATCAGTATTCTTTGCTTGGTCGTCAGGTATCCTTTTGGAACAAGTCGTCCGTAGTCGTCTTCTGAAATATTTTCAACAATCTGCTAATATCAGTATTGATGACTGAAATCATAACTTTACCTTTAATAACATAAAGTTACCTAATTTTTAAAGTGCAATCAGTAATACTTTTAGAACAAGTTTATATCAGTAATAATTTCTTGGTTAATGTCAAATTGTCACAAAGACATTTTGAATAATGTCAATTTTGTATTAGAAGTGTCATAATTTAACGAATGATGCTTTATGATGACAGTCATAAATCCTCATGAAGGTTTATTCATGTTCATGACAAGTGTCATGTCATGTTTATGACAGTGTCATGTCAGTCTTATTCACACCCCTTCCAATAAACTGTTACTGAAATGGGTACTAACTTTTGTAATCAGAATCTTCTGTTTGATGCCCTGTGTCTGAGGAGAGGTCAGCAGGAGTCAGGAGACTTCTGTGCAGTTCAGCAACTAGTTTGAAGCAGTTTGAAGGGATGAAACACATGAATAGCCTAAACTTTGGTCCCGCTTTCATGAGTAAAATGTTTCTGTATGAAATAAACACATCTATTGTTGGTACCCTGGAAAAGTGCACCAGGAGGATGGCTTGGACAGCAATGAATTCATCCCTTGGCCTTGGCAACACCTGCATAGTCTCTGGTGTCCAAACAGAGACCAAATCTAAACTGTACATTAGAATACATCAGACAGTAAAGAACACGCCTTGATATAAGAGTAACTGAGCTAAAACAGCTGGTCAGATCACTGGGATGGAACTGTCTTAAATGCCACACACAGTGGTCTCCGAAGGCATGTTTTTGTGTTTTTGTATTTTTCTAAGGTAATTAATTTCTTCTTTGTGGCTTTGGTTTTCTGATGACCATGTTGAGCTGTCGAGGTGATTTTATGCACTTGATTGTTTGAATAAAATACTGGATGATTGTGAAGTAGAACAGTGACTGTTGTCTTTATGGTTTCACTTTTACACACGACATTAACAGACCTGGGGATACAAGATAACAATAACCAAACAGGCAGAAAATATCTTGTTTCTCAACACCAGCTAGCAAGTCACATCAGACTGAAAATGGTGGGATGGGAAATATAGCTTTAATATCATCCCCTTATGTAAATACATTTAGGAAGGGAGAAGAAATAAATCTTTGATATTTCAGTCTGGAAATGGTCTCCAAGTTGTTTCTAAGGCCTTGGGATTCTGGAAAAGCGCAGAGAGAACCGTTATCTGTAAATGTGATGTGGATGTTTCTGCACCAGAGTCTGAGCTGCTTTGTCTGGGACTGGGAGTTCATGTTTAGGAGGTTCATGTATATGTTTGTGATTATTTATGTTGAATGAGGATTAAGATTTGGGCATAAATATCTGGTGTGGATGGTGTGATAGCTAATCATAAGAGCTCCTTCTCAAAGATGAAATGTTTAAAGCAAAATTTTAGAAAAATAAAGCATTAGTTTTGTTTAGCAATAGGATAAAATCCAACTGGTTTTTCAAAACTAACACCTTAAGCCTGACATTAACATTCTGACTGTTTCTGGGAAACAGCAAAAGGTTAAATAAGCTCTAATAATCAGAAATGTGAAGAAGTATCTTCAGATCCGACTTCCTTCTGACCCCGACTCTTCTCATTACTCATCCTGGTCACAAGTAAGGTGGTCCTGGCCGTTCTGGACATTATTTTAAAGATTAATTTGGAGTTTTTCTTCAACTACTTGAGCTCCTCAGTGAAGGAAAGTCTCTTGAACAATGCAAAGCCACTTACACATTCCTCCATCAACACAAGAAGCACAATCCTGAGTTATTGCATTTAGCAAAAATAATAAGTGAGTCCTTTCTTGACTTTTCAGAAATAATATTGAAATACCCAGATTAGTTTGTCCTCTGGAGTTTTTCTTATCTTAATCATGCAACAGCCCAGGAGAAAAATGTGGAGAGAAAGAGGCCTGGGAGTTCCTGACAGACTGGCCTCTGTGTGTATATGTGTGTGGGCACACCTGTTCTTGTTCTTATGACATCTGTTTACACAGTGACTTCATGGGGACTTCCTCCCTCATGGGGACCTAAATGTTGGTGCCCATAAGGAAGATGGGTTTAAATGATTATATAAGCTATTTTAAAGATGCTGGGTGAGTTTAAGCAATGGCCTATATCCTCCTGACTACCAGGAAAAATATATTGTCCAATCACCATTCTTTTTTTTAAATCCCACAGTCTTTGTAAAGTAATAAAAGGTTTTATGCACTTACTTTGTCTCTTCCGATAAAATGTGTTATGTGTGTTACTGATAAATATCATTTTATGAATTAGAAAAAGGTACATACAAAGTCTCACCCCTTCACATGTGGTTTCATTGAAAAGCCATAAATGTCGTCTCCAGATACCAAAAGAAATTAATTCAGTAGAATTCAGGAGGTGGAAAATATTCAAGTTTAGAAATGTCCTCTACAGAGGACAAAAATGAACGACTGGTAGTCAGGAGGATATCACATTTTTTTCTTTCACTTTTGTTGTTTTTTTTGTTTTGGTGTGTGACCCGATACTGCCCACTTAAGGTTTCGGATTGGTACTGCACCTCATTGTAATTCATACACTTTTCAAAATTTTATTGGGCATCACCTTCTACCTGGTCCCCAAAAACAAGGTTATTACAAGAACTTGAAATTATTTGGTTTGAAAGACAATATCAACTTAGAAGATAAAATCCACAATGGCAACTGAAAACACAAGAAGCACTGAGTTCTTGCCTTTAACAAAACTGCCAAGTTAGTCTTCTGGACTTTGTGAAAAAAAGATTGAAATACCCAGATTAGGTTGTCCTCTGGAGATTTTCTTATCTTAATCATGCAACAGCCCAGGAGCAAACTGTGGAGAGAAAGAGGCCTTTGAGTTCCTGACAGACCAGTCTGTGTGCGTGTGTGAGTGCATGCATGCGTGTTTCTTGATTTAAGTGCTTGATAGGTTGAGCTGCTTTAACTCATCTACAAGTGGACCGTTCACTCCTTGCTGACCTGAGCAACCAGCCACACCAACCCCACCCAGCTGTTTGGAAGTCTGATTTTCATGGAATTGGCCTCCAGCTACAATGTCCACCTCATCTCAGTCTTCATGCAATTGCTGCAGAAGATGGTTTGGAAACATTTGAGCCTCCAGCAGGCCACCCCAGGGGTCATGAAGGCCAGTCAAGTGACCAGTGAGTTGGTGATGATCAGCCTGGGTCTGGTGAAGACCTGACTGTCGGTGTTGAGCATGGAGATGACGAAGAACTTTATCCAGTTCATCCTCACATCTCTGATAGAGGATGCAGAGGATCCAGTCTCCAGGTCCAAAGCCCTGACATGTCATGAAAGGACATGTTAGAAAACGCCCTCCAAGCTAGGGTTAAACTGTAAGACATACTAGGGATCGCCCTCTTTAGGGTGTAGCTTAGATAGAGGCTAAAAATGTGAAAACTTTTGTTTGATGCCATTTTGTCCTGCTAACTCCTAAAGGTAGCATGAGAAATGGACCAGCTGTTAATTAATGAAATTCATGAATTCAACTCACTGACTCTTCTTCAAACTCATACATCAAGAACTTAGCATGGAGAAGGATAAATTATCCACAACCCAAACATTGCCTTGTTGGTCACACTGCAATGCATTCTGAATAAATGATATCTTAATGTTCAACAGTGCCAGCTCTGTCCAGCCAAAACAGCAATGAGTTTTTAAGCCTCTTCAAATTAAAATCGATAGAAAAGCCGAAATCACAAGAGGTGATGAAGATGAGGAGAACCAAACAGAGGAAGAGGACAGAGTTGGCTGTAGGAGCTGCTGGTGTTTTGCTGCTGCTGCCTATTTTAGATTCATAAATGAAACAATGAATGACACGTACCTCTTGTCGGACTGTGCAATCCAATAACCAGTTCTGTAGTTCTGTGACCTGTAACATCTGTTAAGATCCGGTTTTCTGCCCGTGTCAGACAGGAAGTTTCACATTCAGCACCTGCGGCAGCAGCAATAGTGCTGTTATCATTTGAAAAGAGCTTCCAATGCTCTCAGCGTTTGTTGCTCTCTCACCAGTGTTGTAGATTAATTGGTGGCTAAATTAACTGGTGGCGTCATCAGGGAGAAACAAATGTTTCTGTGGGCATGGCTTTTTAGGACCCCTTTACCAAACCAAGAAATAAACAATGTGATAAGCTTAAAGAACTTCAAATCTTTACAAAAATGCTATATGATTCCATAAGACAACCATTAAGATCTCGGGAAGAACTAATTATAAAGACTTTTTTGGTCTAAATATATCTAATATGTTGCCCTTTTTTTAAAAAAAAAATCATTTTCAAAACATGTAAATTACACAGAACTTGTCCTGACTTATGTGTTGCTTCAGAGGTTGAAACTCGTCAAAGGAAGATCGAAATAGATCACGAGGTGGCATGAACAGATCTCACAGCAAAGATTACTCCATGAAAGCCGACATAAATGTTGAAGAGCCATGGGATTAAAAATAAAATGTTTAAAAAGATCGACTCTGTGTGGTTTTTACATCTCCCTCATATTGTATAATATTTCAAATTGATATGCACAGAAACAATAGTGAAAACTTTTTAAATACTGCTTCTGTAACATACTTTATTTCCTAATGTAACTGGGTCTATATTAATGAAATCTATATACATAATAACACAAAATGTGTTATTTCATGTATTTCTCCACCTCTACTTGACCTTGTGTTCTCTGTGTCTACTATAAGGGGTTTGATCCTCCAACTCCGCTTTACTTTCTTCTTCTTTTGTTCAGGGTCCTCCAGGATTATTATAAATACTTAATAATTAATTGTTTGTTCCACTGGGGAGAGGCAAGTTTTATAATCCATTGCAGTCCTTTCATTTATATTGTTCCAATGTTTATTTTTCCTCTTTTATTAAATAAGTGTTTCAATATTTTTCATTTGAGTTGCTATTACGCCATCATAATATCTGATGCATGTTAACACTGTCATTTTGTATAGATAAGGTTTGAGAATTGGAGCACATGCTAGATGCTAATGCTAATATGTCCCGATTGACAGATTAAATAAACGGAGACCACCTCCAAACCCAAACTCGGTGTCTTGTGGTTTGTCCGATCACCATATAACACACACAAAGCAGAAGTCTGCTGGTCAGATTAGCTCATTTACAGAAGACCTGGTTACCACAGATCTATGTGGCCTTGTCATTTCTTCATTATTGTTATTTTTCTCGTAATTTAACTAACCATCTTTATTCTTTTCATCAAGTGACCCTAATACTCAACCATAAGACACAGAGCTGAAAAAACATTTGTCATAAACTTTTACCTCAGAAACTGGTTAAAAATCTTCACTCAAACTGAGATTCTGAAAATGTCACCAGCTAATCCACGTCTGTTTCCTTAGGAGTGAGGTGTCTGTTAGATGAAAATCAATGTAGGAATATCAGACTCTCAACTGTTGTCATAGTTTAGTGGTTAAAATCTCGGAACTCAGCAGCCGCTGGTACGAGTTCAGTTAGCGTTGTCGTCTGTTTCAGTTTTTGGACCAGTTTATATTATTGTCTACAAAATAAATAATATTCACTTGATGCCAACATTATGGAGGTAATATTGTTTACCAGGTTTGCCAGACAAACTTTAATTGTAAGAATATTGTCAGACTATGTCGGAGCGATATTCCATCTAAGGAGTTGTTTTTGCAAAAGGATTTGGCATTTCACTAGGTCAAACTGACCTGACTCCCATGTCTCTAGTTGCGTACAAAGTGCGCAAATTATACTTGGAAGGAATGCTGTCTGGACACGATAGCATCAACCATCTCAGACAAATTATAGTCTATTTGGCATTTATCAGTAGGAGCAGATGTTGCGAGGTCTGTTGAAATCTTGGAGTCTTATGTCTTTGTTTGGATTTCCAAAAGTATATTAAAGGTCGTCCAATACACACTAAATGATAGAGCACGCCAAGTCTTCTGGTGAAAACAACCCCTTTTCGCCATTGGTTGAAACTTTACAGCACGCATCCAATGAAGACCTGAGAGGTATATTAGGAAGCTATTGTTAGACTTCGAGGAGATTTTTTGTGAAGACAATTTTTGTGAGGAGATTTTTGTGAAGACTATGGAAGAATTTTGAATATTGTGATTCCGTGGGGTGTAATAAATCTCCGGCTCGCTTTGGCCTAGCAGAGAAACTTGCCTCAGAGTATTATTTCCTTTTTATAATATATTCAAGAGTAAAGTCACCCTTAAATTCCTCAATACGAGTGGTGACCCCGAACATTTGATCGAACAATTGAACAACCAGGAGGAAAGAATGTGACTCGCTTCAGCCTGACTGCGGACGGGGAGCCGTCTGGGCCCACTTACAGAAAAAGTAGTAAGCTTTTATCTCATTTTTTGAAACAGAACGGTTTCCTGTCTGCTGGCGGTCTGAAGTGCTAAAAGTGTGATTAAGTTTTCTGCTTTGCCATAGACAAGTTTTTTCTTTGCGCAAAGAACGAGCTGCAAAACTGTGAGACTCATAGGTATCTCTTAAATTCTGGAATTAAACAGCTTGATAAATAAACAATTTTCAGTCTGGTCTCACCCATTTTGGTGACGGTAACAAGGAATTTTCCATTATAAGTTACCATATATCAGCCAATCTGGTGTAGTTCTACTGAACAGGCACTTTCATTGAGCTGACTAATAAATAATATATCACGATTTGTTAAATTTGGCAGGAGGCCAACAACCTTAACTTTTAAAAACCAGCTGAACTACGAAGAGAGATTGGGATCTCTGTGAAAGCGCTATAGAAATAAATAACAGGCCGGAGAGGAACGTTTGCTCTGCTGTGTGAAGCCATAGGGTCTCCCAGGAAAAGGGGGACTTTGTGAGCTTTTCGTAGCGGAGCGGCGTGTGTTTTTCCTCCCGTTAAAGTGAGTAGGCCTGAAGTTGAAAAATGAGAAATGAAAAATGAGAATAGAGTTTTACAGAGTATTGTGAGTTGAACTGCAGTAATTGTTCTTAAATTTTTGTCTGAGATTTTGGTGAAGAAGTTTTAAGTTGTTCTGTAAGCCTTGGCTAAAATAATTGAAGTCCTAATATAATTAATTGTGTGCACACATTAAAATTGGACAGTGGCTAATTTAATCCATAGCCAACTAAATTTTATATCTTTATAATAAATATATTAGTCAATATAGTTACAAATCCCCGGGGAGTAAAAGAAGTGAGTAAAAGAATAATAGGAGTAAAAGAAGTAAGCAAAGTATAATAGGAGTGAGATGCAAATGGAATGATTGTTGCTAATATGAATGCTGAATAATTGGGAATGTGTGTTGTCTGTTGTGCGAGTTTTTGATGGCATGCCTTTAAATTTTCCTGTATAGACTGTAAGATTCTGAAATGTGCATGTTTTTGGCTTATTGAATAACCGACTGCTTTCGGAGTGGCGTTGAGTTAAGATTTGGTCTTTATTTTGACTCCAATTGTTTTGCGCAATTTAAGCTGTGCAAAATTGCAAATTGTTTTACGTTGTTGTAACTTGTAATTTAAGCTGTGGAAAATAGATAGGAAATATCCATACCTCGCTATTAAATTCAGAAAGGTAATATAGTTGTGAGCGAGACAACTCCTTGTGAAGGAAAAGCGTTTCTTGGCTGTTTTCCCAGAAGCACACACACGAACCTTTCCCTCCCAACCTTTCTCCTCTCCGTTTCTACGGACAAACGGACTTCAATGTCCATGGCCGGAGAATGGGAGCTTTGACTTATCTCTTTGTGAACAGATGGAAACTCGAATTGCAGACTACAAAGCAAAAAACAAAGGAAAGAAAAGACAAGCCAAAAGAGAACTAGAATTAACCATTTTACAACTATTCAAGGAAGAAGGTGAAAAATACAGAAAAAACTTAAAGCAGCAGCTTTTTGAGCTAAAAAATAATTATGAAAAACCCGACGATCAAATGAACCCTGCTGGGTTGTACCCAGCCCTGACAGGAGTTCTGAATATCACAGGTGATTTTGGATACACTGCGACAGACTGGCGACCTGTCCAGAGCGTACCCCGCCTCTCGCCCGGAACGTTAGCTGGAGATAGGCACCAGCAACCCTCCCGACCCCACTAAGGGACAAGGGTGTCAAGAAAATGGATGGATGGATGGACTTTGGATACAGGTATGATGACCAATTTACGGACCTTAAAAAAGGTAAAAACACTGAGCCGGAAGCTCAATCAGATAGATCCCCTACAGGGCGTGCATCACTGTCAACTGTGATTCAAACACCAGCTCCAGCCAGAGGTGCAACACAGACGAGCACAAGCGCTACCGACAGTAGCACAAATAATAAGCACTCAAAAAGCATGGAACCAACAACGTCATATGCAAATGCGGATGGCCAGTGTGAAATATGTGCCGAAAAAAATGCTCGGAAAGGCATAAAACCAGGTATTGGACACATTCCAGTTCCAGATGGACCTTTCAAACACCTAGTGATAGATTATGTTGACATGCTCAAACCAGTTCAAGGTAAAAGGTAAATGTTAGTGATAATTGATTGGTTCAGTTGATGGGTTGAAGCAGTACCATCAAAAACCTTAGGAGCAGACACAGTTATCAAATTTTTGACAAGAGAAGTAATTCCAAGATTTGGAATTCCATCTGAAATCAGTTCAGACAATGGCTCAGCCTTTGTACAGAATGTCGTTAAAGGCATTTTGCAGAAGCTACGGATCAAACAACGTTTTGGTGCAGTCTACCACTCTCAGAGTCAGGGAATGGTGGAACGCATCAATGCCACGTTGAAAGCAAAACTTCGGAAAATTTGTGCATCAACTAAACTAAACTGGGTAGATGCTTTGCCATTAGCACTAATGAGCTACCGCATGCAAATGCACAGAAGCACGCATTTAACCCCGCATGAAATGCTGACTGGCAGGCCTATGCCTGTGCCGCAATGGAGGTTACCTTTTAAAGGACCTCCCCTTGAACAGTTGCAAACTGAGTTGAAAGACTATGTTGAACAACTAACTGCTATCCATAGAGCTATCTATTTGCAGGAAAAATCCAGAAGTCCAGAGTTGGCGGTGTGGGAACCACCAGTGAAACCTGGCAATTTGGTGTACATCAAGGTGTACAGATGCAGATGGCATGAGGCCCGTTGGGAAGGACCTTATGAAGTCAAAAGAGCAACCCCAACAGCTGTCCAAGTAGAAGGAAGTACCACTTGGCATCATTTGACTCATTGCACTAAAGTTCATATTAAAGACAAAGCAAAACTTGAGTTTTACAAGGAAGATGAGCAGAAGCCTCACAGCGATGAGACTGATACTGATAACTGTCCAACTGTGGATGTTGACAGAAATGGTGAACCAAGCAGCAGCGACGGCAGAAACAAACTTTCACAACCTGCAGCCGACACCACGGGACAAACCAACCACGACAAACCAGAATGATAGAGAATGGACTCAAAGTCAGCCTCCAGGGGGGACAAACGGTGACTCAGAGACGACTGTTCACGACACAAGATCCATCTCCAAAGATAAGTACCACACAACTTATAGAAGTCCAGACAAGTACATACCAGTGTTCTTTCCAGCAACTTTTAACTTAGATGTTTCCAAAAATTTGACATGTGCACTTACAATGGAAATGGACAGCAAGTTTAACAGAAGACGAATTTCAAACTAATTCAGATACAGAGTATGAAGCCCATGTTAACTATGCCAACCGAAAACTGTGTGGCAGAGCTCTTAAAAGACACCGTGACAGATACATCACAGATCAATGTTCAATCACTATGTACATTAGAGATGACGGATTTGACATAGAAGTAAAAGTAGGGCAACAGTGGAGTGCAGACAGTGAATTCAAACATGACATGATAATGACGGACTTTGATACAAATACTTCAATAACAAATAAACGTGATTTAAAACGAGTACTAGACACAAGAAAAGAGGCTAATGTTGAAATTATCAATGACAGAGTCAAAATACATATTTCAATTGATGATGTTGGTGACACAATGCTAGGAAGGGAACTAGTTCTCTCAAGGGTAGTGTTCCAAAGTGATCGTCGTGAGATGTGTAAATGGTTCATGAATTTGGGAAATAATGTCTTAATTACAAACCAAAAGACACAAAATGTAACTTAAAAGTCATAAAAACAACTTGCGGTTGGACAATTGAAGCAAATGTTTTAGCCTTTCAGATAAATAAAACGTATGAAATAAAAATTATCAATGGTGTAACGGAAGAGATTAAGGTAATTTGGAAATTACCAGACATAGAGACAGCAGTAAGCAATTGTTTAACGCTCATTAGCTACACTAACAAACCAGAAACAACTGTCAAATTCATCAAAACTACACCAATTACAACTGTTAAGCCAATTATGATGGTTAGCACAATCAAACATGTTACCAGTGCAGCCCATACAACCATGAAACCTAATGAAGAGATTGATAATGAGGAAATTCCAAAAGCGGCACTAAAAGTTGTAATACCTGTATCTCTTGTGACAACAGCAGCAAAAGTTCAGTCTATCTTAACAACAAAAGCCTTACCCACCCAAAGACCTGTAACACCCAAACCAATTGGAAGATTAGTCACTAAACCAACAACCTTAATTGATGTGACAACACCCTTAATGGCTCTTACAACACCAGGAGATTCAAGCAAAAATGCAATCACCAAAAATAGACAAGCACCTAACACCTAACACCTGACACCTAAGACACAGCCGCACACTACCGTAACAACAAAAACTAATAAAGAAATCGAAACATATGACAATGCATATGACGAATTAGACTTTATTCAAACCACCCTGGCACAAGACCAATTGGCTAATGTGTCAATTTCAAGTAAATATGGCTGTTCTCAGAAAGAATGTTATGAATACCATGGTGGTCTAGATGCGTTCTACAATGAAAGACAACCGAGTAATGAAAGTAACTCCGAGAACTACTCATAAATTAAAAGATATTAAATGGACCTATTTACGGCCAAGAGGAGATCCACTTTGGCAAAGAGCAATTCAGAACACCTGGTACACTTGGTCTTGGTATACTGCAAAGGAATTAACAAAAAATGACTGCTTAGTTTGCACTGTTGCTCCTGGAGCAGCACCAATTGTTATTCCAGAAAAGTACACCACTACCGAATGTGCACTAAGACAACGAGAAATATGCAGGAAAGGAAAATCTGTTCCGGAAACTAATGTAGTTTCATTCTTTAGACTACCAATGTGTGGTCTGAACTGTAGACTATCATATGGTTCACGTAATTCTCACCATTACTTAGAAAAATGGGCAGGTTACAAGTTTGAATCTGTTTGTGCAGAATTTAATATTACTACTACACAGACTAGTCCTCCGGTAAATTATGAGGTAGATTACAACGCTGAATATGAATGTTTCGCGAATGGCGGATTTGAAAAAAGTGAAGGACCACAGGTATGTAATACCACAGTTCATTGTAATGTTACTTGGGTTTTATCTTGGTTCAAACATGCTAAGAGGACACCAATATTTGTAACAACCCCTGTCTGGTATCAAAATCTAGACTATATGGAACAAGATTGTGTGAATTTAACAAGGACTATTCCTAAACTATTTTTTCCCAGTGATCAATCATATCCGATAGCAGACAGTTATTGGATGTGTGGAGATGACATTCTAATCAACACATTGCCTTTTAAATGGGTAGGCCTTTGCGCCCTTGTCCGAATGAAAGTAGTGTATGAAGGAGTTAAAGACTTGGTGGGACCTCACCATAATAAAACTAGGCTTCGTAGAAGCCTGGGGGATTATGGGTTGAATGAAGGAGTATATTTGGATCTTACAGGTCAACCAAGAGGAATTCCAAATGAATTCAAAGAGCAACATGAAGTTCGCGCAGAGTTTGAATCTATCTTACCCTGGATCACAACTAACAAAAATGTTGAATGGATAAACATTCAACATTTATATATGTGTGTGTATATATATAAAGATTGTTGCTCTCCCCACGAGCAACAATATTTGCTTCTCTAGCAGAATGAAGTCTTAAAGTGCTATCATTAAATGAGCAATGAATTAGTTTGCATATCACAACAGTTTACATTTTTCATCTGGTCAGTGTTAGTTTGCGACCCAAGAGGAAAACAGACTGGAGCCAGCAGGTGTAGAGTATTCAATATTTTTTTCTTTATCTTTAGTTCAGTTCAGTTCAGCATACAGAATGGCAAACAGGTCACAAAAGGAAGAGGGGAAAAGTCTCTCTCTCATCTGGATCACCTGGTCTTTTTAAAGATTGGCCTCCACAAAGGGTAGAGGGGTGGAGACATTTACATTTCCAAAAACAATGAATAAACATTTGTACCAAACAATATTCCTAACAAAAAAAATGTCTTCAAATACAATTAACTCAAGCAAAACTGGAAACAAAAATAATCTGGGCCCAAACAAAATCCAAAATACATCTTTCCTCCCTCTCAGGAAATGGATTCTCCCAATGAGGCTGATTGGCAACACCAGGTCCTTGTCAGCTCTGCTCATGGGCGCGCTTCCATGGCAATGCATGACCCGGTGACCTCAAAGAGATGAAGATGATTAAGTAAACAAATAAAACAACCTCCCCAAACAATACATCCACCCAAACAAACCAGAATATAAAATACACAGAAAACAGCCCCTATTAGGGAGGGGGTAAATCCCTCACAGTCAGTAAATATATTTTTTCTTTTAGAAGGTGAAATGGGAAAGGGGAATTTAAGTTATGAAATACTGAATGGCAAAGGGGTTTGATTATATAAGTTAAATTTCATACTCCGTCTCAGACTCACAATCACCAAACAAGTGGTGTATTTACATCTATATTTGGTAGCAATGTATTGTATTTAAAACCTTGCTACCTTGGTATAAAAGTCTTAGTTATTATGTTTTGCTAGTGAAATGTCTGTCTGAAATAAAAATTATCATATATCAGATTCAGATATTTTGCAAATTCAGAAGGAATCGTCAGCTCCAACATGTTTCCAGAGATATTAGTAAGGTTTTATTGAGCTCATCCAAGAGTAAAATAACTGGGATTTCATAGAGCAGATAAAGACATTAATGGTTTATGATTCCTGTATAAAACCAGAGAACAGATAGAGACGGCTGACAGAATCACGGTCCACATCAAGGCCAAGAATCTTTAACAGAAAATCCCACCTGGCTGCTGCAGCCAGTATCCAAAACTCAACTGTGTTTTTCCATCCCAACATTTCAGTCTGCTGTAACCTGCTAGCTGGGCTGATGGCTATGAAGAGATGATCAGTGATTTATCACCAGGAATGAGGAGAAATGGCTTCAGGTGTCACACACCTGAAGCCTGAACTTCTGAACAACCTGAACTTCTGGTCAGAAAAACTCCACAGGCTGAATTGTTGAAGGACTAAAGACATTTTGTTCCTATGTCAGATCATCAGTGAAGGTTTATAAAGCTTCCATTACCTGGTTGAAGGCTCACTGCTCCCAGTGAGTCCTGCTGCTGCTGCTCTGGTTCTTCATCACGACAAGGTAAGATTTGTCTGAAAACTGGAAAATGTCAACATATAGTTACATTTTTTGATAGAGTAAGATTTAAACTTACAAAAAAGGAATAGTATCTTACTGAAAGCTTTTATGTTCATATTTATTAATTAAAATGTGCCATTTAGTTCAGCAGATTGTTGAAAATATTTCACAAAATCATTGACTTTTTCTCAGTCATATCTCAGAGTAACTGAATGTTTCCTCTTTTCTTACAGATGAAATTCGTCCTTTTTACCTTGTTCCTTTGTGGATTCATCCTGGAAATCAACGTGAGTGAAAACCTTCTCTTCTCTTTGTGGTTTGAATATCTGTTGTTAAAAACATTATTTTACTGGTTTTATTGAGCAATTGTAGTTTTCTAGTCATTCAATTGTTAACCAGTTTTTAATTTGATGGTTTCAGCTCCAAGAAGCTCGAAGTAAAATCCTCTGTCGTTTCTATTTTTGATTAATTTTGTTTTTTGTTGTTTTTTACAGGCAGGACGTGGTTTACAAAAATTGAAAAGTTAGTGTTCCAGGTTTTAGCATGAAGAGAAGATATTGAATCTAATATTATGAAATATACATTTAACTTTAGATCATGGATAGTTGAACTTTTCAGTGTCTTAATATTAATAAGATCTAAATCTCTCATATAACAGAAACTCTGCAGTTCCCAATGAAATCTCTTCAGGTGGCATGTGAGGACTCAGTGGTTAAAATCGTGTGTGGTGAGCTCACTGGTTTTACTGGTTGTTCTGGAGCATTACACCATGAATACATTCAGTTTTCCAACATTTCTTCTGCTGTCTTCCAGCCAAAAATGAGATTACATTTGTGATCAATCGTATATATGGACGCAGCGATCAGACGACTTGCTCCGATGGGAAACCTGAGGACCAGACAACGAATTCTGCTTGTGCTTCAAGGGCAGGTTTAGTGTTTCAGAGGTACAGAGCTTTAGTCTTTCCTAAAGGCTTTTCAAACTGGACATGAATTAATAAATCCAAAAAATGCCAAATCACAGTTTCTAGAAAACTAACTTTGATCTGAATCCACAGATGCAACTGGAAACCAGAGTGCTCTGTCTTAGCCAGTGGCCTTGTGTCCGGAGTTCCCTGTGTCGAGACCTACATGTACCTGGAGGGGGTATATGCTTGCCTAAGTGAGTTTATGGTCTAACTTCACTAAAATCTTTTTAAAATTCAAGAACAACATTGAAAAGCATTAATGTCACATTTACAGTATTTTATTCAGGTGAATTTAATTTTCTTTATCTTAAGGAAACTTAATCAGTAGCAGCTTAATTTACCAGGTTTTTAACCTGATTAACAAACCCAGATATTCAACTGGCAAATTAATTGACTGAAATAATTTACTGTTTTTTCATGCTTCAGATTCCGTTTTTTGTTTTCAGTCATTTATTTATTTATTTTTTGCTTCCTCTAGTTCTGCTTTGTTAAAGTTAGCATCACATAATTAAATATCAGGACTTGGTGATTTTAATTTCCTTCCTTCATCTTAAAAAACACCATCATTACACAGCATATCCAGCAGGCCCACATTAACACTGTCAGATTTGATTTCAACACTTTTAAAGTGTCTATTTGGGTCCACACCAGAAAGTGTTAAACTAACTCTTTAACACTTTAACTCTTATAAAGTGTCAGATATCAAATCTGCTGGAGTTAATCATTTAACACTTACTAACACTAATTCAGTGTTAGGTCTTAATATTAACTCTCAGAATAATTTTTTAACTTCATAAAAGTTATTTGTAATTAATATTAAATAGGTACTTTATTGTTTGAACTTTAAAAATCCTTTGGAAAATAAAAAAATAATAAAGAGGCAATGATTTACTCAAATGCAAGAAGGTCTAACAAATCAGCTCTGCAATACAAAATGCAGTATGCTTAATACATTTTTTTTCAATACCATATGCATGAAATTGTTCAAAGTACAAGATGGAGAAAGTAAAGAAAGCAGTTCATGTAATATATATGATAGAGTATATTTTCTTTTACCAGGTAGATTACTGGATATTACAGTACATAACAGACCCTCCTGATATTCAGATCCATCATTTCTTTTCCAGTTCATGTTTCTGTTGATAAGAGTCAGTTCCTCTCTGCACTCCACCAGAGAGATGTCCACTCACCAGAGAGATGTCCACTCACTAACAGACAGTCTTCAGGTTGTTGGGCTGTTCGTGACGTTTGGCCGGAGACACCAACAGTCTTCAGTCTCTGAGTAGGACAGCCAGTGACGGTCTCTGGATCATAACAAACAAAAAACATAACAATGAAGAATGGAACGAAGGATAAAATTTTACTACAACTCTACCAACAAGCCTCAATTACAGAAATGTAGAGTTTCAGAGATATTAACACTTACATAATCATTTTTGGAGCTTGAATCTCCAAAGAATCCATGGAGGATCAGGAGGGCGAGGTTAGGCTGACAACTGGAGATTCATCCTCAACCAAACTGGTTCTAATATATACAAAAATACAATAAAAGAATTGAAACATGCTGCAAAACGTATAAGAGACACAACAGCGAGAATAATAAATTTTTTCAAAGGAAAAAAATCGATCAGAAAGGTTAATAAATCTGACCAATATGCATGTAAATGTTCAACATCATGAAAAAACATACTCCAGATTATTACGGATGTGTTCAAGTTAGCCAATAATTTGATTAAATGTTCACCGGCTCAATTTTTTCCAACATTTATACTCCGCTAACTTTCGGCATGCTAAGCTAAACATGCTAACACTGAGCCGTGTGGCGAAAATGACGTCTGTCATACAGGTTGTATAACTTAAGAAGTTGCAGTAAATAACTCAGACATGTGGAAAGTAAATAGTCCTGAAATGACTTGGCTTCTGTCGCTTTGCTTCTTCGGTGGAATCTGTGATTCTGGGTGGAGTCAGTGAATTAACTCCTTCAGTGTTAGAGCCGCTGGTGGAGTTCAGAGTTCAGAAGTCAAGAGTTATTGATTCTATTTTAACACCTCTAGATTTGATATGGAAACACTTTGTTTTAACACTGGATTTTAACTACTAATAATACACACCTCATACTTACATAAACAGAATGTGACTCTATTAGAGTAAAATTAACTCTGCTTTTGGATGAAGTCTACTAACACCAAAACATTTAACACTTTTGAATTTGCTGTGTAGAAGCTTCATTTGCCATGTTTTAACCTGATTAACAAACAAACCCAGATATTCAATTGGCCATGGCGATCCTGTGGAGCAGGTTTTGTCCAAACTCTGCAGTCTGGTTAAAAATTTTCCCTCATCAGCTTTAATGTTCCAATCCAGCTCAGTAACATAGTCAGTAGCACTAATGCCTTGCAGCAACAAGGTCCTGGGTTGGAATCCTAGCCTGGATCTTTCTGCATTTATTTAGAAAGAATGCTTTTTTTTGCATTGAAGTCAGAAAACCAGCCTTGACTCTCTAGAGCAGGGCGGTGCCAGGAATCTCATTTCCTCGTATATATATATATATATATATATATATATATATATATATATATATATATATATATATATATATATATTATTATATATATATATATATACACGAGGCCCAATATATATATGAAGCAATCCAAAGTTCTCAGAAATGCTATGTAGTTGCATTTTATTCAAGCTGCAGTACATAACCTTTTTCCATATTTGTTAAAACTGTCACCATGTTGTGACATGAAACAGATAATCTGTGAAAAAAAGGTAGCTGAAGTAATGTAACGTTCCCACCAAAAACAACCAATCAGAATGGGGAGGAGGGTCTAGTGATGTAAATAATCCTCATTCATTCACTACTAAACGTGCTAATGGCAGAGAACCAACTTATCGTTACAGAAAAGCCCTGAAGTGACCATCAGATCTGCTGTGTGAGGATGAAATGCATCATAATCAGTAACATCTACAGATGTTGTGATCCACTGATGTGCAGCTTCATCTCTCTTCAGTGTCTTCAGTTTTCTTAGCATTTATTTGTTCTTCTTCTCAAATCTTCATCCTTTTTGCTTTCATTTCAACTTTCCTCAATAAACCTGATTTGCTTTTACATTTTGTTCAGTTTGCCTTTGTTCGCTACCAACAGCCTGATGGGGACAAAAATTTTGACAAACTCCTTCCAAACTATAAAGACAGTTAAACTGTTTCCAGTCTGAACAGGAAGGAACTGGTGGAAGAATTTGCTTGAATGTCTGTGAGAACGCTGTGAGAACGCTGCTGCTGTCATCTAAGCCAGTTCAAGATGGCCGCCAACTAGGATTGCCACCTGTCCCGTAAAATGCGGACTCTTCCCATGTTTGATTGTTAAATGTTGCATCCCATATTGAACCAATGCGGGACGCGATTTGTTTCATATTTCTATAAATGCCCGATAGACACTCCTATCACACACATATCAAGACAAATTGTAACAATAATGACCAAAATAAAACAAAGGATATATTAAGGTCAGCTAAATTGTTGTGGTGAGAGCTAAAGGACCCCCAGAACGCTACGGACTGACGCTCTTGTGGTTGCCTAGAGACGGACACTACGCAGCCGTGGTGAGCTGCTATCGACCGCATCTTTTTCAGACATTAGGTTTGACCAAAGAAGAAATAGGTTTGAGTCCTTGTCAAATAACAGCTTGACTAAAGAAGAAATAGGTTTGAGTCCTTGTCAAATATTGGTTTGACTAAAGAAAAAATAGGTTTGAGTCCTTGTCAAATAACAGCTTGACTAAAGAAGTATAAAGGTTTGAGTCCTTGTAAAATATCGGTTTGACTAAAGAAGAGGGTTAGAGTCCCAGTTGACAGAGTTTCAACTAAAGGCAAAAGGTGATGGGTATTTTCTTGAACCTTCATTAAAAAGAACCACAGACAACGCATGTGAATAATTATGACAAAGCTTTTGCAAAAGGAGAAGACTCAACAAACGGCTTCTACAAGCCGTTCACCGAGCGTTCTAACCAACCTTTGGTTACAGCTTGTCTTTTATTATCAAGCAAAAACAGGGAGGATGGGGAACGGAGGACAGCACAGACAATATTTATCACTGCACACAGGCAGTTTCTAAAGTAGGGAGTATTTAGTGATAAGACCACCTGTGGAAGCGTAATTTAAGGTCTGGGAAACAGACAGTTAACTGTTTCACATAAAGATTTACAGGCAGACGTGGCCTTCAAGTCAGTTCAGAGACACAGAAGTAAGAGACCACTTTAAACTAAAAATCACAATCTATATTAACTATTGTTGATTAACATTAGACTGAATATAAATAAGTAATAACAAAATGATAATACCAAAAAATCTCTAACATTCCCCCCTTTTTATCATTTTCATAAGACAAGCATAGAAAAGAAAATAATAGATCCAATAAATGCAAGAATTATTATATTTTTTAAATACAGAATGAATATATGATATAAATGAAAAGTAAATGAAAAATAAAAGAAACAGCAAAAAATCAAATGCAGTTTTTCTCATCACTAACACCACTTGTTTTCACATTTTGATGTAGGAATCATTCAGCAAATGAATTAATCTGTTTATTGATTACAGAACTTCATCATCAGAAAACAAGTCGTCTTCATTTGTCTCATAGGTCATTTTCACCAGCTGATAGTTGACCACAGCAGTGTTAATTGACTTTAGCATCATGCTTCGAAGGCATGGAACAATGCAACTTGTGAACAGACAAAAAAGGATCAAAACACCCAGAATAGGTGTTCCAAGCTTCAACAGTAAATTCCACCATGGCCCAGAAGTGAGCCAAGAAAGAAAGTCAAAAGAAGATGATCCTTGCGTTCCATCAGTTCCTGTTTCATCAGGAACGAATGTACAGCACGCTGGGCCAATGATTTTATAAACACCACCCTGAGAGGCTGTGAGCAGGTCCAGCACAATACGATTTTGCAAAACCATGTTTCTCAGTTCAGTCAGTTCTTTCGCTGTGCCGTTGGCCAGCTGCTGTGTGCTGTTGATGAGTCACATAATCCATATCTGTTGATCTCAACGTGGCCTTGAAACTCTCATCAAACAAGTTGTTACAGTCTGGGTTGTCCTTCCAGACTTTGCAGTCGGGGTCACCCTTTGACCCCTGCAGGCAATGTAGTTGATGTAATCCAGTGTCGTTTCGCAGTAGGTGTAAACTTTGTTACATAAATTCCAAGGTAACGTCCCAAGAGAAATGTGCCCGTTGTTGTAAATGCAGTTCCTCAGAGACCAGGGTTTAGCTTCTGCTAAAGAAATGGTCTCTGGTATTTTTCCATGCAGCTTGCGGGAACGGTAGAAGAGGAAGTACGTCAGCATTAGATGAACAGTTCTTAGATCCAAAAAGCCCTTTCGCTGCATCTTCTGTCCGAAGTAGAACAGAATAATCCTTTTTGCACCATTTGTATCCTTTTGGCGGTGGCACGTTGCGTCGTGGTTTTGTGCTCAGGCCATAGAGACACATCTGTTTGCCATCAGTGATGTTTCCCGGATGCAGACCTGAGTTATGTGTGGCGATTGGCATCTGTGTACACACGTAGCAATTTACTTCTTTCTCCTCGTGTGCAGTTTTGTTCATCAGTTGCCACCAGAGGTTGGTGCTGTAGTCATGTGGGTGGAGAGTGAGGTCACTTCCTCCTTCAAACATCATACATGCTGCAGCCACAACGCAGTAGAATAACCATCTTGCATATGGGGTCTTCATTGCTGCTTGGCGCACAGAGATGTCAAAACCCCCAAACTAAAGAGTGAGGATCTGTCGAGTTTCTTCACTGGCGTTGAGACGAACCGCCCTATTGGTCAGGAACCCCTTTGTAGCCAGAAACTTCCCCGTCACTCAGGATTAGCGGTCCGACACTCTCTGCAGCTTGCAGTGACTGAGATGTATCCAGCTGGGTCTTTCAGCAATCTTTACAGCTGTTGGTGTGGTCATCAGCACTTGGAACGGTCCTTCCCACCGTGGACTCGCCCAGTTCTTTCGTTTGATGACCTTAATGTAGACCCAGTCATCTGACTCGATGTGAGTGGCCTCCTGGAAAGAATAGAATCAGAAGGCAGTAAATTTGTACTGGACACTTCCTTCAGTTTAAGAGTTCTGATCATATAGTCTGCTAATGTTTGTTCTTCATCAGCTTTCTGCAAGTCTGGAGCAAACAGAGGAAATCTGTAAGCTCTCCCATGAATTATTTCAAAAGCATGCTTTGCTGGAACCTCTTTCAACCCATTTAAAAAAAAAAAAAAGTATCAATCATTATCAAACACTATTTACTTCAAAAGTTCATAACAAAAAAAATTTCATTTAAGAATATTATATAGTATTACTACGTATTATTATATAATATTTTCCTTCTTATTTCCCCCCCTGTTGACACATGGCATCGCCATGTGTCACAATCGCTTTAGCTTCAAATAGAGACTTGGAGGGTTAATAGTTCATTCAGGTGAACTCACAGGTTTATTGCTTTTAGAAGATCATTTAGTAAACAAATCTTTTAATTACAGGTTTACCTTCCATTTATGTATTTATTTTTTGTTAAATTCAGCATCTTTCAACATTTCTATTTTATTTCTCTAAAATAAAAATGACCATCTTTGATTTAAACCAAATCTCAAATCTTCTAATTCAACATTTTTCTTTTTGAATGTATTGACTATCAATCAAATCTTGATTAAAATGTTTTAGATTGAAATCTAGAAAATGTTGCTTTTATCCACAATCATCAGTTTTTAGTAGCCATTTACATCTCCTAGGTTGCTTAAAATCTCAGACTTCACTTAAACTTTGCATTTCAGACAAGTCCACAACACAAGTATTTTATATTGTTATAGTAAATGGTCAATAATTTCATCCGTTATTTAATTTTGTAGTAAAATTTCTTTCTTCTCATAATAATTTTCATTCATTCCAATATAAAATACACAAACCCAATCAATTTGTAGATTCTTTATAGAATCAAACTCTAAGTTAAATGTTTCAGTTAAATGTAAAGAAATACGTCATAATATTTGAACACTACAATATGAATTATTTTCAACACTTAGAAATGTTAAATTTAGTTTTAAACTAGTATTTCTTTTAAAGGAAAAATAAAACATTTGCAAATAATTATTAGCTCAGAATCTGTAATAATTTTTTAGTTGTAATTTAGTTGCATAGCTCTATCAGCTTTATTTATTTGTTTTCTTAAATTTAGTCATTACAGTTTTTACCTTTACAGTTTCCCAATCTATGGCTCGTGGGCCCTAAGAGGATCACTGGTCCTTCTGTTAAGGACTGAGTTAAAGGGCACAAAATGAACAATTTTTTCTAACATTGAACCTAAAATCCTTCAAAATGTTCTTTTATAGATAGATAATTTCTATATGTAAACAGAATTAGTGACACATTGTCTATCACAGATGTGTGTGTATAACTTATCTCGCATTTCTCCTTTCTGTCTCGCTTCTCGCTTCCACCTCCTGCTGCTGGCGTCGCTGCAGCTGGTCCTCCCTCTGTCTCTCCTCCAGCTCCCTGTCAGTCCAACTAGCTCTGGTGTTGGATTAATTATAAGTTGTCCAGACCGTCCCTTAGTGAATGTCCAGGTTGTCCACCAATGAAACAAGCAAAAAACAGTTCAGTTTGCTTTCTTTCTTTTTTTTTCTTTAAAACACATTATTTTCCTTCTCCACGCTGATGTCAAAGAGTAAATCAGCGAGGGTTGTGAGGGTTCAGTTGCAGCCAAACACAGGAATATAGTTCCAGTCCAAATGTCCAGCAGGACTCCATACAGTATCTACTGCGTGGCAGTTCTCAGATGTCCAGGAATTAGGATCAGCGGACACTTCAGTTGGTAGAAATCGTCCTGTTCTTTTTTTCTTCTTTATCAACTGTCTTTGGCTGGTGATGAAAGAGGGACATCATCTGATCGGCAGGACAGGTCTGAGCTGAGGTCAGAGGTCAGACGCACCGCAGCGAGGCTCAGACAGAGGAAAATGAAAGAAGCAAATAAGAATCAATTAGGGTTTGTTCGTATTTCTGTAATTTTTTTTTTTTTTACACAAACATTTTCCATATAACTTCTTTCTTTTCATCGTATAGTTTTTTAGCCACATATTACCCAACATTTTTAAGAAGTCATGAATTATTTCCTTATTAAAACACATGTAAACATGAAACATGTTAAAAGCTGTAGTCTCTTTTATTATTTCTTTTTCTTTTATTTTATTTTGCACAACATTTAACCTTTAAAATGTAATATGTAAGTTTATGTTAACTTCATTTAAAACACGTCTCACCAGAGAACAATGGATTTCTCTAAACCTGTTGATCTCAGTGCTGTAGACTGTGAGGTCAGAGGTCAGCCCTCCTCTCAAGGCCTAAGAGAGTTACGAGGCTGGATAATGTCCAGGTCGGTACCTTACTCTGACCGCTGACTCCTCCAGTTAGACAGCCAAAGGATCATTTTACCAAGTTGGTGTTGTAATCTCATTTTGACACAATACATTAAACATTGTTCTCTGAGGAGAATTTTATTATTTAGTTTTTCCTTTCAGCTTCTCCTTCAGGAATGTAATTATTCCACTTTTAGTATACAAAAAAATTGTTACCATATATATATTTTATTTCTCTCTACTGGTTTTTCTTTAAAAGTGTAGGAATGCTCAAAAAGAAAAACAAAACAAAACAAACACCAGTATTTCTTAAAACAAATAATTTCTCACTTGTGAAATTTAAATCTAATTTTTAGTAACATTAAAAATTATTTTTGCATGCACTGATTTCGTACAGGAATGAAATTTATTTTAATTATTTATTTATTTTTACTTAACGTGTAACAACTGAACATATGTCCACCATTTCATCAATTTAGTCTAGTGGTTTCTCTTTTTGGGGTGTGGTTGAGTGTGATCATGCCGAGGATTGTTTCCCCGTACAGGATTTTTTTGAAGGGCAGTTTCTTGCCCAGTGACCAATATTGCCACAAATCCAGCAGCCATTTAAATAGCGTGGATTTTGTGGGGTGTTATTTTTGGTCGTTGCCTATTGTGACCTCCTCTGCCTCTGCTTCTTCCACGGCCTTTTGTCTGGCAGTTGGAAAAGGTAGAGATATCTAAACCTCCAAATTCATCCAGGTGAAAAACATCTAATCCTTTCATAGCCTTCCTGACCTCTTCTAAGGTACAGGGTCTGAAAACATATATGTTTTGTGTCCCTTCCTCTAGTGAGGGGTTCAGTCGTACTGCTGGGGCTGCAGCGGCTGATACTGAGACATACAGAGTTGTTGCAGGGGGAGGGGTGGCTGCAGGAGCTCGCACTCCCTGATAAATGACTTTATTATCTGCTGATTCTACAAATAAGTTTTTAGATTCGTTTAACCATAGTTTAGCACATCTCAACTCTTTCTCCTTTTTAGCCTTTTTTATCCCAGATTATCTTGCTAAACTACTCTCCAAAATTCCCACAATTGTTTACCATTGAAAAATTTTTAGCTTTCCATCTATTTTATATTTCTTTCTCCATTTTTTTTATGTGTACAGTGCTTCCAGGAAACTTGGACTGCATGTACTTTTGATCCCCGTCGGGGCCCTCAGCGAGTGAGGAATTACAAGACTTTGTGTTTCCCATTATTTAAAACACTTACAATTTTAGTTTACAATGACTTGATATTTTGTGCTTTTTCTTCAACAAGAGTGCTCTAAGTGAGCGCTTAGTGTCCCCTGAAGAACAGTCTTCTAAGCCAGACTAGTTCTGGTCCGGTTCTTCACTTAGGATTCTATTTCCGAGGACAGAAAGTTTTACTCTCAGAGAGAAAAGCACCATTCACTCCTTCATGCACACCAACACAGCAGCAAATGACAAACAGTAATGACAAACAGTAATGACTCTGCGACTTAAACGCAATATGATCTGTGTTGTGCCTCTTCACGGAAAGTGCTCCAATAGGGCCTTATTGTCCTCTGAAGAACAAACTCCCACCAAAACTGTGTTTCGGTGTGGTTCTTCAGAGAAGACAATAAGTTATACTTTCAGAGAACTCAGCACCAGTCACATCTTGCCCGTCGCACAAGACCAAAACCACACAGCAGTGACAAGCATTCAGTGAGGATTTGCCCTTATGGGGTCTCCTCGAACAGAGTTTTAGCAGAGCGATATCATACAAGGATTCTCAGACCTTAGAGTTTTAGCAGAGCGACATCATACAAGGGAACTCAAAACCTCAGAGTTTTAGCAGAGCGACATCATACAAGGGAACTCAAAACCTCAGAGTTTTAGCAGAGCGACATCATACAAGGGAACTCAAAACCTCAGAGTTTTAGCAGAGCGACATCATACAAGGGAACTCAAAACCTCAGAGTTTTAGTAGGACGTTGCCTAACAAGGATTCTCAAAACCTTAGAAAAGTCATTTTAATATTCACTTACGTTTCTGTAGTTTTCGGGTTGTCCGGTCGGATCTCGTCACTCAGTCGTTGGCAGACAAAGTCGGACCTATGCAGCCGGCCCAGCGAAGAATTCACTTCCTGGGACTTTCTTTCCAGGTCCAGTTGACTCTGGCCATGCATGGATTCAGCGCGTCTTCCTCTGCCTGTCAGCGATCAGTGTGAGAGATCCCGGGTTTCGGCACCAAATAATGATGGGTATTTTCTTGAACCTTCATTAAAAAGAACCACAGACAACGCATGTGAATAATTATGACAAAGCTTTTGCAAAAGGAGAAGACTCAACAAACGGCTTCTACAAGCCGTTCACCGAGCGTTCTAACCAACCTTTGGTTACAGCTTGTCTTTTATTATCAAGCAAAAACAGGGAGGATGGGGAACGGAGGACAGCACAGACAATATTTATCACTGCACACAGGCAGTTTCTAAAGTAGGGAGTATTTAGTGATAAGACCACCTGTGGAAGCGTAATTTAAGGTCTGGGAAACAGACAGTTAACTGTTTCACATAAAGATTTACAGGCAGACGTGGCCTTCAAGTCAGTTCAGAGACACAGAAGTAAGAGACCACTTTAAACTAAAAATCACAATCTATATTAACTATTGTTGATTAACATTAGACTGAATATAAATAAGTAATAACAAAATGATAATACCAAAAAATCTCTAACAAAAGGTAAGGCTCTTGGAGCCCCCTTACTTTGAGGAGGCCCCATAAGGATAACTCCTCATACGGATAGGAAGTTTGAATTTTGCTGCTTTATAATTACTGTGCTGTCATTACTGCTTGTCATTGCTGTTTTGCTTGCTGCTTTGTTGGTGTGTGTGCATGAAGGAGTGAATGGTGCTTCTCTCTCTGGGAGTAAAACTTTCTGTTCTCAGAAATAGAATCCTAGGTGAAGAACCGGACCAGAACTAGTCTGGCCTAGAATTCTGTTCTTCAGGGGACACTAAGCGCTCACGTAGAGCACTCTCTTTGAAGAAAAAGCACAAAACATCAAGTCATTGTAAGCTAAATTGCAGAGTACGGAAATAATGGGAAATAAGTGTTGTTGTAATTCCTCACTTGCTGAGGATCCCAAAAAATACACGCTGTCCAGATTTCCTGCTAGCATGATATACACGTCAAAATGGAAAAAGAAATATGGAGTAGATGGGGAATTAAAATTTGATCAATGGAATATTGTAGTGAAAACTTTGGAGAACAGTGTAATGGGAAAAAAAGGAAGAAAAAAGGAGGAAGAGTTGAGATGTGCTAAACTATGGTTAAACAAATCTAAAAACTTATTTGTAGAAACAGAAGATAATAAAGTCATTCCTGTAGCGGTGCAGGGAGTGCAAGCTCCTACAGCCACCCCTCCCCCTGCCACTGCAGCAGCTCCGTCTGACCTGCTATCTGCAGCTGCAGTCCCAGCAGCACGACGGTGCCCCTTACTAGAGGAAGGGATACAAAACATATACTGTATGTTTTCAGACCCTGTACCTTAGAAGAGGTCAGGAAGGCTGGGAAAGGATCAAATATTTTTCACCTGGATGAATTTGGAGATTTAGAAACCTCTGCCTACTCCAACTGCCAGACAAAAGGCCATGGAAAAAGCAGAGGCAGAGGAGGTCACATTAGGCAACAACCCCAAAATAACACCCCACAAATTCCACGCCATTTAAATGGCTGCTGGATTTGTGGCAATATTGGTCACTGGGCAAGAAACTGCCCTTCAAAGAATCCTGCACGGGGCATCAATCCTCTGCATGATCACACTCTACCACACCTCAAAAAGAGAAACCACTAGACTAAATTGATGAAGACATGTGCATGCAGGTTGGGACACGTTAAGTAGAATAATAAAAGAGATTAAATTTCTGTGCGACATTGGTGCATGAAAAATAATTTTTTATGTTACTAAAAATTAGGTTTAAACCTCACAAATGAGAAATTATTTGTTTTAAGAAATAGTGGTGTTTGTTTTGTATTGTTTTTTTCTTTTTGAGCATTCCTACACTTTTAAAGAAAAACCAGTAGAGAGAAATTAAAACAAAAACAAACAAAAAAAACATAAAAACATGGTAACAACTTCTTTGCATGCTAAAAGTGGAATTATGACTTTCCCGAAGGAGGAGAAGCTGGAAAATAAAACTAAATAAAATTCTCCTCAGAGGACAACTTTTAATGTGTTGTGTCATAATGAGATTATAACACCAACTTGGTGAAATGATCCTTTGGCTGTCTATCTGGAGGAGTCAGCGGTCAGAGTAAGGTACCAACCTGGACCTTATCCAGCCTCGTAACTCTCTTAGGCCTGGAGAGGAGGGCTTACCTCTGACCTCACAGTCTGCAGCACTGAGGTTTAGAGAAAACCATTGTTCTCTGGTGAGACGTGTTTTAAATGGTGCGTCTGACCTCTGACCTCAGCTCAGACCTGTCCTGCCAATCAGATGATGTCCCTCATTCATCACCAGCCAATGAGAGTTGATAAAAAAGTGAAAAAGGACAGGAGGATTTCTACCAACGGGCCCTGAAGGCACTGAAGTGTCCGCTGATCCTAATTCCTGGACATCTGGGAACTGCCAAGGAGCAGACTACTGCTGGACATTTGGACTGGAACTATATGCCTGTGTTTGGCTGCAACTGAACTTTTACAACTTCCGCTGGTTTACTCTTTGGCATCAGCGTGGAGAAGGAAAATAACATGTTTTAAAGAAAAACAAAGTAAACTGAACTGTTTTTTGCTTGTTTCATTGGTGGACAACCTGGACATTCACTAAGGGACAACTTATAAATAATCCAACACCAGAGGCAGTTGGACTGACAGGGAGCTGGAGGAGAGACGGAGGGAGGACCAGCTGCAGTGACGCCAGCAGCAGGAGGGGGAAGCGAGAAGTGAGACAGAAAGGAGAAATGCGAGATAAGTTATACACACACATCTGTGATAGACAATGTGTCACTAATTCTGTTTACATATAGGAATTATCTATCTAGAAAATAACATTTTGAAGGTTTTTATGTGAAATGTTAGATAAAATCATTCATTTTGTACTCTTTAACAAAGGGTCCTTAATAGAAGGACCAGTGATCCTCTTAGGGCCCACAAGCCATAGATTGGGAAACTGTGAAGGAAAAAACTGTAATGACTAAAAGTTAAGGAAAAAAAAATTGATAGAGCTATGCAATTAAATTACAACTAAAAATTATTGCACATTCTGAGGTAATAATGATTTGCAAATGTTTTATTTTTTCCTTAAAAAGAAATACTAGTTTAGAACTAAATTAAACATTTCTAAGTGTTGAAAATAATTGATATTGCAGGGTTCAAAGATCATGAAGTATTTCTTTGCATTTAACTGAAACATTTAACTTAGAGTTTGATTCTATAAAGAATCTATAAATTGATTGTGTTTGTGTATTTTATATTGGGATGAATGAAAATTATTGAGAAGAAATTTTACTACATAATTGAGTAACGGATGAATTTATTGACCATTTAATGAAAATATAAAATACTTATGTTGTTGACTTGCTGAAATGCAAGTTTAAGTGAAAGTCTGAGATTTTAAGCAACCTGGTAGATGTAAATGGCTACTAAAAACTGATGATAGTGGATAAAAGCAACATTTTCTAGATTTCAGTCTAAAACATTTTAATCAAGATTTGATTGATAGTCAATACATTCAAAAAGAAAAATTTTGAATTAGTAGATTTGAGATTTGGTTTAAATCAGAGATCATTTTTATTTTAGAGAAATATTTAATAAAATAAATAAATAAATGAAAGATAAACCTGTAATTAAAAGACTTGTTTATTAAAGGATCTAATAAAAGCAATAAACCTGTGAGTTTATTGCTTTTAGAATGAACTATTAACCCTCCCAAAGTCTCTATCTGAAGCTAAAGCAATTGTGACACAAGGCAATGCCATGTGTCAACAGGGGGGGAAATCAAGGAGGGAAAATGGTCAGGTAATACTATATAACTACTAAAACATTCTTACATAATTTTTTGTTATGAACTTTTGAATTAAATAGTGTTAGATGATGATTGATGCTTTTTTTTCCTAAGTAGGTTGAAATAGTTCCAGCAAAGCATGCTTTTGAAATAATTCATGGGAGAGCTTACAGATTGCCTCTGTTTGCTCCAGACTTACAGAAAGCAGATGAAGAACAAACATTAGCAGATTATATGATCAGGACTCTTAAACTGAAGGAAGTGTCCAGTACAAATTTACTGCCTTCTGATTCTATTCCTTTGCAGAAGGCCACTCCCATCAAGCCAGGTGACTAGGTCTACATTAAGGTCATCAAACGAAATAACTGGGCGAGTCCACGGTGGGAAGGACAGTTCCAAGTGCTGATTACCTCACCAACAGCTGTAAAGATTGCTGAAAGACCCATCTGGATACATCTCAGTCACTGCAAGCTGCAGAGAGTGTCGGACCGCTAATCCTGAGTGGCGGGGAAGGCTGGCTACACAGGGGTTCCATTTTTTAGGGTGGTTCGTCTCAATGCCAGTGAAGAAACCCGACAGATCCTCACTCTTTAGTTTTGGGGTTTTGACATCTCTGCGTGCCGAGCAACAATGGAGACTCCATATGCCAGATGGATCTTCTACTGCGCTGTGACTGCAGCATGTCTGATGTTTGGAGGAGGAAGTGACCGCACTTTCCACCCACATGACTATGGTACCAACCTCTGGTGGCAACTGATGAACAGGACTGGAACGAGGTGAATTGCTATGTGTGTGCGCAGCTGCCAATCACCACACACAACTCAGGTCTGCATCCAGGGAGCATCAATGATGACAAACAGATGTGTCTCTATGGCCGGACACACAACCACCACTCAGCGTGCCATCGCCAAAAGGATGCAAATGGTGAAAAAAGGATTATTCTGTTCTACTTCGAACAGGAGATGCTGCGAAAGGGCTTTTTGGATCTATGAACTGTACCTTTAATGCTGATGTACTTCCGTTTCCACCGTTCCCGCAAACCGCATGGAGAATGCCAGAGACCATTTCTTTAATAGGAGCTAAACCCGGGTCTCTGAGGAGTTGCGTTTAAAACAATGGACATGTTTCTCTTGGAATGTTACCTTGGAATTTGCGTAACAAAGTTTACACCTATTGTGAAACAACACCGGATTACATCAACTACATTGCCTGCAGGGGTCAAAGGTCGACCCCCGACTGCAAAGTCTGGAAGGACAACCCAGACTGTGACAACTTGCTTGATGAGAGGTTCAAAGCCACGTTGAGATCAACAGATATGGACTATGCAACTCATCAACAGCACACAGCAGCTGGCAAACGCACCATGACAGAGCTGACTGAACTGAGAAACATGGTTCTGCAAAACCGTGTTGTCCTGGACTTCCTCACAGCCTCTCAGGTAGGTGTCTGCAAAAACACTGGCCCAGTGTGCTGTACCTTTGTTCCTGACGAAACAGGAACTGATGGAACGCAAGGATAATCTTCTTTTGACATTCTTTCTTAGCTCACTTCCAGAACATGGCAGAATTTACTGTTGAAGCTTATAACACCTATTCTGGGTGTTTTGATACTTTTTTGTCTGTTCACAAGTTGCATTATTTCATGCCTTTGAAGCATGATGCTAAAGACAATGTTGTGGTCAGCTATCAGCTGGTGAAAATAACCTATGACACAAATGAAGACGACTTGTTATCTGATGATTAAGTTCTGTAATCAATAAACAGATTAATTCATTTGCTGAATGATTCTTACACCAAAAATGTGAAAACAACTGGTGTTAGAGATGAGAAAACTGCATTTGATTTTTTGTTGTTTCTTTTTTTTCATTTATTTCATATAGTCATTCTGTATTTAAAAATATAATAATTCTTGCATTTATTGAATCTATTCTTTTCTTTTCTATGCTTGTCTTTTGAAAATGATAAAAAGGGGGGAATGTTAGAGATTTTTTGGTATTGTGACAGCTGATCCTACTGTCACACAGTTCTGAATGGTAACTGTTTGTTTTGTTCATCCTTAACATTAATTAGTGAATAGTTTCGATTTTTATTTTTGAAAAATATTTTCATTAACTTGACTTTTTAGTTAACTATTTGAAGTGCACACATTTAGTTAACTTTATTTGTCAGTTCTTTATATTTTTGTTAAAAGCAACAAATTAATGTATTTGTTTTGAGTTGCCAGTTTCCTGTGGAGCTGCTGGCAAACCTCCTCAGCGGGTCGTTCCATTTGTTTGCCAGGGGACGGGGCAATTTGGTTTTCTTTAATCTTTCCTCTATTTGGTAGTTTCATTTGATGTTTGTTGAACTTAAAGATTTGATATTGTATTGATTAGTATTTATGTTTTTGTATATTTAATTACCCCTTGTGTGTCAACAGTGGTCTGATCAGCCACTATTTGAGTTTCCCTCATGTCTTGTTTGTTAGGTTAGTTTTGTGCTCGAGTTCCTTGTGTTAGTACCTGAGTTGGAGTTTTGTTATGTTGAGCTCAGTTTTTGGGCCCAGTTCTTCATTGTTTAATTATTTTTGAACTTTTTTGTAATAAATTAAGAGTATTTTTGGAATCCATTCAGCGCCTCTCTGGCTGGTTTATGCAAGAACCCCCACATTTATTATCATTTTGTTATTACTTTAGTTCATATTCGGTCTAATGTTAATCAACAATAGTTAATATAGATTATTGTTATTTTCAGTTTAAAGTATAAACTGACCTGAAGGCCATGTCTGCATGTTCGTTTTCATGTGAAACAGTTGACTGTGTGTTTCCCAGACCTTGGGTTGTGTTTCCACAGGTGTCTTCTGTTGAGGAAAACCAAATTAACTATTAATAAACAACTAGGCTTGGGCTTTCCTCCTGGTCCCAGGCTCTTTCTTGTATCCGAAACCGGAGCCGCAGCCGTGTGGCACAAAACAGAGACGCACGCTACGTGTTGACGTCACAGGAGCTCAGAGTTTAATCCAATCAGTGGACAGTATAACACAAGACAGAAAAATTAAAGAAAACACAGTCACACATTAGTCACCTGAGAGAATGAGACAGATAGAGAAAAACGAAGACGTCTTCGGAGAAATAGTCAGCCCAAAAGGAGCTAAAAATTGGCTATTTCTGGCTCATTTTCTTTGTGCAAGAGGTTTTATACTAGTAGGTGTGTTCTATTCAAATAAGGTGCAACGCCTCTCGACCAACCAAAAGCTGTCTCTGACCCTTTTCAAATTCAGAAAATCCCTAGAGTTCCTTCAGAGACAAAAACGTGGCTTCTCCTTTTGTTTTAAATAAGTTAGAAGCAGGATGTCTCCGATCCCCTGTTGGGTTATGGCCTTTCGCAAATTACTGTGAAACAGCTGGAACTTCCACTGGTGATATCCTGACATAAAAACTAATTTCAAACCTTATACGACAATTTACTCTAGACCAAAAAGTAAAGGTCAATAAGCCAGAATAAGTTTCTAATTCCAAAACTATTATTAGACTATTTTCCATTAAATCAGGTTACATTTTACAACTAGCATATTTTAAATATATTTTCTTAACAATCCCTCTTTTAATCTCTTCAAAGAGATTACATTCTAGAAAATAAACTTAAAATACAGAATGCAAACATAAAAGTCCAAGTTCAGAAATACCATTTTAAAGCTGGAAAATCAACCCTTGCTTATAATATGGAACCTTCTACATAACATTTTGCTAAAATGATGTAATATTCATCGCATATAATGAAACCAAATCAGACTCAAAATCATATTTAAAATTCAAATCTTGAAATAAATGTTCAAAATTATCTAACCCTGTCATGTCTTAATCAAAATTATTTGAAATGCATATTTATCAATATTTAAAATAAGCTCCACCATAAACCTTGATGTTATAAATAAATGATTTCAGAAGTCAAATATTCCTGATGTAAATAGAATGTTACACAAATCTGTCCAAAATCATCCGCGAAATGATCAATTAGACACAATACATCGTATACAAAAGACTTAAAATCTATTAATAAACCTCCAATTGCTGTGGAAGAAAGATTTGATTAGTCTTAATAGTTGTACAATTTTTTTTTTCTTTCAAACATATCTTCTTTTAATCCCTGTGTTCCTTGATGGTCCTTGAAGTAGAAAGAGTTCCTTGTCAAGTCATAGATGAAACATGAAAACTTGGTAATAGGAGAAACAACAAAGATGATCCTTTTGTCTCCAGCAGCCCATTTTCCTCATGGTTTTGAACTCAGGCTCATGACCTGAATGAGTGATGCTCACCTTTGGGGTTATTGTGCCCAAAATTTGGTGAGTTTAACAAAGAGGCAATTCCCTCTTTTCAACTTTGACATCAAATTTAAGAACAGGTATGCAAGACTTCCTGATGAGCGTCTGGGTGTGAAGTCGTCCTCCAGGAAGGGCTGAAGATTCCCAGTTTGTCACCAACTTGTGATCCTTTGATGTTCAATGGGGGCATCAGCTGGTTTTGCATACAGAAACAAAGTCTGTCACCCCATCTAGAGCTTCTTAATGTATTTTAAAATAAAATGTCATTCCTCCCAATTTGAATTAATGTTTTACTTGCACTTTTTTGTTAATTGATACTCTATTCTTTGTCATTTTAAATCATATATTATCAAATCTTTTATTAGTTTCATGGAGAGATTTTGTAGCAGCCTTTAGTTTTATTTTAATAATTTCCGTTCAAATTATAATTTCATTCCTTATGTTAACTCTCCTCCTGTAATTTTCTTTTTGCTTTATAAATCAGTAATTTTAGCATTTTAAAAAGCTGCTCCTTTAAAGCTATATTTTAATCAAAGTTTTGACCCTCTTTTAATCTAGGGCCTACACAAGAAATTAATATTTTCCATTGTTTTTTACCCATAACTTAGCTATATTTTAGAAGCAGTTCTATGATTGTTCATTTTAAATATCCAATTTAGACCATTTTAAGTTTAATCATCATTTTTGTCATTTTAAAACCTTAAAGAATGATCAGCCTGTTTTACAAGAATAACCGTGTCACTAAATATAAAAAAATGACTTATCCTGTTTTAATCATAATTTCAAATCTCAAAATTTCAACCATTTTAACCTTTGATCCATTTATTCTTTTGAAAACTTATTTTATTTATGAAATATTTAATTGAATAGTGAATTACCCTTTTTATTGTTTATCAATTATCAATATATTTTCAATTTTGGGGAGAAGATTGATACAATTAAATTATGCAAATTTCAGTTTTAGACCTTCCTGGATGACTTAGTTAAACAACTTGCTTTAATCATATAAAATGAGATGCAATCATGTAACGATCACTTCCCTCTTTTAGGAAACACTGTTTTGTATAAACTATTTGACAGGTAATATTAAGTTTAGTGTATTCAAATCCTGCATGTTACTTATTTCTTATTCCCTCTTTATTCTATAACAGAACAAATGTTCTGTCATAGAATACCATAAAAATACCATACAAACTAAATAGATTAAAGTGTCACTAAATACAGTCACTGAGGTATGAACCACATAAAATTTAGAGCCCTACGTTTATAATTAAAGCCCAGCATATAATGCAATTAAGATATGGCATTAAGACAAAACAACATTATAAGAGCTATGTCCTGTCTCAGCATTGTCACACTGGAATGGGAAAAACGCATCAAACCGTCTGGGAGAGACATAAAAGATCTAGGAGATGAGACAATGCCAACACCTTAGTGTCAAACTACAGGGGTTCAGGACGTGAAGGTAGGAGGCCGTGTGTGCTATGCATAAATTTAGGAGCGAAAATAGCACCACACAATACAAAAATGTTAAAAAGAACTTCTCCCCCACTACCAAATTTCGTCGACAGCCCTTTTGTCTCCAACCTGCAAACTGAAGGAACCTTAGAGGCAGACTTCTGGCACTCCAAGTCACATGATCAGAGGTGAGAAATCCAGGATCACTCATGAGAACCTACAACAGGACCACTGCTTAGAGAACACGCCCCAGTCTTTCATCTTCCCCATCAGAAGACCTCCAGAGTAGCAGTCATGTGGTGGAGAGCAGAAACTTCTGGACATCGAATGCAGTCTCTTGATGAATCTCGGTCAGCCTTTAGAGTCGACAAAACAGGATGTACCAATACAGTAGAGTCAGTGTTTCACTCACACCCCCATCTGGTTTCCAACAGAGGGCATTGTTCTTTCGTAGTCTCGACTCCCTGCTGATTCCCGGCCGCAGAAGACTCTCACAGGAACCGCCTGAGTCCCTTTTGCTTTAGCCAGGTGTGAAAGACAACACCGAACGCAGACATCTGTTGCCAGGCTTCAGAAGCAACGCTCCGCCTCGAGATGACAACAGGAAAACAGTTCATTTCTTCACTGACCTCAATAAGTCTCTTGACCACTTCTGGCTTTCATAGAGCAGTCCAGCAGAAGATGGGCATTGTTGTAGCAGTGGCCTGATGTGGAACTCAAAAAGAACCTGTCAAATCCACGTCATTACTTGGTGACTGAGTTTCAAAAGATCCAGCCTCCAAGACCACCATCAGTGCAGGCAGGAGCTCTTGACAGGGAAAAATACAAAGTGATTAAAAACAACAAAAATTCAAGCAACATTTTGCTGACTTTAACTATTATAAAGAAAATCAAATTTAATCTTAAGACGAATCCTCCTGTGTGGCTTCCATTGTTGATGACATAGCAGAAACCGCCAACCACTTCAAATCCTGAACTTCAAAAAAGTAAATGGAAACATGTTTAACGATACACCATCGGATGTACCAGAATTAAGTACTGACACTCACTGTTTGAAACAGTAAATGTCAGCACCTTGGTAACAATCACTCTGCTTGTACCAGTTAACTACAAAATTAAAAAATCCTACAAACTCTAAAGAATCTTAACAAAATCCAAAATTAATATATTTTTTTAAAAGTTGGGACAAGTAACTGAATTTAACAGTAGTTTTAACCAGAGTCCTTCTCAAAATTAACATCCACCTGTGATTGCATAATTAAAAGTCAGCAGTGACGCAGAATCCATCAGCCATATTAAATGTACTAAACGTCAGAGGGATGTTGTATGAAGCTGTTCAATTCTAAATGATCAATTTTAAGTCAGGAAGAAGATTCTACTCCAGAGATACCATATTGTGTCAAACAGGAAGGCAATATAAAAAGTTATTTACCTAAAAAAAATCAAAATTCATGTTGTCAAATAAAAAAAGTAAAAATTATTGATTAACAAATTTACAATTTAACTGTATCCAAAAATTGACCAATTTAAGTAGAGTCTACTGTGCCGTCCCCCCTTGTAGGTATATTAAAATTATCATTTTGAAAACAATTTGGACTCTATCACTGTGAAAAAATTCACTGAAAAACCAAAACATTGTAAGATGTTCCACCATTTCTCCAATTAACCATCTAATGTTCAAATTAGACTGAGATGTTTCAAATTTCAAAATTCTATCAGTAAGATCTTAATGAACCCCCTTTGTTATTCTTAGTTCAAAACAAAAACAATTTATAGGTGGAAAACCAAATTTGAAGAATTTTCCATATAATGCTAAAATTTCAACACGTCCAATTAGTGACCTATTGTCACATAAAAAACAATCAATTCAGTTAGAAAGTTAGTGTGTTAGTATGTAGAAAAATAAAACATATACAGCTACTCACTAAAATGACGTCATAACTACATAGCGCTGTTCTAAAAACTCAGAGGCCCTCTGCACACACATTCACTCTCAAACAGAAAAACAATATCCAGATCTTCACATGTCTTGCGCCATGTCCTGAACAGCAAGATGTGGTCCACCTAATGTCAGAAAAACTGGGAATGACGCAATTGTAAACGAGACACAATCATAGAAAACAAGTAAAACCATTTTCCACAGCCGCGTGTCAGGTCCCTTTAGTGAAAAAAGAAAGAAAGAAACATCTGCAAATGTTATGTCAAATAAATTCACAACAGAATCCAAAAATCCTGTAAAAATGAACTGGGTATGTTAGTGTCAACAGAGCAACTGAAGGATTCCCAAAATGCAAATGAGATGGTCACTCAGTCCCCCAGCTGTGAAACAAAACCTGTAATCAAAGGGGAAAAAAATCAGTCTCACAGAAACATGTGGTAACAAAAATAAAACATAATATACAATCAAACGTCCCACCATACGACACACCACATTCACACACAGTCTCATTTCACAATTGCAACCATAACCGTCTGCATACAGACTTCACCTATTATTCACTTGTAGCAATCAAACGTGCAGCCACCGCCGGTTCTGAGACAGAACTGCGTGCACTTACAGCCCAGCCACAGAAACATCAAAATTAAATCGCAAAACGCAATGAGACAGTCAATCACTCAGAAAAGAAAATATAAAATGTCCAGACGGTTTGAAACAAGAAAAATAAAAATCATCGGAACAAAACCTATATACCCGGAAACTGGCCGCTCAGATGTACACACCATAAAATACTCATTAACTGAACTTCATAATGAAAATGTGCGGCTTCAATCCAAGAATACAACGGAAGTGCATGTAAAAGTGTATGGCGTCGCAGTACTGCATTGTCCAACATAAGTTACGAATCGTCTGCCGTCACTTTAACTGCGTCCCACTCCAATTGTTCCAAAACGCTAAATAAACTCGTGATCTGTACATTCAAAGATGTCCAGGAACCTGGACCATAACATAAAACCACATCACTGTCCAGTGCAGCATAGCAGAGAAACCAAAAGCAGAGCACCACTCAAGCAGCAGTTTCAAACGCAGCGCCTCAGTCATTCCAGTCTGTACTCACGCTGACACACACACACACACACAAAATGGCTTGGTATTTTGTGCTTTTCCTTCACAGAGAGTGCTCTAAGTGAGCGCTTAGTGTCCCCTGAAGAACAGTCTTCTAGGCCAGACTAGTTCTGGTCCGGTTCTTCACTTTGGATCCTAATTCCGAGGACAGAAAGTTTTACACTCAATGAGTTTAGCACCATTTACACTTGCGCGCGCGCACACACACACACACACACACACACACACACACACACACACCACACACAAGTCTGCAAACAGGAATACACACACACTCACACAGAGAAAACTACACACTACTTCAGGTAACCAATAAGACAAACAGAAGATAAACAATAGAGAGAAAAAGCGAGCCGGCATAGAAGTCATACAATGTACGAAAAACTCCAATTATCCAAACCGTTCCGCTTTTGTGCGCGAACGAGGGATCCACAAACCTTCAGAGTCGGGTTGCAACTCAAATTACTGAATCGATCCAAACTGTCTGATGCGCTCCGCTTTTGTGCGGCCAAAAGACAAGGGACACTTTGAAGCCAAACTCTCAATTACTTGAAAAGGGCAAAAAAATTTAAACAGGCCAAACTCCCAGTTACCTGCAGGTTATGCACGCAAACTGAAAAAAGGGCAAACCAAACTCCTCGCTAGCAGTACATCTTCGTACGTGGTCTAACGAGAAAGGGTCCAAAAAAGCCAATTCAACCCTCATAATAATAACCCTTTGAGAAGAGCAAAATTCCCTGGCCGGGTCAGGCCAGACTATCTCTAAACATACACAATAGCCAATAATTTTGACATTTCCAGGCGCAAGAAAATTCCTGGGGGCCACAAAATTTTCAAATATGCCCAGTGTACAAACAGCGTTAGCGCAAAAACGACTGGTAGAGGTCACCACCCTCCTTGCAAACTGTGTGTACTTAACAACTAACTATTAAACCATAATTTGCTCTTTTAGACAGAGTTTTCGTACAAAGCGGATGTCCCGATCTCCCGTGATGTCACACAGCGACGCGAGCCTCGTGCCACAACCAAGATGGCGCCGTCCGCAAATCAAAAGTAACAAAAGCTTACCAGATTACAGTTGCAGGCCGGGACGGCTCCAATCGGCTTCAAAACATTAGAACCGGCGAGCCCCCAAATTGTTGAGGAAAACCAAATTAACTATTAAAAAACAACTAGGCTCGGGCTTTCCTCCTGGTCCCAGGCTCTTTCTTGTATCCGAAACCGGAGCCGCAGCCGTGTGGCACAAAACAGAGACGCACGCTACGTGTTGACGTCACAGGAGCTCAGAGTTTAATCCAATCAGTGGACAGTATAACACAAGACAGAAAAATTAAAGAAAACACAGTCACACATTAGTCACCTGAGAGAATGAGACAGATAGAGAAAAACGAAGACGTCTTCGGAGAAATAGTCAGCCCAAAAGGAGCTAAAAATTGGCTATTTCTGGCTCATTTTCTTTGTGCAAGAGGTTTTATACTAGTAGGTGTGTTCTATTCAAATAAGGTGCAACACCTCTCGACCAACCAAAAGCTGTCTCTGACCCTTTTCAAATTCAGAAAATCCCTAGAGTTCCTTCAGAGACAAAAACGTGGCTTCTCCTTTTGTTTTAAATAAGTTAGAAGCAGGATGTCTCCGATCCCCTGTTGGGTTATGGCCTTTCGCAAATTACTGTGAAACAGCTGGAACTTCCACTGGTGATATCCTGACATAAAAACTAATTTCAAACCTTATACGACAATTTACTCTAGACCAAAAAGTAAAGGTCAATAAGCCAGAATAAGTTTCTAATTCCAAAACTATTATTAGACTATTTTCCATTAAATCAGGTTACATTTTACAACTAGCATATTTTAAATATATTTTCTTAACACTTCTTATCAACCCCAACCTTGGAAACTGCCTGTATGCAGTAATAATTTATGTCTGCTGTCTTTCTTAGAAATCCTCCTTCCTGTTGCTTGATAATAAAAGACGAGCTGTAACCAAACGTTTTTAGAACACTCAGTGAACTGCTCGGAGGAGCAGTTTGTTGGGTCTTCTCCTTTTGCAAAAGCTTCACCATGAATATTCATATACGTTATCTATGGTTCTTTTATATGAATGTTCAAGAAAATATCCATCAGATAATATGTTGAATGACATGTATATAGAAGGCGCTCATGCGCAGGTCACATGTGAGTTATTAATAGGACTTTAGAATCCAATAAGGACGCAGATAATGCTCAGTATTTCCTGTCTTCTCAGGCAACCAGAGTTCAGGGACCCTCTGTGTGTTGGACTCAGAGACTCATGGACATGGAGAATGTGTTGGGGGCCTGAACCTGGACAGTGAGAAGGCAGAGTAATAAAATCAAAGGAACATCAGCCTTGAACAACAAATTTCTTCTGCGACCCGAGGAAAGGAACTGTTCTACACAACGCTACGCTGCATCGCTGCTGAGAATTCAAGCCTTACTACTACTTGGTTCAACATAAGCCGAATTGTCCTATGATGGTGTTGAGTAGAAATCGTTGTGGGTACCATGGTGATTGATTTCACTGGTGCTGGAGAGCGGCTGCCTGGGAAGGAACCATAGGATAATTTTTCCCTCAGATAAAAAGATTGTCAGAGGGGGTTTTTTCGATCCTATACCAATGGAACCTATGATCATGGGAGAACAATGCACTACGAATTAACTAGAAAATAAGTGTACTTGTTTTAGGGGGGAATCTTGAGGATTATGATTATGTTAATGGTTAAAAGTTATGTTGTGTTAAGAAAATATATTTAAAATAAGCTAGTTGTAGAATTTAACCATGACTTCAATAATTAGATAAAATGAATGTTACTTGTTCCTAAAATGAAAGCACATCAGAGAACACTCCCTAAGTTTGTACTGCGTCGAAGGAAAAAACACGCCCACCCGCTTAAAGAGTGGGACCGGGAACTTTGAATCTTTGAATGGAGATCTCCGGGGAGAACACCCAACGCGGTTGGGAAGTTTTCTCTGTATTGTCGTGTGAGTGAGGTCTGTTGGGTGAGGTGAATATTCTTTGTTGTATTTAGTTCTGTTAGTTTCATTTGTTGTTGGGTTTAATAAATGTTGTTATGCCTTTGCACGTGAAAACCGAGTTGTCTTGTCTTGTAAGTTCAGCTGATGCAATGATCACTTTCAATGGATCCGGGCAGAGGAGAAAATACACGAGTCAAAAGGTTGTTAAGGTTATAGAATTTTCCTCTCTAACAATTGGGGGCTCGTTCGTTGTCTTTGATTGTGATTCTTTGTTCAGCTGAACTTGGGTTTTTGCTTTTCGGACGAAGCTATGGTGAACACGTGCTTGGCTTGCTTGTGCGGCGCTTCTTTGTTTGAGTTAGCATCATTGTGGGGCTAGCATCGAGCCATTACTACGTTGCACGTGTGCTAGTTTCCTTTGTTTGTTAGCATGTAGCTGGTGCTGTGGCACGTGCTTAGCTTAGCTTTGGTTAGCATAGCTTTAGCCTAGCATGTGACAGAACATTTGTTCTGTTATAGAATAAAGAGGGAATAAGAAATAACTAACATGCATTATTTGAATACACTAAACTTAATATTACCTGCCAAATAGTTTATACAAAACAGTGTTTCCTAAAAGAGGGAAAGGGATCGTTACATGATTGCATATCACTTCATATGATTAAAACAAGTTGTTTAAGTCATCCAGGAAGGTCTAAAACTGAAATTTGCATAATTTAATTGTATCAATATTCTCCCAAAATTGAAAATAGATTGATAATTGATAAACAATAAAAAGGGTAATTCACTATTCAATTAAATATTTCATAAATAAAATAAATAAGTTTTCAAAAGAATAAATGGATCAAAGGTTAAAATGGTTGAAATTTTGAGATTTGAAAATGGGATAAATCATTTATGATAGTTAGTGACACGGTTAACATATTCTTGTAAAACAGGCTGATCATTCTTTAAGGTTTTAAAATGACAAAAATTATGATTAAAATTTAATTGGTCTAAATTGGATATTTAAAATGAATAATCATAGAACTGCTTCTAAAATACAGCTAAGTTATGGGTAAAAAACAATGGAAAACATTAATTTCTCGTGTAGGCCCTAGATTAAAAGAGGGTCAAAACTTTAAAATTTAGCTTTAAAGGAGCAGCTTTTTAAAATGCTAAAATTACTGATTTATAAAGCAAAAGGAAAATTACAGGAGGAGAGTTAACATAAGGAATGAAATTATAATTTGAACTGGAATTATTAAAAATAAATAAAGGCTGCTACAAAATCTCTCCATGAAACTAATAAAAGATTTGATAAGAACAATATATGATTTAAAACGACAAAGAATAGAGTATCAATTAACAAAAAAGTGCAAGTAAAACATTAATTCAAATTGGGAGGAATGACATTTTATTTTAAAATACATTAAGAAGCTCTAGATGGGGTGACAGACTTTGTTCCTGTATGCAAAACCAGCTGATGCCCCCATTGAACATCAAAGGATCACAAGTTGGTGACAAACTGGGAATCTTCAACCCTTCCTGGAGGACGACTTCACACCCAGACGCTCATCAGGAAGTCTTGCATACCTGTTCTTAAATTTGATGTCAAAGTTGAAAAGAGGGAATTGCCTCTTTGTTAAACTCACCAAATTTTGGGCACAATAACCCCAAAGGTGAGCATCACTCATTCAGGTCATGAGCCTGAGTTCAAAACCATGAGGAAAATGGGCTGCTGGAGACAAAAGGATCATCTTTGTTGTTTCTCCTATTACCAAGTTTTCATGTTTCATCTATGACTTGACAAGGAACTCTTTCTACTTCAAGGACCATCAAGGAACACAGGGATTAAAAGAAGATATGTTTGAAAGAAAAAAAAAATTGTACAACTATTAAGACTAATCAAATCTTTCTTCCACAGCAATTGGAGGTTTATTAATAGATTTTAAGTCTTTTGTATACGATGTATTGTGTCTAATTGATCATTTCGCGGATGATTTTGTACAGATTTGTGTAACATTCTATTTACATCAGGAATATTTGACTTCTGAAATCATTTATTTATAACATTAAGGTTTATGGTAGAGCTTATGTTAAATATTGATAAATATGCATTTCAAATAATTTTGAACATTTAGTTTAAGATTTATATGTTTTTGCTATCTGATTTGGTCTGATTTTATCTGTGATGAATATTCCATCATTTTAACAAAGTGTTATGTAGAAGGTTCCATATAAGCAAGGCTTGATTTTCCAGCTTTAAAATGGTATTTCTGAACTGGGACTTTTATGATTGCATTCTATATTTTAAATTTATTTTCTAGAATGTAATCTCTTTGAAGAGATTAAAAGAGGGATTGTTAAGAAAATATATTTAAAATAAGCTAGTTGTAGAATTTAACCATGACTTCAATAATTAGATAAAATGAATGTTACTTGTTCCTAAAATGAAAGCACATCAGAGAACACTCCCTAAGTTTGTACTGCGTCGAAGGGAAAAACACGCCCACCCGCTTAAAGAGTGGGACCGGGAACTTTGAATCCTCAGATCGTGATGGAGATCTCCGGGGAGAACACCCAACGCGGTTGGGAGGTTTTCTCTGTATTGTCGTGTGAGTGAGGTCTGTTGGGTGAGGTGAATATTCTTTGTTGTATTTAGTTCTGTTAGTTTCATTTGTTGTTGGGTTTAATAAATGTTGTTATGCCTTTGCACGTGGAAACCGAGTTGTCTTGTCTTGTAAGTTCAGCTGATGCAATGATCACTTTCAATGGATCCGGGCAGAGGAGAAAATACATGAGTCAAAAGGTTTTTAAGGTTATAGAATTTTCCTCTCTAACAGTTGATTCACATTAAGATATGTTTTGCTGAAAAGAAATGTGTTGTGTCGAATGTGCTGGGTCACTCTGACCCAGTAAGTTTAAGTTGTTCCAAGAACGTCTGGAAAAACGTCCCAGATGTGAAAGACTGCTTGCATAAAGGAACTTGGCCAGAGTCTTGTTTGAACAGATAAGAACTAACAATTTGACTAATGGTCCTCTGAGGAACAAATTTAACTTCCACGCGGTCAGCCCAGAATTCTCGGAAAAGAGTAAACCAAAGCCAAAAGTGAGTCTGTAGCGCCATTGGTCAAAGTTTCCAATACACAACAGCAGACTGAAAAACGGTACAAGTATTTGAAGCCAGAAGCTGAAGGCAAGACATTTTGGATGCTGAGATGAAGAAATGAGATGATGACAAAATGTAATTTGTGAAGATGCCACAGATGTGTATTAAATGTCTTCCTGTTTGCCTGTGAGACGGAGAGAATGGAGTTTTGTGTGTCATCTCTTAATTCATGAATTCAGCACCTTTGAATTCCGCCATACATTTTGTCAGACAGAATGGATCAGAAGAACTGAAGACCAGGTTAGAACCTAAAGAACCAGAGATCAGTATCTCTTCATCTCTCAATCATCTCCTAAGGCCGATCTGATACAGAACATTTTGCTATGATTGATTAAAAGATAAAATCCACAATGGCTACTGAAAACACAAGAAGCACTGACTTCTTGCCTTTAACAAAACTGCCACCCCGAGGGTCATAAAGGCCAGTCAAGTGACCAGTGAGTTAGTGATGATCAGCCTGGATCTGGTGAAGACCTGACTGTCGGTGTTGAGCATGGAGATGACGAAGAACTTTATCCAGTTCATCCTCACATCTCTGATAGAGGATGCAGAGGATCCAGTCTCCAGGTCCAAAGTGTCATGGTGGGTCTAATGCCTTTTGCCCACATGCAGAAACACACAGAGAGTGGGATGTAAAGGATGTTTATTGCAAAGAAAAATGAAAACAAAGCTCGGTTGGGAGGACAGAGGGTCGGAATCCAGGTGCGGCTGAACACAAGGGAATAGAGTGGTTAGAGGGTTTCACCGGGGGAGGGGAAAAAAGGTAACAAATGGCCTGGAGTACAGCTCTTACTTGAAAGTGGAGGGAGATGGATGGAGGTTTGTGGTTCCAGATTAAGAGGAGTAAATGGGCTGGAGACGGACCAGGCATTGGAGGGTGGCAGGTCAGAGATGTCCACACAGGGGAGCCTCAGAGCAGACAGCAGGTGTGTCACGGGAATGTATCTTGGCTGGATGAGTGGACTGAAGGACCAGTCCCCAGGGCCTTGGCAGATTCCTGAAGGGCAGGCACAAGATTAGGATAAGAGCCTGAGCAAACTCGGATCACAAGAAGACACAAGAAGACTCGAAACCAAATTCTTCAAGGAGCTAGAGTACCAACAACTGGCAACACTCTGGCAAGGAAGTGTTGGCTGTCTGCTCCTTATATACTCCTCCAGATGATGATGATTCTCCTCAGGTGCGGATAGTTGAGAGCCTGCAGGCACGCCCACTCCAGCAGAGTGACCTGATGGCTCCATCTGGTGGGCTGATGAAAAAAAAAACTGAAAAGGAAATAGTAACCCCCACCTCCTGGAACCCAACATTACCCCCCCCCCCCTCAATGACCGCCACCTGGCGGTCCAGACGAGCCACGGGACTGGGAAGAACGGAAATCAGAAACAAGGGATGGATCCAAAATAAACGAGCCCGGCACCCATAAACGGTCCTCAGGACCATAACACTCCCAGTCCACCAGGTATTGCCATCCCCGCCCACGCCTCCGAGAGTCAACAATCCGGCGGACTGAGTAAGCTGGGTGACCATCAATGTTCAGGGTGGGAGGGGGCTCAGATGGGGGGCACAAGGGGCTGGAATGAACCGGTTTCACCTGGGACACATGAAACGTGGGGTGGACCCGAAGAGAGGATGGCAGTCGCAACCCAATCGCGGATGGGCCAACAATGTGCTCAACTTCATAGGGCCCAATGAAACGAGGGGACAACTTCTTTGACATCGATTTCAACGGGATGTCTTTAGTAGAAAGCCAGACCCTTTGACCAGGAACAAACGTGGGGGCAGCCCTCCTTTTACGATCAGCCCAACGTCGATTCTGTTCAGCGGTTTGATTTAGGGCAGCGATAGTCTTGTTCCAGATGACCTTGCATCGTCGAATGTGGTGCCGAACGGAGGTGACCGAGATATCCTTTTCGTCAGCCGGGAACAGCGGAGGTTGATATCCTAAAGAGACCTCGAAAGGGGACAACCCGGTGGCAGAGGACACATGAGAGTTATGCGCATACTCCACCCAGGGGAGGTAAGTGTTCCACTCGGCCGGATTGGTGGTGGTCAGACATCTGAGGGTGGCCTCCAATTCCTGGTTCATTCATTCGACTTGACCATTTGACTGTGGGTGATAACCAGAGGTGAGTGAAACCTTTGCTTCAAGAGCACGACAAAAATGTCTCCAAACCTGAGCAGTGAACTGTGGACCTCGATCAGAGAGTATGTCCATAGGTATACCATGTAATCTAAACACATGCTTAACAAGGAGTTGAGCTGTTTGAAAAGCCGAAGGAAGCTTTCTCAAAGCCACAAGGTGGCAAGCTTTAGAAAATCGATCTATGATTGTCAAAATAGTGGTCATACCTTTGGAAACTGGCAGTCCGGTGATGAAGTCGACAGCTATATGCGACCTGGGCCGTTTGGGAGTTTGTAAGGGTTGAAGAAGACCGGAGGGAGGCTGATTGGAGGACTTGTTCCGAGCACAGATGGGACAGGCTAAGACATACTCTTTAATGTCCTTTTGGACGGATGGCCACCAAAACCGCCGGTTAACTAGAGCCACAGTTCGGCTGATGCCTGGGTGAGCAGAAAACTTCGAAGAGTGTAACCAACTGATGACACGTGCCCGAATAGCTGTAGGTACATACATCTTGTTGGAGGGGCCGGTCCCTGGATCAGGCTCAGACTGTTGTGCTTGTTTAACAAGATCTTCAATTTCCCAGGTCACCATAGCCACCGAACAACTAGGAGGTAGAATAGGGCCAGGCTCCTTCTCAGAGTCATCTGGGGAAAACAGTCTGGATAGGGCATCTGGCTTCACGTTACTGGACCCTGGGCGGAAAGAAATGGACAAGTTAAACCGAGAGAAAAATAAAGACCAGCGCGACTGTCGAGGATTAAGTCTTTTAGCTGACTGGAGATAAGCTAGGTTTTTATGGTCTGTCCAAACGACGACAGGGAGGACTGCACCCTCGAGCCAGTGTCGCCACTCCTCCAATGCCAATTTGATGGCCAGTAGTTCACGATCCCCCACATCATAATTTCTCTCCGCTGGGGACAATCTGCGGGAGAAATAGGCACAGGGATGAATCTTGTTATCCCTTTCTGATAGCTGAGAGAGAACGGCCCCTACTCCAGCATCTGAAGCGTCCACCTCGACAATGAACTTTTTTGGTGGGGTCAGGTTGGATGAGGACGGGCGCGTTAGCAAAAAGCCCCTTTAACCTGGAAAAGGCTTCACTAGCTGCAGGGGACCAGCTGAATGGAGTCTTGGTTGATGTCAGAGCAGTTAAGGGTTGGGCCGTTTGACTATAGTTACGAATAAATCGTCGGTAGAAATTGGCAAACCCAAGAAATCTTTGGAGTTGTTTCCGGGTAGTTGGAGTAGGCCATTCTAAAACTGCCTTGATTTTCTCCTCTGCTGCTCTGACCTGTCCACCCTCGAGGACGTACCCCAGGAAGGAGACCGATTGTTGGTGAAACTCGCATTTCTCCACCTTCACAAACAACTTATTTTCCAGGAGGCGCAGCAACACCTGACGAACATGGTTCCTGTGTTCAAGTAGATTCTTAGAAAAAATCAAAATGTCATCGAGATAGACGAACACAAACACGTTAAGGAAATCCCTTAAGACGTCATTAACAAGGGCCTGAAAGCACGCTGGTGCGTTCGTTAACCCAAAGGGCATCACTAAATATTCAAAGTGGCCTAACAGAGTCTTAAAGGCCGTCTTCCACTCATCCCCTTCTCTGATGCGAAGGAAAAAAACCAGCTCCTAAAGGGGAGGAGGAATGACCGAATTAGGCCAGCTGCTAGCGACTCCTGTATGTATTTCTCCATGGTCTCTCTCTCGGGTTTGGAGATGTTGTAGAGTCGACTGTTTGGCAAAGGTGCCCCGGGTAGCAGATCTATAGCACAGTCATATGGTCTATGGGGAGGCAGGGACAAGGCTTTAGTTTTAATGAATACTTGAGCCAAGTCGTGATATTCAGCAGGGACTGAAAAGAGATCTGGTGGATCGGCTTCGTAACTGTCTGCCGGTGTAGGGCCTGGCGGAATGGCAGAGCGGAGACAAGATGAATGGCAGGTTAGAGACCATGAGTCAATGTGTCGTCCAACCCAATTAATATTGGGGTTGTGCTGTTGCAACCATTCAAAACCCAAAACCAATGGGGTGCTTGCAGTGGGAAAAACATAAAATGAGACGCACTCATTATGGTTGCCTGAAACAGTTAGTGGGATGGGTTGGGTTTGGTGAGTAATCTGTGGCAGCATCTTGCCGTCAAGGGCTAAAACACGAAGGGGAGCAGGAAGAGGGACTGTCTTAATTCCCATCTGCTGCACAAAACTTGAATCCACCAGATTACGTTCACATCCAGAGTCTAGCAAGGCGGAAACTGGGATGGCTTTATTATTTACCTGAAGAGATGCAGACAACAGTAGACGAGGCGAGTTTATGGTTATTTGACGGTCCACCAGCCCCCTCGCCTTTACTGGCGGACATTGGCTTTTAACAGCAGAGGACAGAGGGAGACGAAATGACCGGCTTCGCCACAGTAGAGACACAACTTGGCACGCATCCGGCGCTGCCTCTCTTCCTGAGACAATTTTGTGTGTCCGATTTGCATGGGTTCGGGACTGGATAAACTTGGTGAGGGCTCAGCCGGGATGGTGCGGCTAACGACAGGAAGATGTCTGGGTTGAGCATTTCTATTGCCTCTCTCCTTAGTTCGGGCTCGAATCCTATTGTCTAAGCGGATAGACAGTTTTATTAAGTCCTCCAGAGATTCGGGCTCATCCAATGTAGCTAATTCGTCCTTAATGGGATCATTTAAAGCATTTAGGTATGCACTTTTGAGCGCAACGCTGTTCCATCCGGAAGCAGCCGCTTGGATGTGAAAATCAATCGAAAAATCCGCCACCGATTGTTGGCCTTGTTTTATCTTTAATAAATCTCGGGAGCTGAGAGCCTTATCTGTATCCTGATTGAATGTTTGTTTGAACTCAGTTATGAACTCCAAAAAGGTGCAATTATATTCAGAGGATGAAGAAAATTTAACCTCTGCCCAATCCAAAGCGCGGTCTGATAAATGTGCGATAATGTATGAAATCTTAGTGGAGTCTTGAGTAAATCTATGAGGCGAGTGGTTGAATTGCAGTGTACATTGCATTAAGAAACCCCTGCATTTCTTAGGATCTCCATCAAACCTGGGTGGATTGGGCAATGGACAGTCGGAAAACGCGGGCTGGACTGGAGAAGCTGGATCAGGAGCTGAAGACTGGAGGGTTTCTCCGACAGGATCAGGAGTCTGTGGAAAATGTGAGCGAAGAAAAGCGGTTAGTTCGGCCAGGCGACTGTTGGTTTCAGCCTGACGGTTACCCAGGTCTTGTAAAGCAGCCTCATGCTTCTGTATAGAAGCTTGTTGTTGGTGAAGAGCTCTCTGGATGGTTTCTGCTGGGTTTTCAGTTTGGCCAGAGTGTTCTGTCATGGTGGGTCTAATGCCTTTTGCCCACATGCAGAAACACACAGAGAGTGGGATGTAAAGGATGTTTATTGCAAAGAAAAATGAAAACAAAGCTCGGTTGGGAGGACAGCGGGTCGGAATCCAAGTGCGGCTGAACACAAGGGAATAGAGTGGTTAGAGGGTTTCACCGGGGGAGGGGAAAAAAGGTAACAAATGGCCTGGAGTACAGCTCTTACTTGAAAGTGGAGGGAGATGGATGGAGGTTTGTGGTTCCAGATTAAGAGGAACAAATGGGCTGGAGACGGACCAGGCGTTGGAGGGTGGCAGGTCAGATGTCCACACAGGGGAGCCTCAGAGCAGACAGCAGGTGTGTCACGGGAATGGTCTTGGCTGGATGAGTGGACTGAAGGACCAGTCCCCAGGGCCTTGGCAGATTCCTGAAGGGCAGGCACAAGATTAGGATAAGAGCCTGAGCAAACTCGGATCACAAGAAGACACAAGAAGACTCGAAACCAAATTCTTCAAGGAGCTAGAGTACCAACAACTGGCAACACTCTGGCAAGGAAGTGTTGGCTGTCTGCTCCTTATATACTCCTCCAGATGATGATGATTCTCCTCAGGTGCGGATAGTTGAGAGCCTGCAGGCATGCCCACTCCAGCAGAGTGACCTGATGGCTCCATCTGGTGGGCTGATGAAAAAAAAAACTGAAAAGGAAATAGTAACCCCCACCTCCTAGAACCCAACACAAAGCCCTGACATGTCATGAAAGGACATGTTAGAAAACGCCCTCCAAGCTAGGGTTAAACTGTAAGACATACTAGGGATCGCCCTCTTTAGGGTGTAGCTTAGATAGAGGCTAAAATTGTGAAAACTTTTGTTTGATGCCATTTTGTCCTGCTAACTCCTAAAGGTAGCATGAGAAATGGACCAGCTGTTAATTAATGAAATTCATGAATTCAACTCACTGACTCTTCTTCAAACTCATACATCAAGAACTTAGCATGGAGAAGGATAAATTATCCACAACCCAAACATTGCCTTGTTGGTCACACTGCAATGCATTCTGGATAAATGATATCTTAATGTTCAACAGTGCCAGCTCTGTCCAGCCAAAACAGCAATGGGTTTTTAAGCCTCTTCAAATTAAAATCGATAGAAAAGCCGAAATCACAAGAGGTGATGAAGATGAGGAGAACCAAACAGAGGAAGAGGACAGAGTTGGCTGTAGGAGCTGCTGGTGTTTTGCTGCTGCTGCCTATTTTAGATTCATAAATGAAACAATGAATGACACGTACCTCTTGTCGGACTGTGCAATCCAATAACCAGTTCTGTAGTTCTGTGACCTGTAACATCTGTTAAGATCCGGTTTTCTGCCCGGTGTCAGACAGGAAGTTTCACATTCAGCACCTGCGGCAGCAGCAATAGTGCTGTTATCATTTGAAAAGAACTTCCAATGCTCTCAGCGTTTGTTGCTCTCTCACCAGTGTTGTAGATCAATTGGTGACTAAATTAACTGGTGGCGGCATCAGGGAGAAACAAATGTTTCTGTGGTTTCTTAGGACCCCTTTACCAAACCAAGAAATAAACAATGCGATAAGCTTAAAGAACTTCAAATCTTTACAAAAATGCTATATGATTCCATAAGACAACCATTAAGATCTCGGGAAGAACTAATTAGAAAGACCTTTATGGTCTAAATATATCTAATATGTTGCCCTTTTTTAAAAAAAAAAATCATTTTCAAAATATGTAAATTACACAGAACTTGTCCTGACTTATGTGTTGCTTCAGAGGTTGAAACTCGTCAAAGGAAGATCGAAATAGATCACGAGGTGGCATGAACAGATCTCACAGCAAAGATTACTCCCTGAAAGCCGACATAAATGTTGAAGAGCCATGGGATTAGACATAAAATGTTTAAAAAGATCAACTCTCTGTGTGGTTTTTACATCTCCCTCATATTGTATAATATTTCAAATTGATATGCACAGAAACAATAGTGAAAACTTTTTAAATACTGCTTCTGTAACATACTTTATTTCCTAATGTAACTGGGACTATATTAATAATTGTATATTTACACAAAATGTGTTCTTTCATGTATTTCTCCACCTTTACTTGACCTTGTGTTCCTCTGTGTCTACTATAAGGGGTTTGATCCTCCAACTCCTCTTTACTTTCTTCTTGTTTTGTTCAGGGTCCTCCAGGATTATTATAAATACTTAATTAATTGTTTGTTCCACTGGGGAGAGGCAAGTTTTATAATCCATTGCAATCCTTTCATTTATATTGTTCAAATGTTTATTTTTCCTCCTGTATTAAATAAGTGTTTCAATATTTTTCATTTGAGTTGCTATTACGCCATCATAATATCTGATGCATGTTAACACTGTCATTTTGTTTAGATAAGGTTTGAGAACTGGAGCACATGCTAGATGCTAATGCTAATATCTCCCGATTGACAGATTAAATAAACGGAGGCCACCTCCAAACCCAAACTTGGTGTCTTGTGGTTTGTCCGATCACCATATAACACACACAAAGCAGAAGTCTGCTGGTCAGATTAGCTCATTTACAGAAGACCTGGTTACCAAAGATCTTTGTGGCCGTGTCATTTCTTCATTATTGCTATTTTTCTCGTAATTTAACTAACCATCTTTATTCTTTTCATCAAGTTGTAACACTCGCTATGTGTTTACAGTTAATGACATAATAATAATAATAATAATATAATAATAATCATAATCATAATAATAATCAATCAATCAAATTTTATTTGTATAGCACATTTCAGCAGCAAGGCATTTCAAAGTGGTTTAGACAGCTTAAAATAAAAATGAAAACAGAAATAGACAGATTTTGAAAAAGATTAGAAGATAGAAACATTATTAAAAGTAAAACTTAAAAGTGAAAACATTTTAAAACATCTCAAACCTCGACATCATACAAGGATTCTCAAACCTCAGAGTTTTTGTATCTTACAAGGATTCAAGGCATTTCAAAGTGCTTTTCACAATTTGAAATAAAAATAAAAACAAAACAAGACAGAGTTTGAAAAAGATTTAAAGAGTTAAAATCATTATTAAAAGTAAAAACATTCAGTCTATCCATAAGCAACTCTAAACAGGTGGGTTTTAATTTTAGATTTAAAGACACTCAGTGTTTCAGCTGTTTTACAGTTTTCTGGAAGTTTGTTCCAGATTTGTGGTGCATAGAAACTGAATGCTGCTTCTCCTCATTTCGTTCTGGTTCTGGGGATGCAGAGCAGACCAGAACCAGAAGATTTGAGGGGTCTAGACGGTTGGTACGGCACTAGTAGATCTTTAAGGTATTGTGGTGCTAAACCATTCAGTGATTTATAAACTAACAACAGTATTTTAAAGTCTATTCTTTGAGCTACAGGGAGCCAGTGTAGAGACTTTAAAACTGGTGTTATGTGCTCTATTTTCCTGGTTTTAGTGAGAATGCGAGCAGCAGCGTTCTGGATCAGCTGCAGCTGTTTTATTGATGTATTAGTAAAACCTGTGAAGACGCTGTTGCAGTAATCAAGGCGGCTAAAGATAAACGCATGGATGAGCTTCTCTAGATCTCGCTGAGACATTAGTCCTCTAATCCTGGAGATGTTCTTCAGATGATAGAAAGCCGACTTTGTGACTGATTTGATGTGACTCTGAAGGTTCAGGTCAGAGTACATCACTACTCCCATGTTTCAGGCCTGATTGCTGGTTTGTAGTTGTAGTAACTGAAGCTGCGCATTGACTCTGGTTCGTTCCTCTTTCGGTCCAAAGATAATAACTTCAGTTTTGTTTCTGTTCAGCTGGAGAAAGTTTTGGCACATCCATATATTGATCTTTTCTAAGCATCTGTTCAGTGATTGGATGGGTTCAGAGTCACCTGGTGACATTGTGATGTAGAGCTGTGTATCATCCGCATAATTGTGGTAGCTGATCTTATTTCCTGTTATAACTTCAGCCAGTGGGAGCATATAAATATTGAAGAGAAGGGGTCCTAGGATTGAACCTTGGGGTACCCCACATGTGACCTTTGACCTCTCCGATGAAAAATTACGGATGGAAACAAAGAAGTCCCTGTTCTTTATGTAGGATTCAAACCAGTGGAGCACCGGGCCGGAGAGTCCAACCCAAGTCTCCAGTCGATTCAGTAAAATGTCGTGGTCAACAGTGTCGAAAGCTGCACTGAGGTCCAACAGAACCAGCACTGTGGTTCTCCCACAGTCAGTATTTGTATGGATGTCATTGAACATTTTTAAAAGGGCCGTCTCTGTGCTGTGGTGAGCCCGAAAACCAGACTGGAAGGAGTCAAAGCGATTCATTATTGTTATGAAGTTATTTAATTGTTTAAAAACTGCTTTTTCAATTATTTTGCTAATGAATGGCAGGTTGGAGATCGGCCTGTAATTCTGTAGTATTGATTTGTCCAGATTGTTCTTTTTTATCAGCGGTTTAATAACTGCTGTCTTCAAAGCCTGGGGGAAAACACCTGAAGACAGCGATGAGTTTACTATTTGGATCAGATCATTAGCAACGACTAGCATGACTTTCTTAAAGAAATGTGTGGGTAGGACATCCAGACAGCAGGAACCGGAGCTTAATTGACTTATGATTTCTTCTAAAGTTTTATAATTAAGTAGTTGGAAATGGGTCATTGTTCCTGCATTTGTTTTGTTTGGGCACAGCATTGGTACTGGCTTTGGAGTGGATGTGCAAATAATAATAATAATAAGATCAGAGCTAGGTTCGGCTACTGGAGTAGTGAGAAGTGTATTTGGAATTAATGACCACAGACCAAAACAATTTAAATAAAACAGTCGGATTATTATTTGTAGAAAGAACAATAAAAGAATAAACAACAACAATATTACACAATTGACACACAATGACACAAATTCCAAAAATAGTTTCCAGTTTTTTAGAATATTTTATAAATCTAAACTAAGGACACTATTTATTTACCTAGGTTAAAATTCTATTTAAGTTCTATTTATCTATTTTAATTTAGTTTGTTTTAATCTGTTTTAATCTATTTTAGTTCTTTGGTATTTTCCCTAAGAAGTTAGAAAAAAAAAAAAAGGAAAACAATAACAGCAAACAACAACACAGCAGAGCAATTCTGCAAAGACAGGTCAAACTGCGCTCCAGATCGATGTCCCGCTTTCCTCCGATGATTCAACAGTTAGCCAATGATTCAACTTCGGTGACCCACTGCCAAAGCGCACAACACAGGCAGGTCACACCGCGCTGCGGGGTTGGCAATGTCCAGCAGAGGGCGTAGCTCCTACTGGACGGTCTTTAGGCTCCCGGGTTGGCTCGCCATCTCGTTCTGAGGAAGATCCAATTCAGTCCAAATCAAAAAGAAAGGACAAAAAGGGGGAAAAAAGAAAGGCCTGTTGCCAACAAAAGCAACAACAAGCGACAGTTAGTTCCTCTGTTGATAAGCTGTTGAATTTCTGTTAACTAAACGGCTGTTGGCTTCTGCGGATCAGCTGTCACTCCCGCTGACTTTCAGTTGGCTTACTGTTAGCAACAGCCAATACCTCCGCTGATCAACCTCCATCCAAACTAAATAAATATCTAACAAATACATTATCCAAAAAAACAAAACAAAAAAAACAAAATACATTTCCAACTCACCAAGTTCAGTTCCACATAAAAAATGCTCCTGAGCTCAGTCAAGGTGAGAAGAGAAAAAAAAACACGAAAAAAACTCCCTCTCAAGAAATCAAAACTGTCGTCCGAGACAGCAAGGTGAGTGGTAAATCTCTCCCATCTGTTTTTTTTTCTTCTCAGCACAATCGTGTTAGCTTCTGCGCTCTCTGCCTCTCCTCACTCAGAGAACGCAGCAACTCCCGATTGGCTGAAACCAGTCACATGGGCCATACGCAAATGTGACCCTTCAAAATAAGAGAGTTCGCAGACAAAAACTGGTCTATACAATTTCTATTACTATTATTTTATGAAGATGCTATTTCAACCTGGTTACAAAGTGACCCTAATACTCAACCATAAGAGACAGAGCTGAAAAAACAATTGTAATAAACTTTTACCTCAGAAACTGGTTAAAAATCTTCACTCGAACTGAGATTCTGAAAGTGTCAACAGTTAATCCACGTCTGTTTCCTTAGGAGTGAGGTGTCCGTTAGATGAAAATCAATGTAGGAATATCAGACTCTCAGCTGTTGTCATAGTTTAGTGGTTAAAATCTCGGAACTCAGCAGCCGCTGGTACGAGTTCAGTTAGCGTTGTCGTCTGTTTCAGTTTTTGGACCAGTTTATATTATTGTCTACAAAATAAATAATAATATTCACTTGATGCCAACATTATGGAGGTAATATTGTTTACCAGGTCTACCAGACAAACTTTAATTGTAAGAATATTGTCAGACTACTAAATTGCATTTTATATATGTGTGTGTATATATATGTGTGTATACTGTATATATAAAGATTGTTGCTCTCCCCACGAGCAACAATATTTGCTTCTCTAGCAGAATGAAGTCTTAAAGTGCTTTCATTAAATGAGCAATGAATTAGTTTGCATTTCACAACAGTTTACATTTTTCATCTAGTCAGTAAATATATTTTTTCTTTTAGAAGGTGAAATGGGAAAGGGGAATTTAAGTTATGAAATACTGAATGGCAAAGGGGTTTGATTATATAAGTTAAATTTCATACTCCGTCTCAGACTCACAATCACCAAACAAGTGGTGTATTTACATCTATATTTGGTAGCAATGTATTGTATTTAAAACCTTGCTACCTTGGTATAAAAGTCTTAGTTATTATGTTTTGCTAGTGAAATGTCTGTCTGAAATAAAAATTATCATATATCAGATTCTGATATTTTGCAAATTCAGAAGGAATCGTCAGCTCCAACATGTTTCCAGAGATATTAGTGAGGTTTTAGATATTGAGCTCATACAAGAGTAAAATAACTGGGATTTCGTAGAGCAGATAAAGACATTAATGGTTTATGATTCCTGTATAAAACCAGAGAACAGATGGAGACGGCTGACAGAATCACGGTCCACATCAAGGCCAAGAATCTTTAACAGAAAATCCCACCTGGCTGCTGCAGCCAGTATCCAAAGCCCAACTGTGTTTTTCCATCCCAACATTTCAGTCTGCTGTGACCTGCTAGCTGGGCTGATGGCTATGAAGAGATGATCAGTGATTTCTCACCAGGAATGAAGAGAATTGGCTTCAGGTGTGACACACCCATCACCAACCTGAACTTCTGGTCAGAAAACCTCCACAGGCTGAATTGTTGAAGGACTAAAGACATTTTGATCCTCTGTCAGATCATCAGTGAAGGTTTATAAAGCCTCCATTCCCTGGTTGAAGGCTCACTGCTCCCAGTGAGTCCTGCTGCTGCTGCTGCTGCTCTCGTTCTTCATCACAACAAGGTCAGATTTGACTGAAAACTGGAAAATGTCAACATATAGTTACATTTTTTGATAGAGTAAGATTTAAACTTACAAAAAAGGAATAGTATCTTACTATGTATAGTAAGATACTATTCCTTACTATTATTACTATTATAGTAAGAATAGTAGCTTTTATGTTCATATTTATTAATTAAAATGTGCCATTTAGTTCAGCAGATTGTTGAAAATATTTCACAAAATCATTGACTTTTTCTCAGTCATATCTCAGAGTAACTGAATGTTTCCTCTTTTCTTACAGATGAAATTCGTCCTTTTTACCTTGTTCCTTTGTGGATTCATCCTGGAAATCAACGTGAGTGAAAACCTTCTCTTCTCTTTGTGGTTTGAATATCTGTTGTTAAAAACATTATTTTACTGGTTTTATTGAGCAATTATAGTTTTCTTGTCATTCAATTGTTAACCAGATTTTAATTTGATGGTTTCAGCTCCAAGAAGCTCGAAGTAAAAATCCTCTGTCGTTTCTATTTTTGATTAATTTTGATTTTTGTTGTTTTTTTACAGGCAGGACGTGATTTACAAAAATTGAAAAGTTAGTGTTCCAGGTTTTAGCATGAAAAGGAGATATTGAATCTAATATTATGAAATATACATTTAACTTTAGATCATGGATAGTTGAACTTTTCAGTGTCTTAATATTAATATGATCTAAATCTCTCATATAACAGAAACTCTGCAGTTCCCAATGAGATCTCTTAGGGTGGCATGTGAGGAATCAGTGGTTCAAATAATGTGTGGTAAGGTCACTGGTTTTACTGGTTGTTCTGGAGCATTACACCATGAATATATTCAGTTTTTCAACATTTCTTCTTCTGTCTTCCAGCAGAAAATGAGGTTATATTTGTGATCAATGCTATATATGGACGCAGCGATCAGACGACGTGCTCCGATGGGAAATCTGAGGACCAGACAACAAATTCTGCTTGTGCTTCAAGGGCAGATTTAGTGTTTGAGAGGTACAGAGCTTCAGTCTTTCCTAAAGGCTTTTCAAACCGGACATGCATTAATAAATCCAAGAAACGCCAAATCACAGTTTCTAGAAATCTAACTTTGATCTGAATCCACAGTTGCAACTGGAAACCAGAGTGCTCTGTCTTAGCCAGTAGCTCTGTGTTCGGAGATCCCTGTGTCGGGACCTACAAGTACCTGGAGGTCCTATATGTTTGCCTAAGTGAGTTTATGGTCTAACTTCACTAAAATCATTTTAAAAATCAAGAACAGCATTGAAAAGCATTAATGTCACATTTATTTTATTCAGGTGAATTTAATTTTCTTTATCTTAAGGAAACTTAATCAGTAGCAGCTTAATTTGCCAGGTTTTTAACCTGATTAACAAACCCAGATATTCAACTGGCAAATTAATTGACTGAAATAATTTACTGTTCTTTCATGCTTCAGATTCCGTTTTTTTGTTTTCAACCATTTTTTTGTTTATTATTTATTTATTTATTCATTTTTTTACTTCCTCTAGTTCTGTTTTTGGCAAATAAAGCTGCTACTGATAGTTTTTTTTTTAAGATAAGTGAAGAAAATTAAAATCACCAAGTTCTGATATTTCTTCTTATCTTAAAAAAACACCATCAGTAGCAGCTTTATTTGCCATGTTTTAACCTGATTAACAAACAAACCCAGATATTCAATTGGCAAATTAATTAACTTGAGATATATATCTCAGGTTCCATTTTTTATTTTTATTCATTTTTTTAAATCTATTTTTATTTAGTCATTTATTTATTCCTATTTTTTGATTCCTACAATTTCTTTTTCTTTTTTTTTATAAAAAAAGTTCGCATAATAATATATCAGAACTTGGAGTTTGGTTGCCATGGCGATACTGTGGAGCAGGTTTTGTCCAAACTCTGCAGTCTGGTTAAAACTTTTCCCTCATTAGCTTTAATGTTCCAGTCCAGCTCAGTAACACGGTCAGTAGCACTAATGCCTTGCAGCAACAAGGTCCTGGGTTGGAATCCTAGCCTGGATCTTTCTGCATTTATTTAGAAAGAATGCTTTTTTTTTTTGCATTGAAGTCAGAAAACCAGCCTTGACTCTCCAGAGCATTGGCGCTGCCAGGAATCTTGGGCCTCGTGACAAAAGATTAATTTGGGCCCCCGATGCTCATCTGCTGTTATAATTTCTTGAGTATTTGACCCATTAAAATTGTCACAATTTTAAAGCCTTGCAACTGCCTTGCTGTCTTTGGTCTATTATTTATACTAGTACAATATTTACTGCTCATGAATTTTACATGCAACAGTCCACACTCAGTATGCAAATAGGTTGCTTCTTTTTTTATTGCACTTAGATTACTGAAATGTCTCTCCCCATGATCAACAATCATAGGCAATGTGCGAAATATATATGAAGCAATCCAAATTTCTCAGAAATGCTATGTAGTTGCATTTTATTCAAGCTGCAGTACATAACTTTTTTCCATATTTGTTAAAGCTGTCACCATGTTGTGACAGTTTGTTATGAAACAGATAATTTGTGAAAAAATGGTAGCTAAAGTAATTCAACGTTCCCACCAAAAACAACCAATCAGAACGGGGAGGAGGGTCTTAGTGCTGTAAATCATCCTCATTCATTCACTACTAAATGTGCTAATGGCAGAAAAACAACTTATCGTTACAGAAAAGCCCTGAAGTGACCATCAGATCTGCTGTGTGAGGATGAAATGCATCATAATCAGTAACATCTACAGACGTTGTGATCCACTGATGTGCAACTTCATCTCTCTTCAGTGTCTTCAGTTTTCTTAGCATTTTATTTGTTTTTCTTCTCAAATCTTCATCCTTTTTGCTTTTATTTCAACTTTCCTCAATAAACCTGATTTGCTTTTACATTTTGCTCAGTTTGCCTTTGTTCGCTATAAACAGTCTGATGGGGATGAAAATTTTGACAAACTCCTTCCAAACTATGAAGACAGTTAAACTGTTTTCAGTCTGAACAGGAAGGAACTGGTGGAGGAAGTTGGTTGAATGTCTGTGAGAACGCTGTCTGCTGTCATCTGGATCAGTTCAAGATGGCCGCCAACTAGGATTGCCATCTGTCCCGTAAAATGCGGACTCGTCCCGTATTTGGTTGTTAAATGTTGCATCCCGTATTGAACCAATGCGGGACACGATTTGTTTCATATTTCTATAAATGTCTGATAGACACTCCTATCACACACATATCAAGACTAACTGTAACAATAATGACCAAAATAAAACAAAGGATATATTAAGGTCAGCTAGATAGTTGTGGTGAGAGCTAAAGGACCCCCAGAACGCTACGGACTGACGCTCTTGTGGTTGCCTAGAGACGGACACTACGCAGCCGTGGTGAGCTGCTATCAACCGCATCTTCTTCAGACATCCTTAAACCAATTCTCCACCGTCCTTAGAGCAAAACCTCTCGTAAAGATGCGGATGTGAGAGGGAAGACTCAAATCCCAGGCTGAACGTGTTAGTGAAGAATAATACAGGGAATTCAAACTAATGTGTGCGTCCTGGCGCGGTGTATTGTGCTGCATGATGTCAGACAGAATGTATCAGAACTGAAGACCCAGTTAGAACCTGAAGAACCAGAGATCAGCATCTCTTCATCCCTCAATCATCTCTTGAGGCCGATATGATACAGAACATTTTGCTATGATTGATTAAGTTTCTTTTTTAGTGTTTTGAGGTTTTATGTAGTATTAATGTCAGACACAGACCTGCAGCACAGGGGCAGTTCTAGATGGGGCAGTGATGCTAAATAAATGTATTTTGTTAATATTCAGAGTTGGGTTTTTTTTAACCTTCACAGTTTTATTTTAACAATGGATTAAAAATTTTACAGATGCACTTTTAGCTGCTCTATTGAGATAGGATCACACTTTCCATCTGTCAGATCATGATCTGCAACCTGGATCTTTGGAAACACAAGTGGTTCTTTGGCTCACTTATTATGTCAAATGATGAAATATTGCTGTTTTTTGTTTCATTAATTTTCAAGTGTTGCCATGCCATGGAAAATCACTGACTATCCTGGCCTACGTGGTATATTTAGTCTAGAACCAGCCTCCAAACCGAACTCCTCACTTGTATAAATATTTTAGTAATACTCTTTACATTACCAGAATTTTCACATAACTTTTATACTGCCTCAGGAAAACATTGTGATTATTAAATTAGGTGTTATGATCAGTTACTCAGTACTTGAGCAGTTTACCAAATACATTTTACACTTGCTTAGTTAAACATGTTTAAGATATGCTGCTCTGATTGGAGTACAATTTTGGAGTACTCAATGCATGAATGATTGTTCGCTGGGTCACTTTTTTAAAGGTTTTGTTGGTTATAGTTGCCTTTATTTTGAAGTAGTTTGACAGGAAAGTGGGTAATGACAGAGGGGGAAGACATGCGGCCACCGCCACGATGACGAAGGCCTCAATATGTGGGTTGTGGGTTGTGCTTTGCGCCTGCGCCATCACAGCGCCCCCTCTGGATCACTTTTTAAACACTGCCATAAATATTGTCTATTGTCAGCGGCCATCCCACCCCATGAAAGTGGGACCCCAGTGGTGGGCAGAGGTCGCGCTAATAACCAATTATTTTTTTAAACAATGGAAAAATTTAAAGCCCGTTGGTCATTTGACATGTAGTTGGTCATTTGACCAACATCTCATTAACATGTTGGTCATGTTAATGACATCACACTCTCATTCAAATGAGCTGTGATTTTTGAATGCTTCTTTGAATTGTTCAACATTTCTTACAAGCTGTAATATGTGCGGATGTATTGACTGGTGCGGATGTGCACCAGTCATTATTACTATTGACTGGTGCACATCCGCACATATTACAGACTTTACACAAAGAGTTCATCGCAGAGGCAACTAAAATCAATTAATAAAAAAGTCCTTTATGCACATTATCTCATGGGCTCTGAACTAAATGGGTCTTTCTGACCGGGAGCTGACAGGGTGTTGAAGAGTTATAGACCAGACGCCTTGGAGTGTCTGGTTCAGAAGCGCATTACAAACCTTTGGTAGAAATGGCATGTTAAATTTCAGTCTCCATTACATACAGAACAGAGAAAACTAAAGAGAGCTCAATGTTGTGTTGAACCATTTATAGTCTAAACGAGGGGTGGGCAATCCTGGTCCTCAAGGACCGGTGTCCTGCCGATGTTAATGTGATTATAATTTGACGGGTAAAAATAGCACATGACTGTAAAGTAGTTTAGGCACAAGGGTCAGAAGGTGAACAGAAAATCAGTACCAGCCACCGGTTTCAGTTTCTTCAAATTACGTTTTTATTCAGTCTTTTCACAGGCTTCTCTCCCAGCAGCCAAAAGCTCACTTTTTATATACAATTGGCACCACACCTGTGCTTGATTGCACACAGCCACAAAAGAACAGGTCAAAAAAAACAAAATCTAAACAGAGAAACACCAAAAATTACAAATTATTTTACAAACTCCTACATAATGAAGTTTTTTGAATAAAAAAACACATTTTACAAGATAACTCAAAAGGTTACTTTAAAGGAAAACAAACAAAGCAATACACAAAAGAAAAACCCTCTAATTGGTAGAACCCAGCAAGGTAAACTAATCATTGACATCATCCAGCCATCTAACCAGGAAGTACTGGGCCGGACCCTCTATACTCCTGCACATCTACAAGGACAAACAATGGTGAGTAAAAAGAATAATTACCTTAAATATACCTTGAAACAAATTCAACCCATAATCCAGAAATAATAATTTTAACCTAAACATAGATGGATCCTGAAACATAATGCTAACACCAACAAACAAAATTGTAATGTTAAAATTAATTATTGTAATCAAATATAGAAATAAGTGAATGAGAAAGAATAAGGGACAAGTGGTGAACAAAAACTGAACCACTTTGTCACAATGACCAATTTTTATTAATCCTGTCGATCAAAATGATGGAATACAGAAACGTCCAGCATGACCTGTGGTGGTGGGCGACACTTATTTATATTTCTGAAAGGTGGAATACCGCCAACCAGAAGTGACACCTTTTTATTCTTTACACACTAAAACGGGCAATTTTATTTTTGCCAAACTTTGCATATACTTTCACGCATTAAGTCTTACCTTCCATATTTAATATGGTCACAGTTGGCTGAGGTATGTGGGGCTTATTTACAAAAATGGAAAAATGCTTCATCTGACATCCAAACTTTAAAAAATTGCTAAAACATCACACTCTCATTCAAATGAGCTGTGATTTTTGAATGCTTCTTTGAATTGTTCAACATTTCTTACAAGCCATGTATGGCCGTATCTTCATTTTCCTCACTCTGAGTCTGTACTTAACACAAATAATTGTATCTTTCTCAGTCCTTTGACAATCCTGACTAAATTGCTCCCAATAGTGGGACATGTCAGCCTTAGTCATTCTGCAAAGTTTGACAAGAGTCAAATTCACGTTTATCTGTTAAATTTCTACCACTGTAAAGCACATTTTTACAGTTTCTTGAATCATCTAGGCACAGCACTGAAATATTTCCATAATCTGATAAAACCTGACACATCTCTGCCTCACCATCACCAGCCTGGACTTCTGGTCTGAAAACCTCAACAGGATGAATTGTTGCCTGGATAAACACATTTTTGTTCCTCTCTCAGATCATTAGTGAAGGGATATAAACCCTCCATTCCCTGGTTGAAGGCACATGGCTTCCAGTCAATCTGGTTTCCGCTGCTGCTTTGATTCTTCATCACATCAAGGTAAGATTTGACTCAACAAACCCAAAAGGAAAACCTGCCTACAATTCTGTTCTTCTAATATATTTTATGATCAAATCTGGTTCTGTTTCTCTGAAACATGAAAACTTGTTTCCATCATGTTCACATTGATGGATGAAATGTATCATTTTGTTCAGCAGCTTGATAAAAATCTAGAAAATCGTGTAAAATTTTCAGTCATATCTCAGAGTAACTGAATGTTTCTTATCTTCATACAGATGAAATTTGTTCTTTTTACTTTGTTCCTTTGTGGATTCGTCCTTAAAGTAAATGTGAGTAAAATCCTTCTCTTCTGTTTGCTGTTTAGAAAATCAGTTGTTAAAAATCAACTTTTAGTGATTGTATCTCTTTATTTTGTGAAACAGGCAGTGAAACACTGAAATGTGTGAACAGCAGATAAACAATAATAACTTTATTTTCAATCAATTCTAAAATATTTGAAGACAAAAAAGTTATTTGTAAGTAATTATTGTTTATATCTGTTTCTTTTTATTAACAGGGGAAAAGTTCCTCAGAAGGTTTGTGCTTTAATCTTTCTGGTGTTTTGAGTTCACAAGGTGGCGCTGCAGGTTTTAGTATGAAGACAAGCTGGGCATGAAGGCTGATGTTGAACGTTCATCATTCATTGGATCTAAAACTGTTAAGCATGAATGTATCTTTAGATCATGGTGTCTGGACTTTTCTGTGTCCTGATATTAATATGATCTGAATGTCTCATATGCAGCAAGCCTCCCAAAGGAAAAATCCCTCGTGGCATGTGAGGGAGCAGTGGCTCGACTCCAGTGTGGTAAGGTCACTGGTTTTACTGGTCAGTTCTGGAGCTTTACACCATGAATACATTCAGGTTTCCAACATTTCCTCTTCGCTCTGGCAGCAAAAGGTCAGGCCATCTATGTGGCCAGTGCTGCATACGGACGCTGGGACAGGAAGACCTGCAGCGCTGGGAGACCTGCCTACCAGCTAGAGAACTCTGAATGCTACACAGACGGAGAGGAAGTTGGTGAGAGGTACAGAGCTTCAGTGTTTCCTAAAGATTTATCCAACTGGATGTGAATAAGTGAATGAGGAGGTCTAAGAAAGGAAAATCACAGACTTTGATCTGAATCCACAGATGCAATGGAAAACAGTGGTGTAAAGTCAGAGCCAGTAACTATGTGTTTGGAAATCCCTGCTATGAAACCTACAAGTACCTGGAGGTGGAATATATTTGTTACGGTGAGTTCAGGTTGTCACTTCACTAAAATCTGTCTACAAACAGGAACATTTTTAAAAACTTGGTCCAACACAAACGGCAACTTTATGGATGTTTTTTACTGCTTATTTTAATGTTCTTCCATTTCTACACAAAAAGCCATCAGTAGCAGCGCCATTCATTATTTAGTCTAATTAACAAACATAAAACTTAAATATTTTAAAAATTGTGTTTTCTTTAAACTTTTGAAAATACTCTGCTGAATTCGGTTTTAATTTATTTATTTGTTTTTTGTGTTTTTTCTTCCTTTGTTTCATTTTTTGTTTAAAAGATAATCATCACCTCAAAATAAAATGGATTATTTCTTCAGGTTTGGAAAACTCTGAAGGTCCTCTTCATGAGACTGTCTTGGTCTGAGGCTTCTCCAGACTCGCTGAAATACAGACTGCTACAAGAGATCTCTTCTGCCAAAAGCCATCAGCATGTACACTGTAAAATCTAATTAGTTATCAATACCTCAAAAAGCATATAAACCGACTGCACTTAACACTACAAGTACATAGAAGTACACATTTTAAGTTGCACCAACTGGTGCATCTTTTGTAGAGAACATTTACAGATGAGTTAAAGCAGCTCAACCTATCAAGCATTTGATCAAGAGCCACATGCCTCAAATATCTATGAATAAATCAACAACAGGTTCCAATCTTCTGAGTTCAAATTCAAAAATACTTTTTTGATCCCAAGGGGAAATGAAATGTTGCTGAAAGTCATTAATTCAAATTCTTCAGTTCTTGTTGATGCAGATGGCTGTTGACAAGAACGACCTCGTGCAGCAGTCTGTATTACAGCGAATCTGAAGACGCCTCTGACTGAAGACACTCTTTTCCCACGACAGTCTGAAGAGGATGTCAGGATGTCAGGGTCATCCATAGTTTTCTTGATTTTATGAATAATTCTTTGTGCATCATCATCATCCTCATCAGCATCATCACGTTCAGATGTTCAGTCACGCCCAGAATAGAAGCAGACGTCTCCTTCTTCATCAGGAGGCTGATGAAGGCTCTGGTTTTGCTGCCCTAACATGCTGAGAGAAGATCAGCAGCACCTTGCTGCAAACCTGGAAGGATCTTAGTTCCCTCAAGAATCTAGCAGAAAATAACTTGAATCACAATTAACCATAATAAATAAAGTAATAACTCAGATTATAGTTTGAAAATCTCTTTATTTTTCTTCCTGTTATATCAACCTTAAAGATATACTTTCTCTCCAACTGCTTCTCTTTCTAAACTGCTTCACTCAAAATAAATCAAAAAGCACAAAGAAGAACATGTACATAGCCTTACATTAAATAATTTAGTTTTAAGGTTATCAATGTATTCCTCTCAGTTCACAGGAGCCAGGCTGGTAACTGAACTCTGCTGGCAAACCCCAAACTGTTAGCAAGTAACCCTGGTCAGTGTTTATAGTTGGTAATGTTGAAAAGGAGTAATTTCTCTAAATTAGAAAATACAATTCGGTTCTTTTCCTTTCCCGGTCCCGGATACTAGCTACCGTCTTGGAGCCCACGTGAGGAGACAAAGGCGTACGCAGCGTGTTGGCGTCACAGAAGTGCAGAATTTAATCCAATCAGAAACAAAGTATCAGACATAACAGAGCATGACAGAAAAACAAGCAGACTTACATTTAGTTACCTGAGATACTAGGAGACAAACATACAAGAGGTCTTGGAGAAAAGAGCCAGAGCAAAAGCAATAAAGATCGGCTATTTTCTGAATTATTCCTTCCTATACTCAGATTATATTCTTTGTGGGAGGTTCTTGCTTCAAACAAGGCGTCCCTTGCCTCGACCAATTAGAAGTTGTCTCCGAGCGCCTTCGAAAACGGCACCTCCCTTTAATTCTGTTCAAGTGATCAAAGAAACGTATTTGGAATTCCCTGTTAATCCACCCAAACAGATAAAGGCACATTTGTAAGCTTTTAAACAAATACTTTTCGGGTAAACTGCAGGTCAATGTGCCCGGGTAGGTTATAAATTTTAAGATGTATTCAGGTTTATTTTCACTAAATGATGTTATCTCCTGACTCCTGCAAAGTTTTTCTCCAGGATCTGGCTTCTTCCTGAGCCACGAACATCAAAGCATTTCACAAGTCTCTGTGAAATCCTGGTTTTCTCCATTTCTCCCAAAACAAACCCTAAATCCTATATTTAATTCAATAAGAGTTATCTTTGAACTTAATATGCTTTTGCTCTGTTATTCCTCCCAAAGTCTCCCTGATATTAAACTCATACAAAACTACAAAAAGTAATCAGATACAGTTCCTGTTTCCTAATACAGAACAAAACATTTTCAATTGCATTCATCATTGACTGGTTTTAATTCTACAACTAACTAATACAATATTCAAATAAAATATTCAGTGAAAGCATGCAATATTAAAATATTTTATATAACAGTCTGAAAGTTTAAAAGTTCACAGCTTCAAAGTTCAGAAGTCTATAGGTCAATAGTTTACCATGCCAGATGTTCACTGAAGGCTCCTTATCTCCTGAGACCTGAATGTCCCCCTGCTTTGAGATGTTTTCACACAGATAAAATTTTCTACCTCCTGCGGTTTATTATTTTACAACCTCAAAACCTTTTTCCCAAAAGGTTTCGTAGATCCATCATTTATCTGTGACATTCTGAACCCAGGCACGACAGCCCCTGCATCTGACCTCACTGACACAAAAACTCCTAACTTTAAGTAAAAGATAGAGCTAACTCAAACACTAAAAAATGATTATATTTTCTAAATGCTAGAAACGATTATATTTCCTCAACAGTAACAAATATATCAATGAATTCCTTTTTGTTATTTCACCTTCAATGAGGTAAATACAAACTGGATGTTCCCATCGCTGAGCGGCTCTTAGATGATCTAAGTCAGGGCTGCTTATTACATCGATCGGGATCGCAAAAAGGTGTTGAGTCGATCTTGGCAGCAGGTGACAAACTGATAGCCGCCAGGACGCTGAGACCAGAACGTCCTCTTCTGACAAGCTTATCAAAATATTCACCAAGATCCTAAACGTTTTTAGCTTCATTACAAAAGAATAATTATAAAAAAAATCAACGAAACATGTTAAAATTAATCATCTCAGTAATTATTGTTCCAACAAGGTGTTGCGCAATTCAGTGCCTTTCGGTTTCATTAACAAAAAAAAGCGACTCAAAAACCGACAGAGATCAGAGCAGGACTTTAAATCAGCTGCTCAACCACCGCTGTGTTCCTGAGAGGCTTATTAATAATAATTGAGAAATAAATATCCTGGAAACCTGACATGGTAACGACTGAATGTTGTGTTTTTAATGTAATCTTTGCTCGGCTTGCAGGGCGCAGGCGGTTGCCACGGCAACGGGTGTGCTTAAACGAGAAGGAGTGAAAACTTTCAATAAACGACAAACTTGGACTAATTACCTCGTTCTTTGTGAGCAACGTCACAATATCAAATAGGACAAATATATCTAATTAAGTTTTAGGAAATTCTACCACGATAGTTAGGTGAAATTAAATTAATTATATCCCGTTACTTTCACTGGGCTCTTTGGTTCCTCCTGTCAGTCTGTAGTTTCTCATACTGATGTCAGAGATAATAAGTACAACTTGTATCACTCAAAATTTGACATGTAGTGGTCACAGTGGGTGGTCCAGAAATGGGGGAGGTGCTACGTGGGTGGCCCGGAGAAATGGGATCCAGATGTTTGAGGTTATGACCCGTAGCAGATCATAGGGGGCGGGTTTGGGGCTTTACTTGTATAAATAGGGTTACAGAATACAGAGCTCTACTCGTAGCATTTTGTTTCTACAGAAGACTCAAATCAATGAATGGATCTCAACTCATTCATCCTCTTACTGAGGATCAAGGACCGACCGCTTCTGAACCGCCTTTTGTGTAGAGATACCGATATCAGTGTATCCTGAATCGACCATTCCAGACGCTACTCGCCATGACGAATGCACCACGTCTGATGCAAAGGGTTCGGGCACCCCTGCGCCAAGGGGGCTCTCAATGAGCGGATCTTCTATTCTGTGCGAGACCCCAGTCTCAATCTTTGAGAACTCACCTCGCCTGGAGGATGCGTCTAAGAAATCGACATTTTATGTATGTCGGGTGCAGAGACCGGCAATGGTCTTTGGAACCGCATGGATTATGGGGATCTTTTGGGTACGTTTTTCAGTAAAAAGTCAGGGAGCTTTACCTGTACCAGCTGGATAAAGACGAAGAACTGGCACCGCTAACCGCTACATGCAGTTACCGTTAACAATTGGGCGGTGTTAAGGCTCGCAATCCCTTACTTCAATAATCCGGATGAATCAGTCATGGAGCATCAAACTGAGGAAGAAAAAGAGTACGGTCACCTGTTCAGATCCTGTTAGAGATTTTTTTTTGGTATTATCATTTTGTTATTACTTTATATTCAGTTGAATGTTAATCAACAATAATTAATATAAATTGTGATTTTCAGTTTAAAGTGTTCTCTTACTTCTGTGTCTCTGAACTGACTTGAAGGCCACGTCTGCCTGTAAATCTTTATGTGAAACAGTTAACTGTCTGTTTCCCAGACCTTAAATTATGCTTCCACAGGTGTTCTTATCAATTGGATACTCCCTACTTTAGAAACTGCCTGTGTGCAGTGATAAATATTGTCTGTGCTGTCCTCCGTCCCCCATCCTCCCTGTTTTTGCTTGATAATAAAAGACGAGCTGTAACCAAAGGTTTTTTAGAACGCTCGGTGAATGGCTTGGAGAAGCCGTTTGTTGAGTCTTCTCCTTTTGCAAAAGCTTTGTCATAATTATTCACATGCGTTGTCTGTGGTTCTTTTTAATGAAGGTTCAAGAAAATACCCATCATTATTTGGTGCCGAAAACCCAGGATCTTTCACACTGATCGCTGACAGGCAGAGGAAGACGCGCTGAATCCATGCATGGCCAGAGTCAACTGGACCTGGAAAGAAAGACCCAGGAAGTGAATTCTTCGCTGGGCCGGCTGCATAGGTCCGACTTTGTCTGCCAACGACTGAGTGACGAGATCCGACTGGACAAGCCGAAAACTACAGAAACGTAAGTGAATATTAAAATGACTTTTCTGAGGTTTTGAGAATCCTTGTTAGGCAGCGTCCTACTAAAACTCTGAGGTTTTGAGTTCCCTTGTATGATGTCGCTCTGCTAAAACTCTGAGGTTTTGAGTTCCCTTGTATGATGTCGCTCTGCTAAAACTCTGAGGTCTGAGAATCCTTGTATGATGTCGCTCTACTAAAACTCTGAGGTCTGAGAATCCTTGTATGATATCGCTCTTCTAAAACTCTGATCGAGGAGACCCCATAAGGGCAAATCCTCACTGAATGGGAAGCTTGTCACTGCTATGTGGTTTTGGTGTTGTGCGACGGGCAAGATGTGACTGGTGCTGAGTTCTCTGAAAGTATAACTTATTGTCTTCTCTGAGGAACCACACCGAAACACAGTTTTGGTGGGAGTTTGTTCTTCAGAGGACAATAAGGCCCTATTGGAGCACTTTCTGTGAAGAGGCACAACACAGATCATATTGCGTTTAAGTCGCAGAGTCATTACTGTTTGTCATTACTGTTTGTCATTTGCTGCTGTGTTGGTGTGCATGAAGGAGTGAATGGTGCTTTTCTCTCTGAGAGTAAAACTTTCTGTCCTCGGAAATAGAATCCTAAGTGAAGAACCGGACCAGAACTAGTCTGGCCTAGAAGACTGTTCTTCAGGGGACACTAAGCGCTCACTTAGAGCACTCTTGTTGAAGAAAAAGCACAAAATATCAAGTCATTGTAAACTAAAATTGTAAGTGTTTTAAATAATGGGAAACACAAAGTTTTGTAATTCCTCACTCGCTGAGGGCCCCGACGGGGATCAAAAGTACATGCAATCCAGGTTTTCTGGTAGCACTGTACACATAAAAAAATGGAGAAAGAAATATAAAATAGATGGAAAGCTAAAAATTGATCAATGGCAAACAATTTTGGGAATTTTGGAGAGTAGTGTAGCAAGAAAATCTGGGATAAAAAAGGCTAAAAAGGAGGATGAGCTGAGATGTGCTAAACTATGGTTAAACGAATCTAAAAACTTATTTGTAGAATCAGCAGATAATAAAGTCATTTATCAGGGAGTGCAAGCTCCTGCAGCCACCCCTCCCCCTGCAACAGCTCTGTATGCCCCAGTATCAGCCGCTGCAGCCCCAGCAGTACGACTGAGCCCCTCACTAGAGGAAGGGACACAAAACATACATGTTTTCAGACCCTGTACCTTAGAAGAGGTCAGGAAGGCTATGAAAGGATTAGATGTTTTTCACCTGGATGAATTTGGAGGTTTAGATACCTCTACCTTTTCCAACTGCCAGATGAAAGGCCACGGAAGAAGCAGAGGCAGAGGAGGTCACATTAGGCAATGACCCCAAAATAACACCCCACAAAATCCACGCCATTTAAATGGCTGCTGGATTTGTGGCAATATTGGTCACTGGGCAAGAAACTGCCCTTCAAAAAATCCTGCACGGGAAACAATCCTCGGCATGATCACACTCAACCACACCCCAAAAAGAGAAACCACTAGACTAAATTGATGAAATGGTGGACATATGTTCAGTTAGTTACACGTTAAGTAAAAAATAAATAAATAAATAAAATAAATTTCATTCCTGTACGAAATCAGTGCATGCAAAAATAATTTTTAATGTTACTAAAAAATAGATTTAAACTTCACAAGTGAGAAATTATTTATTTTAAGAAATACTGGTGTTTGTTTTGTTTTGTTTTTCTTTTTGAGCATTCCTACACTTTTAAAGAAAAACCAGTAGAGAGAAATTATATATATATATATATATATACTATATATATATATATACTGTATATATTATATATATATATATATATATATATATATATATATATATATATATATATGGTAACAACTTCTTTGTATACTAAAAGTGGAATAATGACATTCCTGAAGGAGGAGAAGCTGAAAGATAAAACTAAATAATAAAATTCTCCTCAGAGAACAATGTTTAATGTATTGTGTCAAAATGAGATTACAACACCAACTTGGTGAAATGATCCTTTGGCTGTCTAACTGGAGGAGTCAGCGGTCAGAGTAAGGTACCGACCTGGACATTATCCAGCCTCGTAACTCTCTTAGGCCTTGAGAGGAGGGCTGACCTCTGACCTCACAGTCTGCAGCACTGAGATCAACAGGTTTAGAGAACCCCATTGTTCTCTGGTGAGACGTGTTTTAAATGAAGTTAACATAAACTTACATATTACATTTTAAAGGTTAAATGTTGTGCAAAATAAAATAAAATAAAAAGAAATAATAAAAGAGACTACAGCTTTTAACATGCTTCATGTTTACATGTGTTTTAATAAGGAAATAATTCATGACTTCTTAAAAATGTTGGGTAATATGTGGCTAAAAAACTATACGATGAAAAGAAAGAAGTTATATGGAAAATGTTTGTGTAAAAAAAAAATTACAGAAAGACGAACAAACCCTAATTGACTCTTATTTGCTTCTTTCATTTTCCTCTGTCTGAGCCTCGCTGCGGTGCGTCTGACCTCTGACCTCAGCTCAGACCTGTCCTGCCGATCAGATGATGTCCCTCCTTCATCACCAGCCAAAGACAGTTGATAAAGAAGAAAAAAAGAACAGGACGATTTCTACCAACTGGGCACTGAAGGCACTGAAGTGTCCGCTGATCCTAATTCCTGGACATCTGAGAACTGCCACACAGCAGTTCTCAGCAGTTCTTATATGGAGTCCTGCTTGACATTTGGACTGGAACTATATTCCTGTGTTTGGCTGCAACTGGACCCTCACAACCCTCGCTGATTTACTCTTTGACATCAGCGTGGAGAAGGAAAATAATGTGTTTTAAAGAAAAAGAAAGCAAACTGAACTGTTTTTTGCTTGTTTCATTGGTGAACAACTTGGACATTCACTAAGGGACAGTCTGGACAATTTATAAATAATCCAGCACCAGATCCAGTTGGACTGACAGGGAGCTGGAGGAGAGACAGAGGGAGGACCAGCTACAGTGACGCCAGCAGCAGGAGGGGGAAGCGAGAAGCAAGACAGAAAGGAGAAATGCGAGATAAGTTATACACACACATCTGTGATAGACAATGTGTCACTAATTCTGTTTACATATAGAAATTATCTATCTATAAACGAACATTTTGAAGGTTTTTAGGTTCAATGTTAGAAAAAATTGTTCATTTTGTGCCCTTTAACTCAGTCCTTAACAGAAGGACCAGTGATCCTCTTAGGGCCCACGAGCCATAGATTGGGAAACTGTGAAGGAAAAAAACTGTAATGACTAAATTTAAGAAAACAAATAAATAAAGCTGATAGAACTATGCAACTAAATTACAGCCAAAAAATTATTACAGATTCTGACCTAATAATTATTTGCAAATGTTTTATTTTTTCCTTTAAAAGAAATAGTAGTTTAAAACTAAATTTAACATTTCTAAGTGTTGAAAATAATTCATATTGTAGTGTTCAAATATTATGATGTATTTCTTTGCATTTAACTGAAACATTTAACTTAGAGTTTGATTCTATAAAGAATCTACAAATTGATTGTGTTTGTGTATTTTATATTGGGATAAATGAAAATTATTATGAGAAGAAAGAAATTTTACTACAAAATTAAGTAACGGATAAAATTATTGACCATTTACTATAACAATATAAAATACTTATGTTGTGGACTTGTCTGAAATGCAAAGTTTAAGTGAAGTCTGAGATTTTAAGCAACCTGGGAGATGTAAATGGCTACTAAAAACTGATGATTGTGGATAAAAGCAACATTTTCTAGATTTCAGTCTAAAACATTTTAATCAAGATTTGATTGATAGTCAATACATTCAAAAAGAAAAATGTTGAATTAGAAGATTTGAGATTTGGTTTAAATCAAAGATGGTCATTTTTATTTTAGAGAAATAAAATAGAAATGTTGAAAGGTGCTGAATTTAACAAAAAATAAGTACATAAATGGAAGGTAAACCTGTAATTAAAAGATTTGTTTACTAAATGATCTTCTAAAAGCAATAAACCTGTGAGTTCACCTGAATGAACTATTAACCCTCCCAAGTCTCTATTTGAAGCTAAAGCGATTGTGACACATGGCGATGCCATGTGTCAACAGGGGGGGAAATAAGAAGGAAAAATGGTCAGGTAATACTATATAACTACTAAAAACGTAATTTTTTTTGTTATAAACTTTTGAATTAAATAGTGTTAGATAATGATATATATATATATATATATATATATATATATAATATATATATATATATATATATATATTTATTAATAGGTAGAAATAGTTCCAGCAAAGCATGCTTTTGAAATAATTCATGGGAGAGCTTACAGATTGCCTCTGTTTGCTCCAGACTTGCAGAAAGCTGATGAAGAACAAACATTAGCAGATTATATGATCAGAACTCTTAAACTGAAGGAAGTGTCCAGTACAAATTTACTGCCTTCTGATTCTATTCCTTCGCAGGAGGCCACTCACATCGAGTCAGATGACTGGGTCTACATAAAGGTCATCAAGCGAAATAACTGGGTGAGTCCACAGTGGGAAGGACCATTCCAAGTGCTGATGACCACAACAACAGCTGTTTGCTGAAAGACCCAGCTGGATACATCTCAGTCACAAGAAGCAGCAGAGAGTGTTGAACCCCTAATTCGTCATCCAGTCAGGGCTACAAAGGGGTTCTACTTTTAGTGTAGTTCGTCTCAAACCCTGTGAAGAAACGCTTAAAAGTCTCATTTCCTTAGTTTGGGGGTTTTGACATCTCTGCGCACTGAGCAACAATGGCGACTCCCTATTAAAGATGGATCTTCTACTGCGTTGTGACTGCAGCATGTCTGATGTTTGGAGGAGGAAGTGACCTCACTTTCCACCCACATGACTACGGTACCAACCTCTGGTGGCAGCTGATGAACAGGACTGGTCATGAGGAGAACAGGTGAACTGCTATGTGTGTGCAAAGCTGCCAATCGCCACACATAACTCAGGTCTGCATCCAGGGAACATCACTGAAGACAAACAGATGTGTCTCTATGGCCTGAGCACACAACCATGACTAAGTGTGCCACTGCCGAAAAGATGCAAATGGTGCAAAAAGGATTATTCTGTTCTACTTCGGACAGAAGATTTTCACTTCTTGGATCTATGAACTGTTCCTTTAATGCTGATGTACTTCCCCTTCCACCGTTCCCGCAAGCCGCATGGAAAATACCAGAGACCATTTCTTTAGCAGGAGCTAAACCTGGGTCTCTGAGGAACTGCATTTACAACAACGGACACATTTCTCTTGGGATGTTACCTTGGAATTTATGTAACAAAGTTTAAACCTACTGCGAAACGACACCGGATTACATCAACTGCATTGCATGCAGGGGTCAGAGGGAAATCCCTGACTGCAAAGTCTGGAAGGACAACCCAGACTGTGACAACTTGCTTCAGGAGAGGAGTTTTAACATCACACATCAGACGAGAGGAAGACAGGAAACAATGCTGTGCAGTGCCATAGTGCCAGGAGACTATGGTTCACGGGTGATGGCAGACTGGTACTTCCTGTGTGGAAACGGAGCTTACACGGTCTTGCCACGCTATTGGGGAGGACTCTGTGCTGTAGTCCCCCTTATCAGCCCGATTGCATACATCAGGAAAGGTCAACACGTCTTAGCTGCCCGCTCCAAGCGTGCAGTTATGCCAGAGGTCAAACGCTGGGGAGGCCTCACTACAGACACTGGGGTTCCTTGGGAATTCAAGATCTGGGGCAGAGGAGAGAAGTTTATGCAGGGCCTGTTTCCATGGGTCGGAGTAGGTGAGGTTCGGAACCACGTTGAGATCAACAGATATGGATTACTGCGACTCATCAACAGCACACACCAGCTGGCCAACACACAGCGAAAGAACTGACTGAACTGAGAAACATGGTTTTGCAAAATTGTATTGTGCTGGACCTGCTCACAGCCTCTCAGGGTGGTGTTTGTAAAATCATTGGCCCAGCGTGCTGTACATTCGTTCCTGATGAAACAGGAACTGGTGGAACTATTTCTGACGCTCTACGTGACCTGGAAGAACTTAAACATTATATGGAAAGTGGAACGCAAGGATCATCTTCTTTTAACTTTCTTTCTTGGCTCACTTCTGGGCCATGGTGGAATTTACTGTTGAAGCTTGGAACACCTATTCTGGGTGTTTTGATTCTTTTTTGTCTGTTCACAAGTTGCATTGTTCCATGCCTTCGAAGCATGATGCTAAAGTCAATCAACACTGCTGTGGTCAGCTATCAGCTGGTGAAAATGACCTATGACAAATGAAGACGACTTGTTTTCTGATGATGAAGTTCTGTCATAAATAAACAGATTAATTCATTTGCTGAATGATTCCTACACCGAAAATGTGAAAACAAGTGGTGTTAGTGATGAGAAAAACTGCTTTTGATTTTTTTGCTGTTTCTTTTATTTTTCATTTATATCATATATTCATTCTGTATTTAAAAAATATAATAATTCTTGCATTTATTGGAGCTATTCTTTTCTTTTCTATGCTTGTCTTTTGAAAATGATAAAAAGGGGGGAATGTTAGAGATTTTTTTTGGTATTATCATTTTGTTATTTTATATTCAGTCGAATTTTAATCAACAATAGTTCATATAAATTGTGATTTTCAGTTTAAAGTGTTCTCTTACTTCTGTGTCTCTGAACTGACTTGAAGGCCACGTCTGCCTGTAAATCTTTATGTGAAACAGTTAACTGTCTGTTTCCCAGACCTTAAATTACGCTTCCACAGGTGTTCTTATCAACTGGATACTCCCTACTTTAGAAACTGCCTGTGTGCAGTGATAAATATTGTCTGTGCTGTCCTCCGTCCCCCATCCTCCCTGTTTTTGCTTGATAATAAAAGACGAGCTGTAACCAAAGGTTTTTTAGAACGCTCGGTGAACGGCTTGGAGAAGCCGTTTGTTGAGTCTTCTCCTTTTGCAAAAGCTTTGTCATAATTATTCACATTCGTTGTCTGTGGTTCTTTTTAATGAAGGTTCAAGAAAATACCCATCAGATCCGGTGTTGTAAAGCATGCCAGAAAATCTGGTAGAAAGCTCTGCTTCCCCACCGATGATGATATAGCCAGGGGTCCTGTTCTATTTAGTGCAAGATGGAATCTCGAAGCACGACAACCGGCTGCTGGACTCTACGAGCATCCAGACGAAATAATGGCAAGCCTGCGTCACTAGATTTGTTTGTTTTGGAAGCTATAAATCTAGATGTCGGAGTATTCAGAACAATGCTGGCTTTACCGTTTGATTTCTGGACTGAAATAATGATGGAGATCGGAGACTACGTCTCCAACCTCTTTCGAGACCCTCGTTCATGGTGCGAGATGCTTTCCGTCAAAAGAAAACTGGAGCTTACTGTTCTCTCACCCGGGGGCCCCACCCTCTTCTAAGGATATCCCCGCCCATGTGGGGCGTGGTTATTGAGTACACGCCCCTTGCTATATATATATATACCAGAACAGTTTCTGAGACACATTGCCCATTTCCCTTCCAGCCAAGCTGCCGAGCTGAGACTCCCGACGTTGACCTGCGAGAGCATGACCGGCTCACACGAACCAGTAATGTGGACTTCATGCTGGGATGAATCCAACCAATCTGCAGAGAGCCTGTTTTCGCCAGCATCTCCAACAGGCTACAACATGGGTCCATATCACCCACCATCGCCGATCCATATACTCGTGTTCAGTGTCTTCTTCTTCAGCGATGTCTCCCACAAATTTTTTAATGCCTGCCGTACCGGATTATGGTACAGAGACTGTGCCGTTTCACTCTACTCCCCAGCCATCTGCATTGGAGGAGTTTGCGGGTCTGGTCAGCGGCGACTTCGGATCACCTCAGCCAACTGGTTATGGTTCAGAGACTGACCCCTCACCCACTCTACACCACTACCGCGCGCAGCGGAGCAAGCTGCCGACTGCTCCGGCTGCCCACCGGCACCTCCAGCTTCACCGATTCTCTCCGTAGACACTGCAGAGCAGGCCAGCGATTGCTCCGTCTGCCCGTCAACCCCGCCGCCTTCCCCGGCATCACATCAGGACAAAGTTGATGGTTGGTTGTCAACTACGCTCATAAACGTAGTCAAGACCGCCCTGCTTCACTTATTCAATCTCACCTGTTTGAAGCACATCAAAGAAACCTGTTATGGAAGTATAATCGACCATCCTAGTCAATGACAGCACCAATGCCTTGAAAAACCGGAAGAGGATTTTTATCAGCTACATTTTTACAGAATAACGCGATGACTTCTGAATGCGCGTTTCATTCCAGCTGTTCAGAATCTATTGAAGCATCATAACATACAAGCGGAGGACTCCGTGGTGAAGATAATAGCTGAAAAAGTGTTGTTTGTTGTGAAATCCGCATTCAGGTTCCAGAGCGCAATTAGTGAAATATATGAAGAAATAACTGACGAAAAGCTCAGACAACTCCGCTGTGTTTCAGACTACTATTCTCAGTATGATGATTAAGTCCTCACGGCGTCAGTTTTGTTTTATATCACATTTTACAATTGTTTTAGTTTCTCTCTAGATTTTTTATCATCTTTTCTTAAATCAATTTAAACTCCATTTTTATGACATTAAAGAAAAAAAATCAATTTTGACTGTTACGGCCTGATTTTTATAGCATTTTATTACGAATGTTTTAGTTTCTACTTAGATTTTTATTGCATTTATTACGAATGTTTTACTTTTTCCTTAGATTTTCATTGCATTTTATTAAGCATGTTTTAGTTTCTCTCTAGATTTTGTATATTCTTTTCTTAAATCAATTTAAATTCCATTTTTCTGAAATTAAAGAAAAAACTGAATAAATTTTGACTGTTACGGCCTGATTTTTATTGCATTTTATTACGAATCTTTTAGTTTCTCCTTCGATTTTTATTGCATTTTATTACGAATGTTTTAGTTTCTACCTAGATTTTGTATCATCTTTTCTTAAATCAATTTAAATTCCATTTTTATGAAATTAAAGAAAACAAACACATTTTGACCGTTCCAGCCTGATTTCCTCATTTCTTAAACTGTACTCATCTGAATAAGACGAAATGGCGGAGGCAGAGTTATTGAACGCCGTTTATTACAACCCCTCCCACCTGGGCAGCTTCGGAGGGGTTGAAAGACTGCAAATGGCTGTGCAGCGCAAAACTGCAAAGCATATCGCAATTAAAAAAGTTCAAGACTTTTTATCAGGACCAGACACCTTTACTCTTTTTGGGCGCCATGCCAAAATACATCGTTCTAGGAATGGTTCGCCATGAGGCTTTCACGGGACGGAGAGACCTGTCACCTATCAACTTTAAACACATGGACCCAGAATACTTGGCGCTATGCCAGGAGGGCAGGCAGATCCCTGCCAAAGCTTTCCAGCCCCAATGCGACCGTGAGATTTCGGTCAGAAATATACAGCAACGGGGCGTCATTTAAAAGATGTTTCTCTCCCGATTGATCGGACAGAATTCAACCGGGGCTAGGCATTGTTTTTATTCAGCTTAAGTCCTGCTTAAGACACTGACGCTCTGTCACCCGTTTCTAACTGTAGCTTAAGGCTGGAGATCCGGTTCAGAGAACCATTACGACAACCCTCATAGTGTATGCCTGCTATGAGTCGATTTAGGAGATTAATTCGAGAAGACAAGTTTTAGTAGATTATTATTAATTATGAATAATCACCAGCTCGAGAGCCTGTTGCATCATTATTTAGGGGACCAGTTTCACGGGGTCTGGGCGTCCAATCAAATGCCTTTTCTAGCGCGTAATTACGCAGGACCAGCCTATTTTGTTGTGAACACGCACCCCTCAGATATGCCTGGAGAGCACTGGCTGGCTATCCCCTTGGACGGAAACGTTGCCTCCTTTTTTATTCCTACGGCATCCCTCCACAATCTGAAATTTATCCGTCGAGCATTTTAACGTTTTTAAGAGAGAGATCGTCAGAAATAATGTATCATAATAAACAACTACAAGACACCATGTCCGTAATGTGCGGGCACCACTGTGTATTTTACTTGTAACGATAAACCGCGAGCTCTTTTGCACAACAAGTACTTAATTCGTACAGCGACGATGTGATAAAAAATGACACCATGGTTTCAAATTTTGTAAAAAAAAAATATCAGCGCTGTGTACAAAACCAAAAGTATTGTTCTTTTAACCAGGGCACATGCTCCATGAAAATGTTTAAAGATTGTTAAAAATTGTAATTTCGTGAAATATTTTTTTCAGTGTAATTTTATTATTTGCTAAATATTTTTTTCAGTGTAATTTTGTGAATTTTATTGTTTGCTAAATATTTTTTTCAGTGTAATTTTATATGTGAAAAAATTCAGTATAATTTGTTGAATTTTATTATTTGTGAATTTTATTATTTGTGAAATTTTTTCAGGGTAATTTTGTGAATTTTATTATTTGTGAATTTTATTATTGGTGAAATATTTTTTACAGTGTAATTTTGTGACATTTTTTCATTGTAATTTTGCAAGGACAAAACAAATATACACAAGAAAAATTAATTCAATAAATTGCTTTATTTAAACATCTGTATTTTTCTATCAAAAAACAACAACAACAAAAAGTCTTATGGTGAAAAATCAACCCATTTTGAAGGTCTTTTACGCTCCCTTTTCCCGCTAGTGATTTCATTGTATCCATCAAATGAAAGGGTAAGGGTGATTTTCTTTTTTTCTCTTCTGGAGGGGGTGTATCCTTTAAATGATGGTGAAAGGATAATCTTTTTTTTTCTCTTCTCAAGCTTCTGTCTTGAAACGTCGGTATTCTTCATGCGCCTGCGGATTATTAACTGAAGAAACCAGAATATTTAACTCATGCAGAGCATGAAGGAAAGAATCCCAGCCTGCAGGCGCTGGCCCTCTTTTTTGTCTTTTGAAAGGTGATAAAAGGGACCTTAGTAAATTGAACAAATGAGACTCTTCGGTCACTCGCCCCCGGTGAACAAATTCCCCTCTGCGCGTTGTTGAAAAAGGAATTCTTATTGTAAAACTTTTAAACTATGCAATTTCGTTTTTTTCCTTTCTTCTTGTCCTGGAATCCTTGGCCGCGGTCTGAGAGCCCTCGCGAGAACACAGAAGAGACGTAAGCAGCGTGTTGGTGTCACAGAAGTTCAGAATTTAATCCAATCAGAAGAAAGTATAACACAAGACAGAAAATTTAAAGAAACACAGTCACACATTAGTCACCTGACAAAATGAGACAGATAGAGGAAAATACGAAGACATCAAAGACGTCTTCGGAGAAATAGTCAGCCCATGGTGCTAAAAATTGGCCATTTCTTCCTCATTTTCTTTGTGCAAGAGGTTTTATACTAGTAGGTGTGTTCTATTCAAATAGGGGGCAACACCTCTCGACCAATTAGAAGCCGCCTCCGAGCACCACTGAAACCGGCACCTCCCTTCAACTCTGCTCGAAGATCAAAGAAACGTATTTGGAATTCCCTACCTCAACTCAAACAAATAAAGGCACATTTTATGAGCTTTTAAACAAATACTTTTTTTTCCGGGGAAACTGCAGGTCAATAGTTCACCACGCCAGATGTCCACTGGAGATTCCTTGTTTCCTGAGACCAAATGTGGCCCTGTTTTTTAAATGATCTTCACACAGATAAGATTGCTTGCCTCCTGTAGTTTTATAACTAGGTTGTGTAAATGCATTTATCTGTGACCTTACAACCCCAGGGCCTACATCTGTGCTTGCTGACACAAAATTCCTAGTTTTAATTAAAAGATAAACCAACTCAAACACTACAAAAATGGTTATATGATTGAATTCAACAAAACACTAAACAATGATTATATTTCCTCAACAGCGTCCACCCGTTATTACTCTGACAGTTTTTTTAATATGTATTCAGTGTGTTTTCGATCTCTGCCAGAAAACACGCTTACCGCATCCTTCGCCATTTCATCTAATTCATTTCCATCTTCAGAAATAGAATCATCTTTGGGGGAACTGCGTTCAGTCACCGGGTCGCTCTTTAGATTGACGGTTAACTTAGGTTCTCCTGCCTGGTTACTGTCAAATATCTCTGTAGCAAGGCATCATATTTTTTAATTTTCTCGTATGAAGTTAATCCTTTTTCATCCAATATCACCCTCATCTTAGAATCCAAATCCTCTTCAGCCATTTGATAGAAGGCTCCGGCTGATTCAAACGTTTGAACTTCTGCGGCGAGATGAGATACATCTTTTGAGACATTTTATTTTGTGATAATCCCTTCCACTAAGTTTCCGATTAAAGGCGCCAGCGCCGCTAAAATAGGCAGAATGAAACCTCCTCGCTGGCTGTTAAGAGCGGCCTGTTTACGTTTAAACCTGTTCGTCTGTTGGCCAGCAGTCTGATGATCTTCTTCTGTTTTTTTCAGTTTCCAGTGTTGAGAAGGTGAAAGTTTTAAGTTCCCTTTTAAAATATTGAGGCATAACTCGCATAAAGTTTTTAAAAAGTCAGGTGAGCAATGACTGAGGATGTCTTTTCTCTTCTGAGGGGTAGAATGATACAAAGCCCGAAGCAGGAGAACGTTCCTTTTTATTCTTGCAGACATGATTTCCTTTGTTTTAGGTATGTAAATGATGGGCCACTCTTTTGGCAGGATACCCGACCTGATTCAAAATGTTCTGGACAGGTAGGAGTAAGGTCGAGAATTAAATACCCGTGCGGCTCTTTTGTCGCGTCTTCAAAACCGTCTAAAATATGAGCCTTTGCTGATGGGAAGATTTGACGGGCTAGAATATTTATTTGCAATCTGTCTGTTGGATTTTTAAACAATACAATATAATTACTGTTAGACTAATAGTACTGCTGTACTTTCCCTGATGAAATAAGTTCTGCGTCAACATTAGCACGCTCCAATTTCTATGATGCCTGTACTCTGAATAATTTGACCACTTCAGGATGCTCCGAGGCTTGAAAAATGACATCATCCAGGATTATTAAAAATTAAAAAGAGTCAGATAAACCTTTGACGAACTTGATGTCTTTATTCATTTTTTGTAATCTGGCTTACATAGGTTGAAAAGAATTATAAACCCATACAATCGCATCAGGCTCATGACTGCAATTCAACATTTTCTGCACAAAATAAGTTTTTCCACAGCCGCTCTGTCCGACAACGAGATACGAAAAAGGCATTTTAAATCGATGATCAAATAAAGTTTCTTGTACATGACCTGAATGCATCATTTTATTCTTTTAATAGTAGAAAAAAGTTAAAAAATCAAATAACAAGAAAAATAGAAAAAGTTTAAAATTATTTTACTCCCTCTGTAAATTTAGGATGAATAATTTAGTATCCAAATGGCAAGGTTGTCCCATCAGGAAAAAGTCTACGTTTGTCATAAGTCACGCGCAACTTTTTCTGAAATGTCGCATTTTTTAACACGAACCCTCTTTTATCGTGTATGATCGTGTATTGTGGCACCTGAATTACTCCGTCTCTGGATCCGCTCAAGTATCCTTCAACCAGCTCTTTAATGCCGTCGAAATTAACCATCTGGCTACGTCTGAGTGATCCCTTTCACGCGCAATGAAATTTTCCTTTGGTTCTTTGTTTGAAAAGCATAACTTTTAGGCCCTGTGGAAACAAACTCTTGAATTGTATCACCCGGGAGCTCGTCAGTAAGATCCCCCAGGTAATTTCCAAGCTGCAGTGGGGCCTGCCCTTGTTTCAGCACATAGATCAGACTGTCTGTGTCCACGTACAGAACGTTTTGCGGTAAAGGCTCCATGCAATTCAGCAATTTCAATCTTGCTAACGACGTTGTAAATGCAGCAATGAATAGATTCACAACCTTGCTTGGACGGTGTACGCATTTGTTATTGTGTGTCCACTGTAACAGACACGTGTCAGGGTTCAGAAAGTGGAAATACTTGACGTCGTATTTACCTGAGAATAAGAATTTGAAAAACTCACCAGGATTGCTCACGATGCTGGTTTGCGTCAGGTTAGAACGTTCGCCATATTTCCCCCAGAATGAATCAAGCAGAAACTTGTGCAAATGTCTTTTGGCAGGGTTGAATGCAATTTTATCTGGGTCGCACTGGATGCCTTGGTGCAGGTTGTACTCTCTCACATACTTCTCCTTGCTTTCCTGATCAGTGCTTCGGCAGGGTAGCCTGATGCTTCCTGCTTACCCTTCAAAAACGTGTGTATAAAGTCTTTAAAAATGGTACTGCTGCTTCTGTCAAAATGCCACACCTCTGTGATTTTCTCCACACGAAAACCTGACCATAATGCTTTCTGAAATTCGACACTCACCCAGACGCCGGTCAGAGCCCTTTCCTGATCGCTGTGGGAGAATGAACTAGTTGATTATTTTTTTCTGCGCACGTGCGGCAAAGCGTAAACACTAGCTTACCGCGAGCTGTTTTGTAGGGCAGAACTGGAAAATAGAGGCCTCTAGGAGGAAAGACAACAGCTCTGATGAATCCAAAATAATTGTCAGGATGTTCAAAGTCTTTGTATATTATTTTAGGGTGTCCTAACAGATACAGGATTCTACTGTTCACATAGAGGTACAACGATGTAAAATCCACATAGTGGACAGTTTCATCAGGAGCAGCAGTGTGTCTCAATTTGAATGCGGACGTTCTCCCCCAAAAAAGGGAGTTGCACGGAACCAGAGGCTCTGGCGGATTCATTTTTTTTAGAAAATTAATCACCCTCTGATCATATCGCTTCATTTCAATCCACTCATGTTCCCACACAATCTCGAGTGGAACGCCGTACTTGGACTGCAGGATTCTGTCTTTCTCATCGCTGGCTGCGCAGATCTGTTCAAAAAGGACATTTTTCATTTAGAATAAAACATTGAGATCAACCGTGCCAGAAGCAGCCATGGTGGGAAAATACCGTTGGAACGCCTGAAACAATAGAAAATCCATCTGCAAAGTACGGCCCGATTTTCCTTTCTCCAGCGTTAAAGCATGTTCAATAAATATATTTCTATCCAACATGATCCATTCCATCCATTGGATGGACGCGTTTGAGAAAGTCTTTGATGAATTTCTGTAATTCGTAGGTGACGGGATTGCCAGCATTCCAGGTTTAAGAAAATTTGTGAGAAAAACCTTCATGGAGGCTGAAGCAATGGTGATGTAGCAAAACGGTTCCACCCCCGTATCCTGGAAAAATTGATCTCTGAATTTAACGCAGGCTTGGTAAAGAATCTGCACGTCATTCTGGCAGTAATGAACTGCTTGTTTTGCAAAGTCAAAATCCTCTTTGGAGGCTTTCTGGTACCAGTCAGTAAATTTGGGCTGCTGAGAAGGGTTCATCCGATCCACAGCATAATATTCTTTTGAAGGGAAGGGCCCGACGTAGCGCAAATTCTCCTTTGAGGAGAATAAATGAGGAAAAAATCCTTTTGATTGGTCGTTAAAACCCAGCGCTTTAGGCATATGACTCAGCTTCATAGTATGAAATGAGAGACTATCTATGAATTTCAACCTGTAATCATGCTCCGTAAAACAAGTAATTTTGCTCCCGGTCATAATAATGCTAGGAGAAATGCCCAATTCAGTCATCGCGTTCAAAACAATGTAGCTGTTGTACCCTCTCACGTTGTGTGCTATGAATACATAATTTTTAAACATCGGTTTTCTGTAATGAAGAATAAATTTCCGCACACAATCAAGACCGTATGAAAACCAGCAGTCACCTTTTAAAGTTTTGGCGCAGACTAGAAACGGAACGTGCACAACGTTCTGATCAAAATATGATTCAAAATCATAAAACACAATTTTATCATCCAATTGATCCGTTTTAGCCAGGAGGTTGAATATAACAGATGTTCGGCGATGGATATAGGAGAGCCGGGCTCTATTTAGACGTGCCCTTTTTCCTGATTAGTGATGGCTAAGCGATATATTCTTTTACACAGCGTGCACATCTTGGTAATCTCGCATTCGCTGGCAACGATTTCAGCGCGAGGTTTGAAATAGGGTTCCTTGTGTTTGTCATAACAAAGAGTTGCGCCAGGTCCGGTTACACCCACTGCAATAAACATGGTTGTAGTCCTGACCGGCGCATGGGGATTTGCAGCATATCTGGCAATAACCTTCGCATGAGTGTGTGGGATTGTCATAAGCAGAAAAACAAAACTGACAGAAATTTCTCGCTCCAAAGAACCCCTTTGCGTTTTTTATCTCATAGTAATGGTCTTCATGCAAGAGCAGGAAGCATGTTTTTGTAAGGTCTTTGAAAGCAGTCTCAAATTTAGACAGAACAGGATTTTTTGAGTTTTTATAAAACACCACAATTTTTCTGCGAATTATGTTTTCAAATGTTTCCACGTCCGTTAACGTGACAGCTGTTTGATCAGTAAGCCCTGCCTCATATTGCCATCGCTTGGCTTGCTGTAATGCCTCTGAATCTGTAAAATTGTTATTGTAGACATGCGCTAGACTAGTGGCGAAACAACGTTTATTGTCAGAATTCTGTACCACGTACAGATGCCATCTTTTTTTATGAATGAGTTCACAGGTTAAAGTTGTGACAGCTTTCCGCTTCACCCCTCCAGAAGGACGTCTTACTATTTGTAAGACAAATTTGAGTTCCCCGTGTGACAGTAGCTCTGCATTTGATTGCACTAGTTCGTCCAGAAAATCCATAAACTTTGTATGACATCGTCGTTGCTAACGTGAATATTTAAATGCCTGGCAAAATTATCTCCAACCAGTTCCAGCTGAACGACGTCATTTCGCCTTGCTAAAGAACCTGCATCATCCGCTAGTTCAGCGAGATCGTTCATAATTTCTACATAATATGAAGCAAGATCCGGGGCAGAATCCTCGCAGGCGGGAGGGATTCTAAAGGGGCATCTAAGTTCAACGTTATTGAACCGCTCACGTTCAAGCAGCGGTGACGGCTGCGGCGGAGGATCTGAGCCATCTAACTTGTTATGGCTGGGGTTAGACGCAAGTTCGTTTCCGATATTTCCTCCCTGCTGAACAGATAAAGCATCAGATGCAGCCGGAGGAGTTTTGACAGAAGCAGCCGTGGGAGCAGCAGTGGGAGGGGGATGAGGAGGGGGTTTTGCAGCAGTGCAGGGGGGATGAGGAGGAGGGTTTGCAGCAGCAGAAGGGGGAGGAGGAGGGGGGTTTGCAGCAGTGGTAGGGCGCGGAGGAGGAGGAGGGTTCAAGCCTGCAGCAGCAATAGGAGGAGGGTTTGTTGAAATGGATGAATGTTGTAAAAGTTCCAACGTGGAAGACAGTCTGGTCAAAACATTTATAGAACTCTGCACGAGGGAGGCATATTCGGATGCCTGAAAATTATTAACTGAACTGGTCAGTTGACTGACGGAATGCAGCGGAACAGTATTTTGCAGGGTACTGTTTAGTTGCGTTAATAAACTGTCAAGCTGGCCCCTTAATTGTCCCAAATCAGGTCTATTCTGCAGTTCATCCATAATTTATACAGAAAAGAGTAAGAAAAGAAAGGTGATAAAATGCCCTGAGGAGTCATTTAACAGACAGTAAGAAAAATTAATAATAAAACATCCCTGAGAAATACATAACACCCCTGAGAAATCAAAAGACCCTGAGAAATCCTTTAACATGTACGCAAGATGATTTGACTTGCTTCAAGTAAGACGGAAGCAGACGTCTTGTACGCCCGTTCCAAGCGACGTCTTTCTCTGACCCTTTTTTTCCTGGTCAATGTGCGAGCAGGTCCAGGGACAAGCATGCATGAGCATCAGCGGGTCTAGAGAAAAAAAAGAATATTTTAAGATACAAATCCTAATAGATTTTCTTTAAAAAATATAAATAAAATAATAAAAAATACCTGAAATTAATTCAATCGTGATGAGCGTTCTGTTTTGCACTATAAAAAAAAAAATAGTGAAACTTAGTTTAAAATAACAGACTGGATAAATAGGGCGTGGATCTAAATAAAACATTTTAAAAAAAAGAAACAAACAAACTGACCTTTAATTCCTCCGCGTATAACACCCTGAACAGGCCCGGCATCTGTTTTCTCCGCTCTCCATTGTGCAATACTTGTAGGCCCGGTTAGCAGTTTGATATTTTGATTTCTCACTGCGTCCTCTGCTTGAATTTGCGGTTGCAGGGCCGTAGCTGCAGACGGTCGTGCGCCCGATGCAGATGTCAGTGGGCCTTGCGGGCGCGGGGCCCCCGCTGCGGGGCCCACGCCCTCAGATGCGGTCAGACGCTGAGCTCGTGACCGTAGGGGCGCCGGTACAAGCGGCAGATCCTCCGGTCCCATCTGGCTTTCGGTAGGCACTGATGCTGCAGCCGATGGTGGAAATGCCGCGGGTGCCGCAGACTGATCTCTCGATCCGCCGGTTTGCAGGTTGGTAATTGGACCTGATGTCTGCACGTTCACAGCGGGGGTTCTACCGCAGGACGTAGCGCCTGCAGGAATCGCAGATGAAGCGCCGGTTTGATGGCCCTCCGCATAGACGCTGTTGAATTGTCGGGATGTCACGGAGGGGTAGAGGACCGGAGGATTATTCTGCAACGAATCGTTGAGACGGGTAAAGCTGCTCTTCTTCATCCGAATCAATAAGACATATTACCAGTTCCGGTTCAAATATACCTTAAATAATAATAATGGAAAGAATAACGGGTTAGAAAATTTTTGTTTCATTTGTCCTTATGTGAAACTGTATTTATTTTTTATCTCACCGCAGCCCGGCTTTTGATCCGGTTTATCATGCAGCGACGTGTTTGTCGGCTTGCTCCAGAGAGGTCGGGATTTAGTCAGAGAAAGCCTATTCTTCTGACGGGACCCGGCATTCTGAGTAACGAGTCGATCCCCCTGTAAATCTGTAAAAATGCAGTAATTAATTTTCTGTTATGCAATGATGGAGGGCGAGGGTGTTAAAAATACTGACCGTAGACTAATTGCGGTATCACGGTCCTCTCTGTGTCTTCTGAGATGAGATCTGAAGAAAAAAATAAGAGGCCAGATAAAGCGTGCAATGAGAAAAGAGAGTGAGAGAGAGATAGCTGTAACTTACCGCCTAAAAGTTCGTAGTACTGGGATTCGGAAAGCACAGCCATGGTGACTTCTCTTTTTTTTTTAAATAAAAAGCAGCAAGTTTCTAGCTTGGGACAGGGTCGTATGAGCAGCGGTCTCTGAATGAACAGTCTTGTCCAGCTTTGCGCAGAAAAAAAAGGTTTAGGGCCCACCCTGTTCGCTGACAGGAAAATGATCTAAGGGTGAAGAAAGGAGCTGGGATGTCTAGAACTGGTTATCCGTAGAGCCTTGGAATGAATAGAGTCTTCGTCCGAAACAGGGTGATGGGAGAAACATCTGCTGGTAAAAGAAGCTAAAGTGTCTGGAACTAATTAGTAGAAAAACAGCGGGAATGTCATGATGTCCCATTACCACAAGCTGTAGATGGTCAATAATATCTGTCCGTTTAAAGACCTCTTCATGTATTCTGAGAGACTTTTGTCCACTCCAGATAATCTAGGCTGCATCCAATTCTGAAGGAAATAAAACTCAATTAGGCTCAATTATTCAAATAGAGGAGATTTAAGGGTATTTATCCATACTACTACGTAGTTTGTAGAAACTACGTATAAATAACGTGAAAAGAAAAAGTGATATTCTTTTCACGTTATTTTCTATGCAGTGAGATTTCATGTCTTCCAGACTCGGTCTGAGATCAATATATGTTGGTTTCTGACTCACTTTTTTCTCGGTAATCTGACATACATAATAGGAAAGATAGACTTACTAAATTGAAAAAACATATAATGAGTCATTTTTGGGCCCGTGCGGTATAGTAGACCACGACATATTTACCAGATAGTAGTGTTGATCCTGTATAAGGATCGCGCACTGTCCCACCAGGTTTTCTGTTAAAAAAAACATCAGGATATGATTTAGCTATTGAAAAGAGACATTTAAACAAAATGCAATAAGTCACTCTGCTCTTTTAATTCTGACATGCGACCAAAATTCTTTTTGAATAAAACTGCCATTCCCTTCCCCATTCATAAATCTTGACTAACACAGTGCGCTAACGATTCATGATTTGAAGCGGTGAACAGATCAGCAATCACATAATTTATCCTGCACATCTTGAAACTTTCCGATACTTGGAGAGGAAAAAATGGCCCGCAGATAGCGCAAGCATTTATTTAAGCAAAAACCATTGACGTCCCATTCTGCCATGGGTCAGAACCTCAAACATCTGGATCCCATTTCTCCAGACTGGGGGAGCCATTTCCACCACCCACGTTGCCCCTCCCCCATTTCCAGACCACCCACGTTGCCCCACCCCCACTTCCGGACCACACACCGTGACCACTACCTGTCAAATTTTGAGTGATACAAGGGTGTACTTATTATCTCTGAGGTCATCAAACCAAAGTCCACCATGACTGACTGACACCTGCTGGTTTGTAACCAGCTTCTGACTGAGAAACCAGTAAAGCTGCTCCCAGAATCAGAATCTCACTGAGGAAGAAACTGAATTAGGTTTTCACTCACTTTATTATTTCTGCTATAACTGATGTATATTCGCATTTAAATAAGTCAATAGAGTTTAATTTGCAATTTTTGTGTCCTGAGGTAGATCTCAGGCAGCTGGTGAGAGAAAAACTAGATCTTGGTCTCAAAAAGTTTGAACACCCCTGATCTAAGTCACTTATATGACCAAAGATCTGCTGCTGCTGGATCAACCTTCAGATCTCTCAGGTTCTGGTTCTGCTCTGCATGCAGAACCAGAAGCAAACATGGAGAAGAAGCATTCAGTTTCAATGCACCACAAGTCTGGAAAAAACTTCCATAAAACTGCAAAACAGCCAAAACATCGAGTTCCTTTAAACCAAGGTTAAATCCACTTGTTAAAGTTGCTTTGAGCCATAATAAATGGAACAATCTTCAACATTCTGATGATTATTTATGATCGTTCAGTTTATGACTTTTTGTTTTGTTTTTTTTATGATGTAAAGAACTTTTGAGAGCTTTTGGTGAAATGTGACATACAAATACGGTTGGTTGGACGGACAGACGAACGATTGATTGATTGGCAATTGACCACCAGAGGGCTCAAAACTCTGATAGTAGTTTTATATTTAGATTCCTATATAAAATAAAACACACACACACACACACAGGCTGGTCTGTCAGGAACTCCGAGGCCTCTTTCTCTCCACATTTCACTCTTGGGCTGTTGCATGATTAAGATAAGAAAAACTCCAGAGGACAAACTAATCTGGGTATTTACATCTTATTTAATATCAACATAAACTAAAATCTGTAGCAGACGTGAGATGATGGTAACAGCATCCATTACATTATTAGGGAATAGGAATCAATGAACAAAGGTTAGCAATAGCAGCTGACTTAACCTGAAAGACCAGTATGGTTTTCTTTGGAGTTTCTGCACCAGAACACTGTCCTCTGAGGTTCTGTTACAGAAAACGGGGAGGTAAATTTAGTTATTTTATTGAGCAAATTTTGAGTTTTGAATCTTATTTTTTGGGCAAAGGAGGTTGCATGACTTTTCAATTAAATTCACTAAATGGGTTTCGAGGTGTATTATCACCCATTAATTATTAGTTAACTAGTTAGATAAGTTGGAGTTACTATAGTAATAATGAACATTTCAAATTTATAAATTTAATATATTAAAAATTAACATGTCTAAAACATGATAAAGATATAGTTTTACAAAATAGTTTTACAAATAGGTTTTCTTTAAAACACAAGTGATTGACTGCTGTGTCTCAACTGCTTCAGTTTAAAAGAATAATATTTTGTCTAACTAGGTCATTCAGCAAGGTCTAAAATAGATATTTTTATTTTTCCTCACTGTGAGGGATTTACCCCCTCCCTAATAGGGGCTGTTTTCTGTGTATTTTATATTCTGGTTTGTTTGGGTGGATGTATTGTTTGGGGAGGTTGTTTTATTTGTTTACTTAATCATCTTCATCTCTTTGAGGTCACCGGGTCATGCATTGCCATGGAAGCGCGCCCATGAGCAGAGCTGACAAGGACCTGGTGTTGCCAATCAGCCTCATTGGGAGAATCCATTTCCTGAGAGGGAGGAAAGATGTATTTTGGATTTTGTTTGGGCCCAGATTGTTTTTGTTCCTAGTTTTGCTTGAGTTAATTGTATTTGAAGACATTTTTTTTGTTAGGAATATTATTTGGTGCAAATGTTTATTCATTGTTTTTGGAAATGTAAATGTCTCCACCCCTCTACCCTTTGTGGAGGCCAATCTTTAAAAAACCAGGTGATCCAGATGAGAGGAAGACTTTTTCCCTCTTCCTTTTGTGACCTGTTTGCCATTCTGTATGCTGAACTGAACTGAACTAAAGATAAAGAAAAAAATATTGAATACTCTACACCTGCTGGCTCCGGTCTGTTTTCCTCTTGGGTCGCAAACTAACACTCACCTAATAAATTTATTCTAATGTAACTCTGATAAAACAGACATGGAAAGTTTCAATACTATTAAGAGAGGAAAATTCTAAAACTTTAAAAACCTTTGACTTGTTATATCCTCTCTATGCCCGGGTTCAGAAAAATGTTGTGTGCAAGGACTGAGATCACGCAGAGGCAACAGCATCACAATAATCAGCATTTATTCAAGACAGATGCAAACTATCACCAGTAAAGCTCAAACATCACAAACCTCAGAGCACAAGAAACACATGAATTTACCTGAGAAGAGGGAAAAACAAAAGATGGAAATGACAAACAGAAAGCAAGAACGTCCTTGGAGAAATTGCAAAGAGCAAAATCTTGTTTGTTACTCTGTGTGGAATAGTTTTATCTTCTTTTCCTTAATTTATTCAAATAAGGTGTAACTTTGCTCATCCAACCAGGACCTGTCTCTGACCCTTTCTCTAAAGCCATTTTGTCCCTATTGTCTAAGGAGAGCTTCTCCTGATCTCCTGCCTGATCTATTAAGAAATAGACCATGCAGTCACTATAAATTATGACAACCTGTGCACCATGGAACCATGCTGAACATAATGTCACTCTGGAATTGTCAATATCTCATGTTGCCACCATCACTAATATTAACTAATAAGTCAATATTAGTGAACTTAACCGGTTTTAATAATCAGTAGCATTATTAAGGTAATTGTTTGAAAAATAATTATAATCTGGAACTGACAGGAGCTCGTCAGCACTGACATACCATGGCCACCCAGCATCAGTTGTAGTGGTACCTAATAGCTTCTGCAACAGCTATTATCAGCTGTTGCAGAAGAGGTCTCATTTGACATGCAGGTGTTGTCTTTCTCTGTTAAGTCTTACCCGGTGGTAAGGTGGTAAGTCTTAATCTGTGGTAAGGTGGCACAAGTGGCACCTTACAGCAGCTGTCAACATGTTTTCACTGAGGCTCTTTAATGGAAACTGAAATTTCAGACTGTATAAAAAATAGACCAGGGAGTATTTGCTTTTTTGAAGAAACAACACTTAAGAGGAAATGCAATACTTTGTTCAAGATCCACCAGTGTTTTCATAAATTATAAATTCATTCTTATTAAATCTGATACAGAAGCTGTCACCAAAAAATATTCTATTCCTATTCTATTGTTTTCCCCATGAAGCATATACAAATGTTTATAAATGTAGCTGTTTGTATAAGGTTTACAGTAACAAAACAGCGTGTTATTAAAGAGTAAATCCTCAATGACGTCATTGTGCCTGCCAAACGTATAACGCTGAGTGGAGCGGTCGACCCCTCTAAGATAACTGCCCTAAATCTCGTCAGGGAAAATAGGCGAGTGGTCCGTGAGGCGTGGAAGTAACAGTATGAGGTCGCGTCAACCATAGACATAATATAAGAATAGACGCCTCATGTTACTGGAAACCATATTCAAACATCAAGGCTACATTTATAAACAATTGTATTATTTAAGTATGTTTTTAATACATAGTTCAGCATATTCAAATATGCTTAGTGGCTATAACAATAGAATAGGAATGGAATATTCTGATATTGATGTATGAAGAGCATATGACAAAACACACAGCCGTTCATCATTTATTTAATAAATTATTTAGTAATATAATTACATATTTATATAACTATACAAACACAAATAAATAATGATTAATAATGACACAAATAATGATTAATACTGAATAATATGTATTGGATACATGTTTGTATATACATATAGATATGTTTTCAGTCGAGGATTTCTAGCTTCAGAGATATTCAACAGCTGAGATTGAGTCCAAAATCCGATGCGAGATTCATCCAAGCTGCAGTGAATCAGTCTCTCTCTCCCACTTCTTCCTCACATCGTGTCTTTAGAAAACCTTCAAGACAAAAACGGAAGATTTAGGATGTATCTTACTTTTGACAGAGTGAAATAATTGCATATAAATAATAGTCTTTACCACCTGTGTAAACTTTTCTGGTGAATGTTATACCACATAAAATAAGTTTTATAATATTGTTTCATTGTTTCATTTCTAATATAGGCTCTTGTGTCAGATAATCTAAATCAATGTTAGAGAATAATTATATTTTTTTAGATTTACAGAATCTCATTTAGCCTTCATAGCGGGGCTGAACCCCTTATTACACCAAGCACTGTAGCAAATATTAGCTGGTATCTTGCTGATGAACATAAATACAGTAAAGTAATAGTCTAATCACAAAATATACACAATAATATGTCCATCTTACTTGTGAAATGTCTGTGGAGCCTCAACATCAATAGTTCATCGAACCGAACAACAATATCCCTCAGTGCTGAGGCATTTTCTGTTGTTTTGATTAAGCAAAGACGGAGGGACGACCTTTCCAAGATGGCCGCCGTATTTCCTGCACCGAAGCAGCCAATGCGGGGTCTGCTCTTATATTATGTCTATGGCGAAAAACCCTTGGAAGGTGCCGAAGTCAGCCGATGTCCGCGCCAGCACTGGCAGCTCGCTCCGAAAACAGTGGCACCTGTGGCACCTGTGGCACCTGCCACCGGAAGTGCCACTATGAGGTGCGGTGTCACGATTTGCGCCTGCTGTCTCTCGGAGAATGACTGAAACATTTCAAGATTTACTGAATCTCTGTTAGCTCTCAGAGCGGAGACTGAACACCAAGCACTACAGTTAGCATTAGCTGGTATGTCGCCAGTGGACATAAATACAGTATAGTTATATTCTAATCACAAAAATACACAGTAATATGTCCATCATACTTGCGAAAAGTCTGTCGAGCCCTCAGGTCAGTAGTCCGTCGATCCGATCAACAATATTCCGCAGTGCTGAGATCTTCTGCTGTTTTGGTTGAGCAAAGCAGGAGGGACGACCGAACCAAGAGGGTCTACTCTTTTATTATGTCTATGCTTGAAGGATCAGTTTCTCTTTTTGTTTGCTGCATTTCATCTGTGGGTGTTTTCGTTTTTGTTTGCGTCTCTCTCTTTTGTTTGCTGCATTTTATTTGCTGCATTTCATTTGTGCGTGTCTTTTTTTTGTTCGCATGTTTTCTCTGTTGCTGCCCATTTGCACCTGTCGGCTACCGTAAGCAGCGGCTCCAAACGCTAGTCTCTCAGGCATGCACACAATCAGGAAAATACACACATAGAGCCGCACTTCTGCTCCAGATCAGAGGAAGAAAATGCAGATACACGCACAGACAGAAAAAAAGAGAGAGAGAGACCGGGCCGCCTCTCAGTGAAAAAATAAAATAAAGTAAAAACATAATATCCAGCCGCATTCAAAAACAATACACAGTAAACACACAAAAAGGTTAGTGAAACGCAAAGTCACAAAAACAGCAAACACAAACAAAAAAATCCCTACGGACACCGGTGTCAGAAAATAAAATATATGTGGGCCTCACTTCCTGTCCTTTCGTAACGCTACTCGTCACAGGTGGATTTCACACCGATTTTAGTTCCAGTCCTTTGCGAGTCGAGTGCAGAACCCGAGGTGGGCGGACCCTTCAATTAAACATACGCTTCAAACCACAACCCAAAACACAACGAAGCAGTAGAACCTGTGCCAGATCCGAATAACACTCAGCCAGATCCATATAAAATGTCCCTTCAGAGAGGATCAGACTCTCAGGCTGACACAAGCCTGTTCCTACAATAACGTCAAAATAAAAGTCCTATATGCTAAGATCCAATAAAAAGAAAAATTACACAAACGTTTCTCTGCAATCAAACTAAACATCCAGTCAAAGCCACTAACCAGCGCGTCAAAGAAAAATCAAACTCACATCAGGAAACGCACCTGTATCGTGGTCCAACACGGAGCTCAAAGTCGCTCACTGCGGTCCCAGCTCCAATCGCACAGCACCGTTCAGAACCGGACGAGCCCCCAATTATTAAGAGAGGAAAAGATTGAAACTTTAAAAAGGTTTGACTCGTTATATCCTCTCTATGCCCGGGTTCAGAAAAATGCTGTGTGCAAGGACTGAGATCACGCAGAGGCAACAGTGTCACAATACAGTGTCCACACCATTTATTCAAGGCAGATGCAAACTATCACCAGAAAAGCTCATCACACAACATCAGAAACATCAAATCACAAGAAAAGACATGAATTTACCTGAGAAAAGGAAAAAGACACAAGATGGAAACGACAGACAGCTAAAACGTCTTTGGAGAATTGCAAGCGCAAATCTGATTTGTTACTCTGTGTGGAATAGTTTTATCATCTTTTCATTAATTTATTCAAATAAGGCGTAACTTTGCTCATCCAACCAGGACCTGTCTCTGACCCTTTCTCTAAAGCCATTTGTACCTATTGTCTAAGGAGAGCTTCTCCTGATCTCCTGCTGGTTTATGACTTTCTCACATAAGTGTGAAAGCTGAAACTTCCTAATGATTGTCTCCCAAACAGACAAAGGGCAAAGGACTTAGATCTTGGTCTTAGATCTTAGTCTGCCTTAACTACAGGTAAAATAAAGGTCAAAAGGCCAGATTAAGTTATAATTTTTAAAACTATAATTAGGCTATTTCCATCAAGTTATGTTACATTTTAAAACTAGCTTATTTAAAATATATTTTCTTAACAATACCAAAACATTTGTTTCACTCAATATTTTCCGATTAGTTTTCTGCTCCTTTGGCTATAATGAACTCAAACATTTTCAAATGAATATATGACTTATATAATCTTAAGACTGTGATCTAATATAAAAAACTACTAATGAGACTAATTTTAATCAAATTGTGATTGTTATATCTAATAAAAATGTTCTACTGATTGAGTTATATATTGATTAAACTATGAGTCTAAGTCTAACCTGAATTGAGACCTACTCAAAACAATCAGTATCAGTCTAACATTTTAACATGCACTGAAGTTAAATTCTACCTTTAAACTAGCATAATTAAACTAAGTTTTCAACATTGGGCTGATGGCTATGAAGAGATGATCAGTGATTTATCACCAGGAATGAGGAGAATTGGCTTCAGGTGTGACACACCATCACCAACCTGAACTTCTGGTCAGAAAAACTCCACAGGCTGAATTGTTGAAGGACTTAAGACATTTTGTTCCTCTGTCAGATCATGAGTGAAGGTTTATAAAGCTTCCATTCCCTGGTTGAAGGCTCACTGCTTCCAATGAGTCCTGCTGCTGCTGCTCTGATTCTTCATCACAACAAGGTAAGATCTGACCAAAAACTGGAAAATGTCAACCTATAGTTACATTTTTTGGTAGAGTAATATTTAAACTTACAAAAAGGAATAGTATCTTACTGAAAGCTTTTATGTTCATATTTATTAATTAAAATGTGCCATTTAGTTCAGCAGATTGTTGAAAATATTTCAGAAAATCATTGAGTTTTTCTCAGCCATTTCTCAGAGTAACTGAATGTTTCCTCTTTTCTTTCAGATGAAAATCATCCTTTTTACTTTGTTCCTTTGTGGATTCATCCTGGAAATCAATGTGAGTGAAAACCTTCTCTTCTCTCTGTGGTTTGAATATCTGTTGTTAAAAACATTATTTTACTGGTTTTATTGAGCATTTGTAGTTTTCTTGTCATTCAATTGTTAACCAGATTTTAATTTGATGCTTTCAGCTCCAAGAAGCTTGAAGTAAAAATCGTCTGTCATTTCCATTTGTGATTAATTTTGTTTCTTGTTTGTTTTTAACAGGCAGGATGTGGTTTACAAAGATCAATAGGTAGTGTTTCAGGTTTTAGCATGAAGACAAGATTATTGAATCTACAATAATAAAACATAAATTTAGCTTTAGATCATGGATAGCTGAACTTTTCAGTGTCTGATATTAATATGATCTGAATCTCTCATAACAGAACCTAGGCCACTCCCAAAAATAAGATCCGTTGTGGCATGTGAGAAATCAACGGCTGCACTACTGTGTGGTAAAGTCACTGGTTTTACTGGTCAGTTCTGGAGCTTTATACCATGAATACATTCAGGTTTCCAACATTTCCTCTTCGCTCTGGCAGCAAAAGGTAAGACCATTATTGTGGCCGGTGCTGCTTACGGACGCTGGGACAGGAAGACCTGCAGCGCTGGGAGACCTGCCGACCAGCTAGAGAACACTAAATGCTACACATACAGAGAGGAAGTTGGTGAGAGGTACAGAGCTTCAGTGTTTCCTGAAGGTTTATCCAACTGGATGTGAATGAGTGAATGAATGAGGAGGTCTAAGAAAGGAAAATCACAGACTTTGTTCTGAATCCACAGATGCAACGGGAAACAGTGGTGTAAAGTCAGAGCCAGTAATGATGTGTTTGGAGATCCCTGCTATGGAACCTACAAGTACCTGGATGTGAAATATATTTGTTATGGTGAGTTCAGGTTGTCACTTCACTAAAATCTGTCTACATACAGGAACATTTTTAAAAACGTGGTGCAACACAAACAGCAACTTTATGGATGTTTTTTACTGCTTGTTTTAATGTTCTTCCATTTCTAAACAAAAAGCCATCAGTAGCAGTTCCATTCATTTAGTCTGTTTAACAAACATAAAAATTTAATAAATATTTTTAAAAATTATATATTTTTTAAACTTTTAAAAATACTCTGTGCTGAATTCGGTTTTAATTTATTTATTTGTTTTTGTGTTTTTTCTTCCTTTGTTTTATTTTTTGTTTAAAAGATAAAAAAAATCATCACAGCAAAATTAAATATATTATTTCTTCAGGTTTGGACGACCCTGACTGTCCTTTTCATGAGACTGTCTTGGTCAGAGGCTTCTCCAAACTCACTGAAATACAGACTGCTTCAGCATCTACACTGTAAAATCTAATTAGTTATCAATACTTCAAAAAGCATATAAACCGACTGCACTTAACAATACAAGTACATAGAAGTACATATTTTAAGTTGCGCCAACTGGTGCATCTTTTGTAGAGAACATTTACAGATGAGTTAAAGTAGCTCAACCCATCAAGCATTTGATCAAGAGCCACATGCCTCAAATATCTATGAATGAATCAACAACAGGTTCCAATCTTCTGAGTTCAAATTCAAAAACTTTATTGATCCCAAGGGGAAATGAAATGTTGCTGAAAGTCATTAATTCAAATTCTTCAGTTCTTGTTGATGCAGATGGCTGTTGACAGGAACGACCTCCTGTAGCAGTCTGTATTACAGCAAATCTGAAGACGCCTCTGACTGAAGACACTCTTTTCCCAAGACAGTCTGAAGAGGATGTCAGGGCCATCCCTAGTTTTCTTGATTTTATGAATAATTCTTTGTGCATCATCCTCATCTTCATCCTCATCAGCATCATCGAGTTCAGAGGTTCAGTCACGCCCAGACTAGAAGCAGACGTCTCCTTCTTCATCAGGAGGCTGATGAAGGCTCTGGTTCTGCTGCCCCAACATGCTGAGAGAAGATCTGCAGCATCTTGCTGCAAACCTGGAAGGATCTTAGTTTCCTCAAGAATCTAGCAGAAAATAACCTGAATAACAATTAAACATAATAAATAAAGTAATAACTCAGATTATAGTTTGAAAATCTCTTTATTTTTCTTCCTGTTATATCAACCTTAAAGATATACTTTCTCTCCAACTGCTTCTCTTTCTAAACTGCTTCACTCAAAATAAATCAAAAAACACAAAGAAGAACATGTACATAGCCTTACATTAAATAATTTAGTTTTAAGATTATCAATGTATTCCTCTCAGTTCACAGGAGGCAGGCTGGTAACTGAACTCTGCTGGCAAACCCCAAACTGTTAGCAAGTAACTCTGGTCAGTGTTTGTAGTTAGTAACAAATATATCCATGAATTCCTTTTAGTTATTTCACCTTCAGTGAGACTCTGGTAAATACAAACTGGATGTTCCCATAACTGAGTGGCTCTTAGATGTTCAAATGAGAATTTACCAAGCAGGTTATGTAGAAGTCACTGGGGACACAACTAAGTGGAACTGGGAGAAATACAATAATCCACATGGCCATCACATCTAGAAGTGGATATTAATAAGTAATTTATTAATACCTGGTCAGGAATATTTTACAAAATAATGAGGAACATCCTACGACTGGCGACCTGCCCAGGGTGAACCCGCCTCTCGCCCGTAACGTTAGCCTGTACGAACATGGATGGATGGCTGCATGGATGAATGGATGAGAAACATCCCAATACCTCGCCTACTCAAATTCATTTCAACTGTTCACATAATACCACTATAGAGCATCTAAGTCAGGCCCCTTCTGTTGGACCTCATAGGACTTTAATTTAACTTACGTTTGTTTGATAGAGACAGACATACGTTGACACAGACAAACTGAACAGAGCAGCAGCCCCAGGTTTGCTTCATAGAGTTTACAGCACAAGCTAATTCACAGCTCTTGTTCCTAGATGGGCTTTTTAAACAGTTCATATAAAAACTTAGTGAAATAATAATCATTTAAAACAATAAGATGATGTTGACTCTGTATACCCAATCACTTAGGGCATTCCCTACTGTATCATGTCCTTTAACTTTAGCTTTGCACATGTGTGTGTGTGTGTGTATGAGCATGAAAACACCTTAAGGAGATAGAAGAAAACACTCAGCTAAACCTCTTGTGATTCTTGTTCAATAGAATCAGAAGGATTTGAATTTACAAGGACTGTAATGGTTCTTTCTTTATTGAAAAACAAACAGACTTTACTGTCTTTGTAAGATGAGTTAAACAAGAATCATTTAGCCATGATGATAATCTCTACTAGATGTGAAGCTCTTCTCTGACAAGAGAACATCACCCAGTTCTACATCAACCAGTTCTACATCACCTAGTTCTATAGTTCTTCACTGAGAGAATATAATTTAAACTACTGCTGGTAGTTTCTAAATCACTTATATGACCAAAGATCTGCTGCTACTGGACCAGCCTTCCAGACCTCTCAGGTTTTGGTTCTGGTTCTGCTCTGCATGAAGAACCAGAACCAAACATGGAGAAGCAGCATTCAGTTTCAATGCACCACAAATCTCGAACAAACTTTCAGAAAACTGCAAAACAGCCGAAACACTGAGTTCCTTTAAACCAAGGTTAAATCCACCTGTTTAAAGTTGATTTGAGCCATAATAAATGGAAAAATCGTCAGCATTCTGCATATTATTTATGATCGCTCAGTTTTTTATGACTTTTTGTTTTGGTGTTTTTATGATTAAAAGAACTTTTGAGAGCTTTTGGTGAAATGTGACATACAAATAAGGTTGGTTGAATGACGGTTGGACATTGTTTGATTGGCATACCACCAGAAGGCTCAAAACTCTGATAATAGTTTTATATTTAGATTCCTATATAACATAAAACACACACACACGCATACCCACGCACGCACACACACACACACACACACACACACACACCACACACACACACACACACACACACACACACACACACACAGGCTGGTCTGTCAGGAACTCCCAGGCCTTTTTCTCTCCACATTTCGCTCTTGGGCTGTTGCATGATTAAGATAAGAAAAACTCCAGAGGACAAACTAATCTGGGTATTTAAATCGTATTTAACCTCAACATAAACTAAAATCTGTAGCAGAGGTGAGATGATGGTAACAGCATCCATTACATTATTAGGGAATAGGAATCAAAGCCTTTCATGAAACAAAGGTTAACAATAGCAGCTGACTTAACCTGAACGACCAGTGTGGTTTTCTTTGGAGTTTCTGGACCAGAACATTGTCCACTGAGGTTCTGTTACAGAAAAAAGTAAGAAATAAATTTAGTTATTTTATTGAGCAAATTTTGAGTTTTGAATCTTTTTATTTTTTGAGCAAAGGAGGTTGCATGACTCCATGACATTCACTAAATGGGTTTCGAGGTGTATTATCACCCATTAATTATTAGTTAACTAGTTAGATAAGTTGGAGTTTCTATAGTAATAATGAACATTTCAAATTTATAAATTTAATATATTAAAAATTAACATGTCTAAAAAAATGATAAAGATACAATTTTACAAAATAGTTTTACAAATAGGTTTTCTTTAAAACATTAGAAGTGATTGATTGACTGCTGTGTCTCAACTGATTGAGTTTAAAAGAACAATATTTTGTCTAACTAGGTCATTCAGCAAGGTCTAAAATAGATATTTTTATTTTTCTCACCTAATAAATTTATTCTAATGAAACTCTGATAAAACAGACATGACCAGTTTCAATACCAAAACATTTGTTTCACTCAATATTTTCCGATTAGTTTTCTGCTCCTTTGGTTATAATGAACTCAAACATTTTCAAATGAATATATGGCTTATGTAATCTTAAGAATGTGATCTAATATAAAAAACTACTAATGAGACTAATTTTAATCAAATCGTGATTATTATATCTAATAAAAATGTTCTACTGATTGAGTTATATATTGATTAAACTATGAGTCTAAGTCTAACCTAAATTGAGACCTACTCAAAACAATCAGGATCAGTCTAACATTTTAACATGCACTAAAGTTAAAGCTAGAATTAAAACTAGCATAATTAAACTAATTTTTCAACATAGGGCTGATGGCTATGAAGAGATGATCAGTGATTTATCACCAGGAATGAGGAGAAATGGCTTCAGGTGTGACACACCATCACCAACCTGAACTTCTGGTCAGAAAAACTCCACAGGCTGAATTGTTGAAGGACTAAAGACATTTTGTTCCTCTGTCAGATCATCAGTGAAGGTTTATAAAGCCTCCATTCCCTGGTTGAAGGCTCACTGCTTCCAGTGAGTCCTGCTGCTGCTGCTGCTCTGATTCTTCATCACAACAAGGTAAGATTTGACTGAAAACTGGAAAATGTCAACCTATCGTTACATTGTTTGATAGAGTAAGATTTAAACTTACAAAAAGGAATAGTATCTTACTGAAAGCTTTTATGTTAATATTTATTAATTAAAATGTGCCATTTAGTTGAGCAGATTGTTGAAAATATTTCAGAAAATCATTGAGTTTTTCTCAGTTATATCTCAGAGTAACTGAATGTTTCCTATTATCTTACAGATGAAATTCATCCTTTTTACTTTGTTACTTTGTGGATTCATCCTGGAAATCAATGTGAGTGAAAATATTCTCTTCTCTATGTGGTATGAATATCTGTTGTTAAAAACATTATTTTACTGATTTTATTGAGCAGTTATAGTTTTCTTGTCTTTCAGTTGTTAACCAGATTTTAATTTGATTGTTTCAGCTCCAAGAAGCTTGAATTAAAAATCGTCTGTCGTTTCCATTTTTGATTAATTTTTCTTTCTTTTTTTAACAGGCAGGACGTGATTTACAAAAACTGAAAAGTTAGTTTTCCACGTTTTAGCATGAAGACAAGATTATTGAATGTACAATAATGAAACATAATTTTGCAGTAGATCAAGAATAGCTGAACTTTTCAGTGTCTGATATTAATATGATCTGAATCTCATATGACAGAGCCTAGGTCATTCCCATCAATAAGAACCGTTGTGGCATGTGAGGAATCGATGGCTGCACTAGTGTGTGGTAAAGTCACTGGTTTTACTAGTGGTTCTGGACCATTACACCATGAATACATTCAGTTTTCCAACATTTCTGCTTCTGCCTTCCAACAGAAACTGGGCTTATAAATGTGATCAGTGCTAAATATGGGCGCAGCGATCATACAACTTGCTCTGAAGGAATACCTGATGACCAGACAAAGGATATTGATTGTTTAACAAGGGCAGATTTCGTGTTTTGGAGGTACAGAGCTTCAGTCTTTCTTAAAGGCTTTTCAAACTGTATATGAATTAATGAATACAAGAAACACCAAATCACAATTTCTAGGAAACTGACTTGGATCTGAATCTACAGATGCGACGGGAAATCGGAGTGCCTTGTCATAGCCAGGAGCTCTCTGTTCGGAGATCACTGTGTCGGGACCTACAAGTACCTGGAAGTGCTATATGTTTGTGAAAGTAAGTTTATGATCTGACTTCCTTAAAATCTTTCTAAAATTCAAGAACAACATTGAAAAGCATCTAAAATCATGAAACATAAATTTAGCTTTAAATCATGGATTGGTGAACTTTTCAGTGTCTTGATATTAATATCATTTAAATTTCTCATATGACAGAACCTCAGCCGTCCCCACAAATAAGATCCACTGTGGCATGTGATGAATCGATGGCTGCACTAGTGTGTGGTAAGGTCAATGGTTTTACTGGTTGTTCTGGAGCATTACACCATAAAGCATTCAGTTTTTCAACATTTCTTCTTCTGTCTTCAAACAGAAACTGGGTCTATAATTGTGACCAGTGCTATATATGGACGCACCGATCATACGACCTGCTCCGATGGGATACCTGGGGACAAGATAGCTGATACTGACTGCGAAAAGAAAATATATGAAGTTGGTAGGAGGTACAGAGCTTCAGTCTTTCCTAAAGGTGTCATGAAAAGTAGATGAAGACGGTGAGGATAAACAGGCTAGGGCCCAGTTAGTTGAAGATGATGGTGATGGTTTAATGATGAAAAACATAAAAATCCAGGGAGAACAGATGAGCAAAACATAAGAGCTAGACTCTGGTATCAACTGGTATACGCTAATCAATAGACAGCAGCCAATAGACAACTAGACAGTCTAGACAATGACCTGACAGAGAACAAGAAACACAGGTTGGTATAAATACACAGGGGGTAATCAAGGGTACCAGACACAGCTGGGATCAATCAAGGGTAGACAGGGAAACTGAACTGACAGAAACCTAACTAAGCACACAAAAAACTCAAATCCTTACAAAAGGTTACAAAAGCCAAGAAATGTCAAATCACAATTTCTAGGAAACTGACTATGATCTGAATCCACAGATGCAACAGGAAACGGTTTTGCCCTGTCTTAGCCAGTAGCTTTGCGTTCGGAGATCCCTGTGTTGGAACCTACAAGTACCTGAAGGTGAAATATGTTTGCCAATGTGAGTTTACTGGTCTACCTTCACTAAAATCTTTCTAAAATTCAAGAACATTGTGAAGCATTAATATTACTTTTGTTTTATTCAGGTGATTTAAATTTCCTTCCCGTATCTTAAGAAAACTCCATCAGTAGCAGCTTTCTTTGCCATGTTTTTAACCTGATTAAAAAACCCAGATATTCAACTGGCAAGTTCATTAACTGAAATAATTTTGCAGGGGGAGTTAAGATTCTAAATTCATCCATTTTGTTCTTTGTTAGTTAGTATCGCAGAATAAAATGTCAAGAATTGGAGTTTGGTTACCATGACAATCCTGTGGAGCAGGTTTTGTCCAAACTCTGCAGTCTGGTTAAAACTTTTCCCTCATCAGCTTTAATGTTTCAGTACAGCTCAGTAACACAGTCAGTAGCACTAATGCCTTGCAGCTACAAGGTCCTGGGTTGGAATCCTAGCCTGAGTCTTTCTACATTTATTTAGAAAGAATACATTTTATTTTTTAACCAAAGTCGGAAAATCAGCACTGACTCTCCAGAGTCCTTGTTGCAAGTTTAAAACTGGTGATATTTTTACCTTCTGATGTCTAAAATGCATTCTGCTGAAATTATATTGTTAATATTTTCCAGAGCCATTTTAAAATAGACCCTGAAGTGACCATCAGATCTGCTGTGTGAGGATGAAATACATCATAATCAGTAACATCAACAGACGTTGTGATCCACTGATGTGCAGCTTCATCTCTCTTCAGTTTTCGTAGAATTTTATTAGTTTTTCTTCTCAACTCTTAATCCTATTTGCTTTAATTTCAACTTTTCCTCAATAAACTTGACTTGCATTTAGATTTTGCTCAGTTTGCCTTTGTTCACTACCAACAGCCTGATGGGGACGAAAACGTTGACGAACTCCTTCCAAACTATGAAGGCAGTTTAAAAACTGTTTTCAGACTGAACAGGAAGAAACTGGTGGAGGAAGTTGGTTGAATGTCTGTGAAAATGCTGATCTTTGCACATACTTACAGGCCTTAAGTCTTACCTTACATGTTTAATATTGTCATGGTTGGCTGAGGTTTGTGGGGCTTATTCACAAAAATGGAAAAATGCTTCATCTGACATCCAAAGTTTAAATAATTCCTAAACATCACCTCTCAGGCTAATGAGCTGTGATTTTTCGAATGCTTCTTTGAATTGTTCTCAACATTTCATACACTCCATGTATGGCCATTTCTTTTTCTGCCTCACTCTGAGTTTTTTCACAAGTTTGTACTCAACACAAATAATTGTATCTTTCTCAGTCCTTTGACAATCCTGACTAAATTGCTCCCAATACTGGGACATGTCAGCCTTAGTCATTCTGCAAAGCTTGACAAGAGTCAAATTCACATTTATCTTGTCCAGCAACATGTCTGAACATGAACATATTTCAGTGTTATCTAAATTTATCTAAGAGGAATTCCCTGTTTAAATGAACCACATAAACTATAATATTTATTTGACCATAGTATGATTTGTACTTGGAGAATTTTTCTCATTTCCCACTTTTCTGCATTAAATCCTCTTCAAATTCAGAAGCAGCCTGTTCCTTGAAGGAAGTAATGCAGGACAGTTTAGCTGTCTGAGAACATCAATAAAGTACTGACATTTCAACAGTACATTGCACCCAGTACACTGTTGCACATTAGCACTGTCCTGATGGAGAAAACAGGAGACGTTCAAGAACAGCTGATCCAAACAGAAAGTTCTCTACATCATCACAACGGCTGATAACCATGAAACCAACCAACAACAACTGCACATTGCTGCACAACAGATAACCAGCTTCTAGCTGGATATCTGACATGTGAAGAGACCAAACTAGCTCTGCGCTTGTCATTTCCCAGAATGCATTTGGCCACTACCAGTAATCTGCTTCTACAGTTTGGCTGCAATTTATCCTGAGTGTTGCTAGTGAAACTGAATCAAAAACATGGACAGTAAAACTAAATTTATACTGTTAAATTTGTACCATTGCAAAGTAATTTTCTTTTTACAGTTTCTTGAATCATCTAGGCACAGCACTGAAATATTTCCATAATCTGATAAAACCTGACACATCCCTGCCTCACCATCACCAGACTGAACTTCTGGTCTGAAAACCTCAACAGGATGAATTGTTGCCTGGATAAACACATTTTGTTCCTCTGTCAGATCATCAGTGAAGGGATATAAACCCTCCATTCCCTGGTTGAAGGCACATGGCTTCCAGTCAATCTGGTTTCTGCTGCTGCTTTGATTCTTCATCACACCAAGGTAAGATTTGACTCAACAAAACCAAAAAAGAAAACCTGCCTACAATTCTGTTCTTCTAATATATTTTATGATGAAATCTACTTCTGACTCTGTGTACACAATCACTTAAAGCATTTCCTACTGTTTCCTTAGCTTTGCACATGTGTGTGTGAGCATGCAAACAGCTAAAGGAGATGGAAGAAAACACAGAGCTAAACCTCTTGTTCAATAGAATCCCAAATGATCTGAATATACAAGGACTCTAATGGTTCTTTCTTTATTGAAAAGTAAACACACTTTGTTTTCTTTGTATGACTAGAGCACATCACCCAGTTCTACATCAACTAATTCTGCACCACCCAGTTCTACAGTCCTTCACTGAGAGAACAGACTTTAATCTACTGCTGATTGTTTATAAATCACTGAACTTATCAAAAGATCTGCTGCTGATGGATCAGCTTTCCAGACCTCTCAGGTTCTGGTTCTGGTTCTGCTCTGCATCCAGAACCAGAACCAAACATGCAGAAGCAGCATTCAGTTTCAATGCACCACAAATCTGGAACAAATTTCCAGAAATCTGCAAAACAGCCAAAACAATGAATTCCTTTAAATCAAGGTTAAATCCCACCTGTTTAAAGTTGATTTGAGCCATAGTAAATGGAACATGGATCAACATTATATTGATGATTATTGATTATATTTATGAGCACTTTGTTTTTATTGGTGAAATGCGCTATTCACATAAACTTGGTTGGTTGGTTGGTTGGTCGGTTGGTTGGTTGGTTGGTGTGATGGCAATAGACGGCCAGAAGGTCCAAAACACACATGCACACACACACACACACACACACACACACACACACACACACACACACACACACACACACACACACACACACACACACACACACACACACACACACACTCACTATCAGGAACTCCCAGGCCTCTTTCTTTCTACATTTCGCTCCTGGGCTGTCGCATGATTAAGATAAGAAAAACTCCAGAGGACAAACCAATCTGGGTATTTAAATCTTTTTTCTGAAAAGTCAAGAAAAGAGTAACTAATTAGTTTTGCTAAAGGCAATAACTCAGCATTGTGCTTTTTGTGTTTTCAGTTGGTAATGTTGATTTTATCTTTTATGTTATTGTCTTTTAAACCACATAAGTTCAAGTTCTTGCCATTACTTTCTTTTTAGGGACCAGGACGAAGGTGGTACCTGATCATATTTGGAAAAGTGTGTTAACTCCAATAAGGTACAGTGCCAATCTGAAACATTAAGGGGGCAGTATCGGGTAACACACCCTGACTCAATCAATCAATCAATCAATCAATCAATCAATCAATCAATCAATCAATCAATCAATCAATCAATCAATCAATCAATAAATTATTCCAACCAAAAGTCATAATAAAAAGTTTAAAAAAACATAAAAAAGGAAAAAAAATAAAAAAAATTAAAAAAATTTTTTTTAAAAACATGACATATTCACTGAGTCACAAATAAATGATGACACCAGTGTTTCCACACTCAAAACTCAAAAGTGAAAGAAAAAATGTGATAAGGGCCATTGCTGAAACTTCAGCATTACCTTTAAAGTGGCTTATACAGTCATTTAAACCCATCTTCCTTATGGGCACCAACCTTTAGGTTCCCATGAGGGACTAGGTCCCCATGATGTGACTGTGTAAACAGATTAAAGTCCCCATGATGTAATGAAAGCAAAAACACGTGCACACACACACACACACACACACACACACACACACACACACACACACACACACACACACACACACACACACACTCATTGTCAGGAACTCCCAGGCCTCTTTCTCTCCACATTTTGCTCCTGGACTGTTGCATGATTAAGATAAGAAAAACTCCAGAGGACAAACTAATCTGGGTATTTCAATCTTATTTGTGAAAAGTTATGAAAACACTCACTTGTCAGTTTTGCTAAAAGCAATAACTCAGGACTGTGCTTCTTGTGTTGATGGAGGAATGCATAAATGGCTTTGCATTGTTCAAGATCCTCTCCTTCACTTACTCAAGTAAGTGAAGAAAAACTCCAAGAAATCTTTAAAATAACGTGCAGAACGGCCAGGTCCACTTTACTTGTGACCAAGATGAGTAATGGGAAGGGTCGGGGTCAGAAGGAGATCAATCCTGAAGCTACTTCTTCACATTTCTGATTATTAGAGCTTATTTAACCTTTTGCTGTTTCCCAGAAGTCAGAATGTTAATGTCAGGCTTAAGGTGTTAGTTTGGAAAAACCGGTTGGATTTTATACTGTTGCTAAACAAAACTGATGCTTTGCTCTGTGCTTTTCCAGAATCCCAAGGCCTTAGAAAAGACTTGGTGATCATTTCCAGACTGAAATATCAAAGATTTATTTCTTCTCTCTTCCTAAATATATTTACATGATAAATAGAGCTATTATTCAACAAAATGTATAGATAGGTTTGAAATTAATTCATCATTTAAAACAGCATTTTGTATTTACTGGGATCAACTTTGCATGACACTAAAATTGATCCACAATCTGACAGAAGCTCCAGCATGTTTCCAGAGATATTAGTAAGGTTTTAAATATTGAGCTCATTCAAGAGTAAAATATCTGGTATTTCATAGAGCAGATAAAGACATTAATGTTTTATGATTCCTGTATAAAACCAGAGAACAGATGGAGACGGCTGACAGAATCACGGTCCACATCAAGGCCAAGAATCTTTGTTAACAGAAAATCCCACCTGGCTGCTGCAGTCAGTATCCAAAACCCAACTGGGATTTTCAAAAATTCCTGATTTCTACACAGGAAACACCAAAAACCTGTATGTTTTGTTCAAAGAGAAATAAAAGTCACCAACAATCATCATGGGCATAAATACCTAATAATGACCAAAGTTTTATCTACCAGCAAACCATCTGAAATCCTGTTTTCTAACTCTGTAAAGGCCTTAAGTTGAGCAGCAGTCAACAGATCAGATATGCTGTCATCTCTAGATACTGCTTCAATAAAGACTGAACATTAATCATTTATGACGTTTAGACGGGATTAAGTCAAAGGGCTTTTTCATTTAATAATTTCACAGCTTAAAATGTATCAAAGGAAAATTAAATCATTTAAATATTTGAATCCATTAGATTTTACATGGAGTATCTGCATTTTCTACTGCGCTACATTTAAATAATGTGTCGCGCTACACACTCCACTCATGTTTTTATTTGTTAGTTTGAAAGTTATTAATGACTTATTTGAGTTAACAAGTTCAAAAAGTGACTTGTGTCCAGGTTTGGAAAATAGTTTCAGAAAATTGAGATAGTTTTCATTTGTGTTAAATAATAACTTTCAAAGGTGTAATCATCCCTCTTTCTTAATTACCTGAATGTCGTTTAACTCTGCAGGTCCCTGAAATTATGATGCACAGATTCACAAGTTCAGCTGTAAACTCCATCAATAAAAACATGCATCACCTGCAGCATTATTCACTAAAATGGCTCAACACTACTGATGTAGTAAATAAAGTTTAGTAAACAATGATATTGCAGACCATCGCATTAACCTGCATCAAGTACGTTTACTTTCAATACTTTCAGTATTTCAGAAGTAAGAGAACTTACTATTACTGAAGTAAAATCTTAGTACTTTTACTAAAGTACATTCTTGTCTATTGTTTTTGTTATTTATTTGGAGTTTTGCATAAGTACTTTCTCCCCAACTAAACTGTTTACATACAGTAACCTTAAATCTGAAGCCGCGCCTCGATGGAGACCAGTTGTCACTCTTTCATGTTTTATTCCAGTAACAAGGAAACATTTTGTTTTTACGGGAACTCATGTCAAGAATACCTTTACTTGACATGCAACATTTTTCTAAAGCAGTAATCAAACAAACACATCGATCAATAGCCTTAAATTCGTTTTTATGGAAACAAATTGGTTTCCTTTAAGCAAAGTTCAGTTTGCAAGCTGCATTTTGATCTGGATTTGAACAGAACACATCAGCTTCTGCAGGGTTACTGTTATATTTATATATAAAGTCTCAAGAGAAATAAGACATTTGGAGCATTTGGAAAGAGTTAAAATTAACCATTAGTCCAGCAAGTTTGTTTTTCCTGCTAGATCAACAGGAGGCAGCTTCACTGCAGCCGTACTGTAACCATGCCGACAGCCCTGGAAAAAAAATACAGCTTTTTTCAAACGTGAAAAACAAAACTTGTTGTGAATATGGCTTCAAGGCTGAGTCCTGGAAACTAGTTCTCTCTCTCAGTGAACAGGCCTATTTGGTTAAAGTTCAGGACATCCTATGGAGAAATTTTCACGTGTTTTTAATGAAGTAAACAAAATGGAAGAAACAAACTTTGTGAATTTATTCTTTACAGCAAAGGAGAATTTACACACTCTCCTTTTCTGTAAAGAAAGGAGAGTGTGTAAGGAGGAGTAAAGCATGCTTTACTTTGGGCAGTAAAGAATGCCCAAAGTATACTTTGGGTAAAGTACAGTATACATACTTTGGGCATACTTTACCCAAAGTATACTTTGGGCATTCTTTACTGCCCAAAGTATGCAGTTTTGGAAAACAAAGATTACACACTCACACACACTTTCTTTCACACACTTATTTGCACCGGGAGCGATATCTATATATGTTCCACTGCACCGAGATCAGAACACACTGGAAGATATGCTTATCAGGAAAACGACTACAAACATGGCAACCAGTTCCAGAATGAACATGGTGACAACTGGGTCACAATAAAACTGGTCATCCAGATAATCTCCTGCTGACACACAGGACTTCATCTGGTGCTGATCCGCTGGGTTTCACACAGTTCACCCAGAGCGACTGACGCTAAAACTTCCACCACATCAACAAAATCCTTCTTTTCATAACCCAACCCTGATTTGTACTTCCAAACAACTTAGTCTCTGGCTTGTTTTGAGATTTCCTTTAGTTAGTGGGGGTAGAGAAGGAGTGCATAACTGCACACAGGTGGACTTCATTTCACTCAGCTTGTGACTTCTGAAGGTCATTGGTTGCACCAGAAATTTTAAGAGCCTTCATAGCAAAAGGGGTGAATACATGCAGTATGCACAATTACATCAGGAGAAGATACCACAAGGACCCAGTGTTGTATAAAGTACTGAAATCTCAGAGTCAAGTAAAAGTATAGGTTCCTCTCCAAAATATGACTTTGGTAAAAGTCCAAGTCACTGACTGAAATGTTACTTGAGTTAAAGTATCTGAAGTTTCTTGTACTTAAGTATGGAAATTACTGTAAAAATGGATGTACTCAAGTAATGTAATGAAAAGTATAAGTAAAAAGTAAAACAAGGCAAATGCAGTTTGAATTACATTTTTTATATTTTGGTAAACTTGTCAAATACAGTTAAAGTAATAAACACAACCAAGTGCAGGCAAAATTAAACCTGCTAATAGATAAACCTGCAGGCATCATTTAGTTAAGACAATAAGGTGCTTTACCTACAGCACAAGGTTAACGTTACCTGCTTTACAACTGAACCAGCTTCTGACATGAACCACATATGCATATGTGGTTCATGTCGTATGGGGCTCCATTCGTGTCCGACTTTGTTGCAGTCAATCAGTAGGTGGGGTCAAAACTCCAGCGTTTCTCTTTCTCGCTTTTTTGTAGCGAGTAACTAAACCACACATTGAAAATGTATCGGAGTAAAAGTATGAAATTAAGTTTGGAAATATCAAAAATTTTCATACTCGAGGAAAGTATGAAGTACTCCAAAATATACTTAAGTACTATACAACACTATACAACACTGCAAGGACCTGTGTAGCAAAGTGAGACCAATACCCCACACACTGTGTTAATCAGCACAGTGGGTAAATCACTCAGATTTACACGTAAAGATGAAGGATTCAGCAACTGTATTTCCATTACAAATGTGCACAAATTTTTGTCTATATTATGCTAATCTTGAAAAAGCTGAATTTTGCGATTGATGTGTTTCCCTTAGGATGAAATTAAAATTACACATGAATGAGTCATTAAAAATCATGGTAGCACAGATGTAAAGAGTTACATGAGAAATATTCATAATTCAGCCATGGAGCTCAACAGCCATCAGCAACAAGCCCCGCCTACTGCGTACGCAGCATTTTGGGGAAATTATAGTCAGCCGTTTTATAGAAGAGCAATGGATTCAACATGTTGGATGTTGAACATGTGAGAGCTCTGGTGGAGCCAGCTGCACACTGTCCAACATAAAACAAACCATCATTCTTCTACTACTTCCTGTTGTCATCTTTGTGGTTTTCTCCAGTAGTAACATTCGGCTGTTCTGCGACATAAATTGGCATGTTTACATTACAAGAATTTATTGTGCAGTTTCATTAACCATGAAAGCGCAGCTATAAGAGAGTGAGCTCAGAATTCGACCTGATTTTTCCTTTGTGCCACTATTATTTTAAAGATATTGATACATGTTTTCAGAAGATATGAAAGGTCAACCAACCCTCCCACCTTCTTCAAATCTAACAATACTGGTGTCAATCAATTAGATTATTTTTGTGCTGGTTTGTGCAGCAAAAAATGTACATTGTGCTGCTTTTGCTTTAAAGATATTTTTGAAAGAGTCAATAGGTCAGCAATAATACAAAGACTTTTTCTTCTCAAACAAAGAGGAGTTGAACTGACAAGAGCTAAATGGAAGGAATCACGACTCAGCAGGTCATCTTGTAATTCTGATAACTTTATCTGAGTCTCAGTGAGAATCAAAACTCATAACCAGGTCACAAAATGAGCAGGAGGGATTGTTCTATAACCTTCTCCAATCTTCTTCAGATGTTGCTTCTTATCGTCAACCTGTAGCTATCAAGTGAGTGAGAGAGGTCATGAAGAAAAAGTGTTTGTTACTCTGATGCCTGATCAGAACAAGGTAAGCCCCGACTTTCTGACTGCTGCAGAACAGATGACGATTTAGTTTGGATTATATGAGATCTGACTGTGAACAAAACTGAAATAAAGGATTTAAATAACACTATAAAACAAATAGTTAATTAAGAAGTAAATATGTTGTAATATTTTGAAAATATCAGTGCTAATATCAGTGCTGCTTGAGCTGAAAAGTGTTTTCTAAAGAGTAAATAAAGCTGCTTGTGTTTGCAGAAATGGCTTCAGCTCCTCTGATCTCTCTGCTGATATTTGGGCTGATGAAACAAACCGCAGGAGGTGAAGTGAGTAAAAAACCAAAACCTGGATTTTATCTGGACTTCATCTGAAACGACATCAGTCAAAAGGTTTTATTCATCCACAGGCAGAATATGATCCACAGCCAGGAGGAGCAGGAGGAGGAGGTGGTGAAGATGGAGGTTTAAAAGAACAAAGTGGAGGTGAAGGAGGGCCTCCTCCATCTCCACTTCCTCCACATCCTTCTCCTCCAGAAGGAGGTGGAAAAGGAGGAGAAAGTGAGGGAGGCCCTCCATCTCCACCTCCTCCATCTTCACTTCACATTACTCCTTCTTCACATCCTTCTTCACCTCCTTCTCCTCCATCTCCACCTCCTCCTTCCTCACCACCTTCTCCTCCATCTCCACCTCCTTCTTCACCTCCTTCTCCTCCTTCTTCACCTCCTTCTCCTCCATCTCCTCCACCTCCTTCTTCACCTCCTCCACCTCCTCCTTCTTCACCTCCTCCTCCACCATCTCCTTCTTCTACTTCTTCACCTCCTCCTTCACCTCCTTCTTCTCCTCAATCTCTACCTCCTCCTTCTTCACCTCCTTCTTCTTCTCCACCTCCTCTGTCTTCACCTCCTTCTTCACCTCCACCACCTCCTTCTCCTCCACCTCCACGTCCTCCAACTCCTCCTTCTTCACCTCCACCTCCTCCTTCTCCTCCTCCAGCACCTCCTTCTTCTTCGTCTTCACCTCCTCAATCTCTACCTCCTTCTTCACCTCCTTCTTCTTCTCCACCTCCTCCGTCTTCACCTCCTTCTTCTTCTCCACCTCCTCCTTCTTCACCTCCACCACCTCCTTCTCCTCCACCTCCACGTCCTCCAACTCCTCCTTCTTCACCTCCTCCACCTCCTTCTCCTCCTACTTCACTTCTTCTACCTCCTCCTTCTTCACCTCCTCCTCCTTCTTCTTCACCTCCTCCTCAACCTCCTTCTCCTCCTTCTTCACCTCCTCAACCTCCTCCACCTCCTTCTTCACCTCCATCTCCACCTCCTCCACCTCCTTCTCCACCTCCTCCACCTACTTCTTCTCCTCCTCAATCTCTACCTCCTTCTTCACCTCCTCCACCTCCTTCTCCTCCTTCTTCATCTCCACCTCCTCCTTCTTCACCTCCTCCTCAACCTCCTTCTCCTCCTGCTTCACCTCCTCCTCCTCCTCCTTCTTCACCTCCTCCTCAACCTCCTTCTCCTCCTCCTTCACCTCCTCCACCTCCTTCTTCACCTCCTCCTCCACCTCCTTCTCCACCTCCTCCACCTACTTCTTCTCCTCCTCAATCTCTACCTCCTTCTTCACCTCCTCCACCTCCTTCTCCTCCTTCTTCATCTCCACCTCCTCCTTCTTCACCTCCTCCTCAACCTCCTTCTCCTCCTTCTTCATCTCCACCTCCTCCTTCTTCACCTCCTCCTCAACCTCCTTCTCCTCCTGCTTCACCTCCTCCTCCTCCTTCTTCACCTCCACCTCAACCTCCTTCTCCTCCTTCTTCACCTCCTCAACCTCCTCCACCTCCTTCTTCACCTCCTACTCCATCTCCACCTCCTCCTTCTCCACCTCCTCCATCTCCTTCTTCACCTCATCCATCTCCACCTCCTCCACCTCTATCTCCACCTCCTCCTTCTCCACCTCCTCCATCTCCTTCTTCACCTCATCCATCTCCACCTCCTTCTCCTCCATCTCCACCTCCTCCACCTCTATCTCCACCACCTCCACCTCCATCTCCACCTCCATCTCCACCTCCTGCGCCTCCATCTCCTCCATCTCCTTCTCCAACTCCGTCTCCACCTCCCTCCCCACCTCCTCCTCCTGTGGTTGGATGTGGAGGTGGAGGAGGCGCAGCAGGAAGACCTGGACGTCGTCCTGGCCACCGAGGTCCGTTCGATCCTCCAGGTTTGTGTTTTGGTCGTTTCTCCCTCTCCGCTCTCTGAGCCTCCTTCTGGTTTCTCCTGCCTGATAAATGATGCTCTCAGCTTCGTCTGGGGTTCAGGTTTGGATCAACATGTTCTCCTGTATCCATGGTGGCTCATACATTCTTTCAAATGTTTTAACAGACGTCTTCATTTAATAACATTGTACAGAAAAAACTATGATTACTATTATTGATCACTATTACTTTCATTATTAATGTTAATGACAGATTAAAAATCAAAAAGTTCAGTCTAACAAAATTGGTGTCAAACATTTGTACTAAGTTTGTGCAAATATTTTTGTTTGTTCATTTTAAAGATATTAAGAAAAATGTAATATTTGCAGGTTTGGGTAATGAGGGGGCTGGTGAAACAAACATGTCTGACCAGCCCAGATGGAGCCCAGTTTATTGACACCATGTCTGTTAGATTTGAATAAAATGGGCTGTAACTTCACTCAGGTTCTGATACTCTGTCTATACGGTCAGAGGAAACGTGGCGCCGTGTGACCAGGAGTTAATCGGTGCATCAGCTGCCTATCAATGTCAAAAGCTGAGGAAATAATCTTTAATCTGAGCCTAGAGAGCCTTTATGTCTGGTTAAAACGGCCCAAAAATGGAGGCTGGTGTCATTGTTTTGCTCAGTTTTGGCAAAAATATTATTACAGTCATATAAATATAAATCCATTTGTTTAGAACTGATTTAGTGATGCTGCCGTATTGCATGACTTCTTTTTAACATTTTCATCGTGGTTTTCAGGAGTGTTTTGCAGCGTTTGCCCTCTTGGCTGGACGTGGTTCCAGGACCGCTGTTACCTGTTTGTTGGTACTGAACTGGACTGGGCCGAGGCCGAGGTTTGACACACTTTATGTTGATATGAGTCAGTCTGAGTTTCGATCCTCTGTTAGAGACTCAGCAGGGACTCAGATACTCAGGAACAAATATTTAAACCTGTGTAGATGGATTTTCATCCTGGCATTTAAAGTTAAAACTGTGTTTTAAAATCTCTCTAATAACTATGAAGCCCTGGTAGTTTAAGCTGAGAAAATTAATAAAAAATATCACCAAAGTATTACAAAAATGTTATAGGGCCTGCCTGGTTGTTTTTTTATAATTTGAATTTAAATATTTGGCTGGAGAGCTTCTGCTCTTCCCTCATGCAGACAGAGCGAGAGCCCCCTAGTGGAGGATGGAGTCACTACCAATAGGCCCCACAGCAGGAGCTGATCCCTCCGCTTCATTATTAGTGCGCACAGTAAATTATACTCAAGTAAGAGTATATTTACTACTTCAACACATTTTACTTCAGTAAAAGTAAAAAGTAGTCATTCAAGAATTACTCAAGAGTAACAAAGTATTTTGTAAAAATAAAAAAATTCTACTAATTACTGATCAAATTATGAATCATTTAATATATAAACATTAGATGTTCCAAAATATAAAGTTAAATGGAATTTTTGGTATTTTAAAAACAAAAATGACAATAATTTATATAAGTAACAAAAAATTAAATTAGGCCAAATAAATAATTTTTCCAAATAAGTTTCTTTCATTATAAAAACTTATGAAACTTTAACAAAATTGCAAGTTGTGTCTGTGTTTGCTGAATTTTTGGTTAAAACATGTTTGCTTTTCATTCAATGGGTAAAAAATCCAGAAATTTTACTCAAGAGTAAAAATACTTCATAATAAAATTACTCAGTTGCATTTTTAAAATAAAAAGTTAGTCAGACTTCAGTAGTAACTAGTTAATTAACACAACTCTGACTACAGACCATGTACTTGTAACATATATATATATTCATAAAACATTCTAATTTCATCTTCTTTGGATTAAATTGGGACATTTTAAAGTTTATAACAAAGTATACTTTTACATCTTCAATATTAGTGGTTCAAATTTCAGTTTATTGACATGTATTGAAAGTATTCCACAAGTATGACAGGGACTCGAACCTGGTTAATAAAATCAAGTGTTATCCTGTTTCTGTTTTATTTATGTACATAAAGTTAATTAAGCACATATTATTTACTGAAAACTTTTGAAGTATCATATGATACTGAATAGTTTATAATGGTAAAGCCTCAAATCAAACGTGTTAGTGTAAAAACTTATTCCACATTAAATGTAGCATGAGTCAATGACAACCTTATTCCATACAAATATCAAGTTATTATGATAATCATAAATGAGTAATAACTGGCCTATAACAAAGTACAAGTATAGACTTTAGCATTAAAATATAAGTTTAGTGCTTAATCTTGGACTTCTCTTCATACTTTCCAGTATAAACTAAGTTTACGTCACTCTACTATTCTTAACTATATCAACTATAGTTTATAAAAAGCAAACTACCAGTACACTGCCTCATTTCTAGCATGAAGTATTTGTAGTACACATGAATGACTTTTCGCTAAGCGGACTGCAGATATACAGATCCCAAAACACAATGGCACAAACATCACATGAAAAATAATAACTTTTCAAAATTTAACTAGTTTTTAGTCTTCAATTCTCGATTATTTTACTCCCCTCAGGATCTCAGTTGTTTCCCTTTAGGAAGGTAAATGTCTCAATTTTATTCTTTGCCATTGTCTGTATTGTTTCTACTGTTTTATGATTTCAACAGACTGAATAGTCCTTTGGTCTGTTGGTGTTGATATGAAGGTTTGGTTCATCTGCATCTGATCTTCCTCCTCAGCAATACTGCATCAGCCATGGTGGAAACCTGGCCTCCATCCACAACCAAGAGGAGTACGCTTTCATCAGGAACTTCATCTTCCATGTAGCAGGAAACGACAGAAGGACCTGGGTTGGAGGACACGATGCAATAGAAGTCAGAGCAGCTCTTACTCTGAAACAAAATCAGGTGTGAGCGTGTTCGTAACATGAAGCGTTTCCCTCAGGAAGGGACTTGGCAGTGGAGCGACGGTTCAAGGAACGACTTCACCATGTGGGGCTCCGGAGAACCAACCAACCTCAACACAGAGAACTGCATGGAGATCAACGTCAATGGTCAGAGATAAAACGCCTCTGCATGCAGCTTTATACGCAAAACAACTTCATTACACTTACTGTGCTGCGATGCTTTAATTAAAAGATTATTTTCACCCAACATTAAACCAGAAGATTAGAACCAATGGAAGAAAAAAAAGATTCTGACTTTTTAATAAGAATTTTGACTTTTTTCTCAAAATTCTGACTTTTGAGCTCAGAAAATTGATGTTAAAATTCTGTGGAAATGTCAGAATAATTTTTCATATTCCATATTTGTAGCATTTTCTGGTAGAGAAGGGAAATATGTGATAGTTAAATTTTCTCTGTCTTGCTTCAGAACAAGACTGTGTCAACGATGTCGTGTGCGACAGGAATAACGCCTTCATCTGCAAAAGACGTCCGTAGCTGCGACTGTTGGACTCCAAACACGTCGCATTTTGAGCCCTAATAACGTAACTTCTTGGAGACATTACCTGAATTTACTGTAGTTCAAACACAAATAAACATATTATCTTCTCAGCAGACTGTTTCTATCATTTACTGTTGGGTTTAAAATGAGCTGCAGTCACATCACATTTAAGCTTTTTCAATCACATTTTCAAATTTGTGATTCCCAAATAATCTTTTTATCTGACAAATTATAACCTGAGAAAGAAAACTAATTTAATTTTTAAATGGTGGATTTATTTAGGCTGGTGTTTTCCAGCAGGAAGTAGGTGGCATCATAACTAAGCAGTAAAATATTGAACTATTGAGCCAGGAAGTCTGAGGATAAATGGGCCTTAAATGGACACAAACCCACAACATACCAACAGGTTTGTTACACTGGTTCAAAGACGACGAGGTGTGTGAGTCCTGATCAGTCTGACAGGAAGGTGTGCAGCGCTGTAAATGTGTGTGTGAGCATTTTAAAGAAGAGTCTTACCAAACACCAGAGCTGTGAATGCATCAATGTGAAGAAACTAAAAAAATGTCATTCTGAAAGCATTTAGCAACATATAAATATTTTGTTAATCCAAACCTATTCCACAGTGTTCCTGTATTATGTAACATTTAAGAACAAATTGGTTGATAAAATTATGTTAACATGTTTATTCTGAATATGTGATTCCTCAGTTTTCCTTCTGTCTCTAATAACAGTTTATTTGGCATTTTTAGCCACTGTGAGCATCAAGTTTTATTGCATTTGCACTTCATGCATAGATATTATGTTAATATTGAAAGCAAACAGTTTCCCTTCTAGATTCTTCTGATGTAAATATTTTCTTTGCACATTTTCTTTCTGTGAACCATTTTTTGTACTTTATTTTCTCATCAGTGACTCCAACAGTTGATTTAAATGAATCCATCATCAGTCGTAATCTGTGCAGTTTCAACTTAACACAGATTTCATGATGTTTTCATGGCAGAGAAAACGTTTCACATCAACAGCTGATTGTTCAGGTGCTGACAGGTGACTGTTGCAGATTTGTTTTTAAAATCCCATCTTCAGATTTTTAACTAGGGCTCTGTAACAATATCGATTTTGCAATATATATTGACAGTTTCTTTCCTAGAAAAAAAATTGATATTCATCTGCAAGTATCGTAACGTCCAACTGTCACCTTGATCACTCACTGTTTGTTTCACTGGAGAGTGACCAGGTCATCAGGCTTAGAGTGATTCCTTCAGATGTTAAGTATCAAGGTTAAAAATAAATTATTTACTTTACTAATGCATGTTAGCTACAGTTTGGACTGTTTCAACTGAAAGAAACATGTTTTCTCACCACTTCTTTGATTCATTTTGTTCAGCTGTCCACTTTAAGTCTGTGTCCAACCAGAACCAGGTATTGTGTAGTTGGAGCTTTTAATCAGTTTTCAGTTAAATTAATTCAGTCCAACTTTATAACAGTCACAAAATGTCACCAAAATCACTTTATCCCTCTAAAATCTTTCAGAAAATCGCAAAAGTGTATTGAATTGTATTGTTTGCTGAATATCGCAATATATATTGTATTGTGGGAAGAATATCATGTACCGTATTGTATCGTGAAATTATCGTATCACTATGATATTTTTAACTCTGATTCCTGGATGAAAGCGTCAGTGGAGGTGATATTCTCTGCAGCCTTATCTTTTCTTGAGATAACAATTAAACTTAAAAAACACCATGACTCCAGACACATTTTGTTTTGTAATTTGTTTTAAACTTTTCTATACGGTTTCACTTGTTTTACTTTTGTGAAACCAGGTTGCTGTAAGTTGGAGATTTTCTTGCAAATGAGGTCTGGATCTCAATTTAACCAAAACCTGATTAAATAAGAGAAATGAAGCAAATCAATAATAAAAATATTCAGCGATATAAATGTTGTACATGAGGTCCTCCAGAGACCAAACAACCCGTTCGTTAATCTGTTTCCTGCAGAGACTTATAAGCCTAGAGCCATGAAGCTAGAGACACAACAACTAACTTTTGTTTTTCACAGATTTGAAAACATTTGTTTCATTCCTGACCGAGCCAGTACTTCCTTACTGCAGCCTGAAAGCTAAGTAGCTGTCGCCATGGTTACAGTTGGGTTGCAGTAAAACTACTTCCTGTTGGAACAGACTTAGCTCTGATCCGACAAAAGATAAAAACATTTCAGTTTTTTTCCAAATCCTCTGACTATTCCTCCTCAGTCTTTATATCTAAAACGTCATTATGCATCCAGGAAAGAACTGAAATATGTCCTCCATAAGCCGCTGTATGCTGTATGTCGGAGGTTCAAAACCAGGTTAATCCCTCAACCTGTCAGTATTTGAGCTCTTTAGAGTTTGCAAACAGAACATTATTGCTGTTAATAGACATTCACACATCAAGAACTAATTTATCTCCTTAAACAAAGAACTTAAAGCCATCAGTAGATGTGTTTTTCATACTCCTTTAGAAAATATTTGCATGTCAAGAAATGTTTGTTGACAGGAGTTCCTGGAACAGCAACATGCTTCCTCGTTACAGGAATGAAACATGAAATGTCATCATGGGTTGTTTGCTTTGCTGGGAGAGTAACCAGGTCATCAGGCTTAGAGTGATTCCTTCAGATGTTCAGGTTAAAAAGGTATCAAACTATTCAGAGCAGGAACTTGGTTCACTTTATTTACTTTACTAATGCATGTCAGCTACAGTTTGGACTGTTTCAACTAAAAGAAACATGTTTTCTCTCCACTTCTTTGATTCATTTTGTCCAGCTGTCCACTTTAAGTCTGTGTCCAACCAGAGCCAGGTATTGTAGTATTGGTGCTTTTAATCAGTTTTCAGTTAAATTAATTCAGTCCAACTTTATAACAGTCACAAAATGTCATCAAAATCACTCTGTCCCTCTAAAATCTTCCAGAAAATCGCAAAAGTGTATTGAATTGTATTGTTTGCTGAATATCGCAATATATATTGTATTGTGGGAAGAATATCATGTACCGTATTGTATCGTGAAATTATCGTATCACTATGATATTTTTAACTCTGATTCCTGGATGAAAGCGTCAGTGGAGGTGATATTCTCTGCAGCCTTATCTTTTCTTGAGATAACAATTAAACTTAAAAAACACCATGACTCCAGACACATTTTGTTTTGTAATTTGTTTTAAACTTTTCTATACGGTTTCACTTGTTTTACTTTTGTGAAACCAGGTTGCTGTAAGTTGGAGATTTTCTTGCAAATGAGGTCTGGATCTCAATTTAACCAAAACCTGATTAAATAAGAGAAATGAAGCAAATCAATAATAAAAATATTCAGCGATATAAATGTTGTACATGAGGTCCTCCAGAGACCAAACAACCCGTTCGTTAATCTGTTTCCTGCAGAGACTTATAAGCCTAGAGCCATGAAACTAGAGACACAACAACTAACTTTTGTTTTTCACAGATTTGAAAACATTTGTTTCATTCCTGACCGAGCCAGTACTTCCTTTCTGCAGCCTGAAAGCTAAGTAGCTGTCGCCATGGTTACAGTTGGGTTGCAGTAAAACTACTTCCTGTTGGAACAGACTTAGCTCTGATCCGACAAAAGATAAAAACATTTCAGTTTTTTTCCAAATCCTCTGACTATTCCTCCTCAGTCTTTATATCTAAAACGTCATTATGCATCCAGGAAAGAACTGAAATATGTCCTCCATAAGCCGCTGTATGCTGTATGTCGGAGGTTCAAAACCAGGTCAACCTGTCAGTATTTGAGCTCTTTAGAGTTTGCAAACAGAACATTATTGCTGTTAATAGACATTCACACATCAAGAACTAATTGATCTCCTTAAACAAAGAACTTACAGCCATCAGTAGATGTGTTTTTCATACTCCTTTAGAAAATATGTTGCATGTCAAGAAATGTTTGTTGACAGGAGTTCCTGGAACAGCAACATGCTTCCTCGTTACAGGAATGAAACATGAAATGTCATCATGGGTTGTTTGCTTTGCTGGGAGAGTAACCAGGTCATCAGGCTCAGAGTGATTCCTTCAGATGTTCAGGTTAAAAAGGTATCAAACTATTCAGAGCAGGAACTTGGTTCACTTTATTTACTTTACTAATGCATGTCAGCTACAGTTTGGACTGTTTCAACTAAAAGAAACATGTTTTCTCTCCACTTCTTTGATTCATTTTGTCCAGCTGTCCACTTTAAGTCTGTGTCCAACCAGAACCAGGTATTGTGTAGTTGGAGCTTTTAATCAGTTTTCAGTTAAATTAATTCAATCCAACTTTATAACAGTCACAAAATGTCACCAAAATCACTCTGTCCCTCTGAAATCAATCTAAAATCAAGAACTAATTTATCTCCTTAAACAAAGAACTTTAAGCCATCAGTAGATGTGTTTTTCTTACTCCCTTAGAAAATATGTTGCATGTCAAGAAATATTTCTTGGCAGGAGTTCCTGGAACAGCAACATGCTTCCTCGTTACAGAAATGAAACATTACATGTCATCATGGGTTCTGCATTCCAGCATCAACTGGCTATATAAGGTCCTTTCTCCAAACTGGGATCGTCTGTCAGGATTTAACACAGCAAAGGTAACATCCAACAGTGACTTTGTTTTGTAATGACATTTTTCTTCTTCTGTTTAACTGAAGCTGTTTAGCAGCAAGGCAGTCTCTGATGTTCAGGATGAATTCGTGTTTTTATTTAACTTCAATGTCTCTCCTCAGATGGCATCCGGCTTTCAGTTGGTGTTCCTCCTCGGCTCCATCATCGGCCTCTTGACTGTTAGAGCTGTGAGTAAAATCAACGGTGATTATTTCAGTTTCAACACTTTAAGATGTGGCGAAAATGACAGAAGGAGGAGAAACTTTGGATGAGAATGAGACATGAGATCCAACTGGTTTCTGGTTCCAACTTGGTGTTTCTGTTTCACAGGCAGGCGCAAGTGACAGTCAAGAGGAGAAGGCAGGTTGGTGCTTCTCTCTCCTCCCAGAACCTGCAGTACTGAACTAAGCTTTGCTTTTAAAATACATTTCAAAAACAAAAGTCTAGACAGAAATCAGAAAATCAAAAAGTATGACTTTCCATCATTAAATCATGTTTTAAATTCATCTGTATGGAGCTCCTAAGGGGACACTCGAGTAAAAAAATGTAAAAACAAACTTTCCAGATACTGTTTCTCACCACATACTAACACACACGTTAGTATCATGTACTAACTCACCAGACAGTATCAGGAACGCTTGTTTGTTTTACTTGAATGTCTTTTTGGGGACTCCATAAGTTTGGTTCAAAAATTTGAAAAACATTTTTAGAAAAGTCTAACTCTGAGAAAAATGCTCCATGCCAAATGGAGAACTCAATATGTCTAAAAGAACAGAAGAAACAGAACAGAAGAAAACTTGAGTCTCTCATGAAAGCTGGACTTTATGTTAAAATATTAAGAGATTAAACTAGACAAGACATGAATGATCATTTCTATGAAATAAACCCAAATATTTCAGCTCAGTACAATATTTACTAAGACATAAAAACATTCCTTATGTCTCCATCATAAATAATAAGCATTGTGATAACTGGTTACCTCACAATATGAGCAACTAATTTCTACTGCCCTGACATATTCTTCTGTCTGTCACCTTCTGTTGCAGCTGACTGTCCTGCTCGTTGTCCATCAGGTTGGACACAGTTTGGATCTCGCTGCTTCATTTTCTATTACCAGAACATGAAATGGTCTGATGCAGAGGTAGGGGGCAAAACTCATTGGCTTACTGTTGAAGGAATAACACAGATTCTTATGGTGCTGGATGAGGAAGGAAACCAGTTTGGTGAATTGAATCAGCAGCTGTTTGCATGAATCAGGATGTTGTCAAAAAAAAACAACCATCCGACTTCAACCTCGTACTGTTGCAAATCTTCAGATATGCTAGAACAAGAAAAACAAACCAGAAGCCTTTCATGGTTTGTAAATCTCAAGGTTAACTGGAAACTTTGAGCACCAAATGAAACTCAATGGAGTTTTTCTAATACCCTGAGAAAAACACTTTATCCCTCTTCAAGACATATAAAAGTAATCAATCCAGAATAAACAATTACATATCATGCTTCTGATGTTTCCATCCTGAAATTAACATCAAAATTTCAAATGATTCAGGCCTTCAATTTTTATCAAACCAGCTGTGTAGATTAATTGCTAGTTTCTGAGAGTTTGTGATTATAAAGAGAACTTGGTATCATCTGCATATGGATCTACATTTATGAATTCAATGACACAGTTAACAGAGAAATTTATGAAAAATATTTGATCAAACACAAAACCCTGGAGAACTCCAAAACTAAGCGTGTGTAAGGAAGAATTATTGTTTACATCAGTTCAAACATTTTGGGGCCAAAATTGTGAAGTTCAAAGTGCGAGTTTGCCACAGAACGTCCAGCATCTATGTAGGCTTTAAGTAGAAAGCATGGCAAGTTTGTGGTTTTACTTAAAACATCTTCCAGAAAAAAGAAGTTGGCTTCCTGAATGAGAAACAATTTATGTTGTACCAAACATTATTTTATGAAGATTTAATTTGCACATGAAACTTTTGGCCTAAAAAAACCATCTTGACCCAAGAGCTCTTGAAGGCTCCATTATAGAAATGTGAGCAGAGTCCAAGTTTTTTCTGGAAAATCTCTGAAATTAGTTTGTTTCTTCTCGCAAATGTTCTACTTTTGGAGTTCAAACATTTCCATGTTACTTTCTAGAAAATTTCAAAGATTAACCTCAAAATTTCTTAGTTTTCTGGCAGAAATGCACTTCCTTGCTCTTTTTTCTACCCCTATTACACCATCATAGACAAAACCTATCAATTTAGATATGTGTTCTTAACTTAATTTATTTCACTCAACCACATCTGATCCTTTGCATTTCAGAAATTCTGCATTTCTATTGGAGGGAACCTGGCATCGATCCACAACTCTGATGAAAACACCTTCGTTAGTGGCATGATCAACAGAGTCTCCGGTTCTCGTTATACCTGGATTGGAGGCCATGACGCCATCGATGTAAGTTTTACAGACCCTCTGAGTGTTTGGTGCAGATCCTGCAGTCAGTGAAAAATAAACTGGTCTTCATTGTTGTGTTGTCACTACATTTTGTTGAATTTTATATGCTGATATTTGTTATCAGGAGAAGAGATGGCTGTGGAGCGATGGATCCAGCTTTGAGTATACAAACTGGTACAGCAACCAGCCAGACAACTCTGGAGGAAATCAACACTGCCTGGAAATAAACTACGGAGGTAAACAAATATTTACTTGACTTTAAATTGTTTATTTAATCTCCTGTTTGCTGATAAAACTGGTGGATCGTTCGTAAGTCAAAAACTGAAATGACTGCTCATTTTTTCCCCAAAAATCCCCAAAACAGGAGACAACTGGAACGACAATCCGTGTACGACCACCAGGTCGTTCGTTTGCTCCAAGGATCTCTGAGGCAGCCAAGAACATCTCAGGCTTCATCTGAGTTACAAGTCAAATTCAGCTCTGCACTTTTAATTTCTACTTCTGTTCATGAAATTAACTCAGGACTTTAAAATCTGAATAAAACTGAGTGATATAATTTGCCTGGACCTCCTTTCTCTGACTTTTGAATTTCTCCTGAGGACCAGGTGAAAAGCGAGATATTAAAGATCTCTGGATGAAAACTCCCAGTTTATTTCACATGACTTCCTTCGTGGATCAGAAAATGGAGGACAGTGAAGAGCTACACATTTTTCAGAGTATATCAGTAACGATGCAGCAACTGCATTACGTCAAAGCCTATAAAAGTCCCAGATGTTTTTGCAGCTGTTTTATGTCCTGACTGAAGGATGGCGCTGTGTTGCTGATGTTGTCCACTTTACCTAAACAGATAGCCAAATAATACATTAATCTAATTTGTTTGTTGTTATTTTTTCAAAAAAAAGACATGATGGTTGGTGCTAAATAAAAGACTAGTATGGAAATGTTCACCGTTTTTAAACAGAAAGCAGCAAATTTGTGTGTTAAGATGTCGCCCCCTGGTGGCTGATCTGAAGCATTACATAACTAACTCTACAGGCTTGCAAACCGTCTTGGTTCATTTTGGTCCAATACTGATAATAACAATGTATTTACCGATAGGGAATTATACAGTCCACACAGTATGCAATTTACCATTTGAAGCAAGATTAAAATCAGACTTTAAAATGTGATAAAGGCCATATCTTAGTCTATATTTTCTTATTCCACATTAAAAATGAAAAATTCTCTAAACATTCCTGAAATATAAAATCTGTTAGAAATCTATAATACATAAAATTAACTTCCAACAAGTATAACGTTACACTTAAAACATGAATATCATCTCAAAGTAGTGAAAACAGCAGATTTCTGAACATATTATAACAATTCTGGAAACAAAACTAAACACGGGTCTCATGTAACGTCAAGTTATGGGAACTCTGCATGCAGTTGATATTTTTAAATGGAGTTCATTTTATAATTATTGTTTGAATTTCTGTCTAATAAATATTTCAGTTTTATTGTGTAATTATAAAAAGAGCAAAGAGACAGATAAATCACCACAAGCTCCTTGGAATTATGCTAACTAGCTTAGCACAGGCTAGTTAGCACCTTTTCCACAGGGGCGAGGAGGAGTTAGGCCGGTCTGGTTGTTGGCACTGCTGCTGACTGACTTGTTGTTCAGTTGGTTCAGGATACAGACACTAGTTAAATGTATGAATATCTTAGTAAAGGTTTTCCAACGGTTCAGGTGAGACAACGATGATTATTAAACTATGATAAAACTTGTAATAGTCCCGAATATACATGAGCTAATGTTAGTCAGGGTGTTGAAAATAACTTTTAAAATGCCAGAATTAATTCATAATATATTCCAATGTGTTTTCATGTTGGTAAACTGCCGCTGCAGACCATCGTGGTTCTTCCTGCTCCTTTGGGTTGGAGGATCTCATCAGTGTCCGTCTTCCTGCTGGTCGGTGTTGACCTTCAGGATGTCCAGAGACCTTCACCTTTCTGGAGTCACATGACCCCAATATGCTGATGAAATATTTCTCCAAAAAAAACGTGTCTGATGTTCTGACGGAGTTGAAGTGCATTAACAGTCTGTTGTTTTTAACTTCTCAATACGTTTAATTATGATTCACCTGATGTCCAAGTTATACTGAGAACAAATAAAGCTTTATTCCCTCTAATCTGACTGGTTCCTCTTCCATGTTTTCACATTTTGGACACTAAGAATTAAAAGTTTAAACTCAGTCTTAATTATCACTAAGGTTCCAGGTTTTGGACACATTTTCTCACTTTCTTACATTGAAGATTCTGCAGGAAGTCAGATAATCAGTGAGTGGATAGAATGATTTTGTAGAAACTAGAAACTAACAAACATGATTTGTATTTAGGGTTCTTGTTAATAGCTGCCCTGATAATAATGTCAAAATGTTTATATTGGATATTCAGTTTTGAATGGCTTCATTGATAATCTACAATGTTAAGTTCAATGAAATTTTTATCCATCCATCCATCCATCCATTTTCTTCCGCTTATCCGGGATCGGGTCGCGGGGGCAGCAGCTTCAGAAGGGAGGCCCAGACTTCCCTCTCCCCAGCCACTTCTTCCAGCTCCTCCGGGGGAACCCCAAGGCGTTCCCAGGCCAGCCGAGAGACATAGTCCCTCCAGCGTGTCCTGGGTCTTCCTCGGGGCCTCCTCCCGGTGGGACGTGCCCGGAACACCTCACCAGGGAGGCGTCCAGGAGGCATCCTGACCAGATGCCCGAGCCACCTCAACTGGCTCCTCTCGACGTGGAGGAGCAGCGGCTCTACTTTGAGTCCCTCCCGGATGACCGAGCTTCTCACCCTATCTCTAAGGGAGAGCCCGGCCACCCTGCAGAGGAAACACATTTCGGCCGCTTGTATCCGTGATCTCGTTCTTTCGGTCATGACCCAAAGCTCATGACCATAGATGAGGGTGGGAACGTAGATCGACCGGTAAATCGAGAGCTTCGCCTTTTGACTCAGCTCTCTCTTCACCACGACGGACCGGTACAGCGCCCGCTTCACGGCAGACGCCGCCCCAATCCTCCTGTCGATCTCCCGCTCCCTTCTTCCCTCATTCGTGAACAAGATCCCCAGATACTTAAACTCCTCCACTTGAGGCAGGACGACCCCCCTGACCCGGAGAAGGACCTCTACCCTTTTCCGGCTCAAGACCATGGCCTCGGATTTGGAGGCACTGAGCCTCATCCCGGCCGCTTCACACTCGGCCGCGAACCGCCTCAGCGAGAGCCGCAGATCACGATCTGATGAAGCCATCAGGACCACATCATCCGCAAAAAGCAGAGATGCGATCCTAAGGCCACCAAAACGGATCCCCTCAACACCTCGGCTGCGCCTAGAAATTCTGTCCATGAAAGTAATGAACAGAATCGGTGACAAAGGGCAGCCTTGGCGGAGTCCAACTCTCACCGGAAACGAGCCCGACTTACTGCCGGCAATGCGGACCAGACTCTGACACCGGTCATATAGGGACCTGACAGCCCGTATCAAAGGGCCCGGTACCCCATACTCCCGGAGAACCCCCCACAAGGCCCCCCGAGGGACACGGTCGAACGCCTTCTCCAAGTCCACAAAACACATGTAGACTGGTTGGGCGAACTCCCATGCACCCTCCAGGACCCTGCTGAGGGTGTAGAGCTGGTCCAGTGTTCCACGACCAGGACGAAAACCACACTGCTCTTCCTGAATCCGAGGTTCGACTATCCGACGGACCCTCCTCTCCAGGACCCCTGAATAGACCTTTCCAGGGAGGCTTAAGAGTGTGACCCCTCTGTAATTGGAGCACACCCTCCGGTCCCCCTTTTTAAACAGAGGGACCACCACCCCGGTCTGCCAATCCAGAGGAACTGCCATCGATGTCCATGCGATATTGCAGAGTCGTGTGAGCCAACACAACCCTACAACATCCAGAGCCTTAAGGAACTCCGGGCGGATCTCATCCACCCCCGGGGCCCTGCCACCGAGTAGTTTTTTGACCACCTCGGCGACTTCGTCCCCAGAGATTGGAGAGCCCAACCCAGGGTCCACAGGCTCAGCTTCTTCAACAGAAGGCATGTTGGTGGGATTGATTAGGTCTTCGAAGTATTCCGCCCACCGACCCACAACATCCACAGTCGAGGTCAGCAGCACACCATCCCCACTGTAAACAGTGTTGGTGCTGCACTGCTTCCCCCTCCTGAGACGCCGGATGGCGGACCAGAATCGCCTCGAAGCCGTACGGAAGTCTTTCTCCATGGCCTCTCCAAACTCCTCCCACGCCCGAGTTTTGGCCTCAGCGACCACCCGAGCCGCATGCCGCTTCGCCCGCCGGTACCCATCAGCTGCTTCTGGAGTCCCACAGGCCAAAAAGACCCCATAGGACTCCTTCTTCAGCTTGACAGCATCCCTCACCGAAGGTGTCCACCAACGGGTTCGGGGGTTGCCGCCACGACAGGCACCAACGACCTTGCGGCCACAGCTCCGATAAGCCGCCTCGGCGATGGAGGCACGGAACATGGTCCACTCAGACTCAATGTTCCCCACCTCCCCCGGAACGTGTTCGAAGTTCTGCCGGAGGTGGGAGTTGAAGCTCCGTCTCACAGGGGACTCCGCCAGACGTTCCCAGCAGACCCTCACTACACGTTTGGGCCTGCCAGGTCTGACCGGCTTCCTCCCCCACCACCGGAGCCAACTCACCACCAGGTAGTGGTCAGTGGACAGCTCCGCCCCTCTCTTCACCCGAGTGTCCAAGACATACAGCCGCAGATCCGATGAAACGACGACAAAATCGATCATCGATCTGCGGCCTAGGGTGTCCTGGTGCCAAGTGCACGTATGGACACCCTTATGCTTGAACATGGTGTTCGTGATGGACAGACCGTGACGAGCACAGAAGTCCAACAACAGAACACGACTCGAGTTCAGATCAGGGGGACCGTTCCTCCCAACCACGCCCCTCCAGGTCTCACTGTCATTGCCCACGTGAGCGTTGAAGTCCCCCAGCAGAACAAGGGAGTCCCCAGGAGGGGCACTCTCCAGTACCCCCTCTAAGGACTCCAAGAAGGGTGGGTAATCTGAACTGTTGTTCGGCCCGTAAGCACAGACAACAGTCAGAACCCGTCCCCCCACCCGTAGGCGGAGGGAGGCGACCCTCTCGTTCACCGGGGTAAACCCCAACGTGCAGGCGCCAAAATGGGGGGCAACAAGTATGCCCACTCCTGCCCGGCGCCTCTCGCCGTGGGCAACTCCAGAGTGGAAGTACGTCCAGCCCGTCTCAAGGAGACTGGTTCCGGAACCAGAGCCATGCGTCGAGGTGAGGCCGACTATTTCTAGCCGAAACCTCTCAGCCTCGCACACCAGCTCCGGCTCCTTCCCCACCAGAGAGGAGACGTTCCACGTCCCAAGAGCTTCTGCAGCCGGGGATCAGACCGCCAGGGTCCCCTCCCTCGGCCACCGCCCGTAACACATTGCACCCGACCCCTTTGGCCCCTCCGACAGGTGGTGAGCCCATTGGAAAGGGAATCCACGTCTCCTCTTCGGGCTGAGCCCGGCCGGGCTCCGTGGTTAAAAGCCCGGCCACCAGGCGCTCGCCATCGTGCCCCACCTCCAGGCCTGGCTCCAGAGTGGGACCCCGGTGACCCGCGTCCGGGCAAGGGAACGCGAGATTCAAAGTTTGTTTCCATCATAAGGGTCTTCAGGCTGCGCTTTGTCTGGTTCCTCACCTAGGACCTGTCTGCCTTGGGTGACCCTACCAGGGGCATAAAGCCCCAGACAGCATAGCTCCCAGGATCATTGGGACACACAAACCCCTCCACCACGATAAGGTGGCAGCCCAAGGAGGGGTGAAATTTTTATATAATATTTTCACTCTGGCTTAAGCTCCTCACATTTTGGGAGGATTGTATTAGGACCTTGATATAAACTACAGTAAGTACAATAATGTGTGGAGTGAGTAGAAATAAAGAGACTTTGTTCACTGAGACACAACTTTTATTTTTCTTTTGTTTGTCTCAACTCTTGTTGCTCTGCCATCTCAGCTGGTAGCTGCTTCCTGCTGAAGGAGATCCAGGTGTTCAGATGGTCCATCATGTCAGCCATATTGCTCCTTCTGCTCCCTGGGAAAAGTAATCAAATGTTATAATAACACATAAATGTAGATAAATAACAGTTACTAATGTGGACGTTACATACACATAAGGAATTGTTAACAGACATATATATATACATATATATAGATAGATAGATGGCTATACAACACTTTTTTACCATCCAGCCATACAGATTATAAATAATTGGAATAGTTGTGTAAATTAAAGTCAAAATGTAATTACTTGTAAGTTTTAGACCTATGGAGGTTTACAGCTATGGATATAATACCACTGTCGTTTTCTTCAGGTGCATCGTTCATTCTACAATTAATAATTCATAACAATTTGATTACAGAACTGATATCTAGCCATTTTAAAATAGGATATCATATGACATGTTTTATTATCTCACAATGGGGGAAACTCAGATGCAACAACAAAATGAGAAACAATAGAAGCTCGTAGATTCACACAAAGATAAATGATGGTAAATTGCTGAACAATATTGAGTTATTTATAACTAATGTGCAACTGAGTGTCTTCAGAAAATGGTGTTTGAGTAATAAAAATACAGCAGGCTCTGTGTTTTAAATGTCGTCCACCTTAAATGTAGTAAAAACCAGACAGATTTATCTCCAAACTGCTGAGAGCAGCAGCTGCGTCTGGTCGGTTTCCACCGTGAGGCTCCGAAGCTGCTAACGAGGCTAACGAGGCTTTTCATTCTCTCCACTATGGTGACAAAAACGCCTCATTCCTCACGGCTCCATCAGCTGCTGCTGAATATTGAAATCCGAAGCAAAAAAAAAAAAAAAAGCTGCATCTTTTAGTTCACGCTTGTTGTATCTTCCATCACTTCCGTGTTGCCGCGAGTTTCAAACGTTGCGCCTTCTTTTTCTTCTCTCTTGCCTCGCTGTTCTGTCCCGCCCTCAGCCAATCATGAACAGCAGCGAAGCTACGTCACCAGGGCTGACCGGTTCTGCTGTTCTGCTCTGAAGCAGGACCTAAAAAAAGCAGCGCCAGCCGTTTAAAAGGCCGGTAGAAACACAAGGTAAAGCCGAGCGGAAGCCGAGCCGCGGGCGGGCCGGTGGAAAAGGGGCATTGGAGAAAAACTGAGGTACAAATTTACAACCTTGTTTGTCTTTGTTTTCTTTTTTTTTGTTCTTAATTTCTGAACACGGTCAAGATACTTCTGCAGGGTGTAGCAGCCCATCTTCAAAAGCCTTATTTAATATTAATTAAATTCTCTGCTAACTTTGTGCTTTTTAAGTACTTTATAAGTGCTTTAATTACACATTCTGATTGCTGCTTCCCTAACATAGCAACCATTGTTACTAAAGGCTTGTTGCCCTTTCTTTTCTCATGCATATTTTCTACATTTTATCAAACATGTTCAGCATCTTCCATTTCTTTACAGTGGACGTTTTCATACAATATTTAAACCACTATTAAGACTTGTAAGCCCAACCCTCAACCTATTCATCCATATTTCCTCTTACCTCATCATCATATTAACCTCCTCTTACAGTAAAAAAACGCCCACTTGATGCTGCCACCCCATCCTTTACAGTTAGGATGACACAAGCATCCGTGTTTCCTCTCCACATGTATCGATGGTCATTATAACCAGACGGAGGTTATAAAGACATGACATGTCTCCAGAAATAAAGATCTTTGTCCCCGAGTACATTTGCAGTTTCCTGTGAAGGAACTGCTTCCTCCTCGCTGAGCGACTTTTCAGGCCATGTCAGTACAAACCAGTTTCAGTCTCACCAGCTTCTTGTTTGGCTTCTGTTCTGGGTTAATCTGCACGTTTTGGACCAGAACCCGACTCCTTCCTGAGAGCTTCGATGGATAGATTCTCTCACTAATGTGGCTTTTACCAAATAGAAATTTTAGACTTTAACTGACATAAAACAAAATAAGTTAGGACTGGTTTAACTTCACACAGGGAGAAAAAAATATGTCTGTTTCTTTTTATTCAGTGTATGTAAACTTTTGTATTAGCAGTTCCTAAACAACTGAACAAACTTGAAATATAAATTTATACTTCAATTTATTTTAAGGGAGATTTTTGCAAGGTAAACAAAAATTTCCCTTTTGAAGCTATTTTTCAACAAAGTTTTATTTTTTAAACATCTTCAAATTGAAAGTGAAATTTCTCAAATGGGCTGAACAATGGTGCAGTTGGTAGAGCTGCTGCCTTGCAGCAAGAAGGTTCTGGGTTCAATTCCCAACCTGGTCTTTCTGCATGGAGTCTGCATGTTCTCCATGTGCATGGTGGGCTCTCTCTGGGTACCTGGGTTTCCTCCCACAGTCCAAAAACATGACTGGCAGGTTAATTGATCTGTCTAAATTGTGTGTGTGTGTGTGTGTGTGTGTGTGTGTGTGTGTGTGTGTATGGTTGTTTGTCCTGTGTGTCTCTGTGTTACCCTACGACAGACTAGCGACCTGTCCAGGGTGACCCGCCTCTTGCCCTGAACGTTAGCTGGAGAGGAACCACCAACCCTCCCGACCCCACCAAGGGACAAGGGTGTAAGAAAATGGATGGATTTCTCAAAATGTTTCAAAAAATCCCATTAATTGTTTACTGTAGATCTGCAACAAAAATGCCAATAAATGTCCTTCAGTAAAATGATAAGAGGAATGTGAAACAGCTGATTTGTCTTTATTTATTTTTAAGTGTAGTTTCAATTTTTAAAAAAAACTGTGTGTAACATGAGTGACAGAATGAGGGAGGAAGGAGGTACAGGCTGAAAATGTCTGACGTTTTCTAATTAGAAAAATAAAACGACATCAGTGACAGACTCGGTTACACCAGGATGATGAGTTCATTCCTACCGTTTCAATCAAAGACACAGTGGCTGAAAATGCACCAATGTGATCAGACACGTAGATCAGGTCCACCTGGAAACATCGGTAGTGTTTGGAACAATTACAGATTCAAACAACGTCTGAGGCTGGAGCCAGCTGTGCTCTGTGCCTGCTGGGAAAACCATGAAGGAAAACACGACTTCTAATGATTAACCTGATTAGAACGAGCATCTTGCACTGAAAGCAACTTCACTTTGAGTCGGGGTGAAAAGTGTCGTTAAGAAAACAGCTGTAAAGGTCAAACATACAACGATGAGGAAGGAGGCTTAATGCACACGTTATTCCCAACCGGAGCGGAGGCGGCGTTCCTCCAGCCGGACGCCGGAAGGTTCCGCTCCGCGTCGCCTCGCATGCGATGCTAACGGCGCCGAGTAGATATCCAGTAAGATTAACTCTTTAGGAATAAATGGGCTTGAGGTTCCTAAGGTCCCGTCAAGCACACACATCAAAGAATACAACCACATCTCACGCTATTCTTTAGGCAGGAAGCAGAGTGGCTCCGCCCCCCACCGCCGCCGCCCAGAGTCCGTCTAAGACACGGCGTCTCGGTTCCCTAGGCGTAGACTCCCTCCGCTGGCCACCAGGTTGCGCAGCAGTTTGCAGCGGCCGGCCAGGTAGTCCTCCTCGTCGACGTTGACCAGCAGTTTGATGGCTTCGTGGCCCACGGCCTGCTTTAGGGAATCCGTGATGAAGACGCCTTTGAGCGCCTCCAGCAGCGAGCCGTTGATGTAGTCCCTCCAGAAGGCGTCCAGGTAGGTGAGCTCCGAGAACTTGATGTCGCAGATGATGGAGCCCAAGTCTCTGGATTTCAGGATGGTGTTGGCCTGGTTGAAGCGCTCAAACTGCCGCTCCACCGCCTCCTGCTTGTTGGAGAAGATGTTCCCTTGGAGGGCCGACTCGTGCTGGCAGTACTCTGCGCGAACCCGGAGACGAATATCTGAAAAGGAACCGACAGGAAAATGATCCCGTCTCTGTTTCCCCCAGTGCATTATAAGCCTGGCGGGCCTCCAGGTTTTCTCTTTCAGCAGACGAAGGCTCGTTTATTTGCTGTAATTTATTATGGGAATAATTGATTTATTGCTTCTTGCAACAGGCCAGAGCATGATGACCTCACACACTGGGAGGATGAGGTCAGTCTGTAACCACAGCTCTACAATCTAACAACTTCAGCCAATGAAGTGACAAGACGCAGATAAAGGACCAAAAATATTTGGACACTTTACAGGATACAACTATTTTAATTGTATTGTTTGCCTTTTTTAAGACTTTATATTGTAGTTGTTGTTCAGCTATTGTTAATAATGTCTTCCAATAACAGATAATAGTCATATTTTCACATTTCCTGTCAGTTTTATACATTTTTAAGTGAAAAACTCGGCAAGTTGCTGGTGGACTGACTGCCTTAACACCCCAACCTCTGGGGGAAACCCTGCATTGTCACCTCCTGTTGTCACTGATCTGAGCTCTACATAGAAGTCAGATTACGTCATTTCTTCTTCTGTGGTGCTTCATACACATCAGGACTGGCTGGCCTCGCTCAGGTTTATACGTTTATGTCCTACATGGTCATAAACATTCCTTCTCACTAATATAAGAGATAATATTAGTGTTACATCCTCACTAATATAGCGGTTCTAACAGGCGCCTTTGAGCTGTAATCCTTTTCATCCTCACCACAGGTTTGCTTTTCTTTGCAGTCAGCAGATGAATTACTCCTCTTCCGCTTGCGGTGCGGCGCCGGAGGGCTCGGCTTGGTTCGGGGGGAGCAGCATATGAACGGCTGTGAACCTATGAAGTGGAGATCATGTTTAAAACAGTTAGGAAACCATCTCAGCATAAGTTAAAGAGCTCTTTGAAGGAAAACATTGCCGTTTGTTGTTATTAAGTTAAACATGGCGGGTGGGACGTTTCCCACGCAGACCCACCTGTTCTTCTGTGGGCTACGGCGTCTTTACACTGCTCTGATCCTCTGGGTGAAATGTATCGCACAGACGTTTCCTCCAGGTACTTGTCAACAGGATCTGGGCAAACTGGAAACAACTTAGTTAGTAGCTGATTTCTAATGTAAACCTCCAAACTAACAGAGAAGAACCCAAATGCACCAGCGATCAATGAATGTCCTTAAAGAGACCAAAAAGAATCCAGTTCATCCTAAACGCTTGAATGTAAAACAAGTTTCCAGTCCGTAGATGGCAGCAGTGTTCAAATTAATCAGCAGGCTGCCTGTTGACTGCAGAAGAGGAAGCAGCCTACACTGGTGCACAGAGCTGATGGGGAGGTTTGTGACAGGCCAGAGAAAAACAGCAGCAGAATCAAGTAAAGAAAGTAATATTATGACTTTATTTCTGTCATTTAAAGAGAAAACTGGCCAAAACAGACCTGGTGAAAGCTTCATAACCCTCGAGTTTAGTGACTGCTAGATTCGAGTGCCTTGATTATTAAAATTTGTTGAGGAAAATGTATCTGCCGCAAAGCTTCGTTAAATTAAGTCTCATTATTTAGCGCCCCGTGTTCCCCCACCCGGGTCATTATTTGTGGTGGAAGCCTCTGTGAGTTGTTGCTACGTGGTAGCAGCATGACGCTGAAGTTTCCGGCGTTTTACGGGACAAATAAGCATTGTTAGTTGCAATAGGTGTACAACAGCTTTTGTGATGTTACATTTCAGAGAGAAAGAGAGAGACAAAAAGAAAGAGAGAGAGACACTAATCATAAAAATTTCTGAGTTTCAAAAGTAAAAAATTCGCAAGAAAAAGTCAGAAATTTTGAGATTAATCGCAGAAATGTTCTAGAAAAAGGTCTGAAATTTCACCAAGCAGCCTGAAAACAACGTCTTCTATCGGGTGACCAAGGAGAGTAAAATGGAGTCTCACCGGACGGCGGTTTAGAAAATCCAAAGCTGAATAAAACCAAACCCTTCTGACTCAGCAGAACCCTTCCTGCAGTATTGTAGATCTGCTGGCCCTTTAAGAAGTTTCAGTCACACAGAGTAATGTTTTATTCAGGAACAAGATGTCCAGGACACTGATGTGCAAGCGAAACGATGAGGCCCCACGGACGTTACTAATGTACATCCTGGATAAAAATAACCCCAAGACTCCACCTAGAGGTCCGGACTGCAAAGAGACGCCACCGGAGGGAAATGACTGGCCGCTGACGTTTGTTCCCAAGGTGCGTCTTCTCTCAATTTACTTTTATGGCTTTATATTGTGAAACAGAAAATAATTTTCCATTTCTGACATGAATTTTATTTAATTTTATTCTACAACTTAAAAAATTGGATACCTGGTTCGATTTGGTTTCCATGAATAAACCCGTAAAAACAGGCAGAGCAGCCGGTTGACTGAAACATGTTTGAATCACTCAGAGTTTTGATATGTCGCAGCCTCGTGTCCCAGCTGTACCTGAATTCCTCCAACAGGATTTAAGGAGTTTGGGCTGACCAGAGGCTCCAGGTGGCTGGATTTGGACTTTAGCTGATTTTCCTTAGATCTAACAAAGACGCCAAAACAAGGTTTTTTCCCACCTAAGAAGTTCCATTGCAGGCTGAATGATTAAAACATTTTCTAAATGGTTTCATCAGAACAACCAGTCTGCTTTTCTATTTAAGGCCTATTTTTTTATTTTCTGCTTGAAAATCCCTTTATTTTGTTCTTTTATTCTCCTCCTCTGTGTAAGTCAGCATTGATGAGAAGGTGGTCATGTCTGTCGGTGAGGGCCTTTGGATGACCCAGAGGTAAATGTTTGAACCTTAACCACAATGTAGGGAGAAAGTTTATCTACATGAATTACTTGGAGCTGAGAATCACTAGAACCAGTTTGGTACTGGAGTAAATTGGCTGCAGATCTTCTAATTGGATCTGAACTGATTTTGATTGATTCGTTTCATTTCTTTCAGAGGTTTTATGAGAATCAACGTTTCTCTCTAGACTGTAAAACATTTTTATTCGTTTGATTTACCAGCAGTTTCCAGTGAATAGCTGGGTTTACACCGATAATGTTTGCAAATATTTGTCTATATTCTGCTAATGTTTGAAAAAAAAACAAATTTACATTTATGGTGATTCCATTAAATAGGAAATTAAAGTTATACGTGAATGTAAACAGTTAAATAAAATATATTCATAGCTCAGCCAATCAGAGGAGACTTCAGCAACAAGCCTGACACACAATGATTCACAACATTTTGTAAACTTTGTGGCTGCACATTGTCTGAAAAAAACAAAAACATCATCCTCCAACTATTCCCTGTTGTCTTTTTTGTCGTTTCTGCCAGTAGTAACGTCCGGCTGTTGATCACGTGATTAGTGTGATATGAAAAAAAAGTGCTTCCCTAGCAGTTTTGCAAGATATGTCCATTTAAATCCGTCTGAAAAACCACATCATCCTCCAGCAAATTATTTTTTATTAAAATATGTCTCATTTTTTTCAAAATTGCTGTGTTTCTAGTGAGCACATTTATTTTCATAATTCAAGTTGTGCAGATCTACGGTTAATGGAGACGCAGCTGACCCCTGGCCTCTTGCAGGCTTCTTTTTGTTATGCAGGTTCAGCTGTGAGAGAACACCTTCCTGATTGGCCGCTTGGAGGAGAGCAGTGACCCTATTGGACCAGCAGTGGGATTGCAAGCCAATCAGTCACTGATGAGGCCCACCTGCACCATATAAGAGGCTCCTGAAACATTCCTCCAGTGGGGCAGCTAGTAGGCAGAGGTCTTGTTTAGCTGTCCCCCATGTTTGAGCAGTTTTGACACATTTTGTTTCTGCTTGTTCAGTTTTGACTTTGCTGTAGCTCGTGTTTGGGAGGCTTGGTGCTTCCTTTGTGTGCTTTACCTTTTCCCTTTTGGTTGTTGGAACATACTTTTGATTGACTTGTTTGGACAATTTGTAATTTAATTTGCACTTAATATTCTTTAGTTTGTTGATTTTTTTTTTTAGTGTCAATTGGGTTAAACTGCATTGTGTTTTGGTTTTGTGAAACCTTTTGTAATACATAATTTTACATTCCACTTGTTTTCTCTGGACACATTTTTATGTCATCACCCCTGAATCCTTAGACCACAGAGGGGGGTGGGAGGCGTAACACTCCAACTACTTCCTGGTGTCTTTTTTGTTTCTGCCAGTAGTAACGTCTGGCTGTTGATCATGTGACTAGTGTAGTGTGAAAAAAAGTGCTTCCATAGCAGTTTTGAAAGATATATCTATTTAAATCCGTCTGAAAAATCACATCATCCTCCAGCAAAGGATTTTTATTAAAATATTTCAGTTTTTTCAAAATTGCCGTGTTTCTAGAGAGCACATTTATTTTCATAATTCAAGTTGTTCAGTTCAGCTGCCGTTGAACAGAAACCGTAACTCACCAGTCTGCCTCTTCCTGAGGGTGACGTAAGGCAGGAGGTCGTGGCGGGTGATTATCCTCAGAAGCTGGAGAACGTGTCGAAAGTTCGTCTCGTCGCACCGGCCCTGGCGTTCCAACGCCAGCAGGAAGTCTCTGCCGCTCCTGATGCCGCCGCGCTCGTACTCGTCAATCACGTCGACAAACAGGAAGGACAGCACCCTGACGTCCCTGTGCGTTAGCTGGGCTCCGACTATGTCGAACATGCGGTGGAGGGAGTACAGGCCGTGGGAGTTGTCTACGGCCTCCTCAGGCCACGGCTCAAAGGCCCCGTCTTGTCTGGATGAGCCGGAGTTTGTGGAGCGAGCGGAAATGTTTCTGTTGGCCGTCTGGTCGCTGGGGGCCGCCACGCCTCGGCAGCCCCGCCTGCCTAGCGACGACGACGCTCTGTGCTCCAGCGGCCCGCTGTTCGCCCGGCTCTGACTGGAGTCCACCCGCAGCTGGGAGTGAGCTGAGGAGTTCGGGGCCAGGTGAGCAGGAATACCGGCATTCGGGATTGGTGGTTGCTGTTGTGACGTCATCTCCAAGGTCGGTAGAGACGAGAGACGTTAGGATCCCACCAACTTCCACGGCGTTCCTCTGCTCCGACAGACGAGCTGATGGGAGACGGAAGCATAACGCAGGAAGAGTAAAACTACTTTTCACCAGGCCGAGCCGCTCCAAAGCTACGTCATGCTTAGTTTCCATTCTTTACTGAAATACCTTTTTATTAGGACTGTAGTGATATAAGAATTTCACAATATGATACGATACACGATATTCTGCTCACGATACAATATATATCGTGATATTCAGCAAACTATACAATTCAATACACTTTTGCGATTTTCTGAAAGATTTTAGAGGGACAGAGTGATTTTGGTGACATTTTGTGACTGTTATAAAGTTGGACTGAATTAATTTAACTGAAAACTGATTAAAAGCTCCAACTACACAATACCTGGTTCTGGTTGGACACAGACTTAAAGTGGACAGCTGGACAAAATGAATCAAAGAAGTGGAGAGAAAACATGTTTCTTTAAGTAGAAACAGTCCAAACTGTAGTTAATACAATATGGGACCATAGTGGGTAGCAGCTATAACATCAATAATGGCTCAAATTGATCAGTATTGTGTATTCTACGTTTTCCAATTTTCCCTATTTTAAATCTCTTTATCTTATTTATTTATTTTTCCTTTGAGTGAATCTGCATGATCTCACTTTCCTTTGACTTGCTTGTGGTACACCTGAATTTCCTCATTGTGGGACAATGAAGAACATTTCTACTAGGGCTATGTAATAATATCAATTTTGTGGTATATATCGATATTTTCTTTCCTAGAGAAAAATCGATATTCATCTGCAAGTATCGTAACATCCAACTGTCACCTTGATCACTCACTGCTTGCTTCGCTGGGAGAGTGATTAGGTCATCAGGCTTAGAGTGATTCCTTCAGATGTTCAGGTTAAAAAGGAATTATTTACTTTACTAATGCATGTCAGCTACAGTTTGGACTGTTTCAACTAAAAGAAACATGTTTTCTCTCCACTTCTTTGATTCATTTTGTCCAGCTGTCCACTTTAAGTCTGTGTCCAACCAGAACCAGGTATTGTGTAGTTGGAGCTTTTAATCAGTTTTCAGTTAAATTAATTCAGTCCAACTTTATAACAGTCACAAAATGTCACCAAAATCACTCTGTCCCTCTAAAATCTTTCAGAAAATAGCAAAAGTGTATTGAATTGTATAGTTTGCTGAATATCGTAATATATATCGTATCGTGAGCAGAAACTCGTATCGTATCGTGAGATTATTGTATCACTACAGCCCTAATTTCTACTGTATTCTTTTCTAAAATATATAAACAGCTGCAAGGATGAAGCTAAATGATTCAACATGGGAAATAAAAACTGAGGTAAAATAGATTTAGATGATAATTTATAACGGTGTCCAGAAATGGTCTTTATAACTTAATATATCTGGGTAAACGGGCCTCTGAGCTGAACACATGTGATGGGCTGTGGCTGTTTATTGACGCTGCTAACGACAACACTTCATTTCTGTTAGCTGACAGCGACAGATAAACCAAGTCCAGACAACAAAACGCACAACCCACACGCAAACGTCTCCGGCAGGTGACAGTTTCACTTTACCTGGAGTGTTTTGTGCTGATCCAGATGAGCCTCAGACAGCAGGAGTCCGCGGTGGATAAACAACATGAAGCTAGCTGCTCCTGAGCTGTTAGCAGCTTAGCTTCTCCTCCAGTACAAACCGTCAGCTCCGTTCTGCGGCTGCGCTGCAGGTCACGGAAACCGGCCGAACCATAGCTTAGAAGCGGACCGAGGGCCAAACGGGGTCCTGCAGAACAGGAACCAAAGGTGATGCAGTTGTTTTGGTCCGGCTATCGACATCACAGGTAAACTGAGCTAAAAAAAAAAATGTCGGCGTTGAGGTAAAATGAAAGAACTTCCTGGTCGCGTTGCGGTTGACTTCCGGGTTTCAGATTCAGGTTTTTTTTTAAAATAAATAATAAAAACAACCTATCGAAATTTGACACAAACAAAAAATAGGAAATACAAAAACACAATTGTTCAATATTTATTTTTAAAATTTTTAACTGTAGTTTTAATTATTGTAAAATTATCTTACAGATATCTTATTTTTTAACACACTTATTTTTTGGGATGAAGAAAATGCAATTTTAAAATAATGACTTCATTTATTAATGAAAACTAGCTTTCCAAACCAAGCTAGCCCTATATCTTCTTAATAAGTCAGAGGTTCCCAAACTGTGGGGCGCGCCGTGTCGTTGCAGGGCTAGAAACAAAAAAACCTGAACGCTGTATGCGCTGGGTTTTTACCTTAGAATGACCAACTCTCTGTTATTCCTGTCAGTCTGATACAGTAGGGGCTTCCACACTTCCCATATCTGTGTCCTCTGTCACTTTTATCAGCAGTTAAAACTGTTTAATCCGTTGTTAACATGTGGTAACCTGTTTTCCGAACCGTCTTTAAACGCAACATGAGCGCTACGACCCTCCCACTGGGTTTACACCAGTGAAGGAGACCAGATGCTGCTGTAGAGCTACAGGTGTGTTAGAATCATGGCAGCAAACTAGCAAAACGCAAAGAACTTTTAACAGTTTTTCCCCCAAACTAACCGACTGTTGAGTGAAGCTGCTGAATGCAGGTAAAGTAGCTAAAATATGGCTAGCTAACATCAATACAGCACCTTAGGCTTGTTAAGAAGTAGCTTTGAGGCTATGTTGTTGTCTATGTTCAGATACATAGATTCATTTCCCCCCCAAGCACACGTCGTTCAACCAGACAGCTATTTGTAATCGATAGGAAGCCCCCAGAAAATGTTTGAAACCCCTGGGGGGTCGCAGGACAAAGAGTTTGGGAACCACTGTAATAAGTCATAAATTGACTCTGGATTACCATGGTTTTTGGAAAGTTGAGTTCATTTTCACTGAATGTGGCTACTAGATGAGTAGAATAAAGAAATCACTTAAACAGAAAGAGCCTGAAATACGTCAGAAAGCTACAAACCACCACCCCAGTGGGAGGAAGATGAGGAATGGATGAGAAGCAATGTAACTGACATCTGACAGTCATAGAGCTATTCCTAAAGCTTTGTAGCTGGAACGTCTCAGCAGAGGTCAACCAACCACAATTACTTCAATAACTCATCGATGATTCATCCAGGAGGTCACGGCTGTACCCTGTAGGCCTCACTTGCCTCAGTTATTAAGGTCAATGTTCATGAACTAACTACTAAGACATTTTATCAAAGAAACATCTTAAAAATCTCTACAAATTTTCTGGACTTATGACACAAAACCTGAACTTTCGAAACAGTTTCCATCCTATTACATTTGGTGCAAGACTAACACAGCATCTCAAAGAGCACAAAACAAACAGGCAAACATGAAACATGAACAGTCAAAGTCAGGTCTTTGGTGTGTCTGAACTCCGTTAAATATCGGGTCATTTCAAATAGAAACCTGATGACCTCTGCCAGTAAACTGAAAATATGTTTTCATTCTTCAACAGGATCATGACTCATGAGGTCACATTAACACAGCAGCAGATACTACTGCTAAAGATACATAGAAGGTGTTGGGTGTCTGCTGGACCCCTAAACAATGGTCAATGATCCCTGTATTCGCTCCTACCCTATGAAATGATGTGGGAGGAGACTAAGCGCAGTTCTTTGGCAAAATTGGGTTTCACAAAGTGTTAACAGCTGGGTGACAATAATCATGTGTGGAGATCTTGTTTAAATATTTAATCACACATCTTTATCAGCGGTGCTAATAACTGTGGGTGATGTTTTATGTCAGTATAATGTTTAAATATAGAATATCATTTCAGCTCTACACCTTTTATTTAATTCATTTCATCACGTTAATGACCTTTGCTGTCAGTTGGTGCATGTTGGTTCTCACCTTCTCTTTCTTGGACAAATAATTTTCCAGACGTCTCAAACAATCAGCATTACCTTCAGACTTTTTTCTATGTTTATCTCTGTTCTTCCTGTAGATTCCCGATCTGTCCTCTGTCTTTTACCTGGACAGGAGTCACTTCTTTCTGACCTTCTTGACATGAAGCATCTGCCTGGACGTCTCCATCTCACAGCTCATACAGATACATTTATGTCAACTTCTGCAGATGCCAGTAAAAGCTCCATGGGGGAAGGAGAGACGTCGTCTCAACAGGACGGTTCTGGAGCTCGCTGAACTCTTTTGGACGTCATCATGAAGTGTTTGTGGATGTGGGGCCGTTCTGACACAAAGCAATGCTAATGACAGATATTTATTTGGAGATAATAATTCCTGGCAAAAAAAGGACTATAACTTGAAGGGCATCTATCCTTCTGTTTTGTCAGTGAATTAGCCAATTAGCTGGACTAAGGAACTTTTTTTCCACTTCACCTGTGATCATGAAATTAAGTTTGAAGGTGGAGACAATACGGACTTTGATGGCGTTCCACCTATTTACAAATTTTTAGAAATTTTCATTATTTTACACACCTGGTTTAAATGAATAGGTCATGGGAAGGGAACTATCTGCAAGACCCTTCTAAATCATTGTCATTAGGGTCATTACCTCGATTCTGCCAATCCTGAGAAAACCTAGTGTCATGACATTATATTAGTATGACAATCCAAACGATTATAGCAATGATTTTATTGAAAAGTCTTTTCATATGCACGTTGATTTCATACTGCTGTCAGAAGACAATGTTTGTAAAGAAAAAGTGTAAACATGTCTTCAGGAATGGACCTTGATGACATTTGAAGTGAAGTGTTGTGAAGGGAAACGCCACCAGGGCTCTTTACTCAACACCTTTCATGAACTCCAGGAACTCTGCCAGAGACAAAAACACACAATCTGTTAATACAGCTTATTTTGGACAGGTATAAATCAATCCCAATTTTATGCAATGCTCTTTTATAAGTAGACTTTATCAACTTCCGGTTCAAGCTTTATTCCTTTTTGGTAACGTTAGCTCTGACCCAACATTGGACTCTGCTATTCCAGAGAGTTAGAGACTCTCCAAGAATAGCTGCAATCTGCTAATATCTGAGATCATTTCTAAGATGTATAACTTCCTGTTTTAAGAGTTAATAAACCAATTATATCTTAATATGCATTAATACATACAGTGGAAACGTCTCAGCACTAACATCAACTGTCCTCTTTATATCTACTCTTGGAGGATCAGCCAACCAGGGAACTAAATGTCATTCCTGGATTGACCTCTTTGTAAACGCCAGCCAACAGCATGTTACCTTAGGTATTTCTCCACTGTCTTTTGAATATTTAAGTTATGTGCTATGAAAAAAACTGCAAATATTTTGAGATGCACAGAAAAATCTGTGAAAGGGCCAATCAGAAATGTTTTTTTTTATGCTAATAAGGACTATTGCTTTAAGTGACACAGACCAGTAGATCGCAATATTAAATACAGTTTAGTTATCAATAATTTTCTTTTTCCTAACTTAGAGTTGTGAAAAAAGATCAGTACCATCATAATCAATTTTCCCGTCATTGTTTTTGTCTCCGTCTTTCATCAGCTCCTCAATGTCATCTTCCGTGATGGGTTCTCCAGTGGACTCCAACATGTTCTTCAGCTCTTCTAAGTCAATGTAGCCGTCCCCGTTCCTTAACAAAAGGTAAATCACTGCTTTAAAGTTGACTTAAGGATTAGTCAATCTTCTAATCTATTTCTTTATCTCTACCTCTAGGAGAGAATGACCATTTAAATTAAACCTACTTGTCAAACATGCGGAAAAGTTCAGCCAACTCTTCTTCTGATTTCCCTTTGCTCTCCTCCTTCATGCATCGGACCATCATAACCAAGAATTCATCAAAGTCTACTGTTCCACTCCCTGTGAACATAAAGCCTGGTGTTATAAAACTACCTACATCTCGGTAGTATCCCTAAGCATTTCTGCCTTTAAATCATCCACTAAAATAGGAAAGGTATTTTTACTTAAAATGAGGTCAACAGACAGGCAACAAAATGGTAACATACCATCCTCATCCACCTCATCGATCATCTCCTGTAACTCTTCAGGAGTTGGATTCTGTCCGAGCATTCTCATCACCTTCCCCAACTCTTTCGTGCTGATGCAGCCATCTTCTGCATCCTGAATGAAGATGTCAAAGGCAGCCTTGAATTCTAGAAGAAACACAGCGTTGCATGTTTGAGGACCAGGAACTTTCTGGTGAGATGTGGGAACAAGTCATGGCAACAAAAAAAAAAGAAAAGAGAAATGCATTGACAACTACAAATACACCACAAACAAATCAACCAAAAGTTACCTTCTGCTCCAATGTTGACAAGCCTTCTGAACCGATTTGAGCTTTTGGGTCACATTTTGGCTGTTCATGAGACCAGTTACATCACATGAAATGTAACCACATGAAATGGGATGGCATCTCTTGTACTTATTATTCCAATATCAAGTTTCTATGATCTTTGTGTCACCCGCAGGTGAACTTAGCAAACTATGTTGTGACTGGACAAAACCTTCTGGAGATTCAAGGACCGACCTTTCAGATGGTTTTACAAAGGAAAAGCTTCAAATAGAGAAAGGGTTAGATGTGTGAAACATTTGTTGCCATTAAAGACTGGTAAGTCTAGTTTCTGTGGTCCAAATGGCGATCTATCCCTCCACTGACTTGTACCAATTCAAGACTGGGTCAGAGAGGCACCAGATTTAGGAGAAAATCCCTGATAAACCCAGAGATACTGTACAGTTCCTCCAATAATGTTCCCAGACTAGAGGGGTGTAGATCCTTCTAGAGGATTTGAACAGCGGGACATAAATGGAAAACCTCAGAAGAAGATGACCAGGAGACATTCAGATACATTTATCAAATGTGCTAATATTGAAGCTAATTTTTTATTAGCACTTTAGCATTTTGCTATCTTTAACAATGCATTTTTCATTTAGGTTCCCCTAAATTAATTTTCCAGATAAATTCTGAGGTGCCAATTTTCTTGACTGTTTTGCAAACAGTCAGTTGAATAAAGTATCGACATGATTGAATTTAGTCCTTCACCATTAACTTCTGCTAAATACCATGTTGGTATAGCTCTTTAGTGCAACTAATGTTTATCATTAGTGCTTTAGGATTAGCACAGCTAACATTTTAGCTAGCATTAAACGGATAGTTTTATTTCCATAGGCCTTAAAAAATAATTGTTCAAATTTCCTAACTCCAAGTCAAACCACAGACGGTAGGGGGCGCTATTCATCTAATGTACTTTTTCACCTGAGTCATTTCACCTTGATGACACAGAGCTCTGCGAAGAGCCAACAGTTCAGCAAAACGTAAAAGTTTTCCGCTTTTCTGCTGAGTTTGGCTAAAGTCACAGACTTTTGGCCCCGATTGAAACACAGGCTTCCTGCCCTGAGTGGGCGGGGCCAAAATGTTGGCTTGGCGATGGCGGAGGATCCTCTTTACTCCAAACATGGCCGACCTTAGAGCTGAATCCTTTAGCTTTCAGATTACTGTTAGAAGACTCAATACATGTGATGCTTTTTAATCTCTGTTTAGAAACATGTGCAGTAGATTAGAGATATTAGTATCAAACACAAAACAGTTAATGTAGACAAACATCATGATAAATAAAATCAGTATTTTAAGTTGGTTTTAGTCTAGCAGTTTCAGTTTCCTCACCATTTTTCTGCTCCTCTGTCAGGTTCTCTACCTGCAGATGAAAAACAGTTATTTTCCTCCTGTGTGACTGTTCATCCACCTCCTCACACTGAAGTAGGACCTCAGTCGTCTTGGTGACGTTATTCTTAGTTTAGCTGCGCTGTAACGCGACACGCGCTGCTTCAGCCGCTGCTATTCTTGTGAGGTTTGTGGAGCTTAAGAGGCGATCTGTTCCTCACCAGCTGTTCATTGTTCTGATGTCAGTCACAGAAACCAGACCTCAGGCCTCTATCTGCTCTGTGGGCGTCTACTTCTGATTGCAGTCACAATAAAGTTTAGATTTTGAGCTGTTAGAAAATGCTTGCTGCAGTAAAATAAAAATTGAAGTTCATTGACCTTAGCTTAGCCGGTTGGAAGCAGATTTAATTTCTATCTGCTAATTTCAAATTGATTGGAAGTCCCAACAAATCTCTAAATGAACATTAACCTAAACATAACTTCTTTTACCCCATGAAGGAGAACAAATGAGCAGATCATCCCACCGATTATCAGAACTCACCGCTGCTTTATACACGTCATCCATGACTGCTGGTCGGTTCTGGACTTGGCCTCACCGCTACCTTCAGAACCAGGACAGGACAAGCTCTGGCAGGAATATGTTGCTCTGTCTGCTATGTTGGCTCATGTGGCATCTAAAAAAGGTTCTGGCCCAACTTTCATTATCCTATGATAGTGGAGGGCGGGAGGAGTGACAATGAAGAAGAGAGGCCATCTATAAATGGAAGATAACAGAAGAAACCTAAAAATAGATAAACACTGTGTGCATGCAGCCTCATGGTGGATGTATTACATCAGGAGGCTCATTCTGAAATATGAAATCATGATTTTTACAGAAAAGAGACACAATGAAACCAAAAGCCGTACAAATTAGTTCTGAATCAGTGGTACAATCTACGGGATGAAAGCGAAATTAAATCTAGTTTGTGGCAAAGTGCTAGTGTTTCAACTCTTACGGTACAGTTAGCAAGAAGGTGACGCAGCCAAACAAAGAAACATCTGGCAAAGTGTAGCATGACAAGAAAAGAGAGAACATGAACCATCCTTGTTCCATCCTGACTGTGACGTATGGGAGTGGCAGCATCATGCTGTGGGCTGCAGGAGGAACTGGTATTGAAATAACGTCATGTGGAAATGTTGGAGCAACATCTAAAGACATCAGCAGGAAGGTAAAGCTCCACATGGACGATGCAGCTTCAGGACAACAAAGTCAGTGTTTGGTTCTGATCTCTGGAGGAATTATGGGTGGATCTGAAAACCCATAAATCTGACCCAGTTCTGTCAGGAGGAATGGACCAGAACTCCAGCAAACTACAGTGAAGATCTGCTGAAAGGAAACTGAACAGGTTTGACCCGAATCATCCAGGTCGAAGGAAATGCCACCAAATATGGAGGAAACATAATCAATTGCTTTTGAAGTCATAAATAAATGAATCTGAACAATTTTTTCTCTCCGTGTTGTGGAATTTGGCAAATAGAAATAAATTATGATTCTAAACAAGTTTGGTCTGATTTAACTTCACACTGTTATCATATTGAGTCTGTTTTTACAGCATACTGACACTATTTCAAGGGTCACTGTAATTTTATACATTCAGTAATGGAAATTATTCTGATTCTTGAATAAAAAACACTTTTCATGGCTGTATTTACTGTCCTGCTGGCCTGTGAGTTTATCAGATATAGAAATAACAATAGTTACACAGACAGGGTTATTTTCAGCAGGTGTCCTTGACAAAAAATAGTTGTCCTTTTGAAATGGGGAGGAGAGTTTATGGTAATAAATGTCAGAGACTCGCACTATGCAGAATCACATGGCAAAGAGCAGCAGCTGCTCTGAGCTTCAGAGAGAGACTCTGTGAGCCTGCAGAACGGCTTTTTACCACTTAAAGTATTCCAAATAATTAAAGCTAATCCCATTGATTATGCATGTGTTACTTCCAGGCCAGACTAATTTATCACCAGGATGTCCAAGAGGCTTTTTGCAAAACTTCCAGCTAATCTAAAATGCCAGTCAAGAGCTCTGATGTCAATCATTAAGAGAAATCATGTTTCTTCACTTTTTACATCTTAAAACGGTTTAAACTGAACTTTCTACACAACAACTGTCAAACTTACTAGCGAACCTGCTAAAGATACATAAGATGCGTAAAAAATAATTGCTCATTGCTGCTGAAAAATCTGACTGGTTCTGAATAATAATAATAAAAAAGTAATTCATGATTTCCTTTTCATTCACAGAAAATAAAAAAATCAAAAAGCTGTAGCATGGATTTGCAATGTTAGTTGGTTTATGCTCACATAGGACCATCTTATAGCACAATCAAGTAACTATGTTACCTTCAGTTTTTGTAAAAAATGCTACTCATCAAATATGAGTTAAAGAAACTTTACTTTGTAATTTAACTCCTTGAAATTGGGCCTCCGTCTCTTTAAAAACTCCTGCTCCTTCTGAAGCTCCGCCTACAGGAAGTCATCCAACATGGCTCCTCTGTTAACCCTTTAGCGTTTTTATCAGCATAGCTCTGAGAAGTAGCTCCAATAATGAGCTCAGCAGTTCCACCAGGTGTTTGCTAATTGCTACTGGCTAGTCTGAAGGAGCTGAAAGGGGGAGGAGCTACACCTCAAAGGCGGGGCTAGGTCCACCCAGGCGCTCTGCACAGCTGAATGGTTGCCATGGAGATTAAAGGATGCATGAAAGAATCAAATCAATACTCCAGGTTTGTTTTTGATGAGGGAATAACATCATAACAGAAAATTTAAAAATGAAAAAAGTAAATTTTTCATAATATTGCCGTTTTAGGCCACCGTTCTACCTGTTCTACAGTTAGAACAGGGTTTCCAACTTCAGTCTCCAAGGGCTTCTCAATGTTTTAGTTCTCACCCTGGTTCAGCAAACCTGGATCAGGTGACGCCTCTGCAGAACATCCTGAGCTCTGACCCCGTTTTATTTGATTAATTTGAAGGTGAATGCTGCCACCTGGCGGTCAGTGACTGTTATGGCTGCGGTAAAATAAGTCCAAGTCATGAATGAGGTTGATTACTTTCAGCAAGCCAGAGCAAACCCCCGGTGTACTGGTGTAGGAGCCTTTTACTGGTTAAACTGGGAACAAATCTAGATTTAAGGTTTTCAGAAAACTGGTGTTGATTCTGAAAGCTTTGTCTTTCATGAGAGTTTTTATCATTGTTAGTTCCTGATGCTGACATAAAATGATCAAAAACATCAGCAGGTGTAGGACTCTATCACACACACACACACACACACACACACACACACACACAGGTTCTGAATGTTTCAGATGTTGCAGAACAGAATCAGTCATGCTGTCTGACTCACGTTTCCTCCGTTTTGTTCTCTGTTCCTGGGAAACTATCATGTCGTATTAAAAATGAAACAAGACCACAAGCAGACAGAGAACCAAGTGTGCATGAAAACATGAGTACTTTAAATAATTCAGTGCAGCTAATATAAAAATGAGCTTGTTGCTGAATGAGACACCATTGCTTTGAGTAGGAAACAGACATAAACAACGAAGGACCTGTGCTCAAATCAGCAAGTTGCACAAAAAAAGTTATAATTTTCAGCAATTATTCATGCAGAGTTTAGAGACAAAAGGTAAAAGCTTCAGATTGATTTCTAATTCTGTATATTGTTATTTTCTTTATTGAACAGAGCAGTCCCTGCATCCAGAAGAAGCTCATTTTTTCACCCAGGAAGTTGAACCCCAACAGTGAAAGCAGCAACTGAGAGCAACCAGCTTTGCTGCTGATTCTATGACCCTCAAGTCGGGACAGATTTACATCTGATTGGACCGCTGATGGCGCGTCTGACCTACAATCTGCTGCTTTCTCTCTGCCATCTCCATGGGCAAAGGTTTCCATGGGAACAAGCCCTGGGCTCCTTTAATCTCTTGTTTTGCAGCCCTCACTCATCTGGAGGCAGGCTGGATTCCTTTTTGTCAAGCTCATATTCTTCTGCTCTATTTCCTCCCAGTGCTCTCCCTCCCTCTCTCCCTCTCTCTCTCCTCTCTTTCTCTGTCTCTTTCTCTCTTTTCCTTCTCTCTCTCCAATGTCAGCACTACTCCTGAATCTTCCTTCTGACTCAGGCTCCTCAGCTCATTCCAGTTTCCAGTTATGAAACGGCTCATGTAGATCAGCTGTAGAGTCTGTAGAGATTTAGTCCTGGTTAACAATTAAGATTGAAAACTGAAACTGAAAACATAGACGCAGCAGATTCTCTAAAAGTCTGACACACAAGTTCATTGGTAAAATTATCTTTAATTTAATTGGCTACCTACAGACCCATTGAACCAAATGCATGCTAATCTATAGTGTATTTATTCATCTATGTATTTATGTGTATTTATATACTTTTACATTGTTTATGAATTTTGATTTTGTACTTAATTTATATCCTAGTTTAGCTGGGAGAAATTACATTAAATTAATAAGTTCTGAACAAAGAACTCAAGAAAAGTCCAAACATTTTAAAAGCATGATCATAAATGGATATTAAACTAAAATTATTATCACTGTTGCTGTGACTGTTTCTATTAATCCACAGTATTTTGTCGTTAATGTGTGATGTTTGATATTTAAACGTACAGCTGGAATATGTAAACATAGATAAGATAAATATGTGAAGGATATTCTGAGAGGCACAACAGACTTTTGTCATAACAGAGAATAGAGTTTAAAATATTTCTGTTAGTTTATAAATCCCTGGAAGCTTAAACATCTGCTGTGGATCAGCCTCCAGGCCTCTCAGGTTCTGGTTGTGGTTCTGGTTCTGGTTCTGGTTTCTGGTTCTGGCTTACATCCAGAACCAGAACCATGCGCCACAAATCTGAAACAAACATCCAGAAAACAGCGAAACAGCTGAAAAACTGAATTCCTTTAACTCAAGGCCTGTTTAAAGTTTCCTTTGATTAATAATAATAATAAATGGAACATTGATCATTAAATCTGATGTGTATTGATTATTTTAACATGAAACTTAACAAAATTAAATATTTGTTTTTGGTTTTCACAACTGTCCACAATCTGATGCTTTTATGCTTTCAAAGGAAAACACTTTGATCTGCCTGGATGCTGAAATGTGACATAATAAACTTTAATATGCAAAGCTTAGGGATGGGACAATTGAGTTTAACTTCATAAAATTTTTATTTTTATTTTTCTCTGTACTTTTACAGAGCTGTACTCTGTACTTTTAAAGTTCGTCTTAAAACCCATTTATTTTACTTGGCTTTTAACTCCAGCGGGATCTAGTCTTAAAGTGTATGTTTTTGTTTTTAAACTGTAAAAGTTTCTTATTTTTTATTTTATTTTATTATGCTGTGTTTTAATGTACAGCATTTAGTATCAGCTGTGGTTGTTTTAAAGTGCTTTATAAATAAAGTTGGTATGGTATGGTACAATATTTTACAAATTGTCACATATTCAAAAACAATTAGTCATAAAAAATGACAATAAAAATGGTAATTTGTCTTAAAAAACTAAGATCTATCTATTTATCTATCTATCTATCCATTGTTCATTCCCGTCCCCCCTCCCTCGCCCCGTCCCCCTCCCCGCCCCCGCCCCTCCAGTTGGTTGCTCCCAGTCTGATCGGCCGCAGCGGCGGCGGCAGCCCGGATCTCAGCCATGATCCCTTCTGTCGCTGATGATGACGAGGATGAAGCTCCATGTTTCTGAATGAATTCACAGCCAGGGATCCGCCGCTGCTGGACGGATGCATCGCTTCCTTCCTTCCTTCCTTCCTTCCTTCCTTCCTCTCCTTCTTCTTCTTCCTTCTGCTGATCGCGCTCACGGGATGACCGTGATTATGGACGTGGTGTGTTTTCTGTGGATGCTGCCGTCGGTGTTGGCTGTGGAAGGTAAGTCTGTCTGCTGCACATCCGTGGTCTCCTATCTGCTGCTGCCAACCTGCAGGTGGAAAACATTCCATGCAGTTATTATTTGTAGTATTATTATTGTTATTATTATAACTGCTATTGTTATTATAACTCCTTCTATTGTTGATAGTGTCGTTATTTATGCTCAACATGTGAGCCAGCTGCCTGATTTGGTAGGATTTGGGGAGATTCGGGGCCTACTTCCTGGATTCCTGTCAGCTTGTGAAAACTGGACCCAGCAGCTCAGAAAGTAACTCTGGAGCTTCCTGGAGTTTGGTCCAAATCAGAACAAGCACAAAGAAACTAGAGGCCACATTTATTCAGGATTGTCCAGGCAAAACAAAATTATACTAAAATTAATTAAAGAATTTCCTACACAAAACACAGTGAAATTAATCAGTATCTGTGAAGAGTTAGATTATTTAATTCTCATGAAACAGCTGCTGGAAGCTGTTTATAATTAAATGATTAGAAATAAAACTTACATTTCAAATAAAACTTTAAATTATTGTTTATTTTTGGCTAAACTACTCAATTCGTTCTCTGGAATCGCGATCCTTGACATGAATATTTTTGAGTTCACCATCGTCTGGTTGGGTTTCTGAGACAAACTGGTGTTCAGGGAAGAACTGCGTTTGGCAGATTTTCTACCAAAGTTGATAAACTGCCATAAATGGATGTTTAGCACCAATTCTTTCTGTTTTTAGAAGTGGCAGAACTGAAGTTAGCGTTGAAAATGTGCTTCTGTCTGCACAGGGCGTTGGAGAACTGCTTTAATGAATTAAATTGGTTAATTGGTTGTTTATTTCTGATAGATCTTTAAAAATACGCACAATTATCCAATGTTTAAATCTGTGAAGTTAGTTTTGCATTTGATCAGTTTAGATTGAAAATAAATTCAGCAGTAATATAAAGTCTGGTTAGCGCTGCAGCAGGGTTTGATTTCATTTCGTCCATCTGGTAGAGACTATTTACTTTTTGAAAATCTAATTTCATGCATTTTTAATTTAAAATTGTAGTTCATAAACTATCAGATGTTTTATTGAAAAATGTGAGGAGTTTCAAGGCCGTTGGTTCATATACAGGCCTGTCGCAATGAGCAATAAATCAGTTAATCGCATGATAAATTAAAATGAGCTCTATAATTTCCATTTCTCTTTTTTCTCTTTATACCAAAAACAGGATAATGAAAGTTTTCAGTCGGATGCTTTTGATATCTTTTTTCTGAGGGATAATTTTGCTAAAAAGACTCCATAATTCTTTTTATTTGTTGTTTTTTGGATGTTCTAAATATCTTCCAGTTCCAGTATTAAACGTTCATTTGAATTTAAATTTATTGGTCTTTGAGAATGTTTTCTTGCGTTTTTACTATTAAATTAGTTGAAAATGGTCTCAAAACAATACTACTGTTTATTACAATAACTTATGGGACAATTTATCCCTTTTTCCCATAAGTTACAATGGGACGATGTAACTGTCTGACTGATATGGGGCAGCGCTGAGCCCCATAGACACAAGTGGCAATAAATAATAAATTTACTGTTGTGACAGATCTATTCATGCCTCCAGCAGATATTTGGTAAGAGGTGATAACAGGACCACATCATAGTACATGACAAGTGACTCTCTCACACTGAAGGGCAGCTTTCAGTAACCAGTTAAGTGAACATGAAGGTTTTTGGACTGTGGGAAGAAGCCGGAGTACCAGGAGAGGATCCGTGAATCCACAGAGAGAACGTGTCGACCCAGACAACGAGGCAGCAGAGCTAGTGCAGTCACTGATAAAACTATCTGAGCACATTATTCATGGCTCATCCTGACAGCTTTCACACTCATCTTTAGTGCAGTGCTGCATCTTACCTCTGGGGGCGCTGTGCCACACTTAGCGAATGAAGCAGGCAGTTTTTCACATGGTTATCGCCGTTATTTACACGTGTTCTACATTTGTTGACGTTTTGCAGTCTGATACATTTAATGAATATAAGTGGGATATTTGGTCCATCTGATTGGCCATAAAGGTGAAGTGAAATGCGCAGAAAGTACCGTGCCTCACTGACAGGGGGCAGCGCTGAGCCCCATAGACACAACAGGCAACAGGTGCTTTTCTTCTACGCATTGAAAGACTGAAAACAATTGGAAAAAGAGAAAATAGGGTAAGACTTTATTAAAAGTGTGTGTATAAGACACTGTCAAAAACTGCTGTCATGAATGTCATTCTGTAAATAATGGCACTGTGAATGCAAAGTTACATTAAAACTTGTGTAAAAAGTCTATTAGAACTAGGGCTGTATAATAATATCAATATCACGATATATATCGATATTTTCTTTCCTAGAAAAAAATCTATATTCATCCTTAAGCATCGTAACGTCCAACTGTCTCCTTGTTCACTCACTGCTGGCTTCACCAGGTCATCAGGCTCAGAGTGATTCCTTCAGATGTTCAGGTTAAAAAGGTGTCAAACTATTCAGAGCAGGAACTTGGTTCACTTTATTTACTTTACTAATGCATGTCAGCTACAGTTTGGACTGTTTCAACTAAAAGAAACATGTTTTCTCTCCACTTCTTTGATTCATTTTGTCCAGCTGTCCACTTTAAGTCTGTGTCCAACCAGAGCCAGGTATTGTTTAGTTGGCGCTTTTAATCAGTTTTCAGTTAAATTAATTCAGTCCAACTTTATAACAGTCACAAAATGTCATCAAAATCACTCTGTCCCTCTAAAATCGTTCAGAAAATTGCAAAAGTGTGTTGAATTGCATAGTTTGCTGAATATCACGATATATATCGTATCGTGGGCAGAATATTGTGTATCGTATCGTGAGATTATTGTATTACTACAGCCCTAATGAGAAGCGTTCGTGACATGTTTACGTCATGAGGCCTCAGCATCCTCAGTCTGTCTCTGGTTTGTGAGCAGCTGCTGCTGTTTCTTCTTCTCGGTGTGAATTCTGCTTCAGGTTGCATTATCAGTCACTTCTGAGTTTTTCTGCAGCTTGGTGCCAACCAGCATTTCTTTCCATTTATCCATCACCTGATTGTGAGTCAGTCTGGATCCTTCATGGATCTTCTTCTCCTCAGCTGATGGTGTCCATGCTCAGCTCAGCGCTGCTGTTCCTGCACACTCACTGCCTTTCCATTACAAATGTGCTCAAATCTTTGTCACCACTAACGGAAAAACATCTTCACACTTGAAAATCACATGTGAATACATTTATTCATGTAATAAGTTTAAAAAATAAAACATGTCGCTATCGCTGTATGATTCGTACCTCTGGCTCATTTGCGCTGAAGAAATACTTGAAGATTATTCCTAAAATGTACATCATCAAAGTGTAACATATTTATTTATATTAATTAAAATACTATTTTCCTAGACAATGCTTTCATTCTCTTAATGAATAGTTGTCATAATGTAGCTAAAAGATTATATGTAGAAAATTGTGTTGGAGTCACAGGACTGTTAGCTAGTGGTTACCGTCAGTGCGCCCCCTGGTGGACACCATAAAAAGACACTTATTTTATAATAATGACATATTTTATGAGACCAACTACATGTGTTATCGGATTACCAACCAGAAACACTAATTTATTACTCTATGTACCCGCACATTTGATTATTGTTAACATTATTAGTTTTTTCCAGAATCAGTCTTGTAAAAATGGGTTAAATTGTTTTAATCTTTATTTCTTGTTATTTTCTTTAAATCAGATACTATTTTTATGATTACAATGACATGCAAAAGAAAAAGGAAACAAATGTGATAATTAGCCGATGGTACGGCTGGTACGGATCATAGACATTAATATTAGTTAATCTCAATTAATTGATTGATTAATATTGATGTCTATGGTACAGATGGTACGGCTGCGCCATCAACCTCCTGCTACTTCTTGTCGTTTTCTTCTTCGTGGTTTAGCTGTTGAACGCCTGTTCAAGTCATGTGACTCGTGAGATGTGGAAAAAGTGTTTACGTTGGAAAATATAAAACCAATTTTGATTCAGCCACAAAATTACCTCATCCGTCAAAAAGAAATTGGTATGTTTCCATTAAGCAAATTTATTTTAAAAATGTTAAATTGTGTAATTATTTGGTCGCAGCTGCTGTTTGAGTCGTTGGTTGTCGCGCCTGCTGCGCCTTAACGTGCGTTTCTGTGCCGCAGCCCCTCAGGGGCCTCC